>JANJGK010000196.1:682851-1365703 GCA_039081455.1 Macrobrachium rosenbergii | reverse complement strand
CAAACTTTTGCCAGTTACGTAGAACAAACTTGTGCCACTTGCGTAGAACAAACTTGTGCTAGTTCCGTAGAACAAACATGTGCCAGTTGCATAGAACAAACTTGTGCCAGTTGCGTAGAACAAACTTGTGCCAGTTGCGTAGAACAAACTTGTGCCAGTTACGTAGAACAAACTTGTGCCAGTTGCGTAGAACAAACTTGTGCCAGTTGCGTAGAACAAACTTGTGCCAGTTGCATAGAACAAACTTGTGCCAGTTGCATAGAACAAACTTGTGCCAGTTGCATAGAACAAACTTGTGCCAGTTGCGTCAAACAAACTTGTGCCAGTTGCGTAGAACAAACTTGAGGCAGTTGCGTAGAACAAACGTGTGCCAGTTGCGTAGAACAAAATTGTGCCAGTTGCGCTGAACAAACTTGTGCCAGTTGTTTCAAACAAACTTTTGCCAGTTGCGTCAAACAAACTTGTGCCAGTTGCATCAAACAAACTTGTGCCAGTTGCGTAGAACAAACTTTGTGAGAGTTGTGTCAAACAAACTTTTCTCAGTTGCGTCAAACAAACTTGGGCCAGTTGCGTCAAACAAATTTATGCCAGTTGCATAGAACAAACTTTTGCCAGTAGCGTAGAACAAACTTGTGCCAGTTGCATCAAACAAACTTGTGCCAGTTGCGTCGAACACACTTGTGACAGTTGAGTCGGACAAACTTGTGCCAATTGCGTCGAACAAACTTGTGCCAGTTGCGTAGAACAAACTTATGCCAGTTGCGTCGGACAAACTTGTGCAAGTTGCATCGAAGAAACTTGTGCCAGTTGCGTAGAACAAACTTGTGCCAGTTGTGTCAAACAAACTTTTGCCAGTTGCGTAAACAAACTTGGGCCAGTTGCGTCGAACAAAATTGTGCCAGTTGTGTTGGACAAACTTGTGCCAGTTACGTAGAACATACTTGTGCCAGTTGCGAACTACAAACTTGTGCCAGTTACGTTGAACAAACTTGGGCCAGTTGCATCAAACAAACTTGTGCCAGTTCCGGTGAACAAACTTGTGCCAGTTGCATAGAACAAACTTGATCCAGTTGCGTAGAACAAACTTGTGCCAGTTGCGTAGAACAAACATTTTCCAGTTGCGTAGAACAAACTTGTGCCAGTTGCCTAGAACAAACTTGTGCCAGTTGCGTAGAACAAACATTTTCCCGTTGCGTAGAACAAACTTGTGCCAGTTGCGTCGAAAAAACTTGTGCCAGTTGATCGAACAAAGTTGTGCCAGTTGCGTTTGACAAACTTGTGCCAGTTGTTTCAAACAAACTTTTGCCAGTTGCGTCAAACAAACTTGGGCCAGTTGCGTCATACAAACTTGTGCCAGTTGCGTAGAACAAACTTGTGCCAGTTGCGTAGAACAAACTTGTGCCAGTTGCATAGAACAAACTTGTGCCAGTTGCGTAGAACAAACTTGTGCCAGTTGCGTAGAACAAATTTGTGCTAGTTGCGTAGAACAAACTTGTGCCAGTTGCGTCGAACAAACTTGTGCCAGTTGCATAGAACAAACTCGTGCCAGTTGCATAGAACAAACTTGTGCCAGTTGCATAGAACAAACTTGGGCAAGTTGCGTAGAACAAACTTGTGTCAGTTGCGATGAACAAACTTGTGCCAGTTGCATCAAACAAACTTGTGCCAGTTGCGTAGAACAAACTTGTGCCAGTTGCGTCGAACAAACTTGTGCCAGTTGCATCGAACAAAATTGTGTCAATTGCATAGAACAAACTTGTGCCAGTTTCGTCGAACAAACTTGTGCCAGTTGCGTAGAACAAACTTGTGCCAGTTGTGTCAATCAAACTTCTGCCAGTTGCTTCAAACAAGTTTGGGCCAGTTGCTTCGAACAAACTTGTGCCAGTTGCGTCAAAGAAACTTGTGCCAGTTGCGTAGAAAAAACTTGTATCAGTTGTGTCAAACAAACTTGTGCCAGTTGCATAGAACAAACTTGTGCCAGTTGTGTAGAGCAACCTTGTGCCAGTTGCGTCAAACAACCTTGTGCCAGTTGCATCAAACAAACTTGTGCCAGTTGCGTCAAACAAATTTATGCCAGTTGCATAGAACAAACTTGTGCCAGTTGCGTAGAACAAACTTGTGCCAGTTGCATTGAACAAACTTGTGCCAGTTGCGTCGAACACACTTGTGCCAGTTGTGTCGGACAGACTTGTGCCAATTGCGTCCAACAAACTTGTGCCAGTTGCGTAGAACAAACTTGTGCCATTTGTGTCAAACAAACTTGTGCCAGTTGCATAAAACAAACTTTTGCCAGTTGCGTCGAACAAACTTGTGCCAGTTGCATAGAACAAACTTGTGCCAGTTACGTAGAACAAACTTGTGCCAGTTGTGTCAGACAAACTTGTGCCAGTTGCGTAGAACAAACTTGTGCCAGTTCCATAGAACAAACTTGTGCTAGTTGCGTAGAACAAACTTGTGCCAGTTGCGTAGAACAAACTTGTGCCAGTTTCGTCGAACAAACTTGTGCCAGTTGCGTAGAACAAACTTGTGCCAGTTGTGTCAAACAAACTTGTGCCAGTTGCGTCAAACAAACTTGGGCCAGTTGCGTCGAAGAAACTTGTGCCAGTTGCGTCGAAGAAACTTGTGCCAGTTGCGTAGAACAAACTTGTGCCAGTTGCGTAGAACAAACTTGTGCCAGTTGCGTAGAACAAACTTGTGCCAGTTGCATAGAACAAACTTGTGCCAGTTTTGTAGAACAACCTTGTGCCAGTTGCGTCAAACAACCTTGTGCCAGTTGCATCAAACAAACTTGTGCCAGTTGCGTAGAACAAACTTGTGCAAGTTGCGTAGAACAAACTTGAGCCAGTTGCATAGAACAAACTTGTGCCAGTTTTGTAGAACAGCCTTGTGCCAGTTGCATCAAACAGACTTGTGCCAATTGCGTCAAACAACCTTGTGCCAGTTGCGTCAAAAAAACTTGTGCCAGTTGTGTCAAACAAACTTGTGCCAGTTGGGTCGAATAAACTTGTGCCAGTTGCGTTAAACAAACTTGTGCCAGTTGCGTCGAACAAACTTGTGCCAGTTGCGTCGAACAAACTTGTGCCAGTTGCGTCAAACAAACTTATGCCAGTTGCATCGAACAAACTTGTGCCAGTTGCGTAGAACAAACTTGTGCCAGTTTCATAGAACAAACTTTTGCCACTTGCGTCAAACAAACTTGTGCCAGTTGCGCAGAACAAAATTTTGCCAGTTGCGTAGAACAAACTTGTGCCAGTTTTGTCAAACAAACTTGTGCCAGTTGCGTAAAACAAATTCGTGCCTGTTACTTGGAACAAACTTGTGCCAGTTGCATAGAACAAACTTCTGCCAATTGCGTCAAACAAACTTGGGCCAGTTGCGTAGAACAATCTTGTGCCAGTTGCGTCAAACAAACTTGTGCCAGTTGCGTCAAACAAACTTGTGCCAGTTGCGTAGAAGAAACTTTTGCCAGTAGCGTCGAACAAACTTGTGCCAGTTCAGTGGAACAAACTTGTGCCAGTTGCGTAGAACAAACTTGTGCCAGTTGTGTAGAACAATCTTGTGCCAGTTGCGTAGATCAAACTTGTGCCAGTTGCGTCAAACAAACTTGGGCCAGTTGCGTAGAACAAACTTGTGCCAGTTGCGTAGAACAAACTTGTGCCAGTTGCGTCAAACAATCTTGTGCCAGTTGCGAAGAACAAACTTGTGCGTGTTGTGTAGAACAAACTTGTGCCAGTTGTGTTAAACAAACTTTTGCCAGTTGCATCAAACAAACTTGGGCCAGTTGCGTCGAACAAAATTGTGCCAAATGTGTCGGACAAACTTGTGCCAGTTACGTAGAACATACTTGTGCCAGTTGCGAACTACAAACTTGTGCCAGTTGCGTTGAACAAACTTGGGCCAGTTGCGTCAAATAAACTTGTGCTAGTTGCGTTAAACAAACTTTTGCCAGTTGCGTCAAACAAACTTGTGCCAGTTGCCTTGAACAAACTTGTGCCAGTTGCGTAGAACAAACTTGAGCCAGTTGTGTAGAACAAACTTGTGCCAGTTGCATAGAACAAACTTGTGTCAGTTGTGTAGAACAAACTTGTGCCAGTTGCGTCAAACAAACTTGGGCCCGTTGCGTAGAACAAACTTGTGCCAGTTGCGAACTACAAACTTGTACCAGTTTCGTAGGACAAACTTGTGCCAGTTGCGTCAAACAAACTTGGGCCAGTTGCGTAGAACAAACTTGCCCCAGTTGCGAACTCAATCTTGTGCCACTTGCGTAGGACAAACTTGTGCCAGTTGCGTCAAAGAAACTTGTGACAGTTGCGTCAAATAAACTTGTTCCAGTAGTGTCAAATAAACTTGTGCCAGTTACCTAGAATAACTTTGTGCCAGTTGCATAGAACAAAATTGTGCCAGTTGCGTAGAACAACTTTGTGCCAGTTGAGTAGAACAAACTTGTGCCAGTTGTGTAGAACAAACTTGTGCTAGTTGCGTAGAACAAACTTGTGCCAGTTGCGTAGAACAAACTTGTGTCAGTTGCGTAGAACAAACTTGTGCCAGTTGCGTCAAACCAACTTGGGCCAGTTGCGTAGAACAAACTTGTGCCAGTTGCGAACTACAAACTTGTGCCAGTTTCGTAGGACAAACTTGTGCCAGTTGCGTCAAACAAACTTGTGCCAGTTGCCTAGAACAAACTTGTGCCAGTTGAGTACTACAAACTTGTGCCACTTGCGTAGGACAAACTTGTGCCAGTTGCGTTAAAGAAACTTGTGCCAGTTGCATCAAATAAACTTGTGCCAGTTGCGCAGATCAAACTTGTGAAAGTTGCGTAGAACAAACTTGTGCCAGTTGCGTCGAACAAACTTGTGACAGTTGCGTTGAACAAACTTGTGCCAGTTGCGTCGAACAAACTTCTGCCAGTTGCATCAAACAAACTTGTGCCAGTTGCGTAGAACAAACTTGTGCCAGTTGCGTCAAACAAACTAGTGCCAGTTGCGTTTAACAAACTTGTGCCAGTTCCATAGAACAAACTTGTGCCAGTTGTGTCAAACAAACTTGTGCCAGTTGCGTCGAACAAACTTGTGCCAGTTGCGTTGAACAAACTTGTGCCAGTTACGTAGAACAAACTTGTGCTAGTTGTGTCAAACAAACTTGTGCCAGTTGCGTAGAACAAACTTGTCCCAGTTGCGTAGAACAAACTTGTGCCACTTGTGTAGAACAAACTTCTGCCAGTTACGTAGAACAAACTTGTGCCAGTTTTGTCAAACAAACTTGTGCCAGTTGCGTAGAACAAACTTGTGCCAGTTTCGTAGAACAAACTTGTGCCAGTTGCGTAGAACAAACTTGTGCCAGTTGTGTCAAACAAACTTGTGCCAGTTGCATAGAACAAACTTGTGCCAGTTGCGTCAAACAAACTTGTGCCAGTTGCGTAGAACAAACTTGAGGCAGTTGCGTAAAACAAACGTGTGCCTGTTGCGTAGAACAAAATTGTGCCAGTTGCGCTGAACAAAATTGTGCCAGTTGTTTCAAAGAAACTTTTGCCAGTTGCGTCAAACAAACTTGTGCCAGTTGCGTAGAACAAACTTGTGCCAGTTGCGTCAAACAAACTTGTGCCAGTTGCATAGAACAAACTTGTGCCAGTTGCGTCAAACAAACTTGTGCCAGTTGCGTAGAACAAACTTGAGGCAGTTGCGTAGAACAAACGTGTGCCAGTTGCGTAGAACAAAATTGTGCCAGTTGCGCTGAACAAACTTGTGCCAGTTGTTTCAAACAAACTTGTGCCAGTTGCGTCAAACAAACTTGGGCCAGTTGCGTCGAACAAACTTGTGCCAGTTGCGTAGAACAAACTTTGTGCCAGTTGTGTCAAACAAACTTTTCCCAGTTGCGTCAAACAAACTTGGGCCAGTTGCGTCAAACAAATTTATGCCAGTTGCATAGAACAAACTTGTGCCAGTTGCGTAGAACAAACTTGGGCCAGTTGCATCGAACAAACTTGTGCCAGTTGCGTCGAAAACACTTGTGACAGTTGCGTCGGACAAACTTGTGCCAAATGCGTCGAACAAACTTGTGCCAGTTGCGTAGAACAAACTTGTGCTAGTTGCGTAGAACAAACTTGTGCCAGTTGCGTAGAACAAACTTGTGTCAGTTGCGTAGAACAAACTTGTGCCAGTTGCGTCAAACCAACTTGGGCCAGTTGCGTAGAACAAACTTGTGCCAGTTGCGAACTACAAACTTGTGCCAGTTTCGTAGGACAAACTTGTGCCAGTTGCGTCAAACAAACTTGTGCCAGTTGCCTAGAACAAACTTGTGCCAGTTGAGTACTACAAACTTGTGCCACTTGCGTAGGACAAACTTGTGCCAGTTGCGTTAAAGAAACTTGTGCCAGTTGCATCAAATAAACTTGTGCCAGTTGCGCAGAACAAACTTGTGAAAGTTGCGTAGAACAAACTTGTGCCAGTTGCGTCGAACAAACTTGTGACAGTTGCGTTGAACAAACTTGTGCCAGTTGCGTCGAACAAACTTCTGCCAGTTGCATCAAACAAACTTGTGCCAGTTGCGTAGAACAAACTTGTGCCAGTTGCGTCAAACAAACTAGTGCCAGTTGCGTTTAACAAACTTGTGCCAGTTCCATAGAACAAACTTGTGCCAGTTGTGTCAAACAAACTTGTGCCAGTTGCGTCGAACAAACTTGTGCCAGTTGCGTTGAACAAACTTGTGCCAGTTACGTAGAACAAACTTGTGCTAGTTGTGTCAAACAAACTTGTGCCAGTTGCGTAGAACAAACTTGTCCCAGTTGCGTAGAACAAACTTGTGCCACTTGTGTAGAACAAACTTCTGCCAGTTACGTAGAACAAACTTGTGCCAGTTTTGTCAAACAAACTTGTGCCAGTTGCGTAGAACAAACTTGTGCCAGTTTCGTAGAACAAACTTGTGCCAGTTGCGTAGAACAAACTTGTGCCAGTTGTGTCAAACAAACTTGTGCCAGTTGCATAGAACAATCTTGTGCCAGTTGCGTCAAACAAACTTGTGCCAGTTGCGTAGAACAAACTTGAGACAGTTGCGTAGAACAAACGTGTGCCAGTTGCGTAGAACAAAATTGTGCCAGTTCCGCTGAACAAAATTGTGCCAGTTGTTTCAAAGAAACTTTTGCCAGTTGTGTCAAACAAACTTGTGCCAGTTGCGTAGAACAAACTTGTGCCAGTTGCGTCAAACAAACTTGTGCCAGTTGCATAGAACAAACTTGTGCCAGTTGCGTCAAACAAACTTGTGCCAGTTGCGTCAAACAAACTTGTGCCAGTTGCGTAGAACAAACTTGAGGCAGTTGCGTAGAACAAACGTGTGCCAGTTGCGTAGAACAAAATTGTGCCAGTTGCGCTGAACAAACTTGTGCCAGTTGTTTCAAACAAACTTTTGCCAGTTGCGTCAAACAAACTTGGGCCAGTTGCGTCGAACAAACTTGTGCCAGTTGCGTAGAACAAACTTTGTGCCAGTTGTGTCAAACAAACTTTTCCCAGTTGCGTCAAACAAACTTGGGCCAGTTGCGTCAAACAAATTTATGCCAGTTGCATAGAACAAACTTGTGCCAGTTGCGTAGAACAAACTTGGGCCAGTTGCATCGAACAAACTTGTGCCAGTTGCGTCAAAAACACTTGTGACAGTTGCGTCGGACAAACTTGTGCCAAATGCGTCGAACAAACTTGTGCCAGTTGCGTAGAACAAACTTGTGCTAGTTGCGTAGAACAAACTTGTGCCAGTTGCGTAGAACAAACTTGTGTCAGTTGCGTAGAACAAACTTGTGCCAGTTGCGTCAAACCAACTTGGCCAGTTGCGTAGAACAAACTTGTGCCAGTTGCGAACTACAAACTTGTGCCAGTTTCGTAGGACAAACTTGTGCCAGTTGCGTCAAACAAACTCGTGCCAGTTGAGTACTACAAACTTGTGCCACTTGCGTAGGACAAACTTGTGCCAGTTGCGTTAAAGAAACTTGTGCCAGTTGCATCAAATAAACTTGTACCAGTTGCGCAGAACAAACTTGTGAAAGTTGCGTAGAACAAACTTGTGCCAGTTGCGTCGAACAAACTTGTGACAGTTGCGTTGAACAAACTTGTGCCAGTTGCGTCCAACAAACTTCTGCCAGTTGCATCAAACAAACTTGTGCCAGTTGCATAGAACAAACTTGTGCCAGTTGCGTCAAACAAACTAGTGCCAGTTGCGTTTAACAAACTTGTGCCAGTTCCATAGAACAAACTTGTGCCAGTTGTGTCAAACAAACTTGTGCCAGTTGCGTCGAACAAACTTGTGCCAGTTGCGTTGAACAAACTTGTGCCAGTTACGTAGAACAAACTTGTGCTAGTTGTGTCAAACAAACTTGTGCCAGTTGCGTAGAACAAACTTGTCCCAGTTGCGTAGAACAAACTTGTGCCACTTGTGTAGAACAAACTTCTGCCAGTTACGTAGAACAAACTTGTGCCAGTTTTGTCAAACAAACTTGTGCCAGTTGCGTAGAACAAACTTGTGCCAGTTTCGTAGAACAAACTTGTGCCAGTTGCGTAGAACAAACTTGTGCCAGTTGTGTCAAACAAACTTGTGCCAGTTGCATAGAACAAACTTGTGCCAGTTGCATCAAACAAACTTGTGCCAGTTGCGTAGAACAAACTTGAGGCAGTTGCGTAGAACAAACGTGTGTCAGTTGTGTAGAACAAAATTGTGCCAGTTGCGCTGAACAAAATTGTGCCAGTTGTTTCAAAGAAACTTTTGCCAGTTGAGTCAAACAAACTTGTGCCAGTTGCGTAGAACAAACTTGTGCCAGTTGCGTCAAACAAACTTGTGCCAGTTGCATAGAACAAACTTGTGCCAGTTGCGTCAAACAAACTTGTGCCAGTTGCGTAGAACAAACTTGAGGCAGTTGCGTAGAACAAACGTATGCCAGTTGCGTAGAACAAAATTGTGCCAGTTGCGCTGAACAAACTTATGCCAGTTGTTTCAAACAAACTTTTGCCAGTTGCGTCAAACAAACTTGGGCCAGTTGCGTCGAACAAACTTGTGCCAGTTGCGTAGAACAAACTTTGTGCCAGTTGTGTCAAACAAACTTTTCCCAGTTGCGTCAAACAAACTTGGGCCAGTTGCGTCAAACAAATTTATGCCAGTTGCATAGAACAAACTTGTGCCAGTTGCGTAGAACAAACTTGGGCCAGTTGCATCGAACAAACTTGTGCCAGTTGCGTCGAAAACACTTGTGACAGTTGCGTCGGACAAACTTGTGCCAAATGCGTCGAACAAACTTGTGCCAGTTGCGTAGAACAAACTTATGCCAGTTGCGTCGGACAAACTTGTCCCAGTTGTGTCGAACAAACTTGTGCCAGTTGTGTAGAACAAACTTGTGCCAGTTGTGTCAAACAAACTTTTGCCAGTTGCGTCAAACAAACTTGGGCAAGTTGCGTCGAACAAAATTGTGCCAGTTGTGTCGGACAAACTTGTGCCAGTTACGTAGAACATACTTGTGCCAGTTCCGAACTACAAACTTGTGCCAGTTGCGTTGAACAAACTTGGGCCAGTTGCGTCAAACAAACTTGTGCTAGTTGCGTTAAACAAACTTTTGCCAGTTGTATCAAACAAACTTGTGCCAGTTGCATTGAAGAAACTTGTGCCAGTTGCGTCGAACAAACTTGAGCCAGTTGTGTAGAACAAACTTGTGCCAGTTGTGTAGAACAAACATTTTCCAGTTGCGTAGAAAAAACTTGTGCCAGTTGCGTAGAACAAACTTGTGCCAGTTGCGTCGAACAAACTTGTGCCAATTGCGTCGAACAAACTTGTGCCAGTTGCGCAGAACAAACTTTTGCCAGTTACGTAGAACAAACTTGTACCAGTTTTGTCAAACAAACTTGTGCCAGTTGTGTAGAACAAACTTGTGCCTGTTACGTGGAACAAACTTGTGCCAGTTGCATAGAACAAACTTCTGCCAGTTACGTCAAACAAACTTGGGCCAGTTGCGTAGAACAAACTTGTGTCAGTTGCGTCAAACAAACTTGTGCCAGTTGCGTCAAACAAACTTGTGCCAGTTGCGTAGAACAAACTTGAGCCAGTTGCGTAGAACAACCTTGTGCCAGTTACGTAGAACAAACTTGTGCCAGTTGCGTAGAACAAACTTGAGCCAGTTGCGTAGAACAACCTTGTGCCAGTTACATAGAACAAACTTTTGCCAGTTGTGTCAAACAAACTTGTGCCAGTAGCGTAGAACAAACTTATGCCAGTTGCATAGAACAAACTTGTACGAGTTATGTCAAACAAACTTGGGCCAGTTGCGTAGAACAAACTTGTGCCAGATGCGTAGGACAAACATGTGCCAGTTGTGTCAAACAAACTTGTGCTAGTTGCGTCAAACAAACTTGAGCCAGTTGCGTAGAACAAACTTGTGCCAGTTGCATCGAACAAACTTGTGCCAGTTGCGTGGAACAAACATGTGCCAGTTGCGCAGAACAAACTTGTGCCAGTTAAGTCAAACAGACTTGTGCCAGTTGCGTCAAACAAATTTATGCCAGTTGCATAGAACAAACTTGTGCCAGTTGCGTAGACCAAAGTTGTGCCAGTTGCATCGAACAAACTTGTGCCAGTTACGTCGAACACACTTGTGACAGTTGTGTCGGACAACTTGTGCCAATTGCCTCGAACAAACTTGTGCCAGTCGCGTAGAACAAACTTCTGCCAGTTGTGTCAAACAAACTTGTGCCAGTTGCATAAAACAAACTTGTGCCAGTTGCGTCGAACCAACTTGTGCCAGTTGCGTAGAACAAACTTGTGCCAGTTACGTAGAACAAACTTGTGCTAGTTTTGTCAAACATACTTGTGCCAGTTGCGTCAAACAATCTTGGGCCAGTTGCGTCGAACAAACTTGTGCCAGTTTCGTCAAAGAAACTTGTGCCAGTTGCATAAAACAAACTTGTGCCAGTTGCGTCGAACAAACTTGTGCCAGTTGCGTAGAACAAACTTGTGCCAGTTACGTAGAACAAACTTGTGCCAGTTTTGTCAAACAAACTTGTGCCAGTTGCGTCAAACAAACTTGTGTCAGTTGCGTCGAACAAACTTGTGCCAGTTGTGTAGAACAACCTTGTGCCAGTTGCGTCAAACAACCTTGTGCCAGTTGCGTCAAACAAACTTGTGCCAGTTGCATCAAAAACACTTTTGCCAGTTGCGTCAAACAAACTTTTGCCTGTTGTGTCGAATAAACTTGTGCCAGTTGCGTTAAACAAACTTGTGACAGTTGTGTTGAACAAACTTGTGCCATTTGCATCGAACAAACTTGTGCCAGTTGTGTCGAACAAGCTTGTGCCAGTTGCGTCAAACAAAATTGTGCCAGTTGCATCGAACAAACTTGTGCCAGTTGCGTAGAACAAACTGTGCCAGTTGTGCCAAACAAACTTGTGCCACTTGCGTCGAACAAACTTGTGCCAGTTGCGTAGAACAAACTTTTGCCAGTTGCGTAGAACAAACTTGTGCCAGTTGTGTCAAACAAACTTGTGTCAGTTGCGTAATACAAACTTGTGCCAGTTACGTAGAACAAACCTTTGCCAGTTGCGTAGAACAAACTTGTGCCAGTTGCATAGAACAAATTTGTGTGAGTTGCGTCAAACAAACTTCTGCCAGTTGCATAAAACAAACTTGTGCCAGTTGCGTAGAACAAACTTGTGCCAGTTGCGTAGAACAAACTTGTGAGAGTTGTTTCAAACAAACTTTTGCCAGTTGCGTCAAACAAACTTGGGCCATTCGCGTCGAACAAACTTGTGCCAGTTGCTTTGAACAAACTTGTGCCAGTTGCGTTGAACAATCTTGTGCCAGTTGCGAAGAACAAACTTGTGCCGGTTGCGTCGAACAAACTTCTGCCAGTTGCATAGAACAAACTTGTGCCAGTTGCGTAGAAGAAACTTGGGCCACTTGCGAAAACAAACTTGTGCCAATTGCGACAAACAATTTTGTGCCAGTTGCGTAGAACAAACTTGTGCCAGTTGCGTAGAAGAAACTTGTGCCAGTTGCGTCGAACAAACTTGTGCCAGTTCCGTGGAACAAACTTGTGCCAGTTGTGTAGAACAAACTTGTGCCAGTTGTGTAGAACAATCTTGTGCCAGTTGCGTAGAACAAACTTGTGCCAGTTGCGTCAAACATTCTTGTGCCAGTTGCGAAGAACAAACTTGTGCCTGTTGCATAGAACAAAATTGTGCCAGTTGCGTAGAACAAATTTGTGCCAGTTGCGTAGAACAAACTTGTGCCAGTTGCGTAGAACAAACTTGTGCTAGTTGCGTAGAACAAACTTGTGCCAGTTGCGTAGAACAAACTTGTGTCAGTTGCGTAGAACAAACTTGTGCCAGTTGCGTCAAACAAACTTGGGCCAGTTGCGTAGAACAAACTTGTGCCAGTTGCGAACTACAAACTTGTGCCAGTTTCGTAGGACAAACTTGTGCCAGTTGCGTCAAACAAACTTGTGCCAGTTGCGTAGAACAAACTTGCGCCAGTTGCGAACTACAAACTTGTGCCACTTGCGTAGGACAATCTTGTGCCAGTTGCGTAGAACAAACTTGTGCCAGTTGCGTCAAAGAAACTTGTGACAGTTGCGTCAAATAAACTTGTTCCAGTTGCGTCAAATAAACTTGTGCCAGTTACGTAGAACAACTTTGTGCCAGTTGCATAGAACAAAATTTTGCCAGTTGCGTAGAACAACTTTGTGCCAGTTGCGTAGAACAAACTTGTGCCAGTTGCGTAGAACAAACTTGTGCTAGTTGCGTAGAACAAACTTGTGCTAGTTGCGTAGAACAAACATGTGTCAGTTGCGTAGAACAAACTTGTACCAGTTGCGTCAAACAAACTTGGGCCAGTTGCGTAGAACAAACTTGTACCAGTTGCGAACTACAAACTTGTGCCAGTTTCGTAGGACAAACTTGTGCCAGTTGCGTCAAACAAACTTGTGCCAGTTGCGTAGAACAAACTTGTGCCAGTTGAGAACTATAAACTTGTGCCACTTTGGCTAGGACAAACTTTTGCCAGTTGCGTCAAAGAAACTTGTGCCAGTTGCGCAGAACAAACTTGTGAAAGTTGCGTAGAACAAACTTGTGCCAGTTGCGTCGATCAAACTTGTGACAGTTGCGTTGAACAAATTTGTGCCAGTTGAGAACTACAAACTTGTGCCACTTTGGCTAGGACAAACTTTTGCCAGTTGCATCAAATAAACTTGTGCCAGTTGCGCAGAACAAACTTGTGACAGTTACGTTGAACAAACTTGTGCCAGTTGCGTCGAACAAACTTGTGCCAGTTGCATCAAACAAACCTGTGCCAGTTGCGTAGAACAAACTTGTGCCAGTTGCGTCAAACAAACTAGTGCTAGTTGCGTTTAACAAACTTGTGCCAGTTGTGTCAAACAAACGTGTGCCAGTTGCGTCGAACAAACTTGTGCCATGTGCGTAGAACAAACTTGTGCCAGTTACGTAGAACAAACTTGTGCTAGTTGTGTCAAACAAACTTGTGCCAGTTGCGTAGAACAAACTTGTGCCAGTTGCGTAGAACAAACTTGTGCCACTTGCGTAGAACAAACTTGTGCCAGTTACGTAGAACAAACTTGTGCCAGTTGTGTCAAACAAACTTGTGCCAGTTGCGTAGAACAAATTTGTGCCAGTTGCGTAGAACAAACTTGTGCCAGTTGCATCAAACAAACTTGTGCCAGTTGCATAGAACAAACTTGTGCCAGTTGCGTCAAACAAACTTGTGCCAGTTGCGTAGAACAAACTTGAGGCAGTTGCGTAGAACAAACGTGTGCCAGTTGCGTAGAACAAAATTGTGCCAGTTGCACTGAACAAACTTGTGCCAGTTGTTTCAAACAAACTTTTGCCAGTTGTTTCAAACAAACTTGGGCCAGTTGCGTCGAACAAACTTGTGCCAGTTGCGTAGAACAAACTTTGTGAGAGTTGTGTCAAACAAACTTTTCCCAGTTGCGTCAAACAAACTTGGGCAAGTTGCGTCAAACAAATTTATGCCAGTTGCATAGAACAAACTTGTGCCAGTTGCGTAGAACAAACTTGTGCCAGTTGCATCGAACAAACTTGTGCCAGTTGCGTCGAACACACTTGTGACAGTTGCGTCGGACAAACTTGTGCCAATTGCGTCGAACAAACTTGTGCCAGTTGCGTAGAACAAACTTATTCCAGTTGCGTCGGACAAACTTGTGCCAGTTGCGTAGAACAAACTTGTGTCAGTTGCGTAGAACAAACTTGTGCCAGTTGTGTCAAACAAACTTTTGCCAGTTGCGTCAAACAAACTTGGGCCAGTTGCGTCGAACAAAATTGTGCCAGTTGCAAACTACAAACTTGTGCCAGTTGCGTTGAACAAACTTGGGCCAGTTGCGCCAAACAAACTTGTGCTAGTTGCGTTAAACAAACTTTTGCCAGTTGCGTCAAACAAACTTGTGCCAGTTGCGTTGAACAAACTTGTGCCAGTTGCGTAGAACAAACTTGAGCCAGTTGCGTAGAACAAACTTGTGCCAGTTGCGTAGAACAAACATTTTCCAGTTGCGTAGAACAAACTTGTGCCAGTTGCGTCGAAAAAACATGTGCCAGTTGATCGAACAAAGTTGTGCCAGTTGCGTTTGACAAACTTGTGCCAGTTGCGTTGAACAAACATGTGACAGTTGCGTAGAACAAACTTGTGCCAGTTGTTTCAAACAAACTTTTGCCAGTTGCGTCAAACAAACTTGGGCCAGTTGCGTCAAACAAACTTGTGCCTGTTGCGTAGAACAAACTTGTGCCAGTTGCGTAGAACAAAGTAGTGCCAGTTGCGTAGAAAAAACTTGTGCCAGTTGCGTCGAACAAACTTGTGCCAGTTGCGTACAACAAACTTGTGCCATTTGTGTCAAAAACCTTGTGCCAGTTGCGTAGAACAAATTTGTGCTAGTTGCGTAGAACAAACTTGTGCCAGTTGCGTCGACCAAACTTGTGCCAGTTGCATAGAACAAACTTGTGCCAGTTGCGAAGAACAAACTTGGGCCAGTTGCGTAGAACAAACTTGTGTCAGTTGCGATGAACAAACTTGTGCCAGTTGCATCAAACAAACTTGTGCCAGTTGCGTAGAACAAACTTGTGCCAGTTGCGTAGAACAAACTTGTGCCTGTTGCATCGAACAAACTTGTGCCAGTTGCGTCGAACAAACTTGTGCCAGTTGCATCGAACAAACTTTTGTCCATTGCATAGAACAAACTTGTGCCAGTTTCGTCGAACAAACTTGTGCCAGTTGCGTAGAACAAACTTGTGCCAGTTTTGTCAATCAAACTTCTGCCAGTTGCATCAAACAAGTTTGGGCCAGTTGCGTCGAACAAACTTGTGCCAGTTGCGTCGAAGAAACTTGTGCCAGTTGCATAGAAAAAACTTGTGCCAGTTGTGTCAAACAAACTTGTGCCAGTTGCATAGAACAAACTTGTGCCAGTTGTGTAGAGCAACCTTGTGCCAGTTGCGTCAAACAACCTTGTGCCAGTTGCGTCAAACAAACTTGTGCCAGTTGCGTCAAACAAATTTATGCCAGTTGCATAGAACAAACTTGTGCCAGTTGTGTAGAACAAACTTGTGCCAGTTGCATCGAACAAACTTGTGCCAGTTGCGTCGAACACACTTGTGCCAGTTGCGTCGAACAAACTTGTGCCAATTGCGTCGAACAAACTTGTGCCAATTGCGTAGAACAAACTTGTGCCAGTTGTGTCAAACAAACTTGTGCCAGTTGCATAAAACAAACTTTTGCCTGTTGCGTCGAACAAACTTGTGCCAGTTGCATAGAACAAACTTGTGCCAGTTAAGTAGAACAAACTTGTGCCAGTTGTGTCAGACAAACTTGTGCCAGTTGCGTAGAACAAACTTGTGCCAGTTCCATAGAACAAACTTGTGCTAGTTGCTTAGAACAAACTTGTGCCAGTTTCGTCGAACAAACTTGTGCCAGTTGCGTAGAACAAACTTGTGCCAGTTGTGTCAAACAAACTTGTGCCAGTTGCGTCAAACAAACTTGGGCCAGTTACGTCGAACAAACTTGTGCCAGTTGCGTCGAAAAAACTTGTGCCAGTTGCGTAGAACAAACTTGTGCCAGTTGCGTAGAACAAACTTGTGCCAGTTGCATAGAACAAACTTGTGCCAGTTTTGTAGAACAACCTTGTGCCAGTTGAGTCAAACAACCTTGTGCCAGTTGCATCAAACAAACTTGTGCCAGCTGCGTAGAACAAACTTGTGCCAGTTGCGTAGAACAAACTTGTGCCAGTTGCATAGAACAAACTTGTGCCAGTTTTGTAGAACAACCTTGTGCCAGTTGCGTCAAACAGACTTGTGCCAATTGCGTCAAACAACCTTGTTCCAGTTGCGTCAAAAAAACTTGTGCCAGTTGTGTCAAACAAACTTGTGCCAGTTGGGTCGAATAAACTTGTGCCAGTTGCGTTAAACAAACTTGTGCCAGTTGCGTCGAACAAACTTGTGCCAGTTGCGTCGAACAAACTTGTGCCAGTTGCGTCAAAAAAACTTGTGCCAGTTGCATCGAACAAACTTGTGCCAGTTGCGTAGAACAAACTTGTGCCAGTTGCATAGAACAAACTTTTGCCACTTGCGTCGAACAAACTTGTGCCAGTTGCGCAGAACAAACTTTTGCCAGTTGCGTTGAACAAACTTGTGCCAGTTTTGTCAAACAAACTTGTGCCAGTTGCGTAGAACAAACTTGTGCCCGTTACATGGAACAAACTTGTGCCAGTTGCATAGAACAAACTTCTGCCAGTTGCGTCAAACAAACTTGGGCCAGTTGCGTAGAACAAACTTGTGCCAGTTGCGTCAAACAAACTTGTGTCAGTTGCGTCAAACAAACTTGTGCCAGTTGCGTAGAAGAAACTTGTGCCACTTGCGTCGAACAAACTTGTGCCAGTTCCGTGGAACAAACTTGTGCCAGTTGCGTAGAACAAACTTGTGCCAGTTGCATCAAACAAACTTGGGACAGTTGTGTAGAACAAACTTGTGCCAATTGCGTAGAACAAACTTGTGCCAGTTGCGTCAAACAATCTTGTGCCAGTTGCGAAGAACAAACTTGTGCCTGTTGCATAGAACAAAATTGTGCCAGTTGCGTAGAACAACTTTGTGCCAGTTGCGTAGAACAAACTTGTGCCAGTTGCGTAGAACAAACTTGTGCTAGTTGCGTAGAACAAACTTGTGCCAGTTGCATAGAACAAACTTGTGTCAGTTGCATAGAACAAACTTGTGCCAGTTGCGTCAAACAAACTTGGGCCAGTTGCGTAGAACAAACTTGTGCCAGTTGCGAACTACAAACTTGTGCCAGTTTCGTAGGACAAACTTGTGCCAGTTGCGTTGAACAATCTTGTGCCAGTTGCGTAGAACAAACTTGCGCCAGTTACGAACTACAATCTTGTGCCACTTGCGTAGGACAAACTTGTGCCAGTTGCGTCAAAGAAACTTGTGACAGTTGCGTCAAATAAACTTGTTCCAGTTGCGTCAAATAAACTTGTGCCAGTTACGTAGAACAACTTTGTACCAGTTCCATAGAACAAAATTGTGCCAGTTGCGTAGAACAACTTTGTGCCAGTTGCGTAGAACAAACTAGTGCCAGTTGCGTAGAACAAACTTGTGCTAGTTGCGTAGAACAAACTTGTGCCAGTTGCGTAGAACAAACTTGTGTCAGTTGCGTAGAACAAACTTGTGCCAGTTGCGTCAAACCAACTTGGGCCATTTGCGTAGAACAAACTTGTGCCAGTTGAGAACTACAAACTTGTGCCAGTTGCATCAAATAAACTTGTGCCAGTTGCGCTGAACAAACTTGTGAAAGTTGAGTAGAACAAACTTGTGCTAGTTGCGTCGAACAAACTTGTGACAGTTGCGTTGAACAAACTTGTGCCAGTTGCGTCGAACAAACTTGTGCCAGTTGCATCAAACAAACTTGTGCCAGTTGCGTAGAACAAACTTGTGCCAGTTGGCTCAAACAAACTAGTGCCAGTTGCGTTTAACAAACTTGTGCCAGTTGCGTAGAACAAACTTGTGCCAGTTGTGTCAAACAAACGTGTGCCAGTTGCGTCG
This sequence comes from Macrobrachium rosenbergii, assembly GCA_039081455.1. Classification (NCBI taxonomy): domain Eukaryota; kingdom Metazoa; phylum Arthropoda; class Malacostraca; order Decapoda; family Palaemonidae; genus Macrobrachium; species Macrobrachium rosenbergii. The sequence goes on along the minus strand of JANJGK010000196.1, from coordinate 1,347,635 downwards.
AACAAACTTGTGCCAGTTGCGTTGAACAAACTTGTGCCAGTTACGTAGAACAAACTTGTGCTAGTTGTGTCAAACAAACTTGTGCCAGTTAAGTAGAACAAACTTGTCCCAGTTGCGTAGAACAAACTTGTGCCACTTGCGTAGAACAAACTTGTGCCAGTTACGTAGAACAAACTTTTGCCAGTTGTGTCAAACAAACTTGTGCCAGTTGCGCAGAACAAACTTGTGCCAGTTGCGTAGAACAAACTTGTGCCAGTTGCGTCAAACAAACTTGTGCCAGTTGCATAGAACAAACTTGTGCCAGTTGCGTCAAACAAAATTGTGCCAGTTGCGTAGAACAAACTTGAGGCAGTTGCGTAGAACAAACGTGTGTCAGTTGCGTAGAACAAAATTGTGCCAGTTGCGCTGAACAAAATTGTGCCAGTTGTTTCAAAGAAACTTTTGCCAGTTGCGTCAAACAAACTTGTGCCAGTTGCGTAGAACAAACTTGTGCCAGGTGCGTCAAACAAACTTGTGCCAGTTGCATAGAACAAACTTGTGCCAGTTGCGTCAAACAAACTTTTGCCAGTTGCGTAGAACAAACTTGAGGCAGTTGCGTAGAACAAACGTGTGCCAGTTGCGTAGAACAAAATTGTGCCAGTTGCGCTGAACAAACTTGTGCCAGTTGTTTCAAACAAACTTTTGCCAGTTGCGTCAAACAAAATTGGGCCAGTTGCGTTGAACAAACTTGTGCCAGTTGCGTAGAACAAACTTTGTGCCAGTTGTGTCAAACAAACTTTTCCCAGTTGCGTCAAACAAACTTGGGCCAGTTGCGTCAAACAAATTTATGCCAGTTGCATAGAACAAACTTGTGCCAGTTGCGTAGAATAAACTTGTGCCAGTTGCATCGAACAAACTTGTGCCAGTTGCGTCGAACACACTTGTGACTGTTGCGTCGGACAAACTTGTGCCAATTGCGTCGAACAAACTTGTGCCAGTTGCGTAGAACAAACTTATGCCAGTTGCGTCGGACAAACTTGTGCCAGTTGCGTCGAACAAACTTGTGCCAGTTGCGTAGAACAAACTTGTTCCAGTTGTGTCAAACAAACTTTTGCCAGTTGCGTCAAACAAACTTGGGCCAGTTGCGTCGAACAAAATTGTGCCAGTTGTGTCTTACAAACTTGTGCCAGTTACGTAGAACATACTTGTGCCAGTTGCGAACTACAAACTTGTGCTAGTTGCGTCAAACAAACTTGGGCCAGTTGCGTCAAACAAACTTGTGCTAGTTGCGTTAAACAAACTTTTGCCAGTTGCGTCAAACAAACTTGTGCCAGTTGCGTTGAACAAACTTGTGCCAGTTGCGTAGAACAAACTTGAGCCAGTTGTGTAGAACAAACTTGTGCCAGTTGCGTAGAACAAACATTTTCCAGTTGCGTAGAACAAACTTGTGCCAGTTGCGTCGAACAAACTTGTGCCAGTTGCGTAGAACACACTTGTGCCAGTTGCATAGAACAAACTTGTGCCACTTGCGTCGAACAAACTTGTGCCAGTTGCGCAGAAGAAACTTTTGCCAGTTACGTAGAACAAACTTGTGCCAGTTTTGTCAAACAAACTTGTGCCAGTTGCGTAGAACAAACTTGTGCCCGTTACGTGGAACAAACTTGTGCCAGTTGCATAGAACAAACTTCTGCCAGTTGCGTCAAACAAACTTGGGCCAGTTGCGTAGAACAAACTTGTGCCAGTTGCGTCAAACAAACTTGTGCCAGTTGCGTCAAACAAACTTGTGCCAGTTGCGTAGAACAAACTTGAGCCAGTTGCGTAGAACAACCTTGTGCCACTTACGTAGAACAAACTTGTGCCAGTTGTGTCAAACAAACTTGTGCCAGTAGCGTAGAACAAACTTATGCCAGTTGCGTAGAACAAACTTGTGCGAGTTGTGTCAAACAAACTTGGGCCAGTTGCGTAGAACAAACTTGTCCCAGATGCGTAGGACAAACATGTGCCAGTTGTGTCAAACAAACTTGTGCTAGTTGCGTAAAACAAACTTGAGCCAGTTGCGCAGAACAAACTTGTGCCAGTTGCATCGAACAAACTTGTGCCAGTTGCGTGGAACAAACTTGTGCCAGTTGCGCAGAACAAACTTGTGCCAGTTAAGTCAAACAGACTTGTACCAGTTGCTTCAAACAAATTTATGCCAGTTGCATAGAACAAACTTGTGCCAGTTGCGTCGAACAAACTTGTGTCAGTTGCATCAAACAAACTTGTGCCAGTTGCGTCGAACACACTTGTGCCAGTTGTGTCGGACAAACTTGTGCCAATTGCCTCGAACAAACTTGTGCCAGTTGCGTAGAACAAACTTCTGCCAGTTGTGTCAAACAAACTTGTGCCAGTTACATAAAACAAACTTGTGCCAGTTGCGTCGAACTTACTTGTGCCAGTTGCGTAGAACAAACTTGTGCCAGTTACGTAGAACAAACTTGTGCCAGTTTTGTCAAACTTGTGCCAGTTGCGTCAAACAATCTTGGGCCAGTTGCGTCGAACAAACTTGTGCCAGTTTCGCCAAAGAAACTTGTGCCAGTTGCATAAAACAAACTTGTGCCAGTTGCGTCGAACAAACTTGTGCCAGTTGCGTAGAACAAACTTGTGCCAGTTACGTAGAACAAACTTGTGCCAGTTTTGTCAAACAAACTTGTGCCAGTTGTGTCAAACAAACTTGTGTCAGTTGCGTCGAACAAACTTGTGCCAGTTGTGTAGAACAACCTTGTGCCAGTTGCGTCAAACAACCTTGTGCCAGTTGCGTCAAACAAACTTGTGCCAGTTGCGTCAAAAAAACTTGTGCCAGTTGGGTCAAACAAACTTTTGCCTGTTGGGTCAAATAAACTTGTGCCAGTTGCGTTAAACAAACTTGTGACAGTTGCGTCGAACAAACTTGTGCCATTTGCAACGAACAAACTTGTGCCATTTGTGTCGAACAAGCTTGTGCCAGTTGCGTCAAACAAAATTGTGCCAGTTGCATCGAACAAACTTGTGCCAGTTGCGTAGAACAAACTGTGCCAGTTGTGTCAAAAAAACTTGTGTCAGTTGCGTAGAACAAACTTGTGCCAGTTGCGTAGAACAAACTTGTGCCAGTTACGTAGAACAAACCTTTGCCAGTTGCGTAGAACAAACTTGTGCCAGTTGCATAGAACAAACTTGTGTGAGTTACGTCAAACAAACTTCTGCCAGTTGCATAAAACAAACTTGTGCCAGTTGCGTAGAACAAACTTGTGCCAGTTTCGTAGAACAAACTTGTGAGAGTTGTTTCAAACAAACTTTTGCCAGTTGCGTCAAACAAACTTGGGCCAGTTGCGTCGAACAAACTTGTGCCAGTTGCTTTGAACAAACTTGTGCCAGTTGCGTTGAACAATCTTGTGCCAGTTGCGAAGAACAAACTTGTGCCAGTTGCGTAGAACAAACTTGTGCCAGTTGCGTCGAACAAACTTGTGCCAGTTGCGTCGAACAAACTTGTGCCAGTTGCGTAGAAAAAACTTGGGCCACTTGCGAAAAAAAACTTGTGCCAATTGCGACAAACAAGTTTGTGCCAGTTGCGTAGAACAAACTTGTGCCAGTTGCGTAGAAGAAACTTGTGCCAGTTGCGTCGAACAAACTTGTGCCAGTTCCGTGGAACAAACTTGTGCCAGTTGCGTAGAACAAACTTGTGCCAGTTGTGTAGAACAATCTTGTGCCAGTTGCGTAGAACAAACTTGTGCCAGTTGCGTAGAACAAATTTGTGCCAGTTGCGTAGAACAAACTTGTGTCAGTTGCGTCAAACAAACTTGGGCCAGTTGCGTCAAACAAACTTGGGCCAGTTGCGTAGAACAAACTTGTGCCAGTTGCGAACTACAAACTTGTGCCAGTTTCGTAGGACAAACTTGTGCCAGTTGCGTCAAACAAACTTGTGCCAGTTGCGTAGAACAAACTTGCGCCAGTTGCGAACTACAAACTTGTGCCACTTGCGTAGGACAAACTTGTGCCAGTTGCGTCAAAGAAACTTGTGACAGTTGCGTCAAATAAACTTGTTCCAGTTGCGTCAAATAAACTTGTGCCAGTTACGTAGAACAACTTTGTGCCAGTTGCATAGAACAAAATTTTGCCAGTTGCGTAAAACAACTTTGTGCCAGTTGCGTAGAACAAACTTGTGCCAGTTGCGTAGAACAAACTTGTGCTAGTTGCGTAGAACAAACTTGTGTCAGTTGCGTAGAACAAACTTGTGCCAGTTGCGTCAAACAAACTTGGGCCAGTTGCGTAGAACAAACTTGTGCCAGTTGCGAACTACAAACTTGTGCCAGTTTCGTAGGACAAACTTGTGCCAGTTGCGTCAAACAAACTTGTGCCAGTTGCGAAGAACAAACTTGTGCCAGTTGAGAACTACAAACTTGTGCCACTTGCGTAGGACAAACTTGTGCCAGTTGCGTCAAAGAAACTTGTGCCAGTTGCATCAAATAAACTTGTGCCAGTTGCGCAGAACAAACTTGTGAAAGTTGCGTAGAACAAACTTGTGCCAGTTGCGTCGAACAAACTTGTGACAGTTGAGTTGAACAAACTTGTGCCAGTTGCGTAGAACAAACTTCTGCCAGTTGCATCAAACAAACTTGTGCCAGTTGCATAGAACAAACTTGTGCCAGTTGCGTCAAACAAACTAGTGCCAGTTGAGTTTAACAAACTTGTGCCAGTTGCGTAGAACAAACTTGTGCCAGTTGTGTCAAACAAACGTGTGCCAGTTGCGCCGAACAAACTTGTGCCAGTTGCTTAGAACAAACTTGTGCCAGTTACGTAGAACAAACTTGTGCTAGTTGTGTCAAACAAAATTGTGCCAGTTGCGCAGAACAAACTTGTGAAAGTTGCGTAGAACAAACTTGTGCCAGTTGCGTAGAACAAACTTGTGACAGTTGCATTGAACAAACTTGTGCCAGTTGCGTCGAACAAACTTGTGCCAGTTGCATCAAACAAACTTGTGCCAGTTGCGTAGAACAAACTTGTGCCAGTTGCGTCAAACAAACTAGTGACAGTAGCGTTTAACAAACTTCTGCCAGTTGCGTAGAACAAACTTGTGCCAGTTGTGTCAAACAAACGTGTGCCAGTTGCGTCGAACAAACTTGTGCCAGTTGCGTTGAACAAACTTGTGCCAGTTACGTAGAACAAACTTGTGCTAGTTGTGTCAAACAAACTTGTGCCAGTTGCGTAGAACAAACTTGTCCCAGTTGCGTAGAACAAACTTGTGCCACTTGCGTAGAACAAACTTGTGCCAGTTACGTAGAACAAACTTGTGCCAGTTGTGTCAAACAAACTTGTGCCAGTTGCGTAGAACAAACTTGTGCCAGTTGCGTAGAACAAACTTGTGCCAGTTGCATCAAACAAACTTGTGCCAGTTGCATAGAACAAACTTGTGCCAGTTGCGTCAAACAAACTTGTGCCAGTTGCGTAGAACAAACTTGAGGCAGTTGCTAGAACAAACGTGTGCCAGTTGCGTAGAACAAAATTGTGCCAGTTGCGCTGAACAAAATTGTGCCAGTTGTTTCAAACAAACTTTTGCCAGTTGCGTCAAACAAACTTGGGCCAGTTGCGTCGAACAAACTTGTGCCAGTTGCGTAGAACAATCTTTGTGCCAGTTGTGTCAAACAATCTTTTCCAAGTTGTGTCAAACAAACTTGGGCCAGTTGCGTCAAACAAATTTATGCCAGTTGCATAGAACAAACTTGTGCCAGTTGCGTAGAACAAACTTGTGCCAGTTGCATCGAACCAACTTGTGCCAGTTGTGTCGAACACACTTGTGACAGTTGTTTCAAACAAACTTGTGCCAATTGCGTCGAACAAACTTGTGCCAGTTGCGTAGAATAAACTTATGCCAGTTGCGTCGGACAAACTTGTGCCAGTTGTGTCGAACAAACTTGTGCCAGTTGCGTAGAACAAACTTGTGCCAGTTGTGTCAAACAAACTTTTGCCAGTTGCGTCAAACAAACTTGGTCCACTTGCGTCGAACAAAATTGTGCCAGTTGTGTCGGACAAACTTGTGCCAGTTACGTAGAACATACTTGTGCCAGTTGCGAACTACAAACTTGTGCCAGTTGCGTTGAACAAACTTGGGCCAGTTGCGTTGAACAAACTTGTGCTAGTTGCGTTAAACAAACTTTTGCCAGTTGCATCAAACAAACTTGTGCCTGTTGCGTTGAACAAACTTGTGCCAGTTGCGTAGAACAAACTTGAGCCAGTTGTGTAGAACAAACTTGTGCCAGTTGCATAGAACAAACATTTTCCAGTTGCGTAGAACAAACTTGTGCCAGTTGCGTCGAACAAACTTGTGCCAGTTGCGTAGAACAAACTTGTGCCAATTGCATAGAACAAACTTGTGCCACTTGCGTCGAACAAACTTGTGCCAGTTGCGCAGAACAAACTTTTGCCAGTTGCGTAGAACAAACTTGTGCCAGTTTTGTCAAACAAACTTGTGCCAGTTGCATAGAACAAACTTGTGCCCGTTACGTGGAACAAACTTGTGCCAGTTGCATAGAACAAACTTCTGCCAGTTGCGTCAAACAAACTTGTGCCAGTTGCGTCAAACAAACTTGTGCCAGTTGCGTCAAACAAACTTGTGCCAGTTGCGTAGAACAAACTTGAGCCAGTTGCGTAGAACAACCTTGTGCCAGTTACGTAGAACAAACTTGTGCCAGTTGTGTCAAACAAACTTGTGCCAGTAGCGTAGAACAAACTTGTGCCAGTTGCGTAAAACAAACTTGTGCCAGTTGCGTCAAACAAACTTGTGCCAGTTGCGTAGAACAAACTTGAGCCAGTTGCGTAGAACAACCTTGTGCCAGTTACTTAGAACAAACTTGTGCCAGTTGTGTCAAACAAACTTGTGCCAGTAGCGTAGAACAAACTTATGCCAGTTGCGTAGAACAAACTTGTGCGAGTTGTGTCAAACAAACTTGGGCCAGTTGCATAGAACAAACTTGTGCCAGATGCGTAGGACAAACATGTGCCAGTTGTGTCAAACAAACTTGTGCTAGTTGCGTAAAACAAACTTGAGCCAGTTGCGTAGAACAGACTTGTGCCAGTTGTATCGAACAAACTTGTGCCAGTTGCGTGGAACAAACTTGTGCCAGTTGCGCAGAACAAACTTGTGCCAGTTAAGTCAAACAGACTTGTGCCAGTTGCGTCAAACAAATTTATGCCAGTTGCACAGAACAAACTTGTGCCAGTTGCGTAGACCAAACTTGTGCCAGTTGCATCGAACAAACTTGTGCCAGTTGCGTCGAACACACTTGTGCCAGTTGTGTCAGACAAACTTGTGCCAATTGCGTCAAACAAACTTGTGCCAGTTGCGTAGAACAAACTTGTGCCAGTTGTGTCAAACAAACTTGTGCCAGTTGCATAAAACAAAATTGTGCCAGTTGCGTCGAACAAACTTGTGCCAGTTGCGTAAAACAAACTTGTGCCAGTTGCGTAGAACAAACTTATGCCAGTTTTGTCAAACAAACTTGTGCCAGTTGCGTCAAACAATCTTGGGCCAGTTGCGTCGAACAAACTTGTGCCAGTTTCGTCAAAGAAACTTGTGCCAGTTGCATAAAACAAACTTGTGCCAGTTGCGTCGAACAAACTTGTGCCAGTTGCGTAGAACAAACTTGTGCCAGTTACGTAGAACAAACTTGTGACAGTTTTGTCAAACAAACTTGTGCCAGTTGCGTCAAACAAACTTGTTTCAGTTGCGTCGAACAAACTTGTGCCAGTTGTGTAGAACAACCTTCTGCCAGTTGCGTCAAACAACCTTGTGCCAGTTGCGTCAAACAAACTTGTGCCAGTTGCGTCAAAAAAACTTGTGCCAGTTGCGTCAAACAAACTTTTGCCAGTTGCGTCAAACAAACTTTAGCCAGTTGGGTCGAATAAACTTGTGCCAGTTGCGTTAAACAAACTTGTGACAGTTGCGTCGAACAAACTTGTGCCATTTGCATCGAACAAACTTGTGCCAGTTGTGTCGAACAAGCTTGTACCAGTTGCGTCAAACAAACTTGTGCCAGTTGCATCGGACAAACTTGTGCCAGTTGCGTAGAACAAACTGTGCCAGTTGTGTCAAAGAAACTTGTGCCACTTGCGTCGAACAAACTTGTGCCAGTTGCGTAGAACAAACTTTTGCCAGTTGCGTAGAACAAACTTGTGCCAGTTGTGTCAAACAAACTTGTATCAGTTGCATAGAACAAACTTGTGCCAGTTGCGTAGAACAAACTTGTGCCAGTTACGTAGAACAAACCTTTGCCAGTTGCATAGAACAAACTTGTGCCAGTTGCATAGAACAAACTTGTGTGAGTTGCGTCAAACAAACTTCTGCCAGTTGCATAAAACAAACTTGTGCCAGTTGCATAAAACAAACTTGTGCCAGTTGCGTAGAACAAACTTGCTCCAGTTGCGTAGAACAAACTTGTGAGAGTTGTTTCAAACAAACTTTTGCCAGTTGCGTCAAACAAACTTGTGCCAGTTGCGTAGAACAAACTTGTGCCAGTTGCTTTGAACAAACTTGTGCCAGTTGTGTTGAACAATCTTGTGCCAGTTGCGAAGAACAATCTTGTGCCAGTTGCGTAGAACAAACTTGTGCCAGTTGCGTCGAACAAACTTCTGCCAGTTGCATAGAACAAACTTGTGTGAGTTGCGTAGAAGAAACTTGGGCCAGTTCCGAAAACAAACTTGTGCTAATTGTGACAAACAAGTTTGTGCCAGTTGCGTAGAACAAACTTGTGCCAGTTGCGTAGAAGAAACTTGTGCCAGTTGTGTCGAACAAACTTGTGCCAGTTCCGTGGAACAAACTTGTGCCAGTTGCGTAGAACAAACTTGTGCCAGTTGTGTAGAACAATCTTGTGCCATTTGCGTAGAACAAACTTGTGCCAGTTGCGTAGAACAAACTTTGTGCCAGTTGCGTAGAACAAACTTGTGCCAGTTGCGTAGAACAAACTTGTGCCAGTTGCGTAGAACAAACTTGTGCCAGTTGCGTAGAACAAACTTGTGTCAGTTGCGTAGAACAAACTTGTGCCAGTTGCGTCAAACAAACTTGGGCCAGTTGCGTAGAACAAACTTGTGCCAGTTGCGAACTACAAACTTGTGCCAGTTTCGTAGGACAAACTTGTGCCAGTTGCGTCAAACAAACTTTTGCCAGTTGCGTAGAACAAACTTGTGCCAGTTGCGAACTACAAACTTGTGCCACTTGCGTAGGACAAACTTGTGCCACTTGCGTAGGACAAACTTGTGCCAGTTGCGTCAAAGAAACTTGTGACAGTTGCGTCAAATAAACTTGTTCCAGTTGCGTCAAATAAACTTGTGCCAGTTACGTAGAACAACTTTGGGCCAGTTGCATAGAACAACTTTGTGCCAGTTGCATAGAACAAAATTGTGCCAGTTGCGTCGAACAAACTTGTGCCAGTTGCATAGAACAAACTTGTGCCACTTGCGTCGAACAAACTTGTGCCAGTTGCGCAGAACAAACTTTTGCCAGTTACGTAGAACAAACTTATGCCAGTTTTGTCAAACAAACTTGTGCCAGTTGCATAGAACAAACTTGTGCCCGTTACGTGGAACAAACTTGTGCCAGTTGCATAGAACAAACTTCTGCCAGTTGCGTCAAACAAACTTGGGCCAGTTGCGTAGAACAAACTTGTGCCAGTTGCGTCAAACAAACTTGTGCCAGTTGCGTCAAACAAACTTGTGCCAGTTGCGTAGAACAAACTTGAGCCAGTTGCGTAGAACAACCTTGTGCCACTTACGTAGAACAAACTTGTGCCAGTTGTGTCAAACAAACTTGTGCCAGTAGCGTAGAACAAACTTATGCCAGTTGCGTAGAACAAACTTGTGCGAGTTGTGTCAAACAAACTTGTGCCAGTTGTGTCAAACAAACTTGTGCCAGTAGCGTAGAACGAACTTGTCCCAGATGCGTAGGACAAACATGTGCCAGTTGTGTCAAACAAACTTGTGCTAGTTGCGTAAAACAAACTTGAGCCAGTTGTGTAGAACAAACTTGTGCCAGTTGCATCGAACAAACTTGTGCCAGTTGCGTCAAACAAACTTGTGCCAGTTGCGCAGAACAAACTTGTGCCAGTTAAGTCAAACAGACTTGTGCCAGTTGCTTCAAACATATTTATGCCAGTTGCGTAGACCAAACTTGTGCAGTTGCATCGAACAAACTTGTGCCAGTTGCGTCGAACACACTTGTGCCAGTTGTGTCGGACAAACTTGTGCCAATTGCCTCGAACAAACTTGTGCCAGTTACGTAGAACAAACTTCTGCCAGCTGTGTCAAACAAACATGTGCCAGTTACATAAAACAAACTTGTGCCAGTTGCGTCGAACTTACTTGTGCCAGTTCGTAGAACAAACTTGTGCCAGTTGTGTAGAGCAACCTTGTGCCAGTTGCGTCAAACAACCTTTTGCCAGTTGCGTCAAACAAACTTGTGCCAGTTGCGTCAAACAAATTTATGCCAGTTGCATAGAACAAACTTGTGCCAGTTGTGTAGAACAAACTTGTGCCAGTTGCATCGAACAAACTTGTGCCAATTGCGTCGAACACACTTGTGCCAGTTGCGTCGGACAAACTTGTGCCAATTGCGTCGAACAAACTTGTGCCAATTGCGTAGAACAAACTTGTGCCAGTTGTGTCAAACAAACTTGTGCCAGTTGCATAAAACAAACTTTTGCCTGTTGCGTCGAACAAACTTGTGCCAGTTGCATAGAACAAACTTGTGCCAGTTAAGTAGAACAAACTTGTGCCAGTTGTGTCAGACAAACTTGTGCCAGTTGCGTAGAACAAACTTGTGCCAGTTCCATAGAACAAACTTGTGCTAGTTGCTTAGAACAAACTTGTGCCAGTTTCGTCGAACAAACTTGTGCCAGTTGCGTAGAACAAACTTGTGCCAGTTGTGTCAAACAAACTTGTGCCAGTTGCATCAAACAAACTTGGGCCAGTTGCGTCGAACAAACTTGTGCCAGTTGCGTCGAAGAAACTTGTGCCAGTTGCGTAGAACAAACTTGTGCCAGTTGCGTAGAACAAACTTGTGCCAGTTGCATAGAACAAACTTGTGCCAGTTTTGTAGAACAACCTTGTGCCAGTTGAGTCAAACAACCTTGTGCCAGTTGCATCAAACAAACTTGTGCCAGTTGCGTAGAACAAACTTGTGCCAGTTGCGTAGAACAAACTTGTGCCAGTTGCATAGAACAAACTTGTGCCAGTTTTGTAGAATAACCTTGTGCCAGTTGCGTCAAACAGACTTGTGCCAATTGCGTCAAACAACCTTGTTCCAGTTGCGTCAAAAAAACTTGTGCCAGTTGTGTCAAACAAACTTGTGCCAGTTGGGTCGAATAAACTTGTGCCAGTTGCGTTAAACAAACTTGTGCCAGTTGCGTCGAACAAACTTGTGCCAGTTGCGTCGAACAAACTTGTGCCAGTTGCGTCAAACAAACTTGTGCCAGTTGCATTGAACAAACTTGTGCCAGTTGCGTAGAACAAACTTGTGCCAGTTGCATAGAACAAACTTTTGCCACTTGCGTCGAACAAACTTGTGCCAGTTGCGTAGAACAAACTTTTGCAAGTTGCGTAGAACACACTTGTGCCAGTTTTGTCAAACAAACTTGTGCCAGTTGCGTAGAACAAACTTGTGCCCGTTACATGGAACAAACTTGTGCCAGTTCCGTGGAACAAACTTGTGCCAGTTGAGTAGAACAAACTTTTGCCAGTTGCATCAAACAAACTTGGGACAGTTGTGTAGAACAAACTTTTGCAAGTTGCGTAGAACACACTTGTGCCAGTTTTGTCAAACAAACTTGTGCCAGTTGCGTAGAAGAAACTTGTGCCAGTTGCGTCGAACAAACTTGTGCCAGTTCCGTGGAACAAACTTGTGCCAGTTGCGTAGAAAAAACTTGTGCCAGTTGCATCAAACAAACTTGGGACAGTTTTGTAGAACAAACTTGTGCCAATTGCGTAGAACAAACTTGTGCCAGTTGCGTCAAACAATCTTGTGCCAGTTGCGAAGAACAAACTTGTGCCTGTTGCATAGAACAAAATTGTGCCAGTTGCGTAGAACAACTTTGTGCCAGTTGCGTAGAACAAACTTGTGCCAGTTGCGTAGAACAAACTTGTGCTAGTTGCGTAGAACAAACTTGTGCCAGTTGCATAGAACAAACTTGTGTCAGTTGCGTAGAACAAACTTGTGCCAGTTGCGTCAAACAAACTTGGGCCAGTTGCGTAGAACAAACTTGTGCCAGTTGCGAACTACAAACTTGTGCCAGTTTCGTAGGACAAACTTGTGCCAGTTGCGTTGAACAATCTTGTGCCAGTTGCGTAGAACAAACTTGCGCCAGTTGCGAACTACAATCTTGTGCCACTTGCGTAGGACAAACTTGTGCCAGTTGCGTCAAAGAAACTTGTGACAGTTGCGTCAAATAAACTTGTTCCAGTTGCGTCAAATAAACTTGTGCCAGTTACGTAGAACAACTTTGTGCCAGTTGCATAGAACAAAATTGTGCCAGTTGCGTAGAACAACTTTGTGCCAGTTGCGTAGAACAAACTTGTGCCAGTTGCATAGAACAAACTTGTGCTAGTTGCGTAGAACAAACTTGTGCCAGTTGCGTAGAACAAACTTGTGTCAGTTGCGTACAACAATCTTGTGCCAGTTGCGTCAAACCAACTTGGGCTATTTGCGTAGAACAAACTTGTGCCAGTTGAGAACTACAAACTTGTGCCACTTGCGTAGGACAAACTTGTGCAAGTTGCGTCAAAGAAACTTGTACCAGTTGCATCAAATAAACTTGTGCCAGTTGCGCTGAACAAACTTGTGAAAGTTGAGTAGAACAAACTTGTGCTAGTTGCGTCGAACAAACTTGTGACAGTTGCGTTGAACAAACTTGTGCCAGTTGCGTCGAACAAACTTGTGCCAGTTGCATCAAACAAACTTGTGCCAGTTGCGTAGAACAAACTTGTGCCAGTTGCGTCAAACAAACTAGTGCCAGTTGCGTTTAACAACCTTGTGCCAGTTGCGTAGAACAAACTTGTGCCAGTTGTGTCAAACAAACGTGTGCCAGTTGCATCGAACAAACTTGTGCCAGTTGCGTTGAACAAACTTGTGCCAGTTACGTAGAACAAACTTGTGCTAGTTGTGTCAAACAAACTTGTGCCAGTTGCGTAGAACAAACTTGTCCCAGTTGCGTAGAACAAACTTGTGCCACTTGCGTAGAACAAACTTGTGCCAGTTACGTAGAACAAACTTTTGCCAGTTGTGTCAAACAAACTTGTGCCAGTTGCGCAGAACAAACTTGTGCCAGTTGCGCAGAACAAACTTGTGCCAGTTGCGTAGAACAAACTTGTGCCAGTTGCGTCAAACAAACTTGTGCCAGTTGCATAGAACAAACTTGTGCCAGTTGCGTCAAACAAAATTGTGCCAGTTGCGTAGAACAAACTTGAGGCAGTTGCGTAGAACAAACGTGTGTCAGTTGCGTAGAACAAAATTGTGCCAGTTGCGCTGAACAAAATTGTGCCAGTTGTTTCAAAGAAACTTTTGCCAGTTGCGTCAAACAAACTTGTGCCAGTTGCGTAGAACAAACTTGTGCCAGGTGCGTCAAACAAACTTGTGCCAGTTGCATAGAACAAACTTGTGCCAGTTGCGTCAAACAAACTTTTGCCAGTTGCGTAGAACAAACTTGAGGCAGTTGCGTAGAACAAACGTGTGCCAGTTGCGTAGAACAAAAGAGTGCCAGTTGCGCTGAACAAACTTGTGCCAGTTGTTTCAAACAAACTTTTGCCAGTTGCGTCAAACAAAATTGGGCCAGTTGCGTTGAACAAACTTGTGCCAGTTGCGTAGAACAAACTTTGTGCCAGTTGTGTCAAACAAACTTTTCCCAGTTGCGTCAAACAAACTTGGGCCAGTTGCGTCAAAAAAATTTATGCCAGTTGCATAGAACAAACTTGTGCCAGTTGCGTAGAACAAACTTGTGCCAGTTGCATCGAACAAACTTGTGCCAGTTGCGTCGAACACACTTGTGACAGTTGCGTCGGACAAACTTGTGCCAATTGCGTCGAACAAACTTGTGCCAGTTGCGTAGAACAAACTTATGCCAGTTGCGTCGGACAAACTTGTGCCAGTTGCGTCGAACAAACTTGTGCCAGTTGCGTAGAACAAACTTGTTCCAGTTGTGTCAAACAAACTTTTGCCAGTTGCGTCAAACAAACTTGGGCCAGTTGCGTCGAACAAAATTGTGCCAGTTGTGTCTTACAAACTTGTGCCAGTTACGTAGAACATACTTGTGCCAGTTGCGAACTACAAACTTGTGCTAGTTGCGTCAAACAAACTTGGGCCAGTTGCGTCAAACAAACTTGTGCTAGTTGCGTTAAACAAACTTTTGCCAGTTGCGTCAAACAAACTTGTGCCAGTTGCGTTGAACAAACTTGTGCCAGTTGCGTAGAACAAACTTGAGCCAGTTGTGTAGAACAAACTTGTGCCAGTTGCGTAGAACAAACATTTTCCAGTTGCGTAGAACAAACTTGTGCCAGTTGCGTCGAACAAACTTGTGCCAGTTGCGTAGAACAAACTTGTGCCAGTTGCATAGAACAAACTTGTGCCACTTGCGTCGAACAAACTTGTGCCAGTTGCTCAGAAGAAACTTTTGCCAGTTACGTAGAACAAACTTGTGCCAGTTTTGTCAAACAAACTTGTGCCAGTTGCGTAGAACAAACTTGTGCCCGTTACGTGGAACAAACTTGTGCCAGTTGCATAGAACAAACTTCTGCCAGTTGCGTCAAACAAACTTGGGCCAGTTGCGTAAAACAAACTTGTGTGAGTTACGTCAAACAAACTTGTGCCAGTTGCGTCAAACAAACTTGTGCCAGTTGCGTAGAACAAACTTGAGCCAGTTGCGTAGAACAACCTTGTGCCAGTTACGTAGAACAAAATTGTGCCAGTTGTGTCAAACAAACTTGTGCCAGTAGCGTAGAACAAACTTATGCCAGTTGCGTAGAACAAACTTGTGCGAGTTGTGTCAAACAAACTTGGGCCAGTTGCGTAGAACAAACTTGTCCCAGATGCGTAGGACAAACATGTGCCAGTTGTGTCAAACAAACTTGTGCTAGTTGCGTAAAACAAACTTGAGCCAGTTGCGCAGAACAAACTTGTGCCAGTTGCATCGAACAAACTTGTGCCAGTTGCGTGGAACAAACTTGTGCCAGTTGCGCAGAACAAACTTGTGCCAGTTAAGTCAAACAGACTTGTACCAGTTGCTTCAAACAAATTTATGCCAGTTGCATAGAACAAACTTGTGCCAGTTGCGTAGACCAAACTTGTGCCAGTTGCATCGAACAAACTTGTGCCAGTTGCGTCGAACACACTTGTGCCAGTTGTGTCGGACAAACTTGTGCCAATTGCCTCGAACAAACTTGTGCCAGTTGCGTAGAACAAACTTCTGGAAGTTGTGTCAAACAAACTTGTGCCAGTTACATAAAACAAACTTGTGCCAGTTGCGTCGAACTTACTTGTGCCAGTTCGTAGAACAAACTTGTGCCAGTTACGTAGAACAAACTTGTGCCAGTTTTGTCAAACAAACTTGTGCCAGTTGCGTCAAACAATCTTGGGCCAGTTGCGTCGAACAAACTTGTGCCAGTTTCGCCAAAGAAACTTGTGCCAGTTGCATAAAACAAACTTGTGCCAGTTGCGTCGAACAAACTTGTGCCAGTTGCGTAGAACAAACTTGTGCCAGTTACGTAGAACAAACTTGTGCCAGTTTTGTCAAACAAACTTGTGCCAGTTGCGTCAAACAAACTTGTGTCAGTTGCGTCGAACAAACTTGTGCCAGTTGTGTAGAACAACCTTGTGCCAGTTGCGTCAAACAACCTTGTGCCAGTTGCGTCAAACAAACTTGTGCCAGTTGCGTCAAAAAAACTTGTGCCAGTTGCGTCAAACAAACTTTTGCCTGTTGGGTCAAATAAACTTGTGCCAGTTGCGTTAAACAAACTTGTGACAGTTGCGTCGAACAAACTTGTGCCATTTGCAACGAACAAACTTGTGCCATTTGTGTCGAACAAGCTTGTGCCAGTTGCGTCAAACAAAATTGTGCCAGTTGCATCGAACAAACTTGTGCCAGTTGCGTAGAACAAACTGTGCCAGTTGTGTCAAACAAACTTGTGACACTTGCGTCGAACAAACTTGTGCCAGTTGTGTACAACAAACTTTTGCCAGTTGCGTAGAACAAATTTGTGCCAGTTGTGTCAAAAAAACTTGTGTCAGTTGCGTAGAACAAACTTGTGCCAGTTGCGTAGAACAAACTTGTGCCAGTTACGTAGAACAAACCTTTGCCAGTTGCGTAGAACAAACTTGTGCCAGTTGCATAGAACAAACTTGTGTGAGTTACGTCAAACAAACTTCTGCCAGTTGCATAAAACAAACTTGTGCCAGTTGCGTAGAACAAACTTGTGCCAGTTTCGTAGAACAAACTTGTGAGAGTTGTTTCAAACAAACTTTTGCCAGTTGCGTCAAACAAACTTGGGCCAGTTGCGTCGAAGAAACTTGTGCCAGTTGCTTTGAACAAACTTGTGCCAGTTGCGTTGAACAATCTTGTGCCAGTTGCGAAGAACAAACTTGTGCCAGTTGCGTAGAACAAACTTGTGCCAGTTGCGTCGAACAAACTTCTGCCAGTTGCATAGAACAAACTTGTGCCAGTTGCGTAGAAAAAACTTGGGCCACTTGCGAAAACAAACTTGTGCCAATTGCGACAAACAAATTTGTGCCAGTTGCGTAGAACAAACTTGTGCCAGTTGCGTAGAAGAAACTTCTGCCAGTTGCGTCGAACAAACTTGTGCCAGTTCCGTGGAACAAACTTGTGCCAGTTGCGTAGAACAAACTTGTGCCAGTTGTGTAGAACAATCTTGTGCCAGTTGCGTAGAACAAACTTGTGCCAGTTGCATAGAACAAACTTGTGCCAGTTGCGTAGAACAAACTTTTGTCAGTTGCGTCAAACAAACTTGGGCCAGTTGCGTCAAACAAACTTGGGCCAGTTGCGTAGAACAAACTTGTGCCAGTTGCGAACTACAAACTTGTGCCAGTTTCGTATGACAAACTTGTGCCAGTTGCGTCAAACAAACTTGTGCCAGTTGCGTAGAACAAACTTTCGCCAGTTGCGAACTACAAACTTGTGCCACTTGCGTAGGACAAACTTGTGCCAGTTGCGTCAAAGAAACTTGTGACAGTTGCGTCAAATAAACTTGTTCCAGTTGCATCAAATAAACTTGTGCCAGTTACGTAGAACAACTTTGTGCCAGTTGCATAGAACAAAATTTTGCCAGTTGCGTAAAACAACTTTGTGCCAGTTGGGTAGAACAAACTTGTGCCAGTTGCGTAGAACAAACTTGTGCTAGTTGCATAGAACAAACTTGTGCCAGTTGCGTAGAACAAACTTGTGCCAGTTGCGTCAAACAAACTTGGGCCAGTTGCGTAGAACAAACTTGTGCCAGTTGCGAACTACAAACTTGTGCCAGTTTCGTAGGTCAAACTTGTGCCAGTTGCGTCAAACAAACTTGTGCCAGTTGCGAAGAACAAACTTGTGCCAGTTGAGAACTACAAACTTGTGCCACTTGCGTAGGACAAACTTGTGCCAGTTGCGTCAAAGAAACTTGTGCCAGTTGCATCAAATAAACTTGTGCCAGTTGCGCAGAACAAACTTGTGAAAGTTGCGTAGAACAAACTTGTGCCAGTTGTGTCGAACAAACTTGTGACAGTTGAGTTGAACAAACTTGTGCCAGTTGCGTAGAACAAACTTCTGCCAGTTGCATCAAACAAACTTGTGCCAGTTGCGTAGAACAAACTTGTGCCAGTTGCGTCAAACAAACTAGTGCCAGTTGCGTTTAACAAACTTGTGCCAGTTGCGTAGAACAAACTTGTGCCAGTTGTGTCAAACAAACGTGTGCCAGTTGCGTCGAACAAACTTGTGCCAGTTGCTTAGAACAAACTTGTGCCAGTTACGTAGAACAAACTTGTGCTAGTTGTGTCAAACAAAATTGTGCCAGTTGCGCAGAACAAACTTGTGAAAGTTGCGTAGAACAAACTTGTGCCAGTTGCGTCGAACAAACTTGTGACAGTTGCATTGAACAAACTTGTGCCAGTTGCGTCGAACAAACTTGTGCCAGTTGCATCAAACAAACTTGTGCCAGTTGCGTAGAACAAACTTGTGCCAGTTGTGTCAAACAAACTAGTGCCAGTTGCATCAAACAAACTTCTGCCAGTTGCGTAGAACAAACTTGTGCCAGTTGTGTCAAACAAACGTGTGCCAGTTGCGTCGAACAAACTTGTGCCAGTTGCGTTGAACAAACTTGTGCCAGTTACGTAGAACAAACTTGTGCTAGTTGTGTCAAACAAACTTGTGCCAGTTGCGTAGAACAAACTTGTCCCAGTTGCGTAGAACAAACTTGTGCCACTTGCGTAGAACAAACTTGTGCCAGTTACGTAGAACAAACTTGTGCCAGTTGTGTCAAACAAACTTGTGCCAGTTGCGTAGAACAAACTTGTGCCAGTTGCGTAGAACAAACTTGTGCCAGTTGCGTAGAACAAACTTGTGCCAGTTGCGTCAAACAAACTTGTGCCAGTTGCATAGAACAAACTTGTGCCAGTTGCGTCAAACAAACTTGTGCCAGTTGCGTAGAACAAACTTGAGGCAGTTGCTAGAACAAACGTGTGCCAGTTGCGTAGAACAAAATTGTGCCAGTTGCGCTGAACAAAATTGTGCCAGTTGTTTCAAACAAACTTTTGCCAGTTGCGTCAAACAAACTTGGGCCAGTTGCGTCGAAAAAACTTGTGCCAGTTGCGTAGAACAATCTTTCTGCCAGTTGTGTCAAACAATCTTTTCCAAGTTGTGTCAAACAAACTTGGGCCAGTTGCATCAAACAAATTTATGCCAGTTGCATAGAACAAACTTGTGCCAGTTGCGTAGAACAAACTTGTGCCAGTTGCATCGAACCAACTTGTGCCAGTTGTGTCGAACACACTTGTGACAGTTGCGTCGGACAAACTTGTGCTAATTGCGTCGAACAAACTTGTGCCAGTTGCGTAGAACAAACTTATGCCAGTTGCGTCGGACAAACTTGTGCCAGTTGCGTCGAACAAACTTGTGCCAGTTGCGTAGAACAAACTTGTGCCAGTTGTGTCAAACAAACTTTTGCCAGTTGCGTCAAACAAACTTGGGCCACTTGCGTCGAACAAAATTGTGCCAGTTGTGTCGGACAAACTTGTGCCAGTTACGTAGAACATACTTGTGCCAGTTGCGAACTACAAACTTGTGCCAGTTGCGTTGAACAAACTTGGGCCAGTTGCGTTGAACAAACTTGGGCCAGTTGCGTCAAACAAACTTGTGCTAGTTGCGTTAAACAAACTTTTGCCAGTTGCATCAAACAAACTTGTGCCAGTTGCGTTGAACAAACTTGTGCCAGTTGCGTAGAACAAACTTGAGCCAGTTGTGTAGAACAAACTTGTGCCAGTTGCATAGAACAAACATTTTCCAGTTGCGTAGAACAAACTTGTGCCAGTTGCGTCGAACAAACTTGTGCCAGTTGCGTAGAACAAACTTGTGCCAATTGCATAGAACAAACTTGTGCCACTTGCGTCGAACAAACTTGTGCCAGTTGCGCAGAACAAACTTTTGCCAGTTGCGTAGAACAAACTTGTGCCAGTTTTGTCAAACAAACTTGTGCCAGTTGCATAGAACAAACTTGTGCCCGTTACGTGGAACAAACTTGTGCCAGTTGCATAGAACAAACTTCTGCCAGTTGCGTCAAACAAACTTGTGCCAGTTGCGTCAAACAAACTTGTGCCACTTGCGTCAAAAAAACTTGTGCCAGTTGCGTAGAAAAAACTTGAGCCAGTTGCGTAGAACAACCTTGTGCCAGTTACGTAGAACAAACTTGTGCCAGTTGTGTCAAACAAACTTGTGCCAGTAGCGTAGAACAAACTTGTGCCAGTTGCGTAAAACAAACTTGTGCCAGTTGCGTCAAACAAACTTGTGCCAGTTGCGTAGAACAAACTTGAGCCAGTTGCGTAGAACAACCTTGTGCCAGTTACTTAGAACAAACTTGTGCCAGTTGTGTCAAACAAACTTGTGCCAGTAGCGTAGAACAAACTTATGCCAGTTGCGTAGAACAAACTTGTGCGAGTTGTGTCAAACAAACTTGGGCCAGTTGCATAGAACAAACTTGTGCCAGATGCGTAGGACAAACATGTGCCAGTTGTGTCAAACAAACTTGTGCTAGTTGCGTAAAACAAACTTGAGCCAGTTGCGTAGAACAGACTTGTGCCAGTTGTATCGAACAAACTTGTGCCAGTTGCGTGGAACAAACTTGTGCCAGTTGCGCAGAACAAACTTGTGCCAGGTAAGTCAAACAGACTTGTGCCAGTTGCGTCAAACAAACTTGTGCCAGTTGCGTTGAACAAACTTGTGCCAGTTACGTAGAACAAACTTGTGCTAGTTGTGTCAAACAAACTTGTGCCAGTTGCGTAGAACAAACTTGTCCCAGTTGCGTAGAACAAACTTGTGCCACTTGCGTAGAACAAACTTGTGCCAGTTACGTAGAACAAACTTGTGCCAGTTGTGTCAAACAAACTTGTGCCAGTTGCGTAGAACAAACTTGTGCCAGTTGCGTAGAACAAACTTGTGCCAGTTGCGTAGAACAAACTTGTGCCAGTTGCGTCAAACAAACTTGTGCCAGTTGCATAGAACAAACTTGTGCCAGTTGCGTCAAACAAACTTGTGCCAGTTGCGTAGAACAAACTTGAGGCAGTTGCTAGAACAAACGTGTGCCAGTTGCGTAGAACAAAATTGTGCCAGTTGCGCTGAACAAAATTGTGCCAGTTGTTTCAAACAAACTTTTGCCAGTTGCGTCAAACAAACTTGGGCCAGTTGCGTCGAACAAACTTGTGCCAGTTGCGTAGAACAATCTTTCTGCCAGTTGTGTCAAACAATCTTTTCCAAGTTGTGTCAAACAAACTTGGGCCAGTTGCGTCAAACAAATTTATGCCAGTTGCATAGAACAAACTTGTGCCAGTTGCGTAGACCAAACTTGTGCCAGTTGCATCGAGCAAACTTGTGCCAGTTGCGTCAAACACACTTGTGCCAGTTGTGTCAGACAAACTTGTGCCAATTGCGTCAAACAAACTTGTGCCAGTTGCGTAGAACAAACTTGTGCCAGTTGTGTCAAACAAACTTGTGCCAGTTGCATAAAACAAAATTGTGCCAGTTGCGTCGAACAAACTTGTGCCAGTTGCGTAAAACAAACTTGTGCCAGTTGCGTAGAACAAACTTATGCCAGTTTTGTCAAACAAACTTGTGCCAGTTGCGTCAAACAATCTTGGGCCAGTTGCGTCGAACAAACTTGTGCCAGTTTCGTCAAAGAAACTTGTGCCCGTTGCATAAAACAAACTTGTGCCAGTTGCGTCGAACAAACTTGTGCCAGTTGCGTAGAACAAACTTGTGCCAGTAACGTAGAACAAACTTGTGACAGTTTTGTCAAACAAACTTGTGCCAGTTGCGTCAAACAAACTTGTTTCAGTTGCGTCGAACAAACTTGTGCCAGTTGTGTAGAACAACCTTCTGCCAGTTGCGTCAAACAACCTTGTGCCAGTTGCGTCAAACAAACTTGTGCCAGTTGCGTCAAAAAAACTTGTGCCAGTTGCGTCAAACAAACTTTTGCCAGTTGCGTCAAACAAACTAGCCAGTTGGGTCGAATAAACTTGTGCCAGTTGCGTTAAACAAACTTGTGACAGTTGCGTCAAACAAACTTGTGCCATTTGCATCGAACAAACTTGTGCCAGTAGTGTCGAACAAGCTTGTACCAGTTGCGTCAAACAAACTTGTGCCAGTTGCATCGAACAAACTTGTGCCAGTTGCGTAGAACAAACTGTGCCAGTTGTGTCAAAGAAACTTGTGCTACTTGCGCCGAACAAACTTGTGCCAGTTGCGTAGAACAAACTTTTGCCAGTTGCGTAGAACAAACTTGTGCCAGTTGTGTCAAACAAACTTGTATCAGTTGCATAGAACAAACTTGTGCCAGTTGCGTAGAACAAACTTGTGCCAGTTACGTAGAACAAACCTTTGCCAGTTGCGTAGAACAAACTTGTGCCAGTTGCATAGAACAAACTTGTGTGAGTTGCGTCAAACAAACTTCTGCCAGTTGCATAAAACAAACTTGTGCCAGTTGCATAAAACAAACTTGTGCCAGTTGCGTAGAACAAACTTGCTCCAGTTGCGTAGAACAAACTTGTGAGAGTTGTTTCAAACAAACTTTTGCCAGTTGCGTCAAACAAACTTGGGCCAGTTGCGTCGAACAAACTTGTGCCAGTTGCTTTGAACAAACTTGTGCCAGTTGTGTTGAACAATCTTGTGCCAGTTGCGAAGAACAAACTTGTGCCAGTTGCGTAGAACAAACTTGTGCCAGTTGCGTCGAACAAACTTCTGCCAGTTGCATAGAACAAACTTGTGTGAGTTGCGTAGAAGAAACTTGGGCCAGTTCCGAAAACAAACTTGTGCTAATTGTGACAAACAAGTTTGTGCCAGTTGCGTAGAACAAACTTGTGCCAGTTGCGTAGAAGAAACTTGTGCCAGTTGCGTCGAACAAACTTGTGCCAGTTCCGTGGAACAAACTTGTGCCAGTTGCGTAGAACAAACTTGTGCCAGTTGTGTAGAACAATCTTGTGCCAGTTGCGTAGAACAAACTTGTGCCAGTTGCGTAGAACAAACTTTGTGCCAGTTGCGTAGAACAAACTTGTGCCAGTTGCGTAGAACAAACTTGTGCCAGTTGCGTAGAACAAACTTGTGTCAGTTGCGTAGAACAAACTTGTGCCAGTTGCGTCAAACAAACTTGGGCCAGTTGCGTAGAACAAACTTGTGCCAGATGCGTAGGACAAACATGTGCCAGTTGTGTCAAACAAACTTGTGCTAGTTGCGTAAAACAAACTTGAGCCAGTTGTGTAGAACAGACTTGTGCCAGTTGTATCGAACAAACTTGTGCCAGTTGCGTGGAACAAACTTGTGCCAGTTGCGCAGAACAAACTTGTGCCAGGTAAGTCAAACAGACTTGTGCCAGTTGCGTCAAACAAATTTATGCCAGTTGCATAGAACAAACTTGTGCCAGTTGCGTAGACCAAACTTGTGCCAGTTGCATCGAACAAACTTGTGCCAGTTGCGTCGAACACACTTGTGCCAGTTGTGTCAGACAAACTTGTGCCAATTGCGTCAAACAAACTTGTGCCAGTTGCGTAGAACAAACTTGTGCCAGTTGTGTCAAACAAACTTGTGCCAGTTGCATAAAACAAAATTGTGCCAGTTGCGTTGAACAAACTTGTGCCAGTTGCGTAAAACAAACTTGTGCCAGTTGCGTAGAACAAACTTATGCCAGTTTTGTCAAACAAACTTGTGCCAGTTGCGTCAAACAATCTTGGGCCAGTTGCGTCGAACAAACTTGTGCCAGTTTCGTCAAAGAAACTTGTGCCCGTTGCATAAAACAAACTTGTGCCAGTTGCGTCGAACAAACTTGTGCCAGTTGCGTAGAACAAACTTGTGCCAGTTACGTAGAACAAACTTGTGACAGTTTTGTCAAACAAACTTGTGCCAGTTGCGTCAAACAAACTTCTTTCAGTTGCGTCGAACAAACTTGTGCCAGTTGTGTAGAACAACCTTCTGCCAGTTGCGTCAAACAACCTTGTGCCAGTTGCGTCAAACAAACTTGTGCCAGTTGCGTCAAAAAAACTTGTGCCAGTTGCGTCAAACAAACTTTTGCCAGTTGCGTCAAACAAACTTTAGCCAGTTGGGTCGAATAAACTTGTGCCAGTTGCATTAAACAAACTTGTGACAGTTGCGTCAAACAAACTTGTGCCATTTGCATCGAACAAACTTGTGCCAGTAGTGTCGAACAAGCTTGTACCAGTTGCGTCAAACAAACTTGTGCCAGTTGCATCGAACAAACTTGTGCCAGTTGCGTAGAACAAACTGTGCCAGTTGTGTCAAAGAAACTTGTGCTACTTGCGTCGAACAAACTTGTGCCAGTTGCGTAGAACAAACTTTTGCCAGTTGCGTAGAACAAACTTGTGCCAGTTGTGTCAAACAAACTTGTATCAGTTGCATAGAACAAACTTGTGCCAGTTGCGTAGAACAAACTTGTGCCAGTTACGTAGAACAAACCTTTGCCAGTTGCGTAGAACAAACTTGTGCCAGTTGCATAGAACAAACTTGTGTGAGTTGCGTCAAACAAACTTCTGCCAGTTGCATAAAACAAACTTGTGCCAGTTGCATAAAACAAACTTGTGCCAGTTGCGTAGAACAAACTTGCTCCAGTTGCGTAGAACAAACTTGTGAGAGTTGTTTCAAACAAACTTTTGCCAGTTGCGTCAAACAAACTTGGGCCAGTTGCGTCGAACAAACTTGTGCCAGTTGCTTTGAACAAACTTGTGCCAGTTGTGTTGAACAATCTTGTGCCAGTTGCGAAGAACAAACTTGTGCCAGTTGCGTAGAACAAACTTGTGCCAGTTGCGTCGAACAAACTTCTGCCAGTTGCATAGAACAAACTTGTGTGAGTTGCGTAGAAGAAACTTGGGCCAGTTCCGAAAACAAACTTGTGCTAATTGTGACAAACAAGTTTGTGCCAGTTGCGTAGAACAAACTTGTGCCAGTTGCGTAGAAGAAACTTGTGCCATTTGCGTTGAACAAACTTGTGCCAGTTCCGTGGAACAAACTTGTGCCAGTTGTGTAGAACAAACTAGTGCCAGTTGTGTAGAACAATCTTGTGCCAGTTGCGTAGAACAAACTTGTGCCAGTTGCGTAGAACAAACTTTGTGCCAGTTGCGTAGAACAAACTTGTGCCAGTTGCGTAGAACAAACTTGTGCCAGTTGCGTAGAACAAACTTGTGCCAGTTGCGTAGAACAAACTTGTGTCAGTTGCGTAGAACAAACTTGTGCCAGTTGCGTCAAACAAACTTGGGCCAGTTGCGTAGAACAAACTTGTGCCAGTTGCGAACTACAAACTTGTGCCAGTTTCGTAGGACAAACTTGTGCCAGTTGCGTCAAACAAACTTGTGCCAGTTGCGTAGAACAAACTTGCGCCAGTTGCGAACTACAAACTTGTGCCACTTGCGTAGGACAAACTTGTGCCACTTGCGTAGGACAAACTTGTGCCAGTTGCGTCAAAGAAACTTGTGACAGTTGCGTCGAATAAACTTGTTCCAGTTGCGTCAAATAAACTTGTGCCAGTTACGTAGAACAACTTTGTGCCAGTTGCATAGAACAACTTTGTGCCAGTTGCATAGAACAAAATTGTGCCAGTTGCGTAGAACAAACTTGTGCCAGTTGCATAGAACAAACTTGTGCCACTTGCGTCGAACAAACTTGTGCCAGTTGCGCAGAACAAACTTTTGCCAGTTATGTAGAACAAACTTGTGCCAGTTTTGTCAAACAAACTTGTGCCAGTTGCGTAGAACAAACTTGTGCCCGTTACGTGGAACAAACTTGTGCCAGTTGCATAGAACAAACTTGTGCCAGTTGCGTCAAACAAACTTGGGCCAGTTGCGTAGAACAAACTTGTGCCAGTTGCGTCAAACAAACTTGTGCCAGTTGCGTCAAACAAACTTGTGCCAGTTGCGTAGAACAAACTTGAGCCAGTTGCGTAGAACAACCTTGTGCCACTTACGTAGAACAAACTTGTGCCAGTTGTGTCAAACAAACTTGTGCCAGTAGCGTAGAACAAATTTATGCCAGTTGCGTAGAACAAACTTGTGCGAGTTGTGTCAAACAAACTTGTGCCAGTTGCGTAGAACAAACTTGTCCCAGATGCGTAGGACAAACATTTGCCAGTTGTGTCAAACAAACTGGTGCTAGTTGCGTAAAACAAACTTGAGCCAGTTGCGTAGAACAAACTTGTGCCAGTTGCATCGAACAAACTTGTGCCAGTTGCGTCAAACAAACTTGTGCCAGTTGCGCAGAACAAACTTGTGCCAGTTAAGTCAAACAGACTTGTGCCAGTTGCTTCAAACAAATTTATGCCAGTTGCATAGAACAAACTTGTGCCAGTTGCGTAGACCAAACTTGTGCCAGTTGCATCGAACAAACTTGTGCCAGTTGCGTCGAACACACTTGTGCCAGTTGTGTCGGACAAACTTGTGCCAATTGCCTCGAACAAACTTGTGCCAGTTACGTAGAACAAACTTCTGCCAGCTGTGTCAAACAAACATGTGCCAGTTACATAAAACAAACTTGTACCAGTTGCGTCGAACTTACTTGTGCCAGTTCGTAGAACAAACTTGTGCCAGTTACGTAGAACAAACTTGTGCCAGTTTTGTCAAACAAACTTGTGCCAGTTGCGTCAAACAATCTTGGGCCAGTTGCGTCGAACAAACTTGTGCCAGTTTCGCCAAAGAAACTTGTGCCAGTTGCATAAAACAAACTTGTGCCAGTTGCGTCGAACAAACTTGTGCCAGTTGCGTAGAACAAACTTGTGCCAGTTACGTAGAACAAACTTGTGCCAGTTTTGTCAAACAAACTTGTGCCAGTTGCGTCAAACAAACTTGTGTCAGTTGCGTCGAACAAACTTGTGCCAGTTGTGTAGAACAACCTTGTGCCAGTTGCGTCAAACAACCTTGTGCCAGTTGCGTCAAACAAACTTGTGCCAGTTGCGTCAAAAAAACTTGTGCCAGTTGCGTCAAACAAACTTTTGCCTGTTGGGTCAAATAAACTTGTGCCAGTTGCGTTAAACAAACTTGTGACAGTTGCGTCGAACAAACTTGTGCCATTTGCATCGAACAAACTTGTGCCATTTGTGTCGAACAAGCTTGTGCCAGTTGCGTCAAACAAAATTGTGCCAGTTGCATCGAACAAACTTGTGCCAGTTGCGTAGAACAAACTGTGCCAGTTGTGTCAAACAAACTTGCGACACTTGCGTCGAACAAACTTGTGCCAGTTGCGTACAACAAACTTTTGCCAGTTGCGTAGAACAAACTGTGCCAGTTGTGTCAAAAAAACTTGTTTCAGTTGCGTAGAACAAACTTGTGCCAGTTGCGTAGAACAAACTTGTGCCAGTTACGTAGAACAAACCTTTGCCAGTTGCGTAGAACAAACTTGTGCCAGTTGCATAGAACAAACTTGTGCCAGTTGCGTAGAACAAACTTGTGCCAGTTTCGTAGAACAAACTTGTGAGAGTTGTTTCAAACAAACTTTTGCCAGTTGCGTCAAACAAACTTGGGCCAGTTGCGTCGAACAAACTTGTGCCAGTTGCTTTGAACAAACTTGTGCCAGTTGCGTTGAACAATCTTGTGCCAGTTGCGAAGAACAAACTTGTGCCAGTTGCGTAGAACAAACTTGTGCCAGTTGCGTCGAACAAACTTCTGCCAGTTGCATAGAACAAACTTGTGCCAGTTGCGTAGAAGAAACTTGGGCCACTTGCGAAAACAAACTTGTGCCAATTGCGACAAACAAGTTTGTGCCAGTTGCGTAGAACAAACTTGTGCCAGTTGCATAGAACAAACTTGTGCCAGTTGCATAGAACAAACTCGTGGCAGTTGCGAAGAATAAACTTGGGCCAGTTGCGTAGAACAAACTTGTATCAGTTGCGATGAACAAACTTGTGCCAGTTGCATCAAACAAACTTGTGCCAGTTGCGTAGAACAAACTTGTGCCTGTTGCATCGAACAAACTTGTGCCAGTTGCGTCGAACAAACTTGTGCCAGTTGCATCGAACAAACTTGTATCAATTGCATAGAACAAACTTGTGCCAGTTTCGTCGAACAAACTTGTGCCAGTTGCGTAGAACAAACTTGTGCCAGTTGTGTCAATCAAACTTCTGCCAGTTGCGTCAAACAAGTTTGGGACAGTTGCGTCGAACAAACTTGTGCCAGTTGCGTCGAAGAAACTTGTGCCAGTTGCGTAGAAAAAACTTGTGCCAGTTGTGTCAAACAAACTTGTGCCAGTTGCATAGAACAAACTTGTGCCAGTTGTTTAGAGCAACCTTGTGCCAGTTGCGTCAAACAACCTTGTGCCAGTTGCGTCAAACAAACTTGTGCCAGTTGCGTCAAACAAATTTATGCCAGTTGCATAGAACAAACTTGTGCCAGTTGCGTAGAACAAACTTGTGCCACTTGCATCGAACAAACTTGTGCCAGTTGCGTCGAACACACTTGTGCCAGTTGCGTCTGAAAAACTTGTGCCAATTGCGTCGAACAAATTTGTGCCAGTTGCGTAGAACAAACTTGTGCCAGTTGTGTCAAACAAACTTGTGCCAGTTGCATAAAACAAACTTTTGCCAGTTGCGTCGAACAAACTTGTGCCAGTTGCATAGAACAAACTTGTGCCAGTTACGTAGAACAAACTTGTGCCAGTTGTGTCAGACAAACTTGTGCCAGTTGTGTAGAACAAACTTTTGCCAGTTCCATAGAACAAACTTGTGCCAGTTGCGTAGAACAAACTTGTGCCAGTTGCGTAGAACAAACTTGTGCCAGTTTCGTCGAACAAACTTGTGCCAGTTGCGTAGAACAAACTTGTGCCAGTTGTGTAAAACAAACTTGTGCCAGTTGCGTCAAACAAATTTGGGCCAGTTGCGTCGAAGAAACTTGTGCCAGTTGCGTCGAAGAAACTTGTGCCAGTTGCGTAGAACAAACTTGTGCCAGTTGTGTAGAACAAACTTGTGCAAGTTGCATAGAACAAACTTGTGCCAGTTTTGTAGAAAAACCTTGTGCCAGTTGCGTCAAACAACCTTGTGCCAGTTGCATCAAACAAACTTGTGCCAGTTGCGTAGAACAAACTTGTGCCAGTTGCGTAGAACAAACTTGTGCCAGTTGCATAGAACAAACTTGTGCCAGTTTTGTAGAACAACCTTGTGCCAGTTGCGTCAAACAGACATGTGCCAATTGCGTCAAACAACCTTGTTCCAGTTGCGTAAAAAAAACTTGTGCCAGTTGTGTCAAACAAACTTGTGCCAGTTGGGTCGAATAAACTTGTGCCAGTTGCGTTAAACAAACTTGTGCCAGTTGCGTCAAACAAACTTGTGCCAGTTTTGTCAAACAAACTTGTGCCAGTTTTGTCAAACAAACTTGTGCCCGTTACGTGGAACAAACTTGTGCCAGTTGCATAGAACAAACTTCTGCCAGTTGCGTCAAACAAACTTGGGCCAGTTGCGTAGAACAAACTTGTGCGAGTTGCGTCAAACAAACTTGTGCCAGTTGCGTCAAAGAAACTTGTGCCAGTTGCGTAGAAGAAACTTGTGCCAGTTGCGTCGAACAAACTTGTGCCAGTTCCGTGGAACAAACTTGTGCCAGTTGCGTAGAACAAACTTGTGCCAGTTGTGTAGAACAATCTTGTGCCAATTGCGTAGAACAAACTTGCGCCAGTTGCGTCAAACAAACTTGGGCCAGTTGCGTAGAACAAACTTGTGCCAGTTGCGTAGAACAAACTTGTGCCAGTTGCGCCAAACAAACTTGTGCCAGTTGCATCGAACAAACTTGTGCCAGTTGCGTAGAACAAACTTGTGCCAGTTGCATAGAACAAACTTTTGCCACTTGCGTCGAACAAACTTGTGCCAGTTGCGCAGAACAAACTTTTGCCAATTGCGTAGAACAAACTTGTGCCAGTTTTGTCAAACAAACTTGTGCCAGTTGCGTAGAACAAACTTGTGCCCGTTACGTAGAACAAACTTGTGCCAGTTGCATAGAACAAACTTCTGCCAGTTGCGTCAAACAAACTTGGGCCAGTTGCGTAGAACAAACTTGTGCCAGTTGCGTCAAACAAACTTGTGCCAGTTGCGTCAAAGAAACTTGTGCCAGTTGCGTAGAAGAAACTTGTGCCAGTTGCGTCGAACAAACTTGTGCCAGTTCCGTGGAACAAACTTGTGCCAGTTGCGTAGAACAAACTTGTGCCTGTTGTGTAGAACAATCTTGAGCCAATTACGTAGAACAAACTTGTGCCAGTTGCGTCAAACAAACTTGGGCCAGTTGCGTAGAACAAACTTGTGCCAGTTGCGTAGAACAAACTTGTGCCAGTTGCGTCAAACAATCTTGTGCCAGTTGCGAAGAACAAACTTGTGCCTCTTGCATAGAACAAAATTGTGCCAGTTGCGTAGAACAACTTTGTGCCAGTTGCGTAGAACAAACTTGTGCCAGTTGCATAGAACAAACTTGTGCTAGTTGCGTAGAACAAACTTGTGCCAGTTGCATAGAACAAACTTGTGTCAGTTACGTAGAACAAACTTGTGCCAGTTGCGTAGAACAAACTTGTGCCAGTTGCGAACTACAAACTTGTGCCAGTTTCGTAGGACAAACTTGTGCCAGTTGCGTCAAACAAACATGGGCCAGTTGCTTAGAACAAACTTGCGCCAGTTGCGAACTACAATCTTGTGCCACTTGCGTAGGACAAACTTGTGCCAGTTGCGTCAAAGAAACTTGTGACAGTTGCGTCAAATAAACTTGTTCCAGTTGCGTCAAATAAACTTGTGCCAGTTATGTAGAACAACTTTGTGCCAGTTGCATAGAACAAAGTTGTGCCAGTTGCGTAGAACAACTTTGTGCCAGTTGCGTAGAACAAACTTGTGCCAGTTGCATAGAACAAACTTGTGCTAGTTGCGTAGAACAAACTTGTGCCAGTTGCGTAGAACAAACTTGTGTCAGTTGCGTAGAACAAACTTGTGCCAGTTGCGTCAAACCAACTTGGGCCAGTTGCGTAGAACAAACTTGTGCCAGTTGCGTCAAACAAACTTGTGCCAGTTTCGTAGGACAAACTTGTGCCAGTTGAGTAGAACAAACTTGTGCCAGTTGCGTAGAACAAACTTGTGCCAGTTGAGAACTACAAAATTGTGCCAGTTGCGTAGAACAAACTTGTGCCAGTTGCGTCAAAGAAACTTGTGCCAGTTGCATCAAATAAACTTGTGCCAGTTGCGTCAAAGAAACTTGTGCCAGTTGCATCAAATAAACTTGGGCCAGTTGCGTCAAAGAAACTTGTGCCAGTTGCATCAAATAAACTTGGGCCAGTTGCGCAGAACAAACTTGTGAAAGTTGCGTAGAACAAACTTGTGCCAGTTGCGTCGAACAAAATTGTGACAGTTGCATTGAACAAACTTGTGCCAGTTGCGTCGAACAAACTTGTGCCAGTTGCATCAAACAAACTTGTGCCAGTTGCGTAGAACAAACTTGTGCCAGTTGCGTCAAACAAACTAGTGCCAGTAGCGTTTAACAAACTTCTGCCAGTTGCGTAGAACAAACTTGTGCCAGTTGTGTCAAACAAACTTTTGCCAGTTGCGTCAAACAAACTTGGGCCAGTTGCGTTGAACAAAATTGTGCCAGTTGTGTCGGACAAACTTGTGCCAGTTACGTAGAACATACTTGTGCCAGTTGCGAACTAAAAACTTGTGCCAGTTGCGTTGAACAAACTTGGGCCAGTTGCGTTGAACAAACTTGGGCCAGTTGCGTCAAACAAACTTGTGCTAGTTGCGTTAAACAAACTTTTGCCAGTTGCATCAAACAAACTTGTGCCAGTTGCGTTGAACAAACTTGTGCCAGTTGCGTAGAACAAACTTGAGCCAGTTGTGTAGAACAAACTTGTGCCAGTTGCATAGAACAAACATTTTCCAGTTGCGTAGAACAAACTTGTGCCAGTTGCGTCGAACAAACTTGTGCCAGTTGCGTAGAACAAACTTGTGCCAATTGCATAGAACAAACTTGTGCCACTTGTGTCGAACAAACTTGTGCCAGTTGCGCAGAACAAACTTTTGCCAGTTGCGTAGAACAAACTTGTGCCAGTTTTGTCAAACAAACTTGTGCCAGTTGCGTAGAAGAAACTTGTGCCCGTTACGTGGAACAAACTTGTGCCAGTTGCATAGAACAAACTTCTGCCAGTTGTGTCAAACAAACTTGTGCCAGTTGCGTCAAACAAACTTGTGCCAGTTGCGTCAAACAAACTTGTGCCAGTTGCGTAGAACAAACTTGAGCCAGTTGCGTAGAACAACCTTGTGCCAGTTACGTAGAACAAACTTGTGCCAGTTGTGTCAAACAAACTTGTGCCAGTAGCGTAGAACAAACTTGTGCCAGTTGCGTAAAACAAACTTGTGCCAGTTGTGTCAAACAAACTTGTGCCAGTTGCGTAGAACAAACTTGAGCCAGTTGCGTAGAACAACCTTGTGCCAGTTACGTAGAACAAACTCGTGCCAGTTGTGTCAAACAAACTTGTGCCAGTAGCGTAGAACAAACTTATGCCAGTTGCGTAGAACAAACTTGTGCGAGTTGTGTCAAACAAACTTGGGCCAGTTGCATAGAACAAACTTGTGCCAGATGCGTAGGACAAACATGTGCCAGTTGTGTCAAACAAACTTGTGCTAGTTGCGTACAACAAACTTGAGCCAGTTGCGTAGAACAGACTTGTGCCAGTTGTATCGAACAAACTTGTGCCAGTTGCGTGGAACAAACTTGTGCCAGTTGTGCAGAACAAACTTGTGCCAGTTAAGTCAAACAGACTTGTGCCAGTTGCGTCAAACAAATTTATGCCAGTTGCATAGAACAAACTTGTGCCAGTTGCGTAGACCAAACTTGTGCCAGTTGCATCGAACAAACTTGTGCCAGTTGCGTCGAACACACTTGTGCCAGTTGTGTCAGACAAACTTGTGCCAATTGCGTCAAACAAACTTGTGCCAGTTGCGTAGAACAAACTTCTGCCAGTTGTGTCAAACAAACTTGTGCCAGTTGCATAAAACAAAATTGTGCCAGTTGCGTCGAACAAACTTGTGCCAGTTGCGTAAAACAAACTTGTGCCAGTTGCGTAGAACAAACTTGTGCCAGTTTTGTCAAACAAACTTGTGCCAGTTGCGTCAAACAATCTTGGGCCAGTTGCGTCGAACAAACTTGTGCCAGTTTCGTCAAAGAAACTTGTGCCAGTTGCATAAAACAAACTTGTGCCAGTTGCGTCGAACAAACTTGTGCCAGTAGCGTAGAACAAACTTGTGCCAGTTACGTAGAACAAACTTGTGACAGTTTTGTCAAACAAACTTGTGCCAGTTGCGTCAAACAAACTTGTTTCAGTTACGTCGAACAAACTTGTGCCAGTTGTGTAGAACAACCTTGTGCCAGTTGCGTCAAACAACCTTGTGCCAGTTGCGTCAAACAAACTTGTGCCAGTTGCGTCAAAAAAACTTGTGCCAGTTGCGTCAAACAAACTTTTGCCAGTTGCGTCAAACAAACTTTAGCCAGTTGGGTCGAATAAACTTGTGCCAGTTGCGTTAAACAAACTTGTGACAGTTGCGTCGAACAAACTTGTGCCATTTGCATCGAACAAACTTGTGCCAGTTGTGTCGAACAAGCTTGTACCAGTTGCGTCAAACAAACTTGTGCCAGTTGCATCGAACAAACTTGAGCCAGTTGCGTAGAACAAACTGTGCCAGTTGTGTCAAAGAAACTTGTGCCACTTGCGTCGAACAAACTTGTGCCAGTTGCGTAGAACAAACTTTTGCCAGTTGCGCAGAACAAACTTGTGCCAGTTGTGTCAAACAAACTTGTATCAGTTGCATAGAACAAACTTGTGCCAGTTGCGTAGAACAAACTTGTGCCAGTTACGTAGAACAAACCTTTGCCAGTTGCGTAGAACAAACTTGTGCCAGTTG
Organism: Macrobrachium rosenbergii; assembly: GCA_039081455.1. Taxonomy (NCBI): domain Eukaryota; kingdom Metazoa; phylum Arthropoda; class Malacostraca; order Decapoda; family Palaemonidae; genus Macrobrachium; species Macrobrachium rosenbergii. Next base: position 1,314,011 of record JANJGK010000196.1, on the reverse strand, counting down.
CATAGAACAAACTTGTGTGAGTTGCGTCAAACAAGCTTCTGCCAGTTGCATAAAACAAACTTCTGCCAGTTGCATAAAACAAACTTGTGCCAGTTGCGTAGAACAAACTTGCTCCAGTTGCGTAGAACAAACTTGTGAGAGTTGTTTCAAACAAACTTTTGCCAGTTGCGTCAAACAAACTTGGGCCAGTTGCGTCGAACAAACTTGTGCCAGTTGCTTTGAACAAACTTGTGCCAGTTGTGTTGAACAATCTTGTGCCAGTTGCGAAGAACAAACTTGTGCCAGTTGCGTAGAACAAACTTGTGCCAGTTGCGTCGAACAAACTTCTGCCAGTTGCATAGAACAAACTTGTGTGAGTTGCGTAGAAGAAACTTGGGCTGTTCCGAAAACAAACTTGTGCTAATTGTGACAAACAAGTTTGTGCCAGTTGCGTAGAACAAACTTGTGCCAGTTGCGTAGAAGAAACTTGTGCCAGTTGCGTCAAACAAACTTGTGCCAGTTCTGTGGAACAAACTTGTGCCAGTTGCGTAGAACAAACTTGTGCCAGTTGTGTAGAACAATCTTGTGCCAGTTGCGTAGAACAAACTTGTGCCAGTTGCGTCAAACAAAATGGGCCAGTTGCGTAGAACAAACTTGTGCCGGTTGCGTAGAACAAACTTGTGCCAGTTGCGTCAAACAATCTTGTGCCAGTTGCGAAGAACAAACTTGTGCCTGTTGCATAGAACAAAATTGTGCCAGTTGCGTAGAACAACTTTGTGCCAGTTGCGTAGAACAAAGTTGTGCCAGTTGCGTAGAACAAACTTGTGCTAGTTGCGTAGAACAAACTTGTGCCAGTTGCGTAGAACAAACTTGTGTCAGTTGCGTAGAAGAAACTTGTGCCATTTGCGTCAAACAAACTTGGGCCAGTTGCGTAGAACAAACTTGTGCCAGTTGCGAATTACAAACTTGTGCCAGTTTCGTAGGACAAACTTGTGCCAGTTGCGTCAAACAAACTTGTGCCAGTTGCGTAGAACAAACTTGCGCCAGTTGCGAACTACAAACTTGTGCCACTTGCGTAGGACAAACTTGTGCCACTTGCGTAGGACAAACTTGTGCCAGTTGTGTCAAAGAAACTTGTGACAGTTGTGTCAAATAAACTTGTTCCAGTTGCGTCAAATAAACTTGTGCCAGTTACGTAGAACAACTTTGTGCCAGTTGCATAGAACAAAATTGTGCCAGTTGCGTAAACAACTTTGTGCCAGTTGCGTAGAACAAACTTGTGCCAGTTGCGTAGAACAAACTTGTGCTAGTTGCGTAGAACAAACTTGTGCCAGTTGCGTAGAACAAACTTGTGCCAGTTGCGTCAAACAAAATTGGGCCAGTTGCGTAGAACAAACTTGTGCCAGTTGCGTCGAACAAACTTGTGCCAGTTTCGTATAACAAACTTGTGCCAGTTGCGTCAAACAAACTTGTGCCAGTTGCGTAGAACAAACTTGTGCCAGTTGCGAACTACAAACTTGTGCCACTTGCGTAGGACAAACTTGTGCCAGTTGTGTCAAAGAAACTTGTGCCAGTTGCATCAAATAAACTTGTGCCAGTTGTGCAGAACAAACTTGTGAAAGTTGCGTAGAACAAACTTGTGCCAGCTGCGTCGAACAAACTTGTGACAGTTGCGTTGAACAAACTTATGCCAGTTGCGTCGAACAAACTTGTGCAAGTTGCATCAAAGAAACTTGTGCCAGTTGCGTAGAACAAACTTGTGCCAGTTGCGTCAAACAAACTAGTGCCAGTTGCGTTTAACAAACTTGTGCCAGTTGCGTAGAACAAACTTGTGCCAGTTGCGTAGAACAAACTTGTGCCAGTTGCGTCAAACATTCTTGTGCCAGTTGCGAAGAACAAACTTGTGCCTGTTGCATAGAACAAAATTGTGCCAGTTGCGTAGAACAAATTTGTGCCAGTTGCGTTGAACAAACTTGTGCCAGTTGCGTAGAACAAACTTGTGCTGGTTGCGTAGAACAAACTTGTGCCAGTTGCGTAGAACAAACTTGTGTCAGTTGCGTAGAACAAACTTGTGCCAGTTGCGTCAAACAAACTTGGGCCAGTTGCGTAGAACAAACTTGTGCCAGTTACGAACTACAAACTTGTGCCAGTTTCGTAGGACAAACTTGTGCCAGTTGCGTCAAACAAACTTGTGCCAGTTGCGTAGAACAAACTTTCGCCAGCTGCGAACTACAAACTTGTACCACTTACGTAGGACAAACTTGTGCCAGTTGCGTCAACGAAACTTGTGACAGTTGCGTAAAATAAACTTGTTCCAGTTGCGTCAAATAAACTTGTGCCAGTTACGTAGAACAACTTTGTGCCAGTTGCATAGAACAAAATTTTGCCAGTTGCGTAGAACAACATTATGCCAGTTGCGTACAACAAACTTGTGCCAGTTGCGTAGAACAAACTTGTGCTAGTTGCGTAGAACAAACTTGTGCCAGTTGCGTAGAACAAACTTGTGCCAGTTGCGTAGAACAAACTTGTGTCAGTTGCGTAGAACAAACTTGTGCCAGTTGCGTCAAACAAACTTGGGCCAGTTGTGTAGAACAAACTTGTGCCAGTTGCGAACTACAAACTTGTGCCAGTTTCGTATGACAAACTTGTGCCAGTTGCGTCAAACAAACTTGTGCCAGTTGCGTAGAACAAACTTGTGCCAGTTGAGAACTACAAACTTGTGCCACTTTGGCTAGGACAAAGTTTTGCCAGTTGCGTCAAAGAAACTTGTGCCAGTTGCATCAAATAAACTTGTGCCAGTTGCGCAGAACAAACTTGTGAAAGTTGCGTAGAACAAACTTGTGCCAGTTACGTCGAACAAACTTGTGACAGTTGCGTTGAACAAACTTGTGAGTGTTGCGTCGAACAAACTTGTGCCAGTTGCATCAAACAAACTTGTGCCAGTTGCGTAGAACAAACTTGTGCCAGTTGCGTCAAACAAACTAGTGCCAGTTGCTTTTAACAAACTTGTGCCAGTTGCGTAGAACAAACTTGTGCCAGTTGTGTCAAACAAACGTGTGCCAGTTGCATCGAACAAACTTGTGCCAGTTGCGTAGAACAAACTTGTGCCAGTTACGTAGAACAAACTTGTGCTAGTTGTGTCAAACAAACTTGTGGCAGTTGCCTAGAACAAACTTGTGCCAGTTGCGTAGAACAAACTTGTGCCACTTGCGTAGAACAAACTTGTGCCAGTTACGTAGAACAAACTTGTGCCAGTTGTGTCAAACAAACTTGTGCCAGTTGCATAGAACAAACTTGTGCCAGTTGCGTAGAACAAACTTGTGCCAGTTGCGTAGAACAAACTTGTGCAGTTGCGTAGAACAAACTTGAGGCAGTTGCGCAGAACAAACTTTTGCCAGTTGCGTAGAACAAACTTGTGCCAGTTTTGTCAAACAAATTTGGGCCAGTTGCGTCAAACAAACTTGTGCCCGATACGTGGAACAAACTTGTGCCAGTTGCGTAGAACAAACTTCTGCCAGTTGCGTCAAACAAACTTGTGCCAGTTGCGTAGAACAAACTTGTGCAAGTTGCGTCAAACAAACTTGTGCCAGTTGCGTCAAACAAACTTGTGCCAGTTGCGTAGAACAAACTTGAGCCAGTTGCGTCAAACAAACTTGTGCCAGTTGCGTAGAACAAACTTGAGCCAGTTGCGTAGAACAAACTTGTGACAATTGTGTAGAACAAAATTGTGCCAGTTGCGCTGAACAAACTTGTGCCAGTTGTTTCAAACAAACTTTTGCCAGTTGCGTCAAACAAACTTGGGCCAGTTGCGTCGAACAAACTTGTGCCAGTTGCGTAGAACAAACTTTGTGAGAGTTGTGTCAAACAAACTTTTCCCAGTTGCGTCAAAGAAACTTGGGCCAGTTGCGTCAAACAAATTTATGCCAGTTGCATAGAACAAACTTGTGCCAGCTGCGTAGAACAAACTTGTGCCAGTTGCATCGAACAAACTTGTGCCAGTTGCGTCGAACACACTTGTGACAGTTGCGTCGGACAAACTTCTGCCAATTGCGTCGAACAAACTTGTGCCAGTTGCGTAGAACAAACTTATGCCAGTTGCGTCGGACAAACTTGTGCCAGTTGTGTCAAACAAACTTTTCCCAGTTGCGTAGAACAAACTTGTGCCAGTTGTGTCAAACAAACTTTTGCCAGTTGCGTCAAACAAACTTGGGCCAGTTGCGTCGAACAAAATTGTGCCAGTTGCAAACTACAAACTTGTGCCAGTTGCGTTGAACAAACTTGGGCCAGTTGCGTCAAACAAACTTGTGCTAGTTGCGTTAAACAAACTTTTGCCAGTTGCGTCAAACAAACTTGTGCCAGTTGCGTTGAACAAACTTGTGCCAGTTGCGTAGAACAAACTTGAGCCAGTTGCGTAGAACAAACTTGTGCCAGTTGCGTAGAACAAATATTTTCCAGTTGCGTAGAACAAACTTTTGCCAGTTGCGTAGAACAAACTTGTGCCAGTTGCGTAGAACAAACATTTTCCAGTTGCGTAGAACAAACTTGTGCCAGTTGCGTCGAAAAAACATGTGCCAGTTGATCGAACAAAGTTGTGCCAGTTGCGTTTGACAAACTTGTGCCAGTTGCGTTAAACAAACATGTGACAGTTGCGTAGAACAAACTTGTGCCAGTTGTTTCAAACAAACTTTTGCCAGTTGCGTCAAACAAACTTGGGCCAGTTGCGTCAAACAAACTTGTGCCAGTTGCGTAGAACAAACTTGTGCCAGTTGCGTAGAACAAACTAGTGCCAGTTGCGTAGAACAAACTTGTGCCAGTTGCGTCGAACAAACTTGTGCCAGTTGCGTACAACAAACTTGTGCCATTTGTGTCAAAAAACTTGTGCCAGTTGCGTAGAACAAATTTGTGCTAGTTGCGTAGAACAAACTTGTGCCAGTTGCGTAGAACAAACTTGTGCCAGTTGCATAGAACAAACTTGTGCCAGTTGCGAAGAACAAACTTGGGCCAGTTGCGTAGAACAAACTTGTGTCAGTTGCGATGAACAAACTTGTGCCAGTTGCATCAAACAAACTTGTGCCAGTTGCGTAGAACAAACTTGTGCCAGTTGTTTCAAACAAACTTGTGCCTGTTGCATCGAACAAACTTGTGCCAGTTGCGTCGAACAAACTTGTGCCAGTTGCATCGAACAAACTTTTGTCAATTGCATAGAACAAACTTGTGCCAGTTTCGTCGAACAAACTTGTGCCAGTTGCGTAGAACAAACTTGTGCCAGTTGTGTCAATCAAACTTCTGCCAGTTGCGTCAAACAAGTTTGGGCCAGTTGCGTCGAACAAACTTGTGCCAGTTGCGTCGAAGAAACTTGTGCCAGTTGCGTAGAAAAAACTTGTGCCAGTTGTGTCAAACAAACTTGTGCCAGTTGCATAGAACAAACTTGTGCCAGTTGTGTAGAACAAACTTGTGCCAGTTGCATCGAACAAACTTGTGCCAGTTGCGTCGAACACACTTGTGCCAGTTGCGTCGGACAAAATTGTGCCAATTGCGTTGAACAAACTTGTGCCAATTGCGTAGAACAAACTTGTGCCAGTTGTGTCAAACAAACTTGTGCCAGTTGCATAAAACAAACTTTTGCCAGTTGTGTCGAACAAACTTGTGCCAGTTGCATAGAACAAACTTGTGCCAGTTACGTAGAACAAACTTGTGCCAGTTGTGTCAGACAAACTTGTGCCAGTTGCGTAGAACAAACTTGTGCCAGTTCCATAGAACAAACTTGTGCTAGTTGCGTAGAACAAACTTGTGCCAGTTTCGTCGAACAAACTTGTGCCAGTTGCGTAGAACAAACTTGTGCCAGTTGTGTCAAACAAACTTGTGCCAGTTGCGTCAAACAAACTTGGGCCAGTTGCGTCGAACAAACTTATGCCAGTTGCGTCGAAGAAACTTGTGCCAGTTGCGTAGAACAAACTTGGGCCAGTTGCGTCAAACAAACTTGTGCTAGTTGCGTTAAACAAACTTTTGCCAGTTGCGTCAAACAAACTTGTGCCAGTTGCGTTGAACAAACTTGTGCCAGTTGCGTCAAACAACCTTGTGCCAGTTGCATCAAACAAACTTGTGCCAGTTGCGTAGAACAAACTTGTGCCAGTTGCGTAGAACAAACTTGTGACAGTTGCATAGAACAAACTTGTGCCAGTTTTGTAGAACAACCTTGTGTCAGTTGCGTCAAACAGACTTGTGCCAATTGTGTCAAACAACCTTGTTCCAGTTGCGTCAAAAAAACTTGTGCCAGTTGTGTCAAACAAACTTGTGCCAGTTGGGTCGAATAAACTTGTGCCAGTTGCGTAGAACAAACTTGTGCCAGTTGCGCCGAACAAACTTGTGCCAGTTGCGTCGAACAAACTTGTGCCAGTCGCGTCAAACAAACTTGTGCCAGTTGCATCGAACAAACTTGTGCCAGTTGTGTAGAACAAACTTGTGCCAGTTGCGTCGAACAAACTTTTGCCAGTTGCGTCGAACAAACTTGTGCAAGTTGCGCAGAACAAACTTTTGCCAGTTGCGTAGAACAAACTTGTGCCAGTTTTGTCAAACAAACTTGTGCCAGTTGCGTAGAACAAACTTGTGCCCGTTACGTGGAACAAACTTGTGCCAGTTGCATAGAACAAACTTCTGCCAGTTGCGTCAAACAAACTTGGGCCAGTTGCGTAGAACAAACTTGTGCCAGTTGCGTCAAACAAACTTGTGCCAGTTGCGTCAAACAAACTTGTGCCAGTTGCGTAGAAGAAACTTGTGCCATTTGCGTCGAACAAACTTGTGCTAGTTCCGTGGAACAAACTTGTGCCAGTTGCGTAGAACAAACTTGTGCCAGTTGTGTAGAACAATCTTGTGCCAGTTGCGTAGAACAAACTTGTGCCAGTTGCGTCAAACAAACTTAGGCCAGTTGTGTAGAACAAACTTGTGCCAATTGCGTAGAACAAACTAGTGCCAGTTGCGTCAAACAATCTTGTGCCAGTTGCGTAGAACAAACTTGTGCCTGTTGCACAGAACAAAATTGGGCCAGTTGCGTAGAACAACTTTGTGCCAGTTGCGTAGAACAAACTTGTGCCAGTTGCGTAGAACAAACTTGTGCTAGTTGCGTAGAACAAACTTGTGCCAGTTGCATAGAACAAAATTGTGTCAGTTGCGCAGAACAAACTTGTGCCAGTTGCGTCAAACAAACTTGGGCCAGTTGCGTAGAACAAACTTGTGCCAGTTGCGTAGAACAAACTTGTGCCAGTTGCGTAGAACAAACTTGTGCCAGTTGCGTAGAACAAACTTGTGCCAGTTGCGTAGAACAAACTTGTGCCAGTTGCGTAGAACAAACTTGTGTCAGTTGCGTAGAACAAACTTGTGCCAGTTGCGTCAAACAAACTTGGGCCAGTTGTGAAGAACAAACTTGTGCCAGTTGCGAACTACAAACTTGTGCCAGTTGCGTCAAACAAATTTATGCCAGTTACGTAGAACAAACTTGTGCCAGTTGAGAACTTCAAACTTGTGCCACTTGCGTAGGACAAACTTGTGCCAGTTGCGTCAAAGAAACTTGTGCCAGTTGCATCAAATAAACTTGTGCCAGTTGCGCAGAACAAACTTGTGAAGGTTGCGTAGAACAAACTTGTGCCAGTTGCGTCGAACAAACTTGTGACAGTTGCGTTGAACAAACTTGTGCCAGTTGCGTCGAACAAACTTGTGCCAGTTGCATCAAACAAACTTGTGCCAGTTGCGTAGAACAAACTGGTGCCAGTTGCGTCAAACAAACTAGTGCCAGTTGCGTTTACCAAACTTGTGCCAGTTGCGTAGAACAAACTTGTGCCAGTTGTGTCAAACAAACATGTGCCAGTTGCGTCGAACAAACTTGTGCCAGTTGCGTTGAACAAACTTGTGCCAGTTACGTAGAACAAACTTGTGCTAGTTGTGTCAAACAAACTTGTGCCAGTTGCGTAGAACAAACTTGTCCCAGTTGCGTAGAACAAACTTGTGCCACTTGCGTAGAACAAACTTGTGACAGTTACGTAGAACAAACTTGTGCCAGTTGTGTCAAACAAACTTGTGCCAGTTGCGCAGAACAAACTTGTGCCAGTTGCGCAGAACAAACTTGTGCCAGTTGCGTAGAACAAACTTGTGCCAGTTGCGTCAAACAAACTTGTGCCAGTTGCATAGAACAAACTTGCGCCAGTTACGTCAAACAAACTTGTGCCAGTTGCGTAGAACAAACTTGAGGCAGTTGCGTAGAACAAACGTGTGTCAGTTGCGTAGAACAAAATTGTGCCAGTTGCGCTGAACAAACTTGTGCCAGTTGTGTCAAACAAACTTGTGCCAGTTGCGTCGAACAAACTTGTGCCAGTTGCATCAAACAAACTTGTGCCAGTTGTGTAGAACAAACGTGTGGCAGTTGCGTCAAACAAACTAGTGCCAGTTGCGTTTACCAAACTTGTGCCAGTTGCGTAGAACAAACTTGTGCCAGTTGTGTCAAACAAACGTGTGCCAGTTGCGTCAAACAAACTTGTGCCAGTTGCGTTAAACAAACTTTTGCCAGTTGCGTCAAACAAACTTGTGCCAGTTGCGTTGAACAAACTTGTGCCAGTTGCGTAGAACAAACTTGTGCCAGTTGCGTAGAACAAACTTGTGCCAGTTGCGTAGAACAAACATTTTCCAGTTGCGTAGAACAAACTTGTGCCAGTTGCGTGGAACAAACATTTTCCAGTTGCATAGAACAAACTTGTGCCAGTTGCGTTGAAAAAACTTGTGCCAGTTGATCGAACAAAGTTGTGCCAGTTGCGTTTGACAAACTTGTGCCAGTTGTGTTGAACAAACTTGTGACAGTTGCGTAGAACAAACTTGTGCCAGTTGTTTCAAACAAACTTTTGCCAGTTGCGTCAAACAAACTTGGGCCAGTTGCGTCAAACAAACTTGTGCCAGTTTTGTAGAACAAACTTGTGCCAGTTGCGTAGAACAAACTTGTGCCAGTTGTGTAGAACAAACTTGTGCCAGTTGCGTCGAACAAACTTGTGCCAGTTGCTTACAACAAACTTGTGCCATTTGCGTCAAAAAACTTGTGCCATTTGCGTAGAACAAATTTGTGCTAGTTGCGTAGAACAAACTTGTGCCTGTTGCGTCGAACAAACTTGTGCCAATTGCATAGAACAAACTCGTGCCAGTTGCGAAGAACAAACTTGGGCCAGTTGCGTAGAACAAACTTGTGTCAGTTGCTATGAACAAACTTGTGCCAGTTGCATCAAACAAACTTGTGCCAGTTGCGTAGAACAAACTTGTGCCAGTTGTTTCAAACAAACTTGTGCCTGTTGCATCGAACAAACTTGTGCCAGTTGCGTCGAACAAACTTGTGCCAGTTGCATCGAACAAACTTGTGTCAATTGCATAGAACAAACTTGTGCCAGTTTCGTCGAACAAACTTGTGCCAGTTGCGTAGAACAAACTTGTGCCAGTTGTGTCAATCAAACTTCTGCCAGTTGCGTCAAACAAGTTTGGGCCAGTTGCGTTGAACAAACTTGTGCCAGTTGCGTCGAAGAAACTTGTGCCAGTTGCGTAGAAAAAACTTGTGCCAGTTGTGTCAAACAAACTTGTGCCAGTTGCATAGAACAAAATTGTTCCAGTTGTGTAGAGCAACCTTGTGCCAGTTGCGTCAAACAACCTTGTGCCAGTTGCGTCAAACAAACTTGTGCCAGTTGCGTCAAACAAATTTATGCCAGTTGCATAGAACAAACTTGTGCCAGTTGCATAGAACAAACTTGTGCCAGTTGCATCGAACAAACTTGTGCCAGTTGCGTCGAACAAACTTGTGCCAGTTGCGTCGGACAAACTTGTGCCAATTGCGTCGAACAAACTTGTGCCAGTTGCGTAGAACAAACTTGTGCCAGTTGTGTCAAACAAACTTGTGCCAGTTGCATAAAACAAACTTGTGCCGGTTGCGTCGAACAAACTTGTGCCAGTTGCATAGAACAAACTTGTGCCAGTTACGTAGAACAAACTTGTGCCAGTTGTGTCAGACAAACTTGTGTCAGTTGCGCAGAACAAATTTGTGCCAGTTCCGTAGAACAAACTTGTGCCAGTTGCGTAGAAAAAACTTGTGCCAGTTGCGTAGAACAAACTTGGGCCAGTTGCGTAGAACAAACTTGTGTCAGTTGCGATGAACAAACTTGTGCCAGTTGCATCAAACAAACTTGTGCCAGTTGCGTAGAACAAACTTGTGCCAGTTGCGTAGAACAAACTTGTGCCTGTTGCATCGAACAAACTTGTGCCAGTTGCGTCGAACAAACTTGTGCCAGTTGCATCGAACAAACTTTTGTCAATTGCATAGAACAAACTTGTGCCAGTTTCGTCGAACAAACTTGTGCCAGTTGCGTAGAACAAACTTGTGCCAGTTGTGTCAATCAAACTTCTGCCAGTTTCGTCAAACAATTTTGGGCCAGTTGCGTCGAACAAACTTGTGCCAGTTGCGTCGAAGAAACTTGTGCCAGTTGCGTAGAAAAAACTTGTGCCAGTTGTGTCAAACAAACTTGTGCCAGTTGCATAGAACAAACTTGTGCCAGTTGTGTAGAGCAACCTTGTGCCAGTTGCGTCAAACAACCTTGTGCCAGTTGCGTCAAACAAACTTGTGCCAGTTGCGTCAAACAAATTTATGCCAGTTGCATAGAACAAACTTGTGCCAGTTGCGTAGAACAAACTTGTGCCAGTTGTGTCAAACAAACATGTGCCAGTTGCGTCGAACAAACTTGTGCCAGTTGCGTTGAACAAACTTGTGCCAGTTACGTAGAACAAACTTTTGCTAGTTGTGTCAAACAAACTTGTGCCAGTTGCGTAGAACAAACTTGTCCCAGTTGCGTAGAACAAACTTGTGCCACTTGCGTAGAACAAACTTGTGCCAGTTACGTAGAACAAACTTGTGCCAGTTGTGTCAAACAAACTTGTGCCAGTTGCGCAGAACATACTTGTGCCAGTTGCCCAGAACAAACTTGTGCCAGTTGCTTAGAACAAACTTGTGCCAGTTGCGTCAAACAAACTTGTGCCAGTTGCATAGAACAAACTTGTGCCAGTTACGTCAAACAAAATTGTGCCAGTTGCGAAGAACAAACTTGAGGCAGTTGCGTAGAACAAACGTGTGTCAGTTGCGTAGAACAAAATTGTGCCAGTTGCGCTGAACAAACTTGTGCCAGTTGTGTCAAACAAACTTGTGCCAGTTGCGTCGAACAAACTTGTGCCAGTTGCATCAAACAAACTTGTGCCAGTTGCGTAGAACAAACTTGTGCCAGTTGCGTCAAACAAACTAGTGCCAGTTGCGTTTACCAAACTTGTGCCAGTTGCGTAGAACAAACTTGTGCCAGTTGTGTCAAACAAACGTGTGCCAGTTGCGTCAAACAAACTTGTGCCAGTTGCGTTAAACAAACTTTTGCCAGTTGCGTCAAACAAACTTGTGCCAGTTGCGTAGAACAAACTTGAGCCAGTTGCGTAGAACAAACTTGTGCCAATTGTGTAGAACAAAATTGTGCCAGTTGCGCTGAACAAACTTGTGCCAGTTGTTTCAAACAAACTTTTGCCAGTTGCGTCAAACAAACTTGGGCCAGTTGCGTCGAACAAACTTGTGCCAGTTGCGTAGAACAAACTTTGTGAGAGTTGTGTCAAACAAACTTTTCCCACTTGCGTCAAAGAAACTTGGGCCAGTTGCGTCAAACAAATTTATGCCAGTTGCATAGAACAAACTTGTGCCAGTTGCGTAGAACAAACTTGTGCCAGTTGCATCGAACAAACTTGTGCCAGTTGCGTCAAACACACTTGTGACAGTTGCGTCGGACAAACTTCTGCCAATTGCGTCGAACAAACTTGTGCCAGTTGCGTAGAACAAACTTATGCCAGTTGCGTCGGACAAACTTGTGCCAGTTGTGTCAAACAAACTTTTCCCAGTTGCGTAGAACAAACTTGTGCCAGTTGTGTCAAACAAACATTTGCCAGTTGCGTCAAACAAACTTGGGCCAGTTGCGTCGAACAAAATTGTGCCAGTTGCAAACTACAAACTTGTGCCAGTTGCGTTGAACAAACTTGGGCCAGTTGCGTCAAACAAACTTGTGCTAGTTGCGTTAAACAAACTTTTGCCAGTTGCGTCAAACAAACTTGTGCCAGTTGCGTTGAACAAACTTGTGCCAGTTGCGTAGAACAAACTTGAGCCAGTTGCATAGAACAAACTTGTGCCAGTTGCGTAGAACAAACATTTTCCAGTTGCGTAGAACAAACTTTTGCCAGTTGCGTAGAACAAACTTGTGCCAGTTGCGTAGAACAAACATTTTCCAGTTGCGTAGAACAAACTTGTGCCAGTTGCGTCGAAAAAACATGTGCCAGTTGATCGAACAAAGTTGTGCCAGTTGCGTTTGACAAACTTGTGCCAGTTGCGTTAAACAAACATGTGACAGTTGCGTAGAACAAACTTGTGCCAGTTGTTTCAAACAAACTTTTGCCAGTTGCGTCAAACAAACTCTGGCCAGTTGCGTCAAACAAACTTGTGCCAGTTGCGTAGAACAAACTTGTGCCAGTTGCGTAGAACAAACTAGTGCCAGTTGCGTAGAACAAACTTGTGCCAGTTGCGTCGAACAAACTTGTGCCAGTTGCGTACAACAAACTTGTGCCATTTGCGTCAAAAAACTTGTGCCAGTTGCGTAGAACAAATTTGTGCTAGTTGCGTAGAACAAACTTGTGCCAGTTGCGTCGAACAAACTTGTGCCAGTTGCATAGAACAAACTTGTGCCAGTTGCGAAGAACAAACTTGTGCCAGTTGCGTAGAACAAACTTGTGTCAGTTGCGATGAACAAACTTGTGCCAGTTGCATCAAACAAACTTGTGCCAGTTGCGTAGAACAAACTTGTGCCAGTTGTTTCAAACAAACTTGTGCCTGTTGCATCGAACAAACTTGTGCCAGTTGCGTCGAACAAACTTGTGCCAGTTGCATCGAACAAACTTTTGTCAATTGCATAGAACAAACTTGTGCCAGTTTCGTCGAACAAACTTGTGCCAGTTGCGTAGAACAAACTTGTGCCAGTTGTGTCAATCAAACTTCTGCCAGTTGCGTCAAACAAGTTTGGGCCAGTTGCGTCGAACAAACTTGTGCCAGTTGCGTCGAAGAAACTTGTGCCAGTTGCGTAGAAAAAACTTGTGCCAGTTGTGTCAAACAAACTTGTGCCAGTTGCATAGAACAAACGTGTGCCAGTTGTGTAGAAGAAACTTGTGCCAGTTGCATCGAACAAACTTGTGCCAGTTGCGTCGAACACACTTGTGCCAGTTGCGTCGGACAAAATTGTGCCAATTGCGTTGAACAAACTTGTGCCAATTGCGTAGAACAAACTTGTGCCAGTTGTGTCAAACAAACTTGTGCCAGTTGCATAAAACAAACTTTTGCCAGTTGTGTCGAACAAACTTGTGCCAGTTGCATAGAACAAACTTGTGCCAGTTACGTAGAACAAACTTGTGCCAGTTGTGTCAGACAAACTTGTGCCAGTTGCGTAGAACAAACTTGTGCCAGTTCCATAGAACAAACTTGTGCTAGTTGCGTAGAACAAACTTGTGCCAGTTTCGTCGAACAAACTTGTGCCAGTTGCGTAGAACAAACTTGTGCCAGTTGTGTCAAACAAACTTGTGCCAGTTGCGTCAAACAAACTTGGGCCAGTTGCGTCGAACAAACTTATGCCAGTTGCGTCGAAGAAACTTGTGCCAGTTGCGTAGAACAAACTTGTGCCAGTTGCGTAGAACAAACTTGTGCCAGTTGCGTCAAACAGACTTGTGCCAATTGCGTCAAACAACCTTGTTCCAGTTGCGTCAAAAAAACTTGTGCCAGTTGTGTCAAACAAACTTGTGCCAGTTGGGTCGAATAAACTTGTGCCAGTTGCGTAGAACAAACTTGTGCCAGTTGCGCCGAACAAACTTGTGCCAGTTGCGTCGAACAAACTTGTGCCAGTCGCGTCAAACAAACTTGTGCCAGTTGCATCGAACAAACTTGTGCCAGTTGTGTAGAACAAACTTGTGCCAGTTGCGTCGAACAAACTTTTGCCACTTGCGTCGAACAAACTTGTGCAAGTTGCGCAGAACAAACTTTTGCCAGTTGCATAGAACAAACTTGTGCCAGTTTTGTCAAACAAACTTGTGCCAGTTGCGTAGAACAAACTTGTGCCCGTTACGTGGAACAAACTTGTGCCAGTTGCATAGAACAAACTTCTGCCAGTTGCGTCAAACAAACTTGGGCCAGTTGCGTAGAACAAACTTGTGCCAGTTGCGTCAAACAAACTTGTGCCAGTTGCGTCAAACAAACTTGTGCCAGTTGCGTAGAAGAAACTTGTGCCAGTTGCGTCGAACAAACTTGTGCTAGTTCCGTGGAACAAACTTGTGCCAGTTGCGTAGAACAAACTTGTGCCAGTTGTGTAGAACAATCTTGTGCCAGTTGCGTAGAACAAACTTGTGCCAGTTGCGTCAAACAAACTTAGGCCAGTTGTGTAGAACAAACTTGTGCCAATTGCGAAGAACAAACTAGTGCCAGTTGCGTCAAACAATCTTGTGCCAGTTGCGTAGAACAAACTTGTGCCTGTTGCACAGAACAAAATTGTGCCAGTTGCGTAGAACAACTTTGTGCCAGTTGCATAGAACAAACTTGTGCCAGTTGCGTAGAACAAACTTGTGCTAGTTGCGTAGAACAAACTTGTGCCAGTTGCATAGAACAAAATTGTGTCAATTGCGCAGAACAAACTTGTGCCAGTTGCGTCAAACAAACTTGGGCCAGTTGCGTAGAACAAACTTGTGCCAGTTGCGTAGAACAAACTTGTGCCAGTTGCGTAGAACAAACTTGTGCTAGTTGCGTAGAACAAACTTGTGCCAGTTGCGTAGAACAAACTTGTGCCAGTTGCGTAGAACAAACTTGTGTCAGTTGCGTAGAACAAACTTGTGCCAGTTGCGTCAAACAAACTTGGGCCAGTTGTGTAGAACAAACTTGTGCCAGTTGCGAACTACAAACTTGTGCCAGTTGCGTCAAACAAACTTATGCCAGTTACGTAGAACAAACTTGTGCCAGTTGAGAACTTCAAACTTGTGCCACTTGCGTAGGACAAACTTGTGCCAGTTGCGTCAAAGAAACTTGTGCCAGTTGCATCAAATAAACTTGTGCCAGTTGCGCAGAACAAACTTGTGAAGGTTGCGTAGAACAAACTTGTGCCAGTTGCGTCGAACAAACTTGTGACAGTTGTGTTGAACAAACTTGTGCCAGTTGCGTCGAACAAACTTGTGCCAGTTGCATCAAACAAACTTGTGCCAGTTGCGTAGAACAAACTTGTGCCAGTTGCGTAGAACAAACTTGTGTCAGTTGCGTAGAACAAACTTGTGCCAGTTGCGTCAAACAAACTTGGGCCAGTTGTGTAGAACAAACTTGTGCCAGTTGCGAACTACAAACTTGTGCCAGTTGCGTCAAACAAACTTATGCCAGTTACGTAGAACAAACTTGTGCAAGTTGAGAACTTCAAACTTGTGCCACTTGCGTAGGACAAACTTGTGCCAGTTGCGTCAAAGAAACTTGTGCCAGTTGCATCAAATAAACTTGTGCCAGTTGCGCAGAACAAACTTGTGAAGGTTGCGTAGAACAAACTTGTGCCAGTTGCGTCGAACAAACTTGTGACAGTTGTGTTGAACAAACTTGTGCCAGTTGCGTCGAACAAACTTGTGCCAGTTGCATCAAACAAACTTGTGCCAGTTGCGTTTACCAAACTTGTGCCAGTTGCGTAGAACAAACTTGTGCCAGTTGTGTCAAACAAACATGTGCCAGTTGCGTCGAACAAACTTGTGCCAGTTGCGTTGAACAAACTTGTGCCAGTTACGTAGAACAAACTTGTGCTAGTTGTGTCAAACAAACTTGTGCCAGTTGCGTAGAACAAACTTGTCCCAGTTGCGTAGAACAAACTTGTGCCACTTGCGTAGAACAAACTTGTGCCAGTTACGTAGAACAAACTTGTGCCAGTTGTGTCAAACAAACTTGTGCCAGTTGCGCAGAACAAACTTGTGCCAGTTGCGCAGAACAAACTTGTGCCAGTTGCGTAGAACAAACTTGTGCCAGTTGCGTCAAACAAACTTGTGCCAGTTGCATAGAACAAACTTGCGCCAGTTACGTCAAACAAAATTGTGCCAGTTGCGTAGAACAAACTTGAGGCAGTTGCGTAGAACAAACGTGTGTCAGTTGCGTAGAACAAAATTGTGCCAGTTGCGCTGAACAAACTTGTGCCAGTTGTGTCAAACAAACTTGTGCCAGTTGCGTCGAACAAACTTGTGCCAGTTGCATCAAACAAACTTGTGCCAGTTGCGTAGAACAAACTTGTGGCAGTTGCGTCAAACAAACTAGTGCCAGTTGCGTTTACCAAACTTGTGCCAGTTGCGTAGAACAAACTTGTGCCAGTTGTGTCAAACAAACGTGTGCCAGTTGCGTCAAACAAACTTGTGCCAGTTGCGTTAAACAAACTTTTGCCAGTTGCGTCAAACAAACTTGTGCCAGTTGCGTTGAACAAACTTGTGCCAGTTGCGTAGAACAAACTTGTGCCAGTTGCGTAGAACAAACTTGTGCCAGTTGCGTAGAACAAACATTTTCCAGTTGCGTAGAACAAACTTGTGCCAGTTGCGTGGAACAAACATTTTCCAGTTGCATAGAACAAACTTGTGCCAGTTGCGTTGAAAAAACTTGTGCCAGTTGATCGAACAAAGTTGTGCCAGTTGCGTTTGACAAACTTGTGCCAGTTGTGTTGAACAAACTTGTGACAGTTGCGTAGAACAAACTTGTGCCAGTTGTTTCAAACAAACTTTTGCCAGTTGCGTCAAACAAACTTGGGCCAGTTGCGTCAAACAAACTTGTGCCAGTTTTGTAGAACAAACTTGTGCCAGTTGCGTAGAACAAACTTGTGCCAGTTGTGTAGAACAAACTTGTGCCAGTTGCGTCGAACAAACTTGTGCCAGTTGCTTACAACAAACTTGTGCCATTTGCGTAAAAAAACTTGTGCCATTTGCGTAGAACAAATTTGTGCTAGTTGCGTAGAACAAACTTGTGCCAGTTGCGTCGAACAAACTTGTGCCAGTTGCATAGAACAAACTCGTGCCAGTTGCGAAGAACAAACTTGGGCCAGTTGCGTAGAACAAACTTGTGTCAGTTGCTATGAACAAACTTGTGCCAGTTGCATCAAACAAATTTGTGCCAGTTGCGTAGAACAAACTTGTGCCAGTTGCGTAGAACAAATTTCTGCCTGTTGCATCGAACAAACTTGTGCCAGTTGCGTCGAACAAACTTGTGCCAGTTGCATCGAACAAACTTGTGTCAATTGCATAGAACCAACTTGTGCCAGTTTCGTCGAACAAACTTGTGCCAGTTGCGTAGAACAAACTTGTGCCAGTTGTGTCAATCAAACTTCTGCCAGTTGCGTCAAACAAGTTTGGGCCAGTTGCGTTGAACAAACTTGTGCCAGTTGCGTCGAAGAAACTTGTGCCAGTTGCGTTGAAAAAACTTGTGCCAGTTGTGTCAAACAAACTTGTGCCAGTTGCATAGAACAAACTTGTTCCAGTTGTGTAGAGCAACCTTGTGCCAGTTGCGTCAAACAACCTTGTGCCAGTTGCGTCAAACAAACTTGTGCCAGTTGCGTCAAACAAATTTATGCCAGTTGCATAGAACAAACTTGTGCCAGTTGCATAGAACAAACTTGTGCCAGTTGCATCGAACAAACTTGTGCCAGTTGCGTCGAACAAACTTGTGTCAGTTGCGTCGGACAAACTTGTGCCAATTGCGTCGAACAAACTTCTGCCAGTTGCGTAGAACAAACTTGTGCCAGTTGTGTCAAACAAACTTGTGCCAGTTGCATAAAACAAACTTGTGCCGGTTGCGTCGAACAAACTTGTGCCAGTTGCATAGAACAAACTTGTGCCAGTTACGTAGAACAAACTTGTGCCAGTTGTGTCAGACAAACTTGTGTCAGTTGCGCAGAACAAATTTGTGCCAGTTCCGTAGAACAAACTTGTGCCAGTTGCGTAGAAAAAACTTGTGCCAGTTGCGTAGAACAAACTTGGGCCAGTTGCGTAGAACAAACTTGTGTCAGTTGCGATGAACAAACTTGTGCCAGTTGCATCAAACAAACTTGTGCCAGTTGCGTAGAACAAACTTGTGCCAGTTGCGTAGAACAAACTTGTGCCTGTTGCATCGAACAAACTTGTGCCAGTTGCGTCGAACAAACTTGTGCCAGTTGCATCGAACAAACTTTTGTCAATTGCATAGAACAAACTTGTGCCAGTTTCGTCGAACAAACTTGTGCCAGTTGCGTAGAACAAACTTGTGCCAGTTGTGTCAATCAAACTTCTGCCAGTTTCGTCAAACAATTTTGGGCCAGTTGCGTCGAACAAACTTGTGCCAGTTGCGTCGAAGAAACTTGTGCCAGTTGCGTAGAAAAAACTTGTGCCAGTTGTGTCAAACAAACTTGTGCCAGTTGCATAGAACAAACTTGTGCCAGTTGTGTAGAGCAACCTTGTGCCAGTTGCGTCAAACAACCTTGTGCCAGTTGCGTCAAACAAACTTGTGCCAGTTGCGTCAAACAAATTTATGCCAGTTGCATAGAACAAACTTGTGCCAGTTGCGTAGAACAAACTTGTGCCAGTTGTGTCAAACAAACATGTGCCAGTTGCGTCGAACAAACTTGTGCCAGTTGCGTTGAACAAACTTGTGCCAGTTACGTAGAACAAACTTTTGCTAGTTGTGTCAAACAAACTTGTGCCAGTTGCGTAGAACAAACTTGTCCCAGTTGCGTAGAACAAACTTGTGCCACTTGCGTAGAACAAACTTGTGCCAGTTACGTAGAACAAACTTGTGCCAGTTGTGTCAAACAAACTTGTGCCAGTTGTGCAGAACAAACTTGTGCCAGTTACCCAGAACAAACTTGTGCCAGTTGCTTAGAACAAACTTGTGCCAGTTGCGTCAAACAAACTTGTGCCAGTTGCATAGAACAAACTTGTGCCAGTTACGTCAAACAAAATTGTGCCAGTTGCGAAGAACAAACTTGAGGCAGTTGCGTAGAACAAACGTGTGTCAGTTGCGTAGAACAAAATTGTGCCAGTTGCGCTGAACAAACTTGTGCCAGTTGTGTCAAACAAACTTGTGCCAGTTGCGTCGAACAAACTTGTGCCAGTTGCATCAAACAAACTTGTGCCAGTTGCGTAGAACAAACTTGTGCCAGTTGCGTCAAACAAACTAGTGCCAGTTGCGTTTACCAAACTTGTGCCAGTTGCGTAGAACAAACTTGTGCCAGTTGTGTCAAACAAACGTGTGCCAGTTGCGTCAAACAAACTTGTGCCAGTTGCGTTAAACAAACTTTTGCCAGTTGCGTCAAACAAACTTGTGCCAGTTGCGTTGAACAAACTTGTGCCAGTTGCGTAGAACAAACTTGAGCCAGTTGCTTAGAACAAACTTGTGCCAGTTGCGTAGAACAAACATTTTCCAGTTGCGTAGAACAAACTTGTGCCAGTTGCGTAGAACAAACTTGTGCCAGTTGCGTGGAACAAACATTTTCCAGTTGCGTAGAACAAACTTGTGCCAGTTGCGTAGAACAAACTTGTGCCAGTTGCGTGGAACAAACATTTTCCAGTTGCATCGAAGAAACTTTTGCCAGTTGCGTCGAAAAAACTTGTGCCAGTTGATCGAACAAAGTTGTGCCAGTTGCGTTTGACAAAATTGTGCCAGTTGTGTTGAACAAACTTGTGACAGTTGCGTAGAACAAACTTGTGCCAGTTGTTTCAAACAAACTTTTGCCAGTTGCGTCAAACAAACTTGGGCCAGTTGCGTCAAACAAAATTGTGCCAGTTTTGTAGAACAAACTTGTGCCAGTTGCGTAGAACAAACTTGTGCCAGTTGCGTAGAACAAACTTGTGCCAGTTGCGTCGAACAAACTTATGCCAGTTGCTTACAACAAACTTGTGCCATTTGCGTCAAAAAAACTTGTGCCAATTGCATAGAACAAATTTGTGCTAGTTGCGTAGAACAAACTTGTGCCAGTTGCGTCGAACAAACTTGTGCCAGTTGCATAGAACAAACTCGTGCCAGTTGCGAAGAACAAACTTGGGCCAGTTGCGTAGAACAAACTTGTGTCCGTTGCTATGAACAAACTTGTGCCAGTTGCATCAAACAAACTTGTGCCAGTTGCGTAGAACAAACTTGTGCCAGTTGCATAGAACAAACTTGTGCCTGTTGCATCGAACAAACTTGTGCCAGTTGCGTCGAACAAACTTGTGCCTGTTGCATCGAACAAACTTGTGTCAATTGCATAGAACAAACTTGTGCCAGTTTCGTCGAACAAACTTGTGCCAGTTGCGTAGAACAAACTTGTGCCAGTTGTGTCAATCAAACTTCTGCCAGTTGCGTCAAACAAGTTTGGGCCCTTTGCGTCGAACAAACTTGTGCCAGTTGCGTCGAAGAAACTTGTGCCAGTTGCGTAGAAAAAAATTGTGCCAGTTATGTCAAACAAACTTGTGCCAGTTGCATAGAACAAACTTGTTCCAGTTGTGTAGAGCAACCTTGTGCCAGTTGCGTCAAACAACCTTGTGCCAGTTGCGTCAAACAAACTTGTGCCAGTTACGTCAAACAAATTTATGCCAGTTGCATAGAACAAACTTGTGCCAGTTGCGTAGAACAAACTTGTGCCAGTTGCATCGAACAAACTTGTGCCAGTTGCGTCGAACAAACTTGTGCCAGTTGCGTCGGACAAACTTGTGCCAATTGCGTCGAACAAACTTGTGCCAGTTGCGTAGAACAAACTTGTGCCAGTTGTGTCAAACAAACCTGTGCCAGTTGCATAAAACAAACTTGTGCTGGTTGCGTCGAACAAACTTGTGCCAGTTGCCTAGAACAAACTTGTGCCAGTTACGTAGAACAAACTTGTGCCAGTTGTGTCAGACAAACTTGTGTCAGTTGCGCAGAACAAATTTGTGCCAGTTCCGTAGAACAAACTTGTGCCAGTTGCGTAGAAAAAACTAGTGCCAGTTGCGTAGAACAAACTTGGGCCAGTTGCGTAGAACAAACTTGTGTCAGTTGCGATGAACAAACTTGTGCCAGTTGCATCAAACAAACTTCTGCCAGTTGCGTAGAACAAACTTTTGCCAGTTGCGTAGAACAAACTTGTGCCTGTTGCATCGAACAAACTTGTGCCAGTTGCGTCGAACAAACTTGTGCCAGTTGCATCGAACAAACTTTTGTCAATTACATAGAACAAACTTGTGCCAGTTTCGTCGAACAAACTTGTGCCAGTTGCGTAGAACAAACTTGTGCCAGTTGTGTCAATCAAACTTCTGCCAGTTGCGTCAAACAAGTTTGGGCCAGTTGCGTCGAACAAACTTGTGCCAGTTGCGTCGAAGAAACTTGTGCCAGTTGCGTAGAAAAAACTTGTGCCAGTTGTGTCAAACAAACTTGTGCCAGTTGCGTCGAAGAAACTTGTGCCAGTTGCGTAGAAAAAACTTGTGCCAGTTGTGTCAAACAAACTTGTGCCAGTTGCATAGAACAAACTTGTGCTAGTTGTGTAGAGCAACCTTGTGCCAGTTGCGTCAAACAACCTTGTGCCAGTTGCGTCAAACAAACTTGTGCCAGTTGCGTCAAACAAATTTATGCCAGTTGCATAGAACAAACTTGTGCCAGTTGTGTAGAACAAACTTGTGCCAGTTGCATCGAACAAACTTGTGCCAGTTGCGTCGAACACACTTGTGCCAGTTGCGTCGGACAAACTTGTGCCAATTGCGTCGAACAAACTTGTGCCAATTGCGTAGAACAAACTTGTGCCAGTTGTGTCAAACAAACTTGTGCCAGTTGCATAAAACAAACTTTTGCCAGTTGTGTCGAACAAACTTGTGCCAGTTGCATAGAACAAAATTGTGCCAGTTACGTAGAACAAACTTGTGCCAGTTGTGTCAAACAAACTTGTGCCAGTTGCGTAGAACAAACTTGTGCCAGTTCCATAGAACAAACTTGTGCTAGTTGCGTAGAACAAACTTGTGCCAGTTGCGTAGAACAAACTTGTGCCAGTTGTGTCAAACAAACTTGGGCCAGTTGCGTTGAACAAACTTGGGCCAGTTGCGTCGAAGAAACTTGTGCCAGTTGCGTCGAAGAAACTTGTGCCAGTTGCGTAGAACAAACTTGTGCCAGTTGCGTAGAACAAACTTGTGCCAGTTGCGTAGAACAAACTTGTGCCAGTTGCATAGAACAAACTTGTGCCAGTTTTGTAGAACAACCTTGTGCCAGTTGCGTCAAACAACCTTGTGCCAGTTGCATCAAACAAACTTGTGTCAGTTGCATAGAACAAACTTGTGCCAGTTGCGTAGAACAAACTTGTGCCAGTTGCATAGAACAAACTTATGCCAGTTTTGTAGAACAACCTTGTTCCAGTTGCGTCAAACAGACTTGTGCCAATTGCGTCAAACAACCTTGTTCCACTTGCGTCAAAAAAACTTGTGCCAGTTGTGTCAAACAAACTTGTGCCAGTTGGGTCGAATAAACTTGTGCCAGTTGCGTTAAACAAACTTGTGCCAGTTGCGTCAAACAAACTTGTGCCAGTTGCGTCGAACAAACTTGTGCCAGTCGCGTCAAACAAACTTGTGCCAGTTGCATCGAAAAAACTTGTGCCAGTTGCGTCGAACAAACTTGTGCCAGTTGCATAGAACAAACTTTTGCCACTTGCGTCGAACAAACTTGTGCCAGTTGCGCAGAACAAACTTTTGCCAGTTACGTAGAACAAACTTGTGCCAGTTTTGTCAAACAAACTTGTGCCAGTTGCGTAGAACAAACTTGTGCCCGTTACGTGGAACAAACTTGTGCCAGTTGCATAGAACAAACTTGTGCTAGTTGCGTCAAACAAACTTGGGCCAGTTGCGTAGAACAAACTTGTGCCAGTTGCGTCAAACAAACTTGTGCCAGTTGCGTCAAACAAACTTGCGCCAGTTGCGTAGAAGAAACTTGTGCCAGTTGCGTCGAACAAACTTGTGCTAGTTCCGTGGAACAAACTTGTGCCAGTAGCGTTGAACAAACTTGTGCCAGTTGTGTAGAACAATCTTGTGCCAGTTGCGTAGAACAAACTTGTGCCAGTTGCGTCAAACAAACTTGGGCCAGTTGTGTAGAACAAACTTGTGCCAATTGCATAGAACAAAGTTGTGCCAGTTGCGTCAAACAATCTTGTGCCAGTTGCGAAGAACAAACTTGTGCCTGTTGCATAGAACAAAATTGTGCCAGTTGCGTAGAACAACTTTGTGCCAGTTGCGTAGAACAAACTTGTGCCAGTTGCGTAGAACAAACTTGTGCTAGTTGCATAGAACAAACTTGTGCCAGTTGCATAGAAAAAACTTGTGTCAGTTGTGTCAAACAAACTTTTGCCAGTTGCGTCAAACAAACTTGGGCCAGTTGCGAAGAACAAACTTGTGCCAGTTGCGAACTACAAACTTGTGTCAGTTTCGTAGGACAAACTTGTGCCAGTTGCGTCAAACAAACTTGTGCCAGTTGCGTAGAACAAACTTGTGCCAGTTGAGAACTACAAACTTGTGCCACTTGCGTAGGACAAACTTGTGCCAGTTCCGTCAAAGAAACTTGTGCCAGTTGCATCAAATAAACTTGTGCCAGTTGCGCAGAACAAACTTGTGAAAGTTGCGTAGAACAAACTTGTGCCAGTTGCGTCAAACAAACTTGCGACAGTTGCGTTGAACAAACTTGTGCCAGTTGCGTCGAACAAACTTGTGCCAGTTGCATCAAACAAACTTGTGCCAGTTGCGTAGAACAAACTTGTGCCAGTTGCGTCAAACAAACTAGTGCCAGTTGCGTTTACCAAACTTGTGCCAGTTGCGTAGAACAAACTTGTGCCAGTTGTGTCAAACAAACGTGTGCCAGTTGCGTCGAACAAACTTGTGCCAGTTGCGTTGAACAAACTTGTGCCAGTTACGTAGAACAAACTTGTGCTAGTTGTGTCAAACAATCTTGTGCCAGTTGCGTAGAACAAACTTGTCCCAGTTGCGTAGAACAAACTTGTGCCACTTGCGTAGAACAAACTTGTGCCAGTTACGTAGAACAAACTTGTGCCAGTTGTGTCAAACAAACTTGTGCCAGTTGCGCAGAACAAACTTGTGCCAGTTGTGCAGAACAAACTTGTGCCAGTTGCGTAGAACAAACTTGTGCCAGTTGTGTCAAACAAACTTGTGCCAGTTGCATAGAACAAACTTGTGCCAGTTACGTCAAACAAAATTGTGCCAGTTGCGTAGAACAAACTTGAGGCAGTTGCGTAGAACAAACGTGTGTCAGTTGCGTAGAACAAAATTGTGCCAGTTGCGCTGAACAAAATTGTGCCAGTTGTTTCAAAGAAACTTTTGCCAGTTGCGTCAAACAAACTTGTGCCAGTTGCGTAGAACAAACTTGTGCCAGTTGTGTCAAACAAACTTGTGCCAGTTGCGTAGAAGAAACTTGTGCCAGTTGCGTCAAACAAACTTGTGCCAGTTGCATAGAACAAACTTGTTTCAGTTGCGTCAAACAAACTTGTGCCAGTTGCGTAGAACAAACTTGAGGAAGTTGCATAGAACAAACGTGTGCCAGTTGCGTAGAACAAAATTGTGCCAATTGCGCTGAACAAACTTGTGCCAGTTGTTTCAAACAAACTTTTGCCAGTTGCGTCAAACAAACTTGTGCCAGTTGCGTCGAACAAACTTTTGCCAGTTGCGTAGAACAAACTTTGTGCCAGTTGTGTCAAACAAACTTTTCCCAGTTGCGTCAAACAAACTTGGGCCAGTTGCGTGAAACAAATTTATGCCAGTTGCATAGAACAAACTTGTGCCAGTTGCATAGAACAAACTTGTGCCAGTTGCATCGAACAAACTTGTGCCAGTTGCATCGAACACACTTGTGACAGTTGCGTCGGACAAACTTATGCCAATTGCGTCGAACAAACTTGTGCCAGTTGCGTAGAACAAACTTATGCCAGTTGCGTCGAACAAACTTGTGCCAGTTGCGTCGAACAAACCTGTGCCAGTTGCGTAGAACAAACTTGTGCCAGTTGTGTCAAACAAACTTTTCCCAGTTGCGTCAAACAAACTTGGGCCAGTTGCGTCGAACAAAATTGTGCCAGTTGTGTCGGACAAACTTGTGCCAGTTACGTAGAACATATTTGTGCCAGTTGCGAACTACAAACTTGTGCCAGTTGCGTTGAACAAACTTGTGCCAGTTGCGTCAAACAAACTTGTGCCAGTTGCGTTAAACAAACTTTTGCCAGTTGCGTCAAACAAACTTGTGCCAGTTGCGTTGAACAAACTTGTGCCAGTTGAGTAGAACAAACTTGAGCCAGTTGCGTAGAACAAACTTGTGCCAGTTGCGTAGAACAAACATTTTCCAGTTGCGTAGAACAAACTTGTGCCAGTTGCGTAGAACAAACTTGTGCCAGTTGCGTCAAACAAACATTTTCCAGTTGCATAGAACAAACTTGTGCCAGTTGCGTCAAAAAAACTTGTGCCAGTTGATCGAACAAAGTTGTGCCAGTTGCGTTTGACAAACTTGTGCCAGTTGTGTTGAACAAACTTGTGACAGTTACGTAGAACAAATTTGTGCCAGTTGTTTCAAACAAACTTTTGCCAGTTGCGTCAAACAAACTTGGGCCAGTTGCGTCAAACAAACTTGTGCCAGTTTTGTAGAACAAACTTGTGCCAGTTGCGTAGAACAAACTTGTGCCAGTTGCGTAGAACAAACTTGTGCCATTTGCGTCGAACAAACTTGTGCCAGTTGCGTCGAACAAACTTGTGCCATTTGCGTAAAAAAACATGTGCCAATTGCGTAGAACAAATTTGTGCTAGTTGCGTAGAACAAACTTGTGCCAGTTGCGTCGAACAAACTTGTGATAGTTGCATAGAAGAAACTCGTGCCAGTTGCAAAAAACAAACTTGGGCCAGTTGCGTAGAACAAACTTGTGTCAGTTGCTATGAACCAACTTGTGCCAGTTGCATCAAACAAACTTGTGCCAGTTGCGTAGAACAAACTTGTGCCAGTTGCGTAGAACAAACTTGTGCCTGTTGCATCGAAGAAACTTGTGCCAGTTGCGTCGAACAAACTTGTGCCAGTTGCATCGAACAAACTTGTGTCAATTGCATAGAACAAACTTGTACCAGTTTCGTCGAACAAACTTGTGCCAGTTGTGTCAATCAAACTTCTGCCAGTTGCGTCAAACAAGTTTGGGCCAGTTGCGTCGAACAAACTTGTACCAGTTGCGTCGAAGAAACTTGTGCCAGTTGCGTAGAAAAAACTTGTGCCAGTTGTGTCAAACAAACTTCTGCCAGTTGCATAGAACAAACTTGTTCCAGTTGTGTAGAGCAACCTTGTGCCAGTTGCGTCAAACAACCTTGTGCCAGTTGCGTCAAACAAACTTGTGCCAGTTGCGTCAAACAAATTTATGCCAGTTGCATAGAACAAACTTGTGCCAGTTGCGTAGAACAAACTTGTGCCAGTTGCATCGAACAAACTTGTGCCAGTTGCATCGAACAAACTTGTGCCAGTTGCGTCGAACAAACTTGTGCCAATTGCGTCGAACAAACTTGTGCCAGTTGCGTAGAACAAACTTGTGCCAGTTGTGTCAAACAAACTTGTGCCAGTTGCATAAAACAAACTTGTGCCGGTTGCGTCGAACAAACTTGTGCCAGTTGCATAGAACAAACTGGTGGCAGTTACGTAGAATAAACTTGTGACAGTTGTGTCAGACAAACTTGTGTCAGTTGCGTCGAACAAATTTGTGCCAGTTCCGTAGAACAAACTTGTGCCAGTTGCATAGAAAAAACTTGTGTCAGTTGCATAGAACAAACTTGTGCCAGTTGCGTCGAACAAACTTGTGCCAGTTGCGTAGAACAAACTTGTGCCAGTTGTGTCAAACAAACTTGTGCCAGTTGCCTCAAACAAACTTGGGCCAGTTGTGTCGAAGAAACTTGTGCCAGTTGCGTAAAACAAACTTGTGCCAGTTGTGTAGAACAAACTTGTGCCAGTTGCGTAGAACAAACTTCTGCCAGTTCCATAGAACAAACTTGTGCCAGTTGCATAAAACAACCTTGTGCCAGTTGCGTCAAACAAACTTGTGCCAGTTGCGTCAAAAAAATTTGTTCCAGTTGTGTCAAACAAACTTGTGCCAGTTGGGTCGAATAAACTTGTGCTAGTTGCGTTAGACAAATTTGTGCCAGTTGCGCCGAACAAACTTGTGCCAGTTGCATCGAACAAACTTGTGCCAGTTGCGTAGAACAAACTTGTGCCAGTTGCGTCAAACAATCTTGGGCTAGTTGCATAGAACAAACTTGTGCCAGTTGCGTCAAACAAACTTGTGCCAGTTGCGTCGAACAAACTTGTGGCAGTTGCATCGAACAAACCTGTGCCAGTTGCGTCGAACAAGCTTGTGCCAGTTGCGTCAAACAAACTTGTGACAGTTGCGTACAACAACCTTCAGCCAGTTGTGTCAAACAAACTTGTGCCACTTGCATAGAACAAACTTGTACCACTTGCGTCGAGCAAACTTGTGCCAGTTGTGTCAAACAAACTTTTGCCAGTTGCGTACAACAAACTTGTGCCAGTTGTTTCAAACAAACTTGTGCCAGTTGGGTCGAATAAACTTGTGCTAGTTGTGTTAGACAAATTTGTGCCAGTTGCGCCGAACAAACTTGTGCCAGTTGCATCGAACAAACTTGTGCCAGTTGCGTAGAACAAACTTGTGCCAGTTGCGTCAAACAAACTTTGGGCCAGTTGTTTAGAACAAACTTGTGCCAGTTGCATCGAACAAACTTGTGCCAGTTGCGTCTAACAAACTTGTGCCAGTTGCATCGAACAAACTTGTGCCAGTTGCGTCGAACAAGCTTGTGCCAGTTGCGTCAAACATACTTGTGACAGTTGCATCGAACAAACTTGTGCCAGTTGCGTAGAACAAACTTGTGCCAGTTGTGTCAAACAAACTTGTGCCAGTTGTATAGAACAAACTTATGCCACTTGCGTCGAGCAAACTTGTGCCAGTTGCGTCAAACAAACTTTTGCCAGTTGCGTAGAACAAACTTGTGCCACTTGTCTCAAACAAACTTGTACCAGTTGCGTAGAACAATCTTGTGCCATTTGCGTAGAACAAACTTGTGCCAGTTACGTAGAACAAACTTGTGCCAGTTGCGTAGAACAAACTTGTGCCAGTTGCGTCAAACAAACTTGGGCCAGTTGCGTCAAACAAACTTGGGCCAGTTGCGTCAAACAAACTTGTACCAGTTGTGTAGAACAAACTTGAGCCAGTTGCGTAGAACAAACTTGTGCCAGTTGCGTCGAACAGACTTGTGACAGTTGCGTTGAACAAACTTGAGCCAGTTGCGTTGAACAAACTTGTGCCAGTTGCGTAGACCAAACTTGTGCCAGTTGCGTAGAACAAACTTGTGCCAGTTACGTAGAATAAACTTTTGCCATTTGTGTCAAACAAACTTGTGCCAGTTGCATAGAACAAACTTGTGCCAGTTGCGTAGAACAAACTTGTGCCAGTTACGTAGAACAAACTTGTGCCAGTTGCGTAGAACAACCTTGTGCTAGTTGCCTCAAACAAACTTGGGCCAGTTGCATAGAACAAACTTGTGCCAGTTGCATCAAAGAAACTTGTGCCAGTTGCGTCAAACAAACTTGTGCCAGTTGCGTAGAACAAACTTGAGACAGTTGCGTAGAACAAACTTGTGCCAGTTGCGTCGAACATACTTGTGCCAGTTGCGTTGAAGAAATTTGTGCCAGTTGCGTAGAACAAACTTGTGGCAGTTGCGTTGAACAAACTTGTGCCAGTTGCGTAGAACAAACATTTTCCAGTTGCGTAGAACAAACTTGTGCCAGTTGCGTCGAACAAACTTGTGCCAGTTGCATCGAACAAACTTGTGCCAGTTGCGAAGAACAAACATGGGCCAATTGCGTAGAACAAACTTGTGCCAGTTGTGTCAAACAAACTTGTGCCAGTTGCGTAGAACAATCTTGTGCCAGTTGCGTTGGACAAATTTGTGACAGTTGCGTAGAACAAACTTGTGCCTGTTGCGTAGAACAAATTTGTGCAAGTTGCGTAGAACAAACTTGTGCCAGTTACGTCGAACAAACTTGTGCCAGTTGCATAGAACAAACTTGTGCCAGTTGCGAAGAACAAACATGGGCCAGTAGCGCAGAACAAACTTGCGCCAGTTCCATAGAACAAACTTGTGCCAGTTGCGTAGAACAAACTCGTGCCAGTTGTGTAGAACAAACTTGGGCCAGTTGCGTAGAACAAACTTGTCCCAGTTGCTATGAACAAACTTTTGCCAGTTGCGTGAAACAAACTTGGGCCAGTTGCGTCAAACAAACTTGTGATAGTTGCGTAGAACAAACTTGTGCCAGTTGCGTAGAACAAACTTGTGCCAGTTGCGTAGAACAAACTTGTGCCAGTTGCGTAGAACAAACTTGTGCCAGTTGCGTAGAACAAATTTGTGCAAGTTGCGTAGAACAAACTTGTGCCAGTTGCGTAGAACAAACTTGTGCCAGTTGCGTAGAACAAACTTGTGCCAGTTGCGTAGAACAAACTTGTGCCAGTTGCGTAGAACAAATTTGTGCAAGTTGCGTAGAACAAACTTGTGCCAGTTACGTCGAACAAACTTGTGCCAGTTGCATAGAACAAACTCGTGCCAGTTGCGAAGAACAAACATGGGCCAGTAGCGCCGAACAAACTTGCGCCAGTTCCATAGAACAAACTTGTGCCAGTTGCGTAGAACAAACTCGTGCCAGTTGCGTAGAACAAACTTGGGCCAGTTGCGTAGAACAAACTTGTCCCAGTTGCGATGAACAAACTTGTGCCAGTTACGTCAAACAAACTTGTGCCAGTTGCGTAGAACAAACTTGTGCCAGTTGCGTAGAACAAATTTGTGCATGTTGCGTCGAACAAACTTGTGCCAGTTGCGTCGAACAAACTTGTGCCAGTTGTGTAGAACAAACTTGTGCCAGTTGCGTCAAACAAACTTATGCCAGTTGCATACAACAAACTTGTGCCAGTTGTGTAGAGCAACCTTGTGCCATTTGCGTCAAACAACCTTGTGCCAGTTGCGTCAAACAAACTTATGCCAGTTGCGTCAAACAAATTTATGCCAGTTGCATAGAACAAACTTGTGCCAGTTGCGTAGAACAAACTTGTGCCAGTTGCATTGAACAAACTTGTGCCAGTCGCGTCGAACACACTTGTGCCAGTTGCATAGAACAAACTTGTGCCAATTGCGTCGAACAAACTTGTGCCAGTTACGTAGAACAAACTTGTGCCAGTTGTGTCAAACAAACTTGTGCCAGTTGCATAAAACAAACTTTTGCCAGTTGCGTCAAACAAACTTGTGCCAGTTGCATAGAACAAACTTGTACCAGTTACGTAGAACAAACTTTTGCCAGTTGTGTCAGACAAACTTGTGCCAGTTGCGTAGAACAAACTTGTGCCAGTTGTGTCAGACAAACTTGTGCCAGTTGCGTAGAACAAACTTGTGCCAGTTGCGTAGAACAAACTTGTGCCAGTTGCGTCGAACAAACTTGTGCCAGTTGCGTCGAACAAACTTGTGCCAGTTTCGCCGAACAAACTTGTGCCAGTTGCGTAGAACAAACTTGTGCCAGTTGTGTCAAACAAACTTGTGCCAGTTGCGTCAAACAAACTTGGGCCAGTTGCGTTGAAGAAACTTGTGCCAGTTGCGTCGAGGAAACTTGTGCCAGTTGCGTAGAACAAACTTGTGCCAGTTGTGTCGAACAAACTTGTGCCAGTTGCGTAGAACAAACTTATGCCAGTTGCATAGAACAAACTTGTGCCAGTTTTGTAGAACAACCTTGTGCCAGTTGCGTCAAACAACCTTGTGCCAGCTGCGTCAAACAAACTTGTGCAGGTTGCGTCAAAAAAACTTGTGCCAGTTGTGTCAAACAAACTTATGCCAGTTGGGTCGAATAAAATTGTGCCACTTGCGTTAAACAAACTTGAGCCAGTTGCGTCGAACAAACTTGTGCCAGTTGCGTCGAACAAACTTGTGCCAGTTGCGTCAAACAAACTTGTGCCAGTTGCATCGAACAAACTTGTGCCAGTTGCGTCGGACAAACTTGTGCCAGTTGCGTAGAACAAACTTGTGCCAGTTGCGTAGAACAAACTTGTGCCAGTTTTGTCAAACAAACTTGTGCCAGTTGCGTCAAAAAATCTTGTGCCCGTTACGTGGAACAAACTTGTGCCAGTTGCGTAGAACAAACCTCTGCCAGTTGCATCAAACAAACTTGGGCCAGTTGCGTAGAACAAACTTGTGCCAGTTGCGTCAAACAAACTTGTGCCAGTTGCGTAGAACAAACTTGTGCCAGTTCCATAGAACAAACTTGTGCCAGTTGCGTAGAACAAACTTGAGCCAGTTGCGTCGGACAAACTTGTGCCAGTTGCGTAGAACAAAATTGTGCCAGTTGCGCTGAACAAACTTGTGCCAGTTGTTTCAAACAAACTTTTGCCAGTTGCGTCAAACAAACTTGGGCCAGTTGCATCGAACAAACTTGTGCCAGTTGCGTAGAACAAACTTTTTGCCAGTTGTGTCCAAAAAACTTTTCCCAGTTGCGTCAAACAAACTTGGGCCAGTTGCGTCAAACAAATTTATGCCAGTTGCATAGAACAAACTTGTGCCAGTTGCGTAGAACAAACTTGTGCCAGTTGCATCGAACAAACTTGTGCCAGTTGCGTCGAACACACTTGTGCCAGTTGCGTCGGACAGACTTGTGCCAGTTGCGTCGAACAAACTTGTGCCAGTTGCGTAGAACAAACTTGTGCCAGTTGCGTCGGACAAACTTGTGCCAGTTGCGTCGAACAAACTTGTGCCAGTTGCGTAGAACAAACTTGTGCCAGTTGTGTCAAACAACCTTTTGCCAGTTGCATCAAACAAACTTGGGCCAGTTGCGTCGAACAAACTTGGGCCAGTTGTGTCGGACAAACTTGTGCCAGTTACGTAGAACAAACTTGTGCGAGTTGCAAACTACAAACTTGTGCCAGTTGCGTTGAACAAACTTGGGCCAGTTGCGTCAAACAAACTTGTGCTAGTTGCATTAAACAAACTTTTGCCAGTTGCTTCAAACAAACTTGTGCCAGTTGCGTTGAACAAACTTGTGCCAGTTGCGTAGAACGAACTTGAATCAGTTGCGTAGAACAAACTTGTGCCAGTTGCGTAGAACAAACATTTTCCAGTTGCCTAGAACAAACTTGTGCCAGTTGCGTCAAACAAACTTGTGCCAGTTGATCGAACAAAGTTGTGCCAGTTGCGTTTGACAAACTTGTGCCAGTTGCGTTGAACAAACTTGTGACAGAGGTAGTAGAACAAACTTGTGCCAGTTGTTTCAAACAAACTTTTGCCAGTTGCGTCAAACAAACTTGGGCCAGTTGCGTCAAAAAAACTTGTGCCAGTTGCGGAGAACAAACTTGTGGCATTTGCGTCAAAAAACTTGTCCAGTTGGTAGAACAAATTTGTGCCAGTTGCGTAGAACAAACTTGTGCTAGTTGTGTCGAACAAACTCGTGACAGTTGTGAATAACAAACTTGGGCCAGTTGCGTAGAACAAACTTGTGCCAGTTGCGATGAACAAACTTGTGCCAGTTGTGTCAAACAAACTTGTGCCAGTTGCGTAGAACAAACTTGTGCCAGTTGCGTAGAAAAAACTTGTGCCTGTTGCATCGAACAAACTCGTGCCAGTTGGGTCGAACAAACTTGTGCCAGTTGCATCGAACAAACTTGTGTCAATTACATAGAACAAACTTGTGCCAGTTTCGTCGAACAAACTTGTGCCAGTTGCGTAGAACAAACTTGTGCCAGTTGTGTCAATCAAACTTCTGCCAGTTGCGTCAAACAAGTTTGGGCCAGTTGCGTCGAACAAACTTGTGCCAGTTGCATCGAAGAAACTTGTGCCAGTTGCGTAGAAAAAACTTGTGCCAGTTGCGTCAAACAAACTTGTGCCAGTTGCATAGAACAAACTTGTTCCAGTTGTGTAGAGCAACCTTGTGCCAGTTGCGTCAAACAACCTTGTGCCAGTTGCGTCAAACAAACTTGTGCCAGTTGCATCGAACAAACTTATCCAGTTGCGTAGAACAAACTTTTTGCCAGTTGTGTCCAAAAAACTTATCCCAGTTGCGTCAAACAAACTTGGGCCAGTTGCGTCAAACAAATTTATGCCAGTTGCATAGAACAAACTTGTGCCAGTTGCGTAGAACAAACTTGTGCCAGTTGCATCGAACAAACTTGTGCCAGTTGCGTCGAACACACTTGTGCCAGTTGTATCGGACAAACTTGTGCCAGTTGCGTCGAACAAACTTGTACCAGTTGCGCAGAACAAACTTATGCCAGTTGCGTCGGACAAACTTGTGCCAGTTGCGTCGAACAAACTTGTGCCAGTTGCGTAGAACAAACTTGTGCCAGTTGTGTCAAACAACCTTTTGCCAGTTGCGTCAAACAAACTTGGGCCAGTTGCGTCGAACAAACTTGGGCCAGTTGTGTCGGACAAACTTGTGCCAGTTACGTAGAACAAACTTGTGCCAGTTGCAAACTACAAACTTGTGCCAGTTGCGTTGAACAAACTTGGGCCAGTTGCGTCAAACAAACTTGTGCTAGTTGCGTTAAACAAACTTTTGCCTGTTTCGTCAAACAAACTTGTGCCAGTTGCGTCGAACAAACTTGTGCCAGTTGCGTAGAACAAACTTGAATCAGTTGCGTAGAACAAACTTGTGCCAGTTGCGTAGAACAAACATTTTCCAGTTGCCTAGAACAAACTTGTGCCAGTTGCGTCAAACAAACTTGTGCCAGTTGATCGAACAAAGTTGTGCCAGTTGCGTTTGACAAACTTGTGCCAGTTGCGTTGAACAAACTTGTGACAGTTGCGTAGAACAAACTTGTGCCAGTTGTTTCAAACAAACTTTTGCCAGTTGCGTCAAACAAACTTGGGCTAGTTGCGTCAAAAAAACTTGTGCCAGTTGCGTAGAACAAACTTGTGGCATTTGCGTCAAAAAACTTGTGCCAGTTGGTAGAACAAATTTGTGCCAGTTGCGTAGAACAAACTTGTGCCAGTTGTGTCGAACAAAATTGTGCCAGTTGCATAGA
Source organism: Macrobrachium rosenbergii (assembly GCA_039081455.1). Lineage (NCBI taxonomy): Eukaryota > Metazoa > Arthropoda > Malacostraca > Decapoda > Palaemonidae > Macrobrachium > Macrobrachium rosenbergii. The sequence goes on along the minus strand of JANJGK010000196.1, from coordinate 1,279,869 downwards.
AGAAACTCGTGACAGTTGCGAAGAACAAACTTGGGCCAGTTGCGTAGAACAAACTTGTGCCAGTTGCGATGAACAAACTTGTGCCAGTTGTGTCAAACAAACTTGTGCCAGTTGCATAGAACAAACTTGTGCCAGTTGCGTAGAACAAACTTGTGCCTGTTGCATCGAACAAACTCGTGCCAGTTGGGTCGAACAAACTTGTGCCAGTTGCATCGAACAAACTTGTGTCAATTACATAGAACAAACTTGTGCCAGTTTTGTCGAACAAACTTGTGCCAGTTGCATCGAACAAACTTGTGTCAATTACATAGAACAAACTTGTGCCAGTTTCGTCGAACAAACTTGTGCCAGTTGCGTAGAACAAACTTGTGCCAGTTGTGTCAATCAAACTTCTGCCAGTTGCGTCAAACAAGTTTGGGCCAGTTGCGTCGAACAAACTTGTGCCAGTTGCGTCGAAGAAACTTGTGCCAGTTGCGTAGAAAAAACTTGTGCCAGTTGCGTCAAACAAACTTGTGCCAGTTGCATAGAACAAACTTGTTCCAGTTGTGTAGAGCAACCTTGTGTCAGTTGCGTCAAACAACCTTGTGCCAGTTGCGTCAAACAAACTTGTGCCAGTTGCGTCAAACAAATTTATGCCAGTTGCTTAGAACAAACTTGTGCCAGTTGCGTCGAACAAACTTGTGCCAGTTGCATCGAACACACTTGTGCCAGTTGCGTCGAACACACTTGTGCCAGTTGCGTCGGACAAACTTGTGCCAGTTGCGTCGAAAAAACTTGTGCCAGTTGCGTAGAACAAACTTGTGCCAGTTGTATCAAACAAACTTGTGCCAGTTGCATAAAACAAACTTGTGCCAGTTGCGTCGAACAAACTTGTGCCAGTTACGTAGAACAAACTTGTGCCAGTTACGTAGAACAAACTTGTGCCAGTTGTGTCAGACAAACTTGTGCCAGTTGCGCAGAACAAATTTGTGCCAGTTCCGTAGAACAAACTTGTGCCAGTTGCGTAGAACAAACTTGTGCCAGTTTCGTCGAACAAACTTGTGCGAGTTGCGTAGAATAAACTTGTGCCAGTTGTGTCAAACAAACTTGTGCCAGTTGCGTCAAACAAACTTGGGCCAGTTGCGTCGAAGAAACTTGTGCCAGTTGCGTAGAACAAACTTGTGCCAGTTGCGTAGAACAAACTTGTGCCAGTTGCGTAGAACAAACTTATGCCAGTTCCATAGAACAAACTTGTGCCAGTTGCAAAAAACAACCTTGTGCCAGTTGCGTCAAACAAACTTGTGCCAGTTGCGTCAAAAAATTTGTGCCAGTTGTGTCAAACAAACTTTTGCCAGTTGGGTCGAATAAACTTGTGCTAGTTGCGTTAAACAAATTTGTGCCACTTGCGCCGAACAAACTTGTGCCAGTTGCATCGAACAAACTTGTGCCAGTTGCGTTAAACAAACTTATGCCAGTTGCGTCAAACAAACTTGTGCCAGTTGCGTAGAACAAACTTGTGCCAGTTGCATCGAACAAACTTGTGCCAGTTGCGTCGAACAAGCTTGTGCCAGTTGCGTCAAACAAACTTGTGACAGTTGCATCGAACAAACTTGTGAGAGTTGCGTAGAACAAACTTGTGCCAGTTGTGTCAAACAAACTTGTACCAGTTGCATTGAACAAACTTGTGCCAGTTGCGTCGAGCAAACTTGTGCCAGTTGCGTCAAACAAACTTTTCTCACTTCCGTAGAACAAACTTGTGCCACTTGTGTCAAACAAACTTGTACCAGTTGCGTAGAACAATCTTGTGCCAGTTGCGTAGAACAAACTTGTGCCAGTTACGTAGAACAAACTTCTGCCAGTTGCGTAGAACAAACTTGTGCCAGTTGCGTCAAACAAACTTGGGCCAGTTGCGTCAAACAAACTTGTGCCCGTTGCGTCAAACAAACTTGTACCAGTTGTGTAGAACAAACTTGAGCCAGTTGCGTTGAACAAACTTGTGCCAGTTGCGTAGAATAAACTTGTGCCAGTTACATAGAATAAACTTTTGCCATTTGTGTCAAACAAACTTGTGCCAGTTGCGTAGAACAAACTTGTGCCAGTTGCGTAGAACAAACTTGTGCCAGTTACGTAGAACAAACTTGTGCCAGTTGTGTAGAACAACCTTGTGCTAGTTGCCTCAAACAAACTTGGGCCAGTTGCATAGAACAAACTTGTGCCAGTTGCGTCAAAGAAACTTGTGCAAGTTGCGTCAAACAAACTTGTGCCAGTTGCGTAGAACAAACTTGAGACAGTTGCGTAGAACAAACTTGTGCCAGTTGCGTCGAACATACTTGTGCCAGTTGCGTTGAAGAAACTTGTGCCAGTTGTTTCAAACAAACTTATGGCAGTTGCGTAGAACAAACTTGTGCCAGTTGCGTAGAACAAACATTTTCCAGTTGCGTAGAACAAACTTGTGCCAGTTGCGTCGAACAAACTTGTGCCAGTTGCATCAAACAAACTTGTGCCAGGTGCGTTGGACAAACTTGTGACAGTTGCGTAGAACAAACTTGTGCCAGTTGTTTCAAACAAACTTTTGCCAGTTGCGTCAAACAAACTTGGGTCAGTTGCGTCAAACAAACTTGTGCCAGTTGCGTAGAACAAACTTATGCCAGTTGTGTAGAACAAACTTGTGCCAGTTGAGTAGAACAAACTTGTGCCAGTTGTGTAGAACAAACTTGTGCCAGTTGCATAGAACAAAATTGTGCCAGTTGCGTAGAACAAATTTGTGCAAGTTGCGTAGAACAAACTTGTGCCAGTTACGTCGAACAAACTTGTGCCAGTTTCATACAACAAACTCGTGCCAGTTGCGAAGAACAAACATGGGCCAGTAGCGCAGAACAAACTTGCGCCAGTTCCATAGAACAAACTTGTACCAGTTGCGTAGAACAAACTCGTGCCAGTTGCGTAGAACAAACTTGGGCCAGTTGCGTAGAACAAACTTGTCCCAGTTGCGATGAACAAACTTGTGCCAGTTACGTCAAACAAACTTGTGCCAGTTGCGTAGAACAAACTTGTGCCAGTTGCGTAGAACAAACTTGTGCCAGTTGCGTCGAAAAAACTTGTGCCAGTTGCGTCGAAAAAACTTGTGCCAGTTGCGTAGAACAAACTTGTGCCAGTTGTGTAGAACAAACTTGTGCCAGTTGCGTCAAACAAACTTTTGCCAGTTGCATACAACAAACTTGTGCCAGTTGTGTAGAGCAACCTTGTGCCATTTGCGTCAAACAACCTTGTGCCAGTTACGTCAAACAAACTTGTGCCAGTTGCGTCAAACAAATTTATGCCAGTTGCATAGAACAAACTTGTGCCAGTTGCGTAGAACAAACTTGTGCCAGTTACATCGAACAAACTTGTGCCAGTCGCGTCGAACACACTTGTGCCAGTTGCATAGAACAAACTTGTGCCAATTGCGTCGAACAAACTTGTGCCAGTTGCGTAGAACAAACTTGTGCCAGTTGTGTCAAACAAACTTGTGCCAGTTGCATAAAACAAACTTTTGCCAGTTGCGTCAAACAAACTTGTGTCAGTTGCATAGAACAAACTTGTACCCCTTTACGTAGAACAAACTTGTGCCAGTTGTGTCAGACAAACTTGTGCCAGTTGCGTAGAACAAACTTGTGCCAGTTGTGTCAGACAAACTTGTGCCAGTTGCGTAGAACAAACTTGTGCCAGTTGCGTAGAACAAACTTGTGCCAGTTGCTTCGAACAAACTTGTGCCAGTTGCGTCGAAGAAACTTGTGCCAGTTTCGTCGAACAAACTTGTGCCAGTTGCGTAGAACAAACTTGTGCCAGTTGTGTCAAACAAACTTGTGCCAGTTGCATCAAACAAACTTGTGCCAGTTACGTTGAACAAACTTGTGCCAGTTGCCTCGAGGAAACTTGTGCCAGTTGCGTAGAACAAACTTGTGCCAGTTGTGTAGAACAAACTTCTGCTGGTTGCGTAGAACAAACTTATGCCAGTTGCATAGAACAAACTTGTGCCAGTTTTGTAGAACAACCTTGTGCCAGTTGCATCAAACAACCTTGTGCCAGTTGCGTCAAACAAACTTCTGCAGGTTGCGTCAAAAAAACTTGTGCCAGTTGTGTCAAACAAACTTGTGCCAGTTGGGTCGAATAAAATTGTGCCAGTTGCTTTAAACAAAAACTTGTGCCAATTGCGTCGAACAAACTTGTGCCAGTTGCGTCGGACAAACTTGTGCCAGTTGCGTCAAACAAACTTGTGCCAGTTGCATCGAACAAACTTGTGCCAGTTGCGTCGAACAAACTTGTGCCACTTGCGTAGAACAAACTTGTGCCAGTTGCATAGAACAAACTTGTGCCACTTGCGTCGAACAAACTTGTGCCAGTTGCGCAGAACAAACTTTTGCCAGTTGCGTAGAACAAACTTGTGCCAGTTTTGTCAAACAAACTTGGGCCAGTTGCGTCAAACAAACTTGTGCCCGTTACGTGGAACAAACTTGTGCCAGTTGCGTAAAACAAACTTCTGCCAGTTGCGTAGAACAAACTTGGGCCAGTTGCGTAGAACAAACTTGTGCAAGTTGCGTCAAACAAACTTGTGCCAGTTGCGTCAAACAAACTTGTGCCAGTTGCGTAGAACAAACTTGAGCCAGTTGCGTCAAACAAACTTGTGCCAGTTGCGTAGAACAAACTTGAGCCAGTTGCGTAGAACAAACTTGTGCCAATTGTGTAGAACAAAATTGTGCCAGTTGCGCTGAACAAACTTGTGCAAGTTGTTTCAAACAAACTTTTGCCAGTTGCGTCAAACAAACTTGGGCCAGTTGCGTCGAACAAACTTGTGCCAGTTGCGTAGAACGAACTTTTTGCCAGTTGTGTCCAAAAAACTTTTCCCAGTTGCGTCAAACAAACTTGGGCCAGTTGCGTCAAACAAACTTATGCCAGTTGCATAGAACAAACTTGTGCCAGTTGCGTAGAACAAACTTGTGCCAGTTGCATCGAACAAACTTGTGCCAGTTGCGTCGAACACACTTGTGCCAGTTGCGTCGGACAAACTTGTGCCAGTTGCGTCGAACGAACTTGTGCCAGTTGCGTAGAACAAACTTATGCCAGTTGCGTCAGACAAACTTGTGCCAGTTGCTTCGAACAAACTTGTGCCAGTTGCGTAGAACAAACTTGTGCCAGTTGTGTCAAACAAACTTTTGCCAGTTGCGTCAAACAAACTTGGACCAGTTGCGTCGAACAAACTTGGGCCAGTTGTGTCGGACAAACTTGTGCCAGTTACGTAGAACAAACTTGTGCCAGTTGCGAACTACAAACTTGTGCCAGTTGCGTTGAACAAACTTGGGCCAGTTGCGTCAAACAAACTTGTACTAGTTGCGTTAAACAAACTTTTGCCAGTTGCGTCAAACAAACTTGTGCCAGTTGCGTTGAACAAACTTGTGCCAGTTGCGTAGAACAAACTTGTGCCAGTTGCGTAGAACAAACTTGTGCCAGTTGCGTAGAACAAACATTTTCCAGTTGCGTAGAACAAACTTGTGCCAGTTGCGTCGAACAAACTTGTGCCAGTTGATCGGACAAAGTTGTGCCAGTTGCGTTTGACAAACTTGTGCCAGTTGCGTTGAACAAACTTGTGACAGTTGCGTAGAACAAACTTGTGCCAGTTGTTTCAAACAAACTTTTGCCAGTTGCGTCAAACAAACTTGGGCCAGTTGTGTCAAACAAACTTGTGCCAGTTGCGTAGAACAAACTTGTGGCATTTGCGTCAAAAAACTTGTGCCAGTTGCGTAGAACAAATTTGTGCCAGTTGCATAGAACAAACTTGTGCCAGTTGTGTCGAACAAAATTGTGCCAGTTGCATAGAACAAACTCGTGACAGTTGCGAAGAACAAACTTGGGCCAGTTGCGTAGAACAAACTTGTGCCAGTTGCGATGAACAAACTTGTGCCAGTTGTGTCAAACAAACTTGTGCCAGTTGCGTAGAACAAACTTGTGCCAGTTGCGTAGAACAAACTTGTGCCTGTTGCATCGAACAAACTTGTGCCAGTTGGGTCGAACAAACTTGTGCCAGTTGCATCGAACAAACTTGTGTCAATTACATAGAACAAACTTGTGCCAGTTTCGTCGAACAAACTTGTGCCAGTTGCGTAGAACAAACTTGTACCAGTTGTGTCAATCAAACTTCTGCCAGTTGCGTCAAACAAGTTTGGGCCAGTTGCGTCGAACAAACTTGTGCCAGTTGCGTCGAAGAAACTTGTGCCAGTTGCGTAGAAAAAACTTGTGCCAGTTGCGTCCAACAAACTTGTGCCAGTTGCATAGAACAAACTTGTTCCAGTTGTGTAGAGCAACCTTGTGCCAGTTGCGTCAAACAACCTTGTGCCAGTAGCGTCAAACAAACTTGTGCCAGTTGCGTCAAACAAATTTATGCCAGTTGTATAGAACAAACTTGTGCCAGTTGCGTAGAACAAACTTGTGCCAGTTGCATCGAACAAACTTGTGCCAGTTGCGTCGAACACACTTGTGCCAGTTGTGTCGGACAAACTTGTGCCAATTGCGTCGAACAAACTTGTGCCAGTTGCGTAGAACAAACTTGTGCCAGTTGTATCAAACAAACTTGTGCCAGTTGCGTCGAACAAACTTGTGCCAGTTACGTAGAACAAACTTGTGCCAGTTACGTAGAACAAACTTGTGCCAGTTGTGTCAGAAAAACTTGTGCCAGTTGCGCAGAACAAATTTGTGCCAGTTCCGTAGAACAAACTTGTGCCAGTTGCGTAGAACAAACTTGTGCCAGTTTCGTCGAACAAACTTGTGCCAGTTGCGTAGAACAAACTTGTGCCAGTTGTGTCAAACAAACTTGTGCCAGTTGCGTCAAACAAACTTGGGCCAGTTGCGTAGAACAAACTTGTGCCAGTTGCGTAGAACAAACTTGTGCCAGTTGCATAGAACAAACTTGTGCCAGTTGCGTAGAACAAACTTGTGCCAGTTCCATAGAACAAACTTGTGCTATTTGCATAAAACAACCTTGTGCCAGTTGCGTCAAACAAACTTGTGCCAGTTGCGTCAAAAAATTTGTGCCAGTTGTGTCAAACAAACTTTTGCCAGTTGGGTCGAATAAACTTGTGCTAGTTGCGTTAAACAAATTTCTGCCAGTTGCGCCAAACAAACTTGTGCCAGTTGCATCGAACAAACTTGTGCCAGTTGCGTTAAACAAACTTGTGCCAGTTGCGTCAAACAAACTTGTGCCTGTTGCGTCGAACAAAGTTGTGCCAGTTGCACCGAACAAACTTGTGCCAGTTGCGTCGAACAAGCTTGTGCCAGTTGCATAAAACAAACTTGTGACAGTTGCATCGAACAAACTTGTGCCAGTTGTGTAGAACAAACTTGTGCCAGTTACGTAGAACAAACTTGTGCCAGTTGCGTCAAACAAACTTGTGCCAGTTGCATAAAACAAACTTGTGCCAGTTGCGTCGAACAAACTTGTGCCAGTTGCATAGAACAAACTTGTGCCAGTTGTGTCAGACAAACTTGTGTCAGTTGCGCAGAACAAATTTGTGCCAGTTCCGTAGAACAAACTTGTGCCAGTTGCGTAGAAAAAACTTGTGCCAGTTGCGTAGAACAAACTTGTGCCAGTTGCGTCGAACAAACTTGTGCCAGTTTCGTCGAACAAACTTGTGCCAGTTGCGTAGAACAAACTTGTGCCAGTTGCCTCAAACAAACTTGGGCCAGTTGTGTCGAAGAAACTTGTGCCAGTTGCGTAGAACAAACTTGTGCCAGTTGTGTAGAACAAACTTGTGCCAGTTGCGTAGAACAAACTTGTGCCAGTTCCATAGAACAAACTTGTGCCAGTTGCATAAAACAACCTTGTGCCAGTTGCGTCAAACAAACTTGTGCCAGTTGCGTCAAAAAAATTGGTGCCAGTTGTGTCAAACAAACTTGTGCCAGTTGGGTCGAATAAACTTGTGCTAGTTGCGTTAGACAAATTTGTGCCAGTTGCGCTGAACAAACTTGTGCCAGTTACATCGAACAAACTTGTGCCAGTTCCGTAGAACAAACTTGTGCCAGTTGCGTCAAACAATCTTGGGCCAGTTGTATAGAACAAACTTGTGCCAGTTGCGTCAAACAAACTTGTGCCAGTTGCGTCGAAGAAACTTGTGGCAGTTGCATCGAACAAACCTGTGCCAGTTGCGTAGAACAAGCTTGTGCCAGTTGTGTCAAACAAACTTGTGACAGTTGCATCGAACAAACTTGTGCCAGTTGCGTAGAACAACCTTGTGCCAGTTGTGTCAAACAAACTTGTGCCAGTTGCACAGAACAAACTTGTGCCACTTGCGTCGAGCAAACTTGTGCCAGTTGCGTAGAACAAACTTCTGCCAGTTGCGTCAAACAAACTTGTGCCAGTTGTTTCAAACAAACTTGTGCCAGTTGGGTCGAATAAACTTGTGCTAGTTGTGTTAGACAAATTTGTGCCAGTTGCGCCGAACAAACTTGTGCCAGTTGCGTAGAACAAACTTGTGCCAGTTGCGTAGAACAAACTTGTGCCAGTTGCGTCAAACAAACTTGACCCAGTTGCATAGAACAAACTTGTGCCAGTTGCGTCAAAAAAACTTGTGCCAGTTGCGTCGAACAAACTTGTGCCAGTTGCATCGAACAAACTTGTGCCAGTTGCGTCGAACAAGCTTGTGCCAGTTGCGTCAAACATACTTGTGACAGTTGCATCGAACAAACTTGTGCCAGTTGCGTAGAACAAACTTGTGCCAGTTGTGTCAAACAAACTTCTGCCAGTTGCATAGAACAAACTTATGCCACTTGCGTCGAGCAAACTTGTGCCAGTTGCGTCAAACAAGCTTTTGCCAGTTGCGTAGAACAAACTTGTGCCACTTGTGTCAAACAAACTTGAACCAGTTGCGTAGAACTTTTGCCAGTAGTCAAAAAACAAACTTGTGCCAGTTGCATTGAACAAACTTGTGCCAGTTGCGTAGAACAAACTTGAATCAGTTGCGTAGAACAAACTTGTGCCAGTTGCGTAGAACAAACATTTTCCAGTTGCGTAGAACAAACTTGTGACAGTTGCGTAGAACAAACTTGTGCCAGTTGTTTCAAACAAACTTTTGCCAGTTGCGTCAAACAAACTTGGGCCAGTTGCGTCAAACAAACTTGTGCCAGTTGCGCAGAACAAACTTGTGGCATTTGCGTCAAAAAACTTGTGCCAGTTGCGTCAAACAAATTTGTGCCAGTTGCGTAGAACAAACTTGTGCCAGTTGTGTCGAACAAAAATGTGCCAGTTGCATAGAACAAACTCGTGACAGTTGTGAAGAACAAACTTGGGCCAGTTGCGTAGAACAAACTTGTGCCAGTTGCGATTAACAAACTTGTGCCAGTTGTGTCAAACAAACTTGTGCCAGTTGCGTAGAACACACTTGTGCCAGTTGCGTAGAACAAACTTGTGCCTGTTGCATCGAACAAACTTGTGCCAGTTGGGTCGAACAAACTTGTGCCAGTTGCATCGAACAAACTTGTGTCAATTACATAGAACAAACTTGTGCCAGTTTCGTCGAACAAACTTGTGCCAGTTGCGTAGAACAAACTTGTGCCAGTTGTGTCAACCAAACTTCTGCCAGTTGTGTCAAACAAGTTTGGGCCAGTTGCGTCGAACAAACTTGTGCCAGTTGCGTCGAACAAACTTGTGCCAGTTTCGTAGAAAAAACTTGTGCCAGTTGCGTCAAACAAACTTGTGCCAGTTGCATAGAACAAACTTGTTCCAGTTGTGTAGAGCAACCTTGTGCCAGTTGCGTCAAACAACCTTGTGCCAGTTGCGTCCAACAAACTTGTGCCAGTTGCGTCAAACAAATTTATGCCAGTTGCATAGAACAAACTTGTGCCAGTTGCATAGAACAAACTTGTGCCAGTTGCATCGAACAAACTTGTGCCAGTTGCGTCGAACACACTTGTGCCAGTTGTGTCGGACAAACTTGTGCCAATTGTGTCGAACAAACTTGTGCCAGTTGCGTAGAACAAACTTGTGCCAGTTGTATCAAACAAACTTGTGCCAGTTGCATAAAACAAACTTGTGCCAGTTGCGTCGAACAAACTTGTGCCAGTTACGTAGAACAAACTTGTGCCAGTTACGTAGAACAAACTTGTGCCAGTTGTGTCAGAAAAACTTGTGCCAGTTGCGCAGAACAAATCTGTGCCAGTTCCGTAGAACAAACTTGTGCCAGTTGCGTAGAACAAACTTGTGCCAGTTTCGTCGAACAAACTTGTGCCAGTTGCGTAGAACAAACTTGTGCCAGTTGTGTCAAACAAACTTGTGCCAGTTGCGTCAAACAAACTTGGGCCAGTTGCGTCGAAGAAATTTGTGCCAGTTGCGTAGAACAAACTTGTGCCAGTTGCATAGAACAAACTTGTGCCAGTTGCGTAGAACAAACTTGTGCCAGTTCCATAGAACAAACTTGTGCTATTTGCATAAAACAACCTTGTGCCAGTTGCGTCAAACAAACTTGTGCCAGTTGCGTCAAAAAATTTGTGCCAGTTGTGTCAAACAAACTTTTGCCAGTTGGATCGAATAAACTTGTGCTAGTTGCGTTAAACAAATTTGTGCCAGTTGCGCCGAACAAACTTGTGCCAGTTGCATCGAACAAACTTGTGCCAGTTGCGTTAAACAAACTTGTGCCAGTTGCGTCAAACAAACTTGTGCCAGTTGCGTCGAACAAAGTTGTGCCAGTTGCACCGAACAAACTTGTGCCAGTTGCGTCGAACAAGCTTGTGCCAGTTGCGTCAAACAAACTTGTGACAGTTGCATCGAACAAACTTGTGCCAGTTGTGTAGAACAAACTTGTGCCAGTTGTGTCAAACAAACTTGTGCCAGTTGCATAGAACAAACTTGTGCCACTTGCGTCGAGCAAACTTGTGCCAGTTGCGTCAAACAAACTATTGCCAGTTACGTAGAACAAACTTGTGCCAGTTGTGTCAAACAAACTTGTGCCAGTTGCGTAGAACAAACTTGTGCCAGTTGTGTAGAACAAACTTGTGCCAGTTACGTAGAACAAACTTGTGCCAGTTGCGTCAAACAAACTTGTGCCAGTTGCAGAAAACAAACTTGTGCCAGTTGCGTCGAACAAACTTGTGCCAGTTGCATAGAACAAACTTGTGCCAGTTACGTAGAACAAACTTGTGCCAGTTGTGTCAGACAAACTTGTGTCAGTTGCGCAGAACAAATTTGTGCCAGTTCCGTAGAACAAACTTGTGCCAGTTGCGTAGAAAAAACTTGTGCCAGTTGCGTAGAACAAACTTGTGCCAGTTGCGTCGAACAAACTTGTGCCAGTTTCGTCGAACAAACTTGTGCCAGTTGCGTAGAACAAACTTGTGCCAGTTGCCTCAAACAAACTTGGGCCAGTTGTGTCGAAGAAACTTGTGCCAGTTGCGTAGAACAAACTTGTGCCAGTTGTGTAGAACATACTTGTGCCAGTTGTGTAGAACAAACTTGTGCCAGTTCCATAGAACAAACTTGTGCCAGTTGCATAAAACAACCTTGTGCCAGTTGCGTCAAACAAACTTGTGCCAGTTGCGTCAAAAAAATTGGTGCCAGTTATGTCAAACAAACTTGTGCCAGTTGGGTCGAATAAACTTGTGCTAGTTGCGTTAGACAAATTTGTGCCAGTTGCGCCGAACAAACTTGTGCCAGTTACATCGAACAAACTTGTGCCAGTTGCGTAGAACAAACTTGTGCCAGTTGCGTCAAACAATCTTGGGCCAGTTGCATAGAACAAACTTGTGCCAGTTGCGTCAAACAAACTTGTGCCAGTTGCGTCGAACAAACTTGTGGCAGTTGCATCGAACAAACCTGTGCCAGTTGCGTCGAACAAGCTTGTGCCAGTTGTGTCAAACAAACTTGTGACAGTTGCATCGAACAAACTTGTGCCAGTTGCGTAGAACAACCTTGTGCCAGTTGTGTCAAACAAACTTGTGCCAGTTGCATAGAACAAACTTGTGCCACTTGCGTCGAGCAAACTTGTGCCAGTTGTGTCAAACAAACTTTTGCCAGTTGCGTACAACAAACTTGTGCCAGTTGTTTCAAACAAACTTGTGCCAGTTGGGTCGAATAAACTTGTGCTAGTTGTGTTAGACAAATTTGTGCCAGTTGCGCCGAACAAACTTGTGCCAGTTGCGTAGAACAAACTTGTGCCAGTTGCGTAGAACAAACTTGACCCAGTTGCATAGAACAAACTTGTGCCAGTTGCGTCAAAAAAACTTGTGCCAGTTGCGTCGAACAAACTTGTGCCAGTTGCATCGAACAAACTTGTGCCAGTTGCGTCGAACAAGCTTGTGCCAGTTGCGTCAAACATACTTGTGACAGTTACATCGAACAAACTTGTGCCAGTTGCGTAGAACAAACTTGTGCCAGTTGTGTCAAACAAACTTGTGCCAGTTGCATAGAACAAACTTATGCCACTTGCGTCGAGCAAACTTGTGCCAGTTGCGTCAAACAAACTTTTGCCAGTTGCGTAGAACAAACTTGAGCCACTTGTGTCAAACAAACTTGTACCAGTTGCGTAGAACAATCTTGTGCCAGTTGCGTAGAACAAACTTGTGCCAGTTACGTAGAACAAACTTGTGCCAGTTGCGTAGAACAAACTTGTGCCAGTTGCGTCAAACAAACTTGGGCCAGTTGCGTCAAACAAACTTGTGCCAGTTGCGTCAAACAAACTTGTTCCAGTTGTGTAGAACAAACTTGAGCCAGTTGCGTAGAACAAACTTGTGCCAGTTGCGTCAAACAGACTTGTGACAGTTGCGTTGAACAAACTTGAGCCAGTTGCGTTGAACAAACTTGTGCCAGTTGCATAGACCAAACTTGTGCCAGTTGCGTAGAACAAACTTGTGCCAGTTACGTAGAATAAACTTTTGCCATTTGTGTCAAACAAACTTCTGCCAGTTGCGTAGAACAAACTTGTGCCAGTTGCGTAGAACAAACTTGTGCCAGTTACGTAGAACAAACTTGTGCCAGTTGCGTAGAACAACCTTGTGCCAGTTGCCTCAAACAAACTTGGGCCAGTTGCATAGAACAAACTTGTGCCAGTTGCGTCAAAGAAACTTGTGCCAGTTGTGCCAAACAAACTTGTGCCAGTTGCGTAGAACAAACTTGTGCCAGTTACGTAGAACAAACTTGTGCCAGTTGCGTAGAACAACCTTGTGCTAGTTGCCTCAAACAAACTTGTGCCAGTTGCGTAGAACAAACTTGAGCCAGTTGCGTCAAACAAACTTGTGCCAGTTGCGTAGAACAAACTTGAGCCAGTTGCGTAGAACAAACTTGTGCCAATTGTGTAGAACAAAATTGTGCCAGTTGCGCTGAACAAACTTGTGCCAGTTGTTTCAAACAAACTTTTGCCAGTTGCGTCAAACAAACTTGGGCCAGTTGCGTCGAACAAACTTGTGCCAGTTGCGTAGAACAAACTTTTTGCCAGTTGTGTCCAAAAAACTTTTCCCAGTTGCGTCAAACAAACTTGGGCCAGTTGCGTCAAACAAATTTATGCCAGTTGCATAGAACAAACTTGTGCCAGTTGCGTAGAACAAACTTGTGCCAGTTGCATCGAACAAACTTGTGCCAGTTGCGTCGAACACACTTGTGCCAGTTGCGTCGGACAAACTTGTGCCAGTTGCGTCGAACAAACTTGTGTCAGTTGCGTAGAACAAACTTATGCCAGTTGCGTCAGACAAACTTGTGCCAGTTGCGTCGAACAAACTTGTGCCAGTTGCGTAGAACAAACTTGTGCCAGTTGTGTCAAACAAACTTTTGCCAGTTGCGTCAAACAAACTTGGACCAGTTGCGTCGAACAAACTTGGGCCAGTTGTGTCGGACAAACTTATGCCAGTTACGTAGAACAAACTTGTGCCAGTTGCGAACTACAAACTTGTGCCAGTTGCGTTGAACAAACTTGGGCCAGTTGCGTCAAACAAACTTGTACTAGTTGCGTTAAACAAACTTTTGCCAGTTGCGTCAAGCAAACTTGTGCCAGTTGCGTTGAACAAACTTGTGCCAGTTGCGTAGAACAAACTTGAATCAGTTGCGTAGAACAAACTTGTGCCAGTTGCGTAGAACAAACATTTTCCAGTTGCGTAGAACAAACTTGTGCCAGTTGCGTCGAACAAACTTGTGCCAGTTGATCGGACAAAGTTGTGCCAGTTGCGTTTGACAAACTTGTGCCAGTTGCGTTGAACAAACTTGTGACAGTTGCGTAGAACAAACTTGTGCCAGTTGTTTCAAACAAACTTTTGCCAGTTGCGTCAAACAAACTTGTGCCAGTTGTGTCAAACAAACTTGTGCCAGTTGCGTAGAACAAACTTGTGCCAGTTGCGTAGAACAAACTTGTGCCTGTTGCATCGAACAAACTTGTGCCAGTTGGGTCGAACAAACTTGTGCCAGTTGCATCGAACAAACTTGTGTCAATTACATAGAACAAACTTGTGCCAGTTTCGTCGAACAAACTTGTGCCAGTTGCGCAGAACAAACTTGTGCCAGTTGTGTCAATCAAACTTCTGCCAGTTGTGTCAAACAAGTTTGGGCCAGTTGCGTCAAACAAACTTGTGCCAGTTGCGTCGAAGAAACTTGTGCCAGTTGCGTAGAAAAAACTTGTGCCAGTTGCGTCAAACAAACTTGTGCCAGATGCATAGAACAAGCTTATTCCAGTTGTGTAGAGCAACCTTGTGCCAGTTGCGTCAAACAACCTTGTGCCAGTTGCGTCAAACAAACTTGTGCCAGTTGCGTCAAACAAATTTATGCCAGTTGCATAGAACAAACTTGTGCCAGTTGCGTAGAACAAACTTGTGCCAGTTGCATCGAACAAACTTGTGCCAGTTGCGTCGAACACACTTGTGCCAGTTGTGTCGGACAAACTTGTGCCAATTGCGTCGAACAAACTTGTGCCAGTTGCGTAGAACAAACTTGTGCCAGTTGTATCAAACAAACTTGTGCCAGTTGCATAAAACAAACTTGTGCCAGTTGCGTTGAACAAAATTGTGCCAGTTACGTAGAACAAACTTGTGCCAGTTACGTAGAACAAACTTGTACCAGTTGTGTCAGAAAAACTTGTGCCAGTTGCGCAGAACAAATTTGTGCCAGTTCCGTAGAACAAACTTGTGCCAGTTGCGTAGAACAAACTTGTGCCAGTTTCGTCGAACAAACTTGTGCCAGTTGCGTAGAACAAACTTGTGCCAGTTGTGTCAAACAAACTTGTGCCAGTTGCGTCAAACAAACTTGGGCCAGTTGCGTCGAAGAAACTTGTGCCAGTTGCGTAGAACAAACTTGTGCCAGTTGCATAGAACAAACTTGTGCCAGTTGCGTAGAACAAACTTGTGCCAGTTCCATAGAACAAACTTGTGCTATTTGCATAAAACAACCTTGTGCCAGTTGCGTCAAACACACTTGTGCCAGTTGCGTCAAAAAATTTGTGCCAGTTGTGTCAAACAAACTTTTGCCATTTGGGTCGAATAAACTTGTGCTAGTTTCGTTAAACAAATTTGTGCCAGTTGCGCCGAACAAACTTGTGCCAGTTGCATGGAACAAACTTGTGCCAGTTGCGTAGAACAAACTTGTGCCAGTTGCGTCAAACAAACTTGTGCCAGTTGCGTCGAACAAAGTTGTGCCAGTTGCACCGAACAAACTTGTGCCAGTTGCGTCGAACAAGCTTGTGCCAGTTGCGTCAAACAAACTTGTGACAGTTGTGTCAAACAAACTTGTGCCAGTTACATAGAACAAACTTGTGGCACTTGCGTCGAGCAAACTTGTGCCAGTTGCGTCAAACAAACTTTTGCCAGTTACGTAGAACAAACTTGTGCCAGTTGTGTCAAACAAACTTGTGCCAGTTGCGTAGCACAAACTTGTGCCAGTTGTGTAGAACAAACTTGTGCCAGTTACGTAGAACAAACTTGTGCCAGTTGCGTCAAACAAACTTGTGCCAGTTGCATAAAACAAACTTGTGCCAGTTGCGTCGAACAAACTTGTGCCAGTTGCATAGAACAAACTTGTGCCAGTTACGTAGAACAAACTTGTGCCAGTTGTGTCAGACAAACTTGTGTCAGTTGCGCAGAACAAATTTGTGCCAGTTCCGTAGAACAAACTTGTGCCAGTTGCGTAGAAAAAACTTGTGCCAGTTGCGTAGAACAAACTTGTGCCAGTTGCGTCGAACAAACTTGTGCCAGTTTCGTCGAACAAACTTGTGCCAGTTGCGTAGAACAAACTTGTGCCAGTTGCCTCAAACAAACTTGGGCCAGTTGTGTCGAAGAAACTTGTGCCAGTTGCGTAGAACAAACTTGTGCCAGTTGTGTAGAACAAACTTGTGCCAGTTGCGTAGAACAAACTTGTGCCAGTTGCATAAAACAACCTTGTGCCAGTTGCGTCAAACAAACTTGTGCCAGTTGCGTCAAAAAAATTGGTGCCAGTTGTGTCAAACAAACTTGTGCCAGTTGGGTCGAATAAACTTGTGCTAGTTGCGTTAGACAAATTTGTGCCAGTTGCGCCGAACAAACTTGTGCCAGTTACATGGAACAAACTTGTGCCAGTTGCGTAGAACAAACTTGTGCCAGTTGCGTCAAACAATCTTGGGCCAGTTGCATAGAACAAACTTGTGCCACTTGCGTCAAACAAACTTGTGCCAGTTGCGTCGAACAAACTTGTGGCAGTTGCATCGAACAAACCTGTGCCAGTTGCGTCGAACAAGCTTGTGCCAGTTGTGTCAAACAAACTTGTGACAGTTGCATCGAACAAACTTGTGCCAGTTGCGTAGAACAACCTTGTGCCAGTTGTGTCAAACAAACTTGTGCCAGTTGCATAGAACAAACTTGTGCCACTTGCGTCGAGCAAACTTGTGCCAGTTGTGTCAAACAAACTTTTGCCAGTTGCGTACAACAACCTTGTGCCAGTTGTTTCAAACAAACTTGTGCCAGTTGGGTCGAATAAACTTGTGCTAGTTGTGTTAGACAAATTTGTGCCAGTTGCGCTAAACAAACTTGTGCCATTTGCGTAGAACAAACTTGTGCCAGTTGCGTCAAACAAACTTGACCCAGTTGCATAGAACAAACTTGTGCCAGTTGCGTCAAAAAAACTTGTGCCAGTTGCGTCGAACAAACTTGTGCCAGTTGCATCGAACAAACTTGTGCCAGTTGCGTCGAACAAGCTTGTGCCAGTTGCGTCAAACATACTTGTGACAGTTACATCGAACAAACTTGTGCCAGTTGCGTAGAACAAACTTGTGCCAGTTGTGTCAAACAAACTTGTGCCAGTTGCATAGAACAAACTTACGCCACTTGCGTCGAGCAAACTTGTGCCAGTTGCGTCAAACAAACTTTTGCCAGTTGCGTAGAACAAACTTGTGCCACTTGTGTCAAACAAACTTGTACCAGTTGCGTAGAACAATCTTGTGCCAGTTGCGTAGAACAAACTTGTGCCAGTTACGTAGAACAAACTTGTGCCAGTTGCGTAGAACAAACTTGTGCCAGTTGCGTCAAACAAACTTGGGCCAGTTGCGTCAAACAAACTTGTGCCAGTTGCGTCAAACAAACTTGTACCAGTTGTGTAGAACAAACTTGAGCCAGTTGCGTAGAACAAACTTGTGCCAGTTGCGTCGAACAGACTTGTGACAGTTGCGTTGAACAAACTTGAGCCAGTTGCGTTGAACAAACTTGTGCCAGTTGCATAGACCAAACTTGTGCCAGTTGCGTAGAACAAACTTGTGCCAGTTACGTAGAATAAACTTTTGCCATTTGTGTCAAACAAACTTCTGCCAGTTGCGTAGAACAAACTTGTGCCAGTTGCGTAGAACAAACTTGTGCCAGTTACGTAGAACAAACTTGTGCCAGTTGCGTAGAACAACCTTGTGCCAGTTGCCTCAAACAAACTTGGGCCAGTTGCATAGAACAAACTTGTGCCAGTTGCGTCAAAGAAACTTGTGCCAGTTGCGCCAAACAAACTTTTGCCAGTTGCGTAGAACAAACTTGTGCCAGTTACGTAGAACAACCTTGTGCCAGTTGCCTCAAACAAACTTGGGCCAGTTGCATAGAACAAACTTGTGCCAGTTGCGTCAAAGAAACTTGTGCCAGTTGCGCCAAACAAACTTTTGCCAGTTGCGTAGTACAAACTTGTGCCAGTTACGTAGAACAAACTTGTGCCAGTTGCGTAGAACAACCTTGTGCTAGTTGCCTCAAACAAACTTGTGCCAGTTGCGTAGAACAAACTTGAGCCAGTTGCGTCAAACAAACTTGTGCCAGTTGCGTAGAACAAACTTGAGCCAGTTGCGTAGAACAAACTTATGCCAATTGTGTAGAACAAACTTGTGCCAGTTGCGCTGAACAAACTTGTGCCAGTTGTTTCAAACAAACTTTTGCCAGTTGCGTCAAACAAACTTGGGCCAGTTGCGTCGAACAAACTTGTGCCAGTTGCGTAGAACAAACTTTTTGCCAGTTGTGTCCAAAAAACTTTTCCCAGTTGCGTCAAACAAACTTGGGCCAGTTGCGTCAAACAAATTTATGCCAGTTGCATAGAACAAACTTGTGCCAGTTGCGTAGAAGAAACTTGTGCCAGTTGCATCGAACAAACTTGTGCCAGTTGCGTCGAACACACTTGTGCCAGTTGCGTCGGACAAACTTGTGCCAGTTGCGTCGAACAAACTTGGGCCAGTTGCGTAGAACAAACTTATGCCAGTTGCGTCAGACAAACTTGTGCCAGTTGCGTCGAACAAACTTGTGCCAGTTGCGTAGAACAAACTTGTGCCAGTTGTGTCAAACAAACTTTTGCCAGTTGCGTCAAACAAACTTGGACCAGTTGCGTCGAACAAACTTGGGCCAGTTGTGTCGGACAAACTTGTGCCAGTTACGTAGAACAAACTTGTGCCAGTTGCGAACTACAAACTTGTGCCAGTTGCGTTGAACAAACTTGGGCCAGTTGCGTCAAACAAACTTGTACTAGTTGCGTTAAACAAACTTTTGCCAGTTGCGTCAAACAAACTTGTGCCAGTTGCATTGAACAAACTTGTGCCAGTTGCGTAGAACAAACTTGAATCAGTTGCGTAGAACAAACTTGTGCCAGTTGCGTAGAACAAACATTTTCCAGTTGCGTAGAACAAACTTGTGCCAGTTGCGTCGAACAACTTGTGCCAGTTGATCGGACAAAGTTGTGCCAGTTGCGTTTGACAAACTTGTGCCAGTTGCGTTGAACAAACTTGTGACAGTTGCGTAGAACAAACTTGTGCCAGTTGTTTCAAACAAACTTTTGCCAGTTGCGTCAAACAAACTTGGGCCAGTTGCGTCAAACAAACTTGTGCCAGTTGCGTAGAACAAACTTGTGGCATTTGCGTAAAAAAACTTGTGCCAGTTGCGTAGAACAAATTTGTGCCAGTTGCGTAGAACAAACTTGTGCCAGTTGTGTCAAACAAAAATGTGCCAGTTGCATAGAACAAACTCGTGACAGTTGCGAAGAACAAACTTGGGCCAGTTGCGTAGAACAAACTTGTGCCAGTTGCGATGAACAAACTTGTGCCAGTTGTGTCAAAAAAACTTGTGCCAGTTGCGTAGAACAAACTTGTGCCAGTTGCGTAGAACAAACTTGTGCCTGTTGCATCGAACAAACTTGTGCCAGTTGGGTCGAACAAACTTGTGCCAGTTGCATCGAACAAACTTGTGTCAATTACATAGAACAAACTTGTGCCAGTTTCGTCGAACAAACTTGTGCCAGTTGCGTACAACAAACTTGTGCCAGTTGTGTCAATCAAACTTCTGCCAGTTGCGTCAAACAAGTTTGGGCCAGTTGCGTCGAACAAACTTGTGCCAGTTGCGTCGAAGAAACTTGTGCCAGTTGCGTAGAAAAAACTTGTGCCAGTTGCGTCAAACAAACTTGTGACAGTTGCATAGAACAAACTTGTTCCAGTTGTGTAGAGCAACCTTGTGCCAGTTGCGTCAAACAACCTTGTGCCAGTTGCGTCCAACAAACTTGTGCCAGTTGCGTCAAACAAATTTATGCCAGTTGCATAGAACAAACTTGTGCCAGTTGCATAGAACAAACTTGTGCCAGTTGCATCGAACAAACTTGTGCCAGTTGCGTCGAACACACTTGTGCCAGTTGTGTCGGACAAACTTGTGCCAATTGCGTCGAAAAAACTTGTGCCAGTTGCGTAGAACAAACTTGTGCCAGTTGTATCAAACAAACTTGTGCCAGTTGCATAAAACAAACTTGTGCCAGTTGCGTCGAACAAACTTGTGCCAGTTACGTAGAACAAACTTGTGCCAGTTACGTAGAACAAACTTGTGCCAGTTGTGTCAGAAAAACTTGTGCCAGTTGCGTAGAACAAATTTGTGCCAGTTCCGTAGAACAAACTTGTAGCAGTTGAGTAGAACAAACTTGTGCCAGTTTCATCGAACAAACTTGTGCCAGTTGTGTAGAACAAACTTGTGCCAGTTACGTAGAACAAACTTGTGCCAGTTGCGTCAAACAAACTTGTGCCAGTTGCATAAAACAAACTTGTGCCAGTTGCATAGAACAAACTTGTGCCAGTTGCATAGAACAAACTTGTGCCAGTTGCGTAGAACAAACTTGTGCCAGTTCCATAGAACAAACTTGTGCTATTTGCATAAAACAACCCTGTGCCAGTTGCGTCAAACAAACTTGTGCCAGTTGCGTCAAAAAATTTGTGCCAGTTGTGTCAAACAAACTTTTGCCAGTTGGGTCGAATAAACTTGTGCTAGTTGCGTTAAACAAATTTGTGCCAGTTGCGCCGAACAAACTTGTGCCAGTTGCATCGAACAAACTTGTGCCAGTTGCGTTAAACAAACTTGTGCCAGTTGCGTCAAACAAACTTGTGCCAGTTGCGTCGAACAAAGTTGTGCCAGTTGCACCGAACAAACTTGTGCCAGTTGCGTCGAACAAGCTTGTGCCAGTTGCGTCAAACAAACTTGTGACAGTTGCATCGAACAAACTTGTGCCAGTTGTGTAGAACAAACTTGTGCCAGTTGTGTCAAACAAACTTGTGCCAGTTGCATAGAACAAACTTGTGCCACTTGCGTCGAGCAAACTTGTGCCAGTTGCGTCAAACAAACTTTTGCCAGTTACGTAGAACAAACTTGTGCCAGTTGTGTCAAACAAACTTGTGCCAGTTGCGTAGAACAAACTTGTGCCAGTTGTGTAGAACAAACTTGTGCCAGTTACGTAGAACAAACTTGTGCCAGTTGCGTCAAACAAACTTGTGCCAGTAGCATAAAACAAACTTGTGCCAGTTGCGTCGAACATACTTGTGCCAGTTGCATAGAACAAACTTGTGCCAGTTACGTAGAACAAACTTGTGCCAGTTGTGTCAGACAAACTTGTGTCAGTTGCGCAGAACAAATTTGTGCCAGTTCCGTAGAACAAACTTGTGCCAGTTGCGTAGAAAAAACTTGTGCCAGTTGCGTAGAACAAACTTGTGCCAGTTGCGTCGAACAAACTTGTGCCAGTTTCGTCGAACAAACTTGTGCCAGTTGCGTAGAACAAACTTGTGCCAGTTGCCTAAAACAAACTTGGGCCAGTTGTGTCGAAGAAACTTGTGCCAGTTGCGTAGAACAAACTTGTGCCAGTTGTGTAGAACATACTTGTGCCAGTTGCGTAGAACAAACTTGTGCCAGTTCCATAGAACAAACTTGTGCCAGTTGCATAAAACAACCTTGTGCCACTTGCGTCAAACAAACTTGTGCCAGTTGCGTCAAAAAAATTGGTGCCAGTTGTGTCAAACAAACTTGTGCCAGTTGCGTCGAATAAACTTGTGCTAGTTGCGTTAGACAAATTTGTGCCAGTTGCGCCGAACAAACTTGTGCCAGTTACATGGAACAAACTTGTGCCAGTTGCGTAGAACAAACTTGTGCCAGTTGCGTCAAACAATCTTGGGCCAGTTGCATAGAACAAACTTGTGCCAGTTGCATCAAACAAACTTGTGCCAGTTGCGTCGAACAAACTTGTGGCAGTTGCATCGAACAAACCTGTGCCAGTTGCGTCGAACAAGCTTGTGCCAGTTGTGTCAAACAAACTTGTGTCAATTACATAGAACAAACTTGTGCCAGTTTCGTCGAACAAACTTGTGCCAGTTGCGCAGAACAAACTTGTGCCAGTTGTGTCAATCAAACTTCTGCCAGTTGTGTCAAACAAGTTTGGGCCAGTTGCGTCAAACAAACTTGTGCCAGTTGCGTCGAAGAAACTTGTGCCAGTTGCGTAGAAAAAACTTGTGCCAGTTGCGTCAAACAAACTTGTGCCAGATGCATAGAACAAGCTTATTCTAGTTGTGTAGAGCAACCTTGTGCCAGTTGCGTCAAACAACCTTGTGCCAGTTGCGTCAAACAAACTTGTGCCAGTTGCGTCAAACAAATTTATGCCAGTTGCATAGAACAAACTTGTGCCAGTTGCGTAGAACAAACTTGTGCCAGTTGCATCGAACAAACTTGTGCCAGTTGCGTCGAACACACTTGTGCCAGTTGTGTCGGACAAACTTGTGCCAATTGCGTCGAACAAACTTGTGCCAGTTGCGTAGAACAAACTTGTGCCAGTTGTATCAAACAAACTTGTGCCAGTTGCATAAAACAAACTTGTGCCAGTTGCGTTGAACAAAATTGTGCCAGTTACGTAGAACAAACTTGTGCCAGTTACGTAGAACAAACTTGTACCAGTTGTGTCAGAAAAACTTGTGCCAGTTGCGCAGAACAAATTTGTGCCAGTTCCGTAGAACAAACTTGTGCCAGTTGCGTAGAACAAACTTGTGCCAGTTTCGTCGAACAAACTTGTGCCAGTTGCGTAGAACAAACTTGTGCCAGTTGTGTCAAACAAACTTGTGCCAGTTGCGTCAAACAAACTTGGGCCAGTTGCGTCGAAGAAACTTGTGCCAGTTGCGTAGAACAAACTTGTGCCAGTTGCATAGAACAAACTTGTGCCAGTTGCGTAGAACAAACTTGTGCCAGTTCCATAGAACAAACTTGTGCTATTTGCATAAAACAACCTTGTGCCAGTTGCGTCAAACACACTTGTGCCAGTTGCGTCAAAAAATTTGTGCCAGTTGTGTCAAACAAACTTTTGCCATTTGGGTCGAATAAACTTGTGCTAGTTTCGTTAAACAAATTTGTGCCAGTTGCGCCGAACAAACTTGTGCCAGTTGCATGGAACAAACTTGTGCCAGTTGCGTAGAACAAACTTGTGCCAGTTGCGTCAAACAAACTTGTGCCAGTTGCGTCGAACAAAGTTGTGCCAGTTGCACCGAACAAACTTGTGCCAGTTGCGTCGAACAAGCTTGTGCCAGTTGCGTCAAACAAACTTGTGACAGTTGTGTCAAACAAACTTGTGCCAGTTACATAGAACAAACTTGTGGCACTTGCGTCGAGCAAACTTGTGCCAGTTGCGTCAAACAAACTTTTGCCAGTTACGTAGAACAAACTTGTGCCAGTTGTGTCAAACAAACTTGTGCCAGTTGCGTAGCACAAACTTGTGCCAGTTGTGTAGAACAAACTTGTGCCAGTTACGTAGAACAAACTTGTGCCAGTTGCGTCAAACAAACTTGTGCCAGTTGCATAAAACAAACTTGTGCCAGTTGCGTCGAACAAACTTGTGCCAGTTGCATAGAACAAACTTGTGCCAGTTACGTAGAACAAACTTGTGCCAGTTGTGTCAGACAAACTTGTGTCAGTTGCGCAGAACAAATTTGTGCCAGTTCCGTAGAACAAACTTGTGCCAGTTGCGTAGAAAAAACTTGTGCCAGTTGCGTAGAACAAACTTGTGCCAGTTGCGTCGAACAAACTTGTGCCAGTTTCGTCGAACAAACTTGTGCCAGTTGCGTAGAACAAACTTGTGCCAGTTGCCTCAAACAAACTTGGGCCAGTTGTGTCGAAGAAACTTGTGCCAGTTGCGTAGAACAAACTTGTGCCAGTTGTGTAGAACAAACTTGTGCCAGTTGCGTAGAACAAACTTGTGCCAGTTGCATAAAACAACCTTGTGCCAGTTGCGTCAAACAAACTTGTGCCAGTTGCGTCAAAAAAATTGGTGCCAGTTGTGTCAAACAAACTTGTGCCAGTTGGGTCGAATAAACTTGTGCTAGTTGCGTTAGACAAATTTGTGCCAGTTGCGCCGAACAAACTTGTGCCAGTTACATGGAACAAACTTGTGCCAGTTGCGTAGAACAAACTTGTGCCAGTTGCGTCAAACAATCTTGGGCCAGTTGCATAGAACAAACTTGTGCCACTTGCGTCAAACAAACTTGTGCCAGTTGCGTCGAACAAACTTGTGGCAGTTGCATCGAACAAACCTGTGCCAGTTGCGTCGAACAAGCTTGTGCCAGTTGTGTCAAACAAACTTGTGACAGTTGCATCGAACAAACTTGTGCCAGTTGCGTAGAACAACCTTGTGCCAGTTGTGTCAAACAAACTTGTGCCAGTTGCATAGAACAAACTTGTGCCACTTGCGTCGAGCAAACTTGTGCCAGTTGTGTCAAACAAACTTTTGCCAGTTGCGTACAACAACCTTGTGCCAGTTGTTTCAAACAAACTTGTGCCAGTTGGGTCGAATAAACTTGTGCTAGTTGTGTTAGACAAATTTGTGCCAGTTGCGCTAAACAAACTTGTGCCATTTGCGTAGAACAAACTTGTGCCAGTTGCGTCAAACAAACTTGACCCAGTTGCATAGAACAAACTTGTGCCAGTTGCGTCAAAAAAACTTGTGCCAGTTGCGTCGAACAAACTTGTGCCAGTTGCATCGAACAAACTTGTGCCAGTTGCGTCGAACAAGCTTGTGCCAGTTGCGTCAAACATACTTGTGACAGTTACATCGAACAAACTTGTGCCAGTTGCGTAGAACAAACTTGTGCCAGTTGTGTCAAACAAACTTGTGCCAGTTGCATAGAACAAACTTACGCCACTTGCGTCGAGCAAACTTGTGCCAGTTGCGTCAAACAAACTTTTGCCAGTTGCGTAGAACAAACTTGTGCCACTTGTGTCAAACAAACTTGTACCAGTTGCGTAGAACAATCTTGTGCCAGTTGCGTAGAACAAACTTGTGCCAGTTACGTAGAACAAACTTGTGCCAGTTGCGTAGAACAAACTTGTGCCAGTTGCGTCAAACAAACTTGGGCCAGTTGCGTCAAACAAACTTGTGCCAGTTGCGTCAAACAAACTTGTACCAGTTGTGTAGAACAAACTTGAGCCAGTTGCGTAGAACAAACTTGTGCCAGTTGCGTCGAACAGACTTGTGACAGTTGCGTTGAACAAACTTGAGCCAGTTGCGTTGAACAAACTTGTGCCAGTTGCATAGACCAAACTTGTGCCAGTTGCGTAGAACAAACTTGTGCCAGTTACGTAGAATAAACTTTTGCCATTTGTGTCAAACAAACTTCTGCCAGTTGCGTAGAACAAACTTGTGCCAGTTGCGTAGAACAAACTTGTGCCAGTTACGTAGAACAAACTTGTGCCAGTTGCGTAGAACAACCTTGTGCCAGTTGCCTCAAACAAACTTGGGCCAGTTGCATAGAACAAACTTGTGCCAGTTGCGTCAAAGAAACTTGTGCCAGTTGCGCCAAACAAACTTTTGCCAGTTGCGTAGAACAAACTTGTGCCAGTTACGTAGAACAACCTTGTGCCAGTTGCCTCAAACAAACTTGGGCCAGTTGCATAGAACAAACTTGTGCCAGTTGCGTCAAAGAAACTTGTGCCAGTTGCGCCAAACAAACTTTTGCCAGTTGCGTAGTACAAACTTGTGCCAGTTACGTAGAACAAACTTGTGCCAGTTGCGTAGAACAACCTTGTGCTAGTTGCCTCAAACAAACTTGTGCCAGTTGCGTAGAACAAACTTGAGCCAGTTGCGTCAAACAAACTTGTGCCAGTTGCGTAGAACAAACTTGAGCCAGTTGCGTAGAACAAACTTATGCCAATTGTGTAGAACAAACTTGTGCCAGTTGCGCTGAACAAACTTGTGCCAGTTGTTTCAAACAAACTTTTGCCAGTTGCGTCAAACAAACTTGGGCCAGTTGCGTCGAACAAACTTGTGCCAGTTGCGTAGAACAAACTTTTTGCCAGTTGTGTCCAAAAAACTTTTCCCAGTTGCGTCAAACAAACTTGGGCCAGTTGCGTCAAACAAATTTATGCCAGTTGCATAGAACAAACTTGTGCCAGTTGCGTAGAAGAAACTTGTGCCAGTTGCATCGAACAAACTTGTGCCAGTTGCGTCGAACACACTTGTGCCAGTTGCGTCGGACAAACTTGTGCCAGTTGCGTCGAACAAACTTGGGCCAGTTGCGTAGAACAAACTTATGCCAGTTGCGTCAGACAAACTTGTGCCAGTTGCGTCGAACAAACTTGTGCCAGTTGCGTAGAACAAACTTGTGCCAGTTGTGTCAAACAAACTTTTGCCAGTTGCGTCAAACAAACTTGGACCAGTTGCGTCGAACAAACTTGGGCCAGTTGTGTCGGACAAACTTGTGCCAGTTACGTAGAACAAACTTGTGCCAGTTGCGAACTACAAACTTGTGCCAGTTGCGTTGAACAAACTTGGGCCAGTTGCGTCAAACAAACTTGTACTAGTTGCGTTAAACAAACTTTTGCCAGTTGCGTCAAACAAACTTGTGCCAGTTGCGTTGAACAAACTTGTGCCAGTTGCGTAGAACAAACTTGAATCAGTTGCGTAGAACAAACTTGTGCCAGTTGCGTAGAACAAACATTTTCCAGTTGCGTAGAACAAACTTGTGCCAGTTGCGTCGAACAACTTGTGCCAGTTGATCGGACAAAGTTGTGCCAGTTGCGTTTGACAAACTTGTGCCAGTTGCGTTGAACAAACTTTTGACAGTTGCGTAGAACAAACTTGTGCCAGTTGTTTCAAACAAACTTTTGCCAGTTGCGTCAAACAAACTTGGGCCAGTTGCGTCAAACAAACTTGTGCCAGTTGCGTAGAACAAACTTGTGGCATTTGCGTAAAAAAACTTGTGCCAGTTGCGTAGAACAAATTTGTGCCAGTTGCGTAGAACAAACTTGTGCCAGTTGTGTCAAACAAAAATGTGCCAGTTGCATAGAACAAACTCGTGACAGTTGCGAAGAACAAACTTGGGCCAGTTGCGTAGAACAAACTTGTGCCAGTTGCGATGAACAAACTTGTGCCAGTTGTGTCAAAAAAACTTGTGCCAGTTGCGTAGAACAAACTTGTGCCAGTTGCGTAGAACAAACTTGTGCCTGTTGCATCGAACAAACTTGTGCCAGTTGGGTCGAACAAACTTGTGCCAGTTGCATCGAACAAACTTGTGTCAATTACATAGAACAAACTTGTGCCAGTTTCGTCGAACAAACTTGTGCCAGTTGCGTACAACAAACTTGTGCCAGTTGTGTCAATCAAACTTCTGCCAGTTGCGTCAAACAAGTTTGGGCCAGTTGCGTCGAACAAACTTGTGCCAGTTGCGTCGAAGAAACTTGTGCCAGTTGCGTAGAAAAAACTTGTGCCAGTTGCGTCAAACAAACTTGTGACAGTTGCATAGAACAAACTTGTTCCAGTTGTGTAGAGCAACCTTGTGCCAGTTGCGTCAAACAACCTTGTGCCAGTTGCGTCCAACAAACTTGTGCCAGTTGCGTCAAACAAATTTATGCCAGTTGCATAGAACAAACTTGTGCCAGTTGCATAGAACAAACTTGTGCCAGTTGCATCGAACAAACTTGTGCCAGTTGCGTCGAACACACTTGTGCCAGTTGTGTCGGACAAACTTGTGCCAATTGCGTCGAAAAAACTTGTGCCAGTTGCGTAGAACAAACTTGTGCCAGTTGTATCAAACAAACTTGTGCCAGTTGCATAAAACAAACTTGTGCCAGTTGCGTCGAACAAACTTGTGCCAGTTACGTAGAACAAACTTGTGCCAGTTACGTAGAACAAACTTGTGCCAGTTGTGTCAGAAAAACTTGTGCCAGTTGCGTAGAACAAATTTGTGCCAGTTCCGTAGAACAAACTTGTAGCAGTTGAGTAGAACAAACTTGTGCCAGTTTCATCGAACAAACTTGTGCCAGTTGTGTAGAACAAACTTGTGCCAGTTACGTAGAACAAACTTGTGCCAGTTGCGTCAAACAAACTTGTGCCAGTTGCATAAAACAAACTTGTGCCAGTTGCATAGAACAAACTTGTGCCAGTTGCATAGAACAAACTTGTGCCAGTTGCGTAGAACAAACTTGTGCCAGTTCCATAGAACAAACTTGTGCTATTTGCATAAAACAACCCTGTGCCAGTTGCGTCAAACAAACTTGTGCCAGTTGCGTCAAAAAATTTGTGCCAGTTGTGTCAAACAAACTTTTGCCAGTTGGGTCGAATAAACTTGTGCTAGTTGCGTTAAACAAATTTGTGCCAGTTGCGCCGAACAAACTTGTGCCAGTTGCATCGAACAAACTTGTGCCAGTTGCGTTAAACAAACTTGTGCCAGTTGCGTCAAACAAACTTGTGCCAGTTGCGTCGAACAAAGTTGTGCCAGTTGCACCGAACAAACTTGTGCCAGTTGCGTCGAACAAGCTTGTGCCAGTTGCGTCAAACAAACTTGTGACAGTTGCATCGAACAAACTTGTGCCAGTTGTGTAGAACAAACTTGTGCCAGTTGTGTCAAACAAACTTGTGCCAGTTGCATAGAACAAACTTGTGCCACTTGCGTCGAGCAAACTTGTGCCAGTTGCGTCAAACAAACTTTTGCCAGTTACGTAGAACAAACTTGTGCCAGTTGTGTCAAACAAACTTGTGCCAGTTGCGTAGAACAAACTTGTGCCAGTTGTGTAGAACAAACTTGTGCCAGTTACGTAGAACAAACTTGTGCCAGTTGCGTCAAACAAACTTGTGCCAGTAGCATAAAACAAACTTGTGCCAGTTGCGTCGAACATACTTGTGCCAGTTGCATAGAACAAACTTGTGCCAGTTACGTAGAACAAACTTGTGCCAGTTGTGTCAGACAAACTTGTGTCAGTTGCGCAGAACAAATTTGTGCCAGTTCCGTAGAACAAACTTGTGCCAGTTGCGTAGAAAAAACTTGTGCCAGTTGCGTAGAACAAACTTGTGCCAGTTGCGTCGAACAAACTTGTGCCAGTTTCGTCGAACAAACTTGTGCCAGTTGCGTAGAACAAACTTGTGCCAGTTGCCTAAAACAAACTTGGGCCAGTTGTGTCGAAGAAACTTGTGCCAGTTGCGTAGAACAAACTTGTGCCAGTTGTGTAGAACATACTTGTGCCAGTTGCGTAGAACAAACTTGTGCCAGTTCCATAGAACAAACTTGTGCCAGTTGCATAAAACAACCTTGTGCCACTTGCGTCAAACAAACTTGTGCCAGTTGCGTCAAAAAAATTGGTGCCAGTTGTGTCAAACAAACTTGTGCCAGTTGCGTCGAATAAACTTGTGCTAGTTGCGTTAGACAAATTTGTGCCAGTTGCGCCGAACAAACTTGTGCCAGTTACATGGAACAAACTTGTGCCAGTTGCGTAGAACAAACTTGTGCCAGTTGCGTCAAACAATCTTGGGCCAGTTGCATAGAACAAACTTGTGCCAGTTGCATCAAACAAACTTGTGCCAGTTGCGTCGAACAAACTTGTGGCAGTTGCATCGAACAAACCTGTGCCAGTTGCGTCGAACAAGCTTGTGCCAGTTGTGTCAAACAAACTTGTGACAGTTGCATCGAACAAACTTGTGCCAGTTGCGTAGAACAACCTTGTGCCAGTTGTGTCAAACAAACTTGTGCCAGTTGCATAGAAAAAACTTGTGCCACTTGCGTCGAGCAAACTTGTGCCAGTTGTGTCAAACAAACTTTTGCCAGTTGCGTACAACAAACTTGTGCCAGTTGTTTCAAACAAACTTGTGCCAGTTGGGTCGAATAAACTTGTGCTAGTTGTGTTAGACAAATTTGTGCCAGTTGCGCTAAACAAACTTGTGCCATTTGCGTAGAACAAACTTGTGCCAGTTGCGTCAAACAAACTTGACCCAGTTGCATAGAACAAACTTGTGCCAGTTGCGTCAAAAAAACTTGTGCCAGTTGCGTCGAACAAACTTGTGCCAGTTGCATCGAACAAACTTGTGCCAGTTGCGTCGAACAAGCTTGTGCCAGTTGCGTCAAACATACTTGTGACAGTTACATCGAACAAACTTGTGCCAGTTGCGTAGAACAAACTTGTGCCAGTTGTGTCAAACAAACTTGTGCCAGTTGCATAGAACAAACTTACGCCACTTGCGTCGAGCAAACTTGTGCCAGTTGCGTCAAACAAACTTTTGCCAGTTGCGTAGAACAAACTTGTGCCACTTGTGTCAAACAAACTTGTACCAGTTGCGTAGAACAATCTTGTGCCAGTTGCGTACAACAAACTTGTGCCAGTTACGTAGAACAAACTTGTGCCAGTTGCGTAGAACAAACTTGTGCCAGTTGCGTCAAACAAACTTGGGCCAGTTGCGTCAAACAAACTTGTGCCAGTTGCGTCAAACAAACTTGTACCAGTTGTGTAGAACAAACTTCAGCCAGTTGCGTAGAACAAACTTGTGCCAGTTGCGTCAAACAGACTTGTGACAGTTGCGTTGAACAAACTTGAGCCAGTTGCGTTGAACAAACTTGTGCCAGTTGCATAGACCAAACTTGTGCCAGTTGTGTAGAACAAACTTGTGCCAGTTACGTAGAATAAACTTTTGCCATTTGTGTCAAACAAACTTCTGCCAGTTGCGTAGAACAAACTTGTGCCAGTTGCGTAGAACAAACTTGTGCCAGTTACGTAGAACAAACTTGTGCCAGTTGCGTAGAACAACCTTGTGCCAGTTGCCTCAAACAAACTTGGGCCAGTTGCATAGAACAAACTTGTGCCAGTTGCGTCAAAGAAACTTGTGCCAGTTGCGCCAAACAAACTTTTGCCAGTTGCGTAGAACCAAACTTGTGCCAGTTACGTAGAACAACCTTGTGCCAGTTGCCTCAAACAAACTTGGGCCAGTTGCATAGAACAAACTTGTGCCAGTTGCGTCAAAGAAACTTGTGCCAGTTGCGCCAAACAAACTTTTGCCAGTTGCGTAGAACAAACTTGTGCCAGTTACGTAGAACAAACTTGTGCCAGTTGCGTAGAACAACCTTGTGCTAGTTGCCTCAAACAAACTTGTGCCAGTTGCGTAGAACAAACTTGAGCCAGTTGCGTCAAACAAACTTGTGCCAGTTGCGTAGAACAAACTTGAGCCAGTTGCGTAGAACAAACTTGTGCCAATTGTGTAGAACAAACTTGTGCCAGTTGCGCTGAACAAACTTGTGCCAGTTGTTTCAAACAAACTTTTGCCAGTTGCGTCAAACAAACTTGGGCCAGTTGCGTCGAACAAACTTGTGCCAGTTGCGTAGAACAAACTTTTTGCCAGTTGTGTCCAAAAAACTTTTCCCAGTTGCGTCAAACAAACTTGGGCCAGTTGCGTCAAACAAATTTATGCCAGTTGCATAGAACAAACTTGTGCCAGTTGCGTAGAAGAAACTTGTGCCAGTTGCATCGAACAAACTTGTGCCAGTTGCGTCGAACACACTTGTGCCAGTTGCGTCGGACAAACTTGTGCCAGTTGCGTCGAACAAACTTGGGCCAGTTGCGTAGAACAAACTTATGCCAGTTGCGTCAGACAAACTTGTGCCAGTTGCGTCGAACAAACTTGTGCCAGTTGCGTAGAACAAACTTGTGCCAGTTGTGTCAAACAAACTTTTGCCAGTTGCGTCAAACAAACTTGGACCAGTTGCGTCGAACAAACTTGGGCCAGTTGTGTCGGACAAACTTGTGCCAGTTACGTAGAACAAACTTGTGCCAGTTGCGAACTACAAACTTGTGCCAGTTGCGTTGAACAAACTTGGGCCAGTTGCGTCAAACAAACTTGTACTAGTTGCGTTAAACAAACTTTTGCCAGTTGCGTCAAACAAACTTGTGCCAGTTGCGTTGAACAAACTTGTGCCAGTTGCGTAGAACAAACTTGAATCAGTTGCGTAGAACAAACTTGTGCCAGTTGCGTAGAACAAACATTTTCCAGTTGCGTAGAACAAACTTGTGCCAGTTGCGTCGAACAACTTGTGCCAGTTGATCGGACAAAGTTGTGCCAGTTGCGTTTGACAAACTTGTGCCAGTTGCGTTGAACAAACTTGTGACAGTTGCGTAGAACAAACTTGTGCCAGTTGTTTCAAACAAACTTTTGCCAGTTGCGTCAAACAAACTTGGGCCAGTTGCGTCAAACAAACTTGTGCCAGTTGCGTAGAACAAACTTGTGGCATTTGCGTAAAAAAACTTGTGCCAGTTGCGTAGAACAAATTTGTGCCAGTTGCGTAGAACAAACTTGTGCCAGTTGTGTCAAACAAAAATGTGCCAGTTGCATAGAACAAACTCGTGACAGTTGCGAAGAACAAACTTGGGCCAGTTGCGTAGAACAAACTTGTGCCAGTTGCGATGAACAAACTTGTGCCAGTTGTGTCAAAAAAACTTGTGCCAGTTGCGTAGAACAAACTTGTGCCAGTTGCGTAGAACAAACTTGTGCCTGTTGCATCGAACAAACTTGTGCCAGTTGGGTCGAACAAACTTGTGCCAGTTGCATCGAACAAACTTGTGTCAATTACATAGAACAAACTTGTGCCAGTTTCGTCGAACAAACTTGTGCCAGTTGCGTACAACAAACTTGTGCCAGTTGTGTCAATCAAACTTCTGCCAGTTGCGTCAAACAAGTTTGGGCCAGTTGCGTCGAACAAACTTGTGCCAGTTGCGTCGAAGAAACTTGTGCCATTTGCGTAGAAAAAACTTGTGCCAGTTGCGTCAAACAAACTTGTGACAGTTGCATAGAACAAACTTGTTCCAGTTGTGTAGAGCAACCTTGTGCCAGTTGCGTCAAACAACCTTGTGCCAGTTGCGTCCAACAAACTTGTGCCAGTTGCGTCAAACAAATTTATGCCAGTTGCATAGAACAAACTTGTGCCAGTTGCATAGAACAAACTTGTGCCAGTTGCATCGAACAAACTTGTGCCAGTTGCGTCGAACACACTTGTGCCAGTTGTGTCGGACAAACTTGTGCCAATTGCGTCGAACAAACTTGTGCCAGTTGCGTAGAACAAACTTGTGCCAGTTGTATCAAACAAACTTGTGCCAGTTGCATAAAACAAACTTGTGCCAGTTGCGTCGAACAAACTTGTGCCAGTTACGTAGAACAAACTTGTGCCAGTTACGTAGAACAAACTTGTGCCAGTTGTGTCAGAAAAACTTGTGCCAGTTGCGCAGAACAAATTTGTGCCAGTTCCGTAGAACAAACTTGTAGCAGTTGCGTAGAACAAACTTGTGCCAGTTTCATCGAACAAACTTGTGCCAGTTGTGTAGAACAAACTTGTGCCAGTTACGTAGAACAAACTTGTGCCAGTTGCGTCAAACAAACTTGTGCCAGTTGCATAAAACAAACTTGTGCCAGTTGCATAGAACAAACTTGTGCCAGTTGCATAGAACAAACTTGTGCCAGTTGCGTAGAACAAACTTGTGCCAGTTCCATAGAACAAACTTGTGCTATTTGCATAAAACAACCCTGTGCCAGTTGCGTCAAACAAACTTGTGCCAGTTGCGTCAAAAAATTTGTGCCAGTTGTGTCAAACAAACTTTTGCCAGTTGGGTCGAATAAACTTGTGCTAGTTGCGTTAAACAAATTTGTGCCAGTTGCGCCGAACAAACTTGTGCCAGTTGCATCGAACAAACTTGTGCCAGTTGCGTTAAACAAACTTGTGCCAGTTGCGTCAAACAAACTTGTGCCAGTTGCGTCGAACAAAGTTGTGCCAGTTGCACCGAACAAACTTGTGCCAGTTGCGTCGAACAAGCTTGTGCCAGTTGCGTCAAACAAACTTGTGACAGTTGCATCGAACAAACTTGTGCCAGTTGTGTAGAACAAACTTGTGCCAGTTGTGTCAAACAAACTTGTGCCAGTTGCATAGAACAAACTTGTGCCACTTGCGTCGAGCAAACTTGTGCCAGTTGCGTCAAACAAACTTTTGCCAGTTACGTAGAACAAACTTGTGCCAGTTGTGTCAAACAAACTTGTGCCAGTTGCGTAGAACAAACTTGTGCCAGTTGTGTAGAACAAACTTGTGCCAGTTACGTAGAACAAACTTGTGCCAGTTGCGTCAAACAAACTTCTGCCAGTTGCATAAAACAAACTTGTGCCAGTTGCGTCGAACAAACTTGTGCCAGTTGTGTAGAACAAACTTGTGCCAGTTGTGTCAAACAAACTTGTGCCAGTTGCATAGAACAAACTTATGCCACTTGCGTCGAGCAAACTTGTGCCAGTTGCATCAAACAAACTTTTGCCAGTTGCGTAGAACAAACTTGTGCCACTTGTGTCAAACAAAATTGTACCAGTTGCGTAGAACAATCTTGTGCCAGTTGCGTAGAACAAACTTGTGCCAGTTACGTAGAACAAACTTGTGCCAGTTGCGTAGAACAAACTTGTGCCAGTTGCGTCAAACAAACTTGGGCCAGTTGCGTCAAACAAACTTGTGCCAGTTGCGTCAAACAAACTTGTACCAGTTGTGTAGAACAAACTTGAGCCAGTTGCGTAGAACAAACTTGTGCCAGTTGCGTCGAACAGACTTGTGACAGTTGCGTTGAACAAACTTGAGCCAGTTGCGTTGAACAAACTTGTGCCAGTTGCATAGACCAAACTTGTGCCAGTTGCGTAGAACAAACTTGTGCCAGTTACGTAGAATAAACTTTTGCCATTTGTGTCAAACAAACTTCTGCAAGTTGCGTAGAACAAACTTGTGCCAGTTGCGTAGAACAAACTTGTGCCAGTTACGTAAAACAAACTTGTGCCAGTTGCGTAGAACAACCTTGTGCCAGTTGCCTCAAACAAACTTGGGCCAGTTGCATAGAACAAACTTGTGCCAGTTGCATCAAAGAAACTTGTGCCAGTTGCGCCAAACAAACTTGTGCCAGTTGCGTAGAACAAACTTGTGCCAGTTACGTAGAACAAACTTGTGCCAGTTGCGTAGAACAACCTTGTGCTAGTTGCCTCAAACAAACTTGTGCCAGTTGCGTAGAACAAACTTGAGCCAGTTGCGTCAAACAAACTTGTGCCAGTTGTTAGAACAAACTTGAGCCAGTTGCGTAGAACAAACTTGTGCCAATTGTGTAGAACAAAATTGTGCCAGTTGCGCAGAACAAACTTGTGACAGTTGTTTCAAACAAACTTTTGCCAGTTGCGTCAAACAAACTTGGGCCAGTTGCGTCGAACAAACTTGTGCCAGTTGCGTAGAACAAACTTTTTGCCAGTTGTGTCCAAAAAACTTTTCCCAGTTGCGTCAAACAAACTTGGGCCAGTTGCGTCAAACAAATTTATGCCAGTTGCATAGAACAAACTTGTGCCAGTTGCGTAGAACAAACTTGTGCCAGTTGCATCGAACAAACTTGTGCCAGTTGCGTCGAACACACTTGTGCCAGTTGCGTCGGACAAACTTGTGCCAGTTGCGTCGAACAAACTTGTGCCAGTTGCGTAGAACAAACTTATGCCAGTTGCATCAGACAAGTTTGTGCCAGTTGCGTCGAACAAACTTGTGCCAGTTGCATAGAACAAACTTGTGCCAGTTGTGTCAAACAAACTTTTGCCAGTTGCGTCAAACAAACTTGGACCAGTTGCGTCGAACAAACTTGGGCCAGTTGTGTCGGACAAACTTGTGCCAGTTACGTAGAACAAACTTGTGCCAGTTGCGAACTACAAACTTGTGCCAGTTGCGTTGAACAAACTTGGGCCAGTTGCGTCAAACAAACTTGTACTAGTTGCGTTAAACAAACTTTTGCCAGTTGCGTCAAGCAAACTTGTGCCAGTTGCGTTGAACAAACTTGTGCCAGTTGCGTAGAACAAACTTGAATCAGTTGCGTAGAACAAACTTGTGCCAGTTGCGTAGAACAAACATTTTCCAGTTGCGTAGAACAAACTTGTGCCAGTTGCATCGAACAAACTTGTGCCAGTTGATCGGACAAAGTTGTGCCAGTTGCGTTTGACAAACTTGTGCCAGTTGCGTTGAACAAACTTGTGACAGTTACGTAGAACAAACTTGTGCCAGTTGTTTCAAACAAACTTTTGCCAGTTGCGTCAAACAAACTTGTGCCAGTTGTGTCAAACAAACTTGTGCCAGTTGCGTAGAACAAACTTGTGCCTGTTGCATCGAACAAACTTGTGCCAGTTGGGTCGAACAAACTTGTGCCAGTTGCATCGAACAAACTTGTGTCAATTACATAGAACAAACTTGTGCCAGTTTCGTCGAACAAACTTGTGCCAGTTGCGTACAACAAACTTGTGCCAGTTGTGTCAATCAAACTTCTGCCAGTTGCGTCAAACAAGTTTGGGCCAGTTGCGTCGAACAAACTTGTGCCAGTTGCGTCGAAGAAACTTGTGCCAGTTGCGTCAAACAAACTTGTGCCAGTTGCATAGAACAAACTTGTTCCAGTTGTGTAGAGCAACCTTGTGCCAGTTGCGTCAAACAACCTTGTGCCAGTTGCGTCAAACAAACTTGTGCCAGTTGCGTCAAACAAATTTATGCCAGTTGCATAGAACAAACTTGTGCCAGTTGCGTAGAACAAACTTGTGCCAGTTGCATCAAACAAACTTGTGCCAGTTGCGTCGAACACACTTGTGCCAGTTGTTTCGGACAAACTTGTGCCAATTGCGTCGAACAAACTTGTGCCAGTTGCGTAGAACAAACTTGTGCCAGTTGTATCAAACAAACTTGTGCCAGTTGCATAAAACAAACTTGTGCCAGTTGCGTCGAACAAACTTGTGCCAGTTACGTAGAACAAACTTGTGCCAGTTACGTAGAACAAACTTGTACCAGTTGTGTCAGAAAAACTTGTGCCAGTTGCGCAGAACAAATTTGTGCCAGTTCCGTAGAACAAACTTGTGCCAGTTGCGTAGAACAAACTTGTGCCAGTTTCGTCGAACAAACTTGTGCCAGTTGCGTAGAACAAACTTGTGCCAGTTGTGTCAAACAAACTTGTGCCAGTTGCGTCAAACAAACTTGGGCCAGTTGCGTCGAAGAAACTTGTGCCAGTTGCGTAGAACAAACTTGTGCCAGTTGCATAGAACAAACTTGTGCCAGTTGCGTAGAACAAACTTGTGCCAGTTCCATAGAACAAACTTGTGCTATTTGCATAAA
Organism: Macrobrachium rosenbergii; assembly: GCA_039081455.1. NCBI lineage: Eukaryota > Metazoa > Arthropoda > Malacostraca > Decapoda > Palaemonidae > Macrobrachium > Macrobrachium rosenbergii. Next base: position 1,242,757 of record JANJGK010000196.1, on the reverse strand, counting down.
ACAACCTTGTGCCAGTGGCGTCAAACACACTTGTGCCAGTTGCGTCAAAAAATTTGTGCCAGTTGTGTCAAACAAACTTTTGCCAGTTGGGTCGAATAAACTTGTGCTAGTTGCGTTAAACAAATTTGTGCCAGTTGCGCCGAACAAACTTGTGCCAGTTGCATCGAACAAACTTGTGCCAGTTGCATCGAACAAACTTGTGCCAGTTGCGTCAAACAAACTTGTGCCAGTTGCGTCGAACAAAGTTGTGCCAGTTGCACTGAAAAAACTTGTGCCAGTTGCGTCGAACAAGCTTGTGCCAGTTGCGTCAAACAAACTTGTGACAGTTGCATCGAACAAACTTGTGCCAGTTGTGTAGAACAAACTTGTGCCAGTTGTGTCAAACAAACTTGTGCCAGTTGCATAGAACAAACTTGTGCCACTTGCGTCGAGCAAACTTGTGCCAGTTGCGTCAAACAAACTTTTGCCAGTTACGTAGAACAAACTTGTGCCAGTTGCGTAGAACAAACTTGTGCCAGTTGTGTAGAACAAACTTGTGCCAGTTACGTAGAACAAACTTGTGCCAGTTGCGTCAAACAAACTTGTGCCAGTTGCATAAAACAAACTTGTGCCAGTTGCGTCGAACAAACTTGTGCCAGTTGCATAGAACAAACTTGTGCCAGTTACGTAGAACAAACTTGTGCCAGTTGTGTCAGACAAACTTGTGTCAGTTGCGCAGAACAAATTTGTGCCAGTTCTGTAGAACAAACTTGTGCCAGTTGCGTAGAAAAAACTTGTGCCAGTTGCGTAGAACAAACTTGTGCCAGTTGCGTCGAACAAACTTGTGCCAGTTTCGTCGAACAAACTTGTGCCAGTTGCGTAGAACAAACATGTGCCAGTTGCCTCAAACAAACTTGGGCCAGTTGTGTCGAAGAAACTTGTGCCAGTTGCGTAGAACAAACTTGTGCCAGTTGTGTAGAACAAACTTGTGCCAGTTGCGTAGAACAAACTTGTGCCAGTTCCATAGAACAAACTTGTGCCAGTTGCATAAAACAACCTTGTGCCAGTTGCGTCAAACAAACTTGTGCCAGTTGCGTCAAAAAAATTGGTGCCAGTGGTGTCAAACAAACTTGTGCCAGTTGGGTCGAATAAACTTGTGCTAGTTGCGTTAGACAAATTTGTGCCAGTTGCGCCGAACAAACTTGTGCCAGTTACATCGAACAAACTTGTGCCAGTTGCGTAGAACAAACTTGTGCCAGTTGCGTCAAACAATCTTGGGCCAGTTGCATAGAACAAACTTGTGCCAGTTGCGTCAAACAAACTTGTGCCAGTTGCGTCGAACAAACTTGTGGCAGTTGCATCGAACAAACCTGTGCCAGTTGCGTCGAACAAGCTTGTGCCAGTTGTGTCAAACAAACTTGTGACAGTTGCATCGAACAAACTTGTGCCAGTTGCGTAGAACAACCTTGTGCCAGTTGTGTCAAACAAACTTGTGCCAGTTGCATAGAACAAACTTGTGCCACTTGCGTCGAGCAAACTTGTGCCAGTTATGTCAAACAAACTTTTGCCAGTTGCGTACAACAAACTTGTGCCAGTTGTTTCAAACAAACTTGTGCCAGTTGGGTCGAATAAACTTGTGCTAGTTGTGTTAGACAAATTTGTGCCAGTTGCGCAGAACAAACTTGTGCCAGTTGCGTAGAACAAACTTGTGCCAGTTGCGTCAAACAAACTTGACCCAGTTGCATAGAACAAACTTGTGCCAGTTGCGTCAAAAAAACTTGTGCCAGTTGCGTCGAACAAACTTGTGCCAGTTGCATCGAACAAACTTGTGCCAGTTGCGTCGAACAAGCTTGTGCCAGTTGCGTCAAACATACTTGTGACAGTTACATCGAACAAACTTGTGCCAGTTGCGTAGAACAAACTTGTGCCAGTTGTTTCAAACAAACTTGTGCCAGTTGCATAGAACAAACTTATGCCACTTGCGTCGAGAAAACTTGTGCCAGTTGCGTCAAACAAACTTTTGCCAGTTGCGTAGAACAAACTTGTGCCACTTGTGTCAAACAAACTTGAACCAGTTGCGTAGAACAATCTTGTGCCAGTTGCGAAGAACAAACTTGTGCCAGTTACGTAGAACAAACTTGTGCCAGTTGCGTAGAACAAACTTGTGCCAGTTGCGTCAAACAAACTTGGGCCAGTTGCGTCAAACAAACTTGTGCCAGTTGCGTCAAACAAACTTGTACCAGTTGTGTAGAACAAACTTGAGCCAGTTGCGTAGAACAAACTTGTGCCAGTTGCGTCGAACAGACTTGTGACAGTTGCGTTGAACAAACTTGAGCCAGTTGCATTGAACAAACTTGTGCCAGTTGCATAGACCAAACTTGTGCCAGTTGCGTAGAACAAACTTGTGCCAGTTACGTAGAATAAACTTTTGCCATTTGTGTCAAACAAACTTCTGCCAGTTGCGTAGAACAAACTTGTGCCAGTTGCGTAGAACAAACTTGTGCCAGTTACGTAGAACAAACTTGTGCCAGTTGCGTAGAACAACCTTGTGCCAGTTGCCTCAAACAAACTTGGGCCAGTTGCATAGAACAAACGTGTGCCAGTTGCGTCAAAGAAACTTGTGCCAGTTGCGCCAAACAAACTTGTGCCAGTTGCGTAGAACAAACTTGTGCCAGTTACGTAGAACAAACTTGTGCCAGTTGCCTCAAACAAACTTGGGCCAGTTGCATAGAACAAACTTGTGCCAGTTGCGTCAAAGAAACTTGTGCCAGTTGCGCCAAACAAACTTGTGCCAGTTGCGTAGAACAAACTTGTGCCAGTTACGTAGAACAAACTTGTGCCAGTTGCGTAGAACAACCTTGTGCTAGTTGCCTCAAACAAACTTGTGCCAGTTGCGTAGAACAAACTTGAGCCAGTTGCATCAAACAAACTTGTGCCAGTTGCGTAGAACAAACTTGAGCCAGTTGCGTAGAACAAACTTGTGCCAATTGTGTAGAACAAAATTGTGCCAGTTGCGCAGAACAAACTTGTGCCAGTTGTTTCAAACAAACTTTTGCCAGTTGCGTCAAACAAACTTGGGCCAGTTGCGTCGAACAAACTTGTGCCAGTTGCGTAGAACAAACTTTTTGCCAGTTGTGTCCAAAAAACTTTTCCCAGTTGCGTCAAACAAACTTGGGCCAGTTGCGTCAAACAAATTTATGCCAGTTGCATAGAACAAACTTGTGCCAGTTGCGTAGAACAAACTTGTGCCAGTTGCATCGAACAAACTTGTGCCAGTTGCGTCGAACACACTTGTGCCAGTTGCGTAGAACAACCTTGTGCTAGTTGCCTCAAACAAACTTGGGCCAGTTGCATAGAACAAACTTGTGCCAGTTGCGTCAAAGAAAATTGTGCCAGTTGCGTCAAACAAACTTGTGCCAGTTGCGTAGAACAAACTTGAGACAGTTGCGTAGAACAAACTTGTGCCAGTTGCGTTGAAGAAACTTGTGCCAGTTGTTTCAAACAAACTTGTGGCAGTTGCGTAGAACAAACTTGTGCCAGTTGCGTAGAACAAACATTTTCCAGTTGCGTAGAACAAACTTGTGCCAGTTGCGTCGAACAAACTTGTGCCAGTTGCATCGAACAAACTTGTGCCAGGTGCTTTGGACAAACTTGTGACAGTTGCATAGAACAAACTTGTGCCAGTTGTTTCAAACAAACTTTTGCCAGTTGCGTCAAACAAACTTGGGCCAGTTGCGTCAAACAAACTTGTGACAGTTGCGTAGAACAAACTTATGCCAGTTGCGTAGAACAAACTTGTGCCAGTTGAGTAGAACAAACTTGTGCCAGTTGTGTAGAACAAACTTGTGCCAGTTGCATAGAACAAAATTGTGCCAGTTGCGTAGAACAAATTTGTGCAAGTTGCGTAGAACAAACTTGTGCCAGTTACGTCGAACAAACTTGTGCCAGTTGCATTTAACAAACTCGTGCCAGTTGCGAAGAACAAACATGGGCCAGTAGCGCAGAACAAACTTGCGCCAGTTCCATAGAACAAACTTGTACCAGTTGCGTAGAACAAACTCGTGCCAGTTGCGTAGAACAAACTTGGGCCAGTTGCGTAGAACAAACTTGTCCCAGTTGCGATGAACAAACTTGTGCCAGTTACGTCAAACAAACTTGTGCCAGTTGCGTAGAACAAACTTGTGCCAGTTGCGTAGAACAAACTTGTGCCAGTTGCGTCGAAAAAACTTGTGCCAGTTGCGTAGAACAAACTTGTGCCAGTTGTGTAGAACAAACTTGTGCCAGTTGCGTCAAACAAACTTGTGCCAGTTGCATACAACAAACTTGTGCCAGTTGTGTAGAGCAACCTTGTGCCATTTGCGTCAAACAACCTTGTGCCAGTTACGTCAAACAAACTTGTGCCAGTTGCGTCAAACAAATTTATGCCAGTTGCATAGAACAAACTTGTGCCAGTTGCGTAGAACAAACTTGTGCCAGTTGCATCGAACAAACTTGTGCCAGTCGCCTCGAACACACTGGTGCCAGTTGCATAGAACAAACTTGTGCCAATTGCGTCGAACAAACTTGTGCCAGTTGTGTAGAACAAACTTGTGCCAGTTGTGTCAAACAAACTTGTGCCAGTTGCATAAAACAAACTTTTGCCAGTTGCGTCAAACAAACTTGTGTCAGTTGCATAGAACAAACTTGTACCAGTTACGTAGAACAAACTTGTGCCAGTTGTGTCAGACAAACTTGTGCCAGTTGCGTAGAACAAACTTGTGCCAGTTGTGTCAGACAAACTTGTGCCAGTTGCGTAGAACAAACTTGTGCCAGTTGCGTAGAACAAACTTGTGCCAGTTGTGTCAAACAAACTTGTGCCAGTTGCATAGAACAAACTTATGCCACTTGCGTCGAGCAAACTTGTGCCAGTTGCGTCAAACAAACTTTTGCCAGTTGCGTAGAACAAACTTGTGCCACTTGTGTCAAACAAACTTGTACCAGTTGCGTAGAACAATCTTGTGCCAGTTGCGTAGAACAAACTTGTGCCAGTTACGTAGAACAAACTTGTGCCAGTTGCGTAGAACAAACTTGTGCCAGTTGCGTCAAACAAACTTGGGCCAGTTGCGTCAAACAAACATGTGCCAGTTGCGTCAAACAAACTTGTACCAGTTGTGTAGAACAAACTTGAGCCAGTTGCGTAGAACAAACTTGTGCCAGTTGCGTCGAACAGACTTGTGACAGTTGCGTTGAACAAACTTGAGCCAGTTGCGTTGAACAAACTTGTGCCAGTTGCATAGACCAAACTTGTGCCAGTTGCGTAGAACAAACTTGTGCCAGTTACGTAGAATAAACTTTTGCCATTTGTGTCAAACAAACTTCTGCCAGTTGCGTAGAACAAACTTGTGCCAGTTGCGTAGAACAAACTTGTGCCAGTTACGTAGAACAAACTTGTGCCAGTTGCGTAGAACAACCTTGTGCCAGTTGCCTCAAACAAACTTGGGCCAGTTGCATAGAACAAACTTGTGCCAGTTGCGTCAAAGAAACTTGTGCCAGTTGCGCCAAACAAACTTGTGCCAGTTGCGTAGAACAAACTTGTGCCAGTTACGTAGAACAAACTTGTGCCAGTTGCGTAGAACAACCTTGTGCTAGTTGCCTCAAACAAACTTGTGCCAGTTGCGTAGAACAAACTTGAGCCAGTTGCGTCAAACAAAGTTGTGCCAGTTGCGTAGAACAAACTTGAGCCAGTTGCGTAGAACAAACTTGTGCCAATTGTGTAGAACAAAATTGTGCCAGTTGCGCTGAACAAACTTGTGCCAGTTGTTTCAAACAAACTTTTGCCAGTTGCGTCAAACAAACTTGGGCCAGTTGCGTCGAACAAACTTGTGCCAGTTGCGTAGAACAAACTTTTTGCCAGTTGTGTCCAAAAAATTTTCCCAGTTGCGTCAAACAAATTTATGCCAGTTGCATAGAACAAACTTGTGCCAGTTGCGTAGAACAAACTTGTGCCAGTTGCATCGAACAAACTTGTGCCAGTTGCGTCGAACACACTTGTGCCAGTTGCGTCGGACAAACTTGTGCCAGTTGCGTCGAACAAACTTGTGCCAGTTGCGTAGAACAAACTTATGCCAGTTGCGTCAGACAAACTTGTGCCAGTTGCGTCGAACAAACTTCTGCCAGTTGCGTAGAACAAACTTGTGCCAGTTGTGTCAAACAAACTTTTGCCAGTTGCGTCAAACAAACTTCGACCAGTTGCGTCGAACAAACTTGGGCCAGTTGTGTCGAACAAACTTGTACCAGTTACGTAGAACAAACTTGTGCCAGTTGCGAACTACAAACTTGTGCCAGTTGCGTTGAACAAACTTGGGCCAGTTGCGTCAAACAAACTTGTACTAGTTGCGTTAAACAAACTTTTGCCAGTTGCGTCAAACAAACTTGTGCCAGTTGCGTTGAACAAACTTGTGCCAGTTGCGTAGAACAAACTTGAATCAGTTGCGTAGAACAAACTTGTGCCAGTTGCGTAGAACAAACATTTTCCAGTTGCGTAGAACAAACTTGTGCCAGTTGCGTTGAACAAACTTGTGCCAGTTGATCGGACAAAGTTGTGCCAGTTGCGTTTGACAAACTTGTGCCAGTTGCGTTGAAGAAACTTGTGACAGTTGCGTAGAACAAACTTGTGCCAGTTGTTTCAAACAAACTTTTGCCAGTTGCGTCAAACAAACTTGTGCCAGTTGTGTCAAACAAACTTGTGCCAGTTGCGTAGAACAAACTTGTGCCAGTTGCGTAGAACAAACTTGTGCCGGTTGCATCGAACAAACTTGTGCCAGTTGGGTCGAACAAACTTGTGCCAGTTGCATCGAACAAACTTGTGTCAATTACATAGAACAAACTTGTGCCAGTTTCGTCGAACAAACTTGTGCCAGTTGCGTAGAACAAACTTGTGCCAGTTGTGTCAATCAAACTTGTGCCAGTTGCGTCGAACAAACTTGTGCCAGTTGCGTCGAAGAAACTTGTGCCAGTTGCGTAGAAAAGACTTGTGCCAGTTGCGTCAAACAAACTTGTGCCAGTTGCATAGAACAAACTTGTTCCAGTTGTGTAGAGCAACCTTGTGCCAGTTGCGTCAAACAACCTTGTGCCAGTTGCGTCAAACAAACTTGTGCCAGTTGCGTCAAACAAATTTATGCCAGTTGCATAGAACAAACTTGTGCCAGTTGCTTAGAACAAACTTGTGCCAGTTGCATCGAACAAACTTGTGCCAGTTGCGTCGAACACACTTGTGCCAGTTGTGTCGGACAAACTTGTGCCAATTGCGTCGAACAAACTTGTGCCAGTTGCGTAGAACAAACTTATGCCAGTTGTATCAAACAAACTTGTGCCAGTTGCATAAAACAAACTTGTGCCAGTTGCGTCGAACAAACTTGTGCCAGTTACGTAGAACAAACTTGTGCCAGTTACGTAGAACAAACTTGTACCAGTTGTGTCAGAAAAACTTGTGCCAGTTGCGCAGAACAAATTTGTGCCAGTTCCGTAGAGCAAACTTGTGCCAGTTGCGTAGAACAAACTTGTGCCAGTTTCGTCGAACAAACTTGTGCCAGTTGCGTAGAACAAACTTGTGCCAGTTGTGTCAAACAAACTTGTGCCAGTTGCGTCAAACAAACTTGGGCCAGTTGCGTCGAAGAAACTTGTGCCAGTTGCGTAGAACAAACTTGTGCCAGTTTCATAGAACAAACTTGTGCCAGTTGCGTAGAACAAACTTGTGCCAGTTCCATAGAACAAACTTGTGCTATTTGCATAAAACAACCTTGTGCCAGTTGCGTCAAACAAACTTGTGCCAGTTGCGTCAAAAAATTTGTGCCAGTTGTGTCAAACAAACTTTTGCCAGTTGGGTCGAATAAACTTGTGCTAGTTGCGTTAAACAAATTTGTGCCAGTTGCGCTGAACAAACTTGTGCCAGTTGCATCGAACAAACTTGTGCCAGTTGCGTTAAACAAACTTGTGCCAGTTGCGTCAAACAAACTTGTGCCAGTTGCGTCGAACAAAGTTGTGCCAGTTGCACCGAACAAACTTGTGCCAGTTGCATCGAACAAGCTTGTGCCAGTTGCGTCAAACAAACTTGTGACAGTTGCATCGAACAAACTTGTGCCAGTTGTGTAGAACAAACTTGTGCCAGTTGTGTCAAACAAACTTGTGCCAGTTGCATAGAACAAACTTTTGCCAGTTGCGTCAAACAAACTTTTGCCAGTTACGTACAACAAACTTGTGCCAGTTGTGTCAAACAAACTTGTGCCAGTTGCGTAGAACAAACTTGTGCCAGTTGTGTAGAACAAACTTGTGCCAGTTACGTAGAACAAACTTGTGCCAGTTGCGTCAAACAAACTTGTGCCAGTTGCATAAAACAAACTTGTGCCAGTTGCGTCGAACAAACTTGTGCCAGTTGCATAGAACAAACTTGTGCCAGTTACGTAGAACAAACTTGTGCCAGTTGTGTCAGACAAACTTGTGTCAGTTGCGCAGAACAAATTTGTGCCAGTTCCGTAGAACAAAGTTGTGCCAGTTGCGTAGAAAAAACTTGTGCCAGTTGCGTAGAACAAACTTGTGCCAGTTGCGTCGAACAAACTTGTGCCAGTTTCGTCGAACACACTTGTGCCAGTTGCGTAGAACAAACTTGTGCCAGTTGCCTCAAACAAACTTGGGCCAGTTGTGTCGAAGAAACTTGTGCCAGTTGCGTAGAACAAACTTGTGCCAGTTGTGTAGAACAAACTTGTGCCAGTTGCGTAGAACAAACTTGTGCCAGTTCCATAGAACAAACTTGTGCCAGTTGCATAAAACAACCTTGTGCCAGTTACGTCAAACAAACTTGTGCCAGTTGCGTCAAAAAAATTGGTGCCAGTTGTGTCAAACAAACTTGTCCCAGTTGGGTCGAATAAACTTGTGCTAGTTGCGTTAGACAAATTTGTGCCAGTTGCGCCGAACAAACTTGTGCCAGTTACATCGAACAAACTTGTGCCAGTTGCGTAGAACAAACTTGTGCCAGTTGCGTCAAACAATCTTGGGCCAGTTGCATAGAACAAACTTGTGCCAGTTGCGTCAAACAAACTTGTGCCAGTTGCGTCGAACAAACTTGTGGCAGTTGCATCGAACAAACCTGTGCCAGTTGCGTCGAACAAGCTTGTGCCAGTTGTGTCAAACAAACTTGTGACAGTTGCATCGAACAAACTTGTGCCAGTTGTGTCAAACAAACTTGTGCCAGTTGCATAGAACAAACTTGTGCCACTTGCGTCGAGCAAACTTGTGCCAGTTGTGTCAAACAAACTTTTGCCAGTTGCGTACAACAAACTTGTGCCAGTTGTTTCAAACAAACTTGTGCCAGTTGGGTCGAATAAACTTGTGCTAGTTGTGTTAGACAAATTTGTGCCAGTTGCGCCGAACAAACTTGTGCCAGTTGCGTAGAACAAACTTGTGCCAGTTGCGTCAAACAAACTTGACCCAGTTGCATAGAACAAACTTGTGCCAGTTGCGTCAAAAAAACTTGTGCCAGTTGCGTCGAACAAACTTGTGCCAGTTACATCGAACAAACTTGTGCCAGTTGCGTCGAACAAGCTTGTGCCAGTTGCGTCAAACATACTTGTGACAGTTACATCGAACAAACTTGTGCCAGTTGCGTAGAACAAACTTGTGCCAGTTGTGTCAAACAAACTTGTGCCAGTTGCATAGAACAAACTTGTGCCACTTGCGTCGAGCAAACTTGTGCCAGTTGCATCAAACAAACTTTTGCCAGTTGCGTAGAACAAACTTGTGCCACTTGTGTCAAACAAACTTGTACCAGTTGCGTAGAACAATCTTGTGCCAGTTGCGTAGAACAAACTTGTGCCAGTTACGCAGAACAAACTTGTGCCAGTTGCGTAGAACAAACTTGTGCCAGTTGCGTCAAACAAACTTGGGCCAGTTGCGTCAAACAAACTTGTTCCAGTTGCGTCAAACAAACTTGTACCAGTTGTGTAGAACAAACTTGAGCCAGTTGCGTAGAACAAACTTGTGCCAGTTGCGTCGAACAGACTTGTGACAGTTGCGTTGAACAAACTTGAGCCAGTTGCGTTGAACAAACTTGTGCCAGTTGCATAGACCAAACTTGTGCCAGTTGCGTAGAACAAACTTGTGCCAGTTACGTAGAATAAACTTTTGCCATTTGTGTCAAACAAACTTCTGCCAGTTGCGTAGAACAAACTTGTGCCAGTTGCGTAGAACAAACTTGTGCCAGTTAGGTAGAACAAACTTGTGCCAGTTGCGTAGAACAACCTTGTGCCAGTTGCCTCAAACAAACTTGGGCCAGTTGCATAGAACAAACTTGTGCCAGTTGAGTCAAAGAAACTTGTGCCAGTTGCGCCAAACAAACTTGTGCCAGTTGCGTAGAACAAACTTGTGCCAGTTACGTACAACAAACTTGTGCCAGTTGCGTAGAACAACCTTGTGCTAGTTGCCTCAAACAAACTTGTGCCAGTTGCGTAGAACAAACTTGAGCCAGTTGCGTCAAACAAACTTGTGCCAGTTGCGTAGAACAAACTTGAGCCAGTTGCGTAGAACAAACTTGTGCCAAATGTGTAGAACAAAATTGTGCCAGTTGCGCTGAACAAACTTGTGCCAGTTGTTTCAAACAAACTTTTGCCAGTTGCGTCAAACAAACTTGGGCCAGTTGCGTCGAACAAACTTGTGCCAGTTGCGTAGAACAAACTTTTTGCCAGTTGTGTCCAAAAAACTTTTCCCAGTTGCGTCAAACAAACTTGGGCCAGTTGCGTCAAAAAAATTTATGCCAGTTGCATAGAACAAACTTGTGCCAGTTGCGTAGAACAAACTTGTGCCAGTTGCATCGAACAAACTTGTGCCAGTTGCGTCGAACACACTTGTGCCAGTTGCGTCGGACAAACTTGTGCCAGTTGCGTCGAACAAACTTGTGCCAGTTGCGTAGAACAAACTTATGCCAGTTGCGTCAGACAAACTTGTGCCAGTTGCGTCGAACAAACTTGTGCCAGTTGCGTAGAACAAACTTGTGCCAGTTGTGTCAAACAAACTTTTGCCAGTTGCGTCAAACAAACTTGGACCAGTTGCGTCGAACAAACTTGGGCCAGTTGTGTCGGACAAACTTGTTCCAGTTACGTAGAACAAACTTGTTCCAGTTGCGAACTACAAACTTGTGCCAGTTGCGTTGAACAAACTTGGGCCAGTTGCGTCAAACAAACTTGTACTAGTTGCGTTAAACAAACTTTTCCCAGTTGCGTCAAACAAACTTGTGCCAGTTGCGTTGAACAAACTTGTGCCAGTTGCGTAGAACAAACTTGAATCAGTTGCGTAGAACAAACTTGTGCCAGTTGCGTAGAACAAACATTTTCCAGTTGCGTAGAACAAACTTGTGCCAGTTGCGTCGAACAAACTTGTGCCAGTTGATCGGACAAAGTTGTGCCAGTTGCGTTTGACAAACTTGTGCCAGTTGCGTTGAACAAACTTGTGACAGTTGCGTAGGACAAACTTGTGCCAGTTGTTTCAAACAAACTTTTGCCAGTTGTGTCAAACAAACTTGTGCCAGTTGCGTCAAACAAACTTGTGCCAGTTGCGTAGAACAAACTTGTGCCAGTTGCGTAGAACAAACTTGTGCCTGTTGCATCGAACAAACTTGTGCCAGTTGGGTCGAACAAACTTGTGCCAGTTGCATCGAACAAAATTTTGCCAGTTGCATAGAACAAACTCGTGACAGTTGCGAAGAACAAACTTGGGCCAGTTGCGTTGAACAAACTTGTGCCAGTTGCGATGAACAAACTTGTGCCAGTTGTGTCAAACAAACTTGTGACATTTGCGTCAAAAAACTTGTGCCAGTTGCGTAGAACAAACTTGTGCCTGTTGCATCGAACAAACTTGTGCCAGTTGGGTCGAACAAACTTGTGCCAGTTGCATCGAACAAACTTGTGTCAATTACATAGAACAAATTTGTGCCAGTTTCGTCGAACAAACTTGTGCCAGTTGCGTAGAACAAACTTGTGCCAGTTTTGTCAATCAAACTTCTGCCAGTTGCGTCAAACAAGTTTGGGCCAGTTGCGTCGAACAAACTTGTGCCAGTTGCGTCGAAGAAACTTGTGCCAGTTGCGTAGAAAAAACTTGTGCCAGTTGCGTCAAACAAACTTGTGCCAGTTGCATAGAACAAACTTGTTCCAGTTGTGTAGAGCAACCTTGTGCCAGTTGCGTCAAACAACCTTGTGCCAGTTGCGTCAAACAAACTTGTGCCAGTTGCGTCAAACAAATTTATCCCAATTGCATAGAACAAACTTGTGCCAGTTGCGTAGAACAAACTTGTGCCAGTTGCATCGAACAAACTTGTGCCAGTTGCGTCGAACACACTTGTGCCAGTTGTGTCGGACAAACTTGTGCCAATTGCGTTGAACAAACTTGTGCCAGTTGTATCAAACAAACTTGTGCCAGTTGCATAAAACAAACTTGTGCCAGTTGCGTCGAACAAACTTGTGCCAGTTACGTAGAACAAACTTGTGCCAGTTACGCAGAACAAACTTGTACCAGTTGTGTCAGAAAAACTTGTGCCAGTTGCGCAGAACCAATTTGTGCCAGTTCCGTAGAACATACTTGTGCCAGTTGCGTAGAACAAACTTGTGCCAGTTTCATCGAACAAACTTGTGCCAGTTGCGTAGAACAAACTTGTGCCAGTTGTGTCAAACAAACTTGTGCCAGTTGCGTCAAACAAACTTGGGCCAGTTGCGTCGAAGAAACTTGTGCCAGTTGCGTAGAACAAACTGTGCCAGTTGCATAGAACAAACTTGTGCCAGTTGCGTAGAACAAACTTGTGCCAGTTCCATAGAACAAACTTGTGCTATTTGCATAAAACAACCTTGTGCCAGTTGCGTCAAACAAACTTGTGCCAGTTGTGTCAAACAAACTTTTGCCAGTTGGGTCGAATAAACTTGTGCTAGTTGCGTTAAACAAATTTGTGCCAGTTGCGCCGAACAAACTTGTGCCAGTTGCATCGAACAAACTTGTGCCAGTTGTGTTAAACAAACTTGTGCCAGTTGCGTCAAACAAACTTGTGCCAGTTGCGTCGAACAAAGTTCTGCCAGTTGCACCGAACAAACTTGTGCCAGTTGCGTCGAACAAGCTTGTGTCAGTTGCGTCAAACAAACTTGTGACAGTTGCATCGAACAAACTTGTGCCAGTTGTGTAGAACAAACTTGTGCCAGTTGTGTCAAACAAACTTGTGCCAGTTGCATAGAACAAACTTGTGCCACTTGCGTCGAGCAAACTTGTGCCAGTTGCGTCAAACAAACTTTTGCCAGTTACGTAGAACAAACTTGTGCCAGTTGTGTCAAACAAACTTGTGCCAGTTGCGTAGAACAAACTTGTGCCAGTTGTGTAGAACAAACTTGTGCCAGTTACGTAGAACAAACTTGTGCCAGTTGCGTCAAACAAACTTGTGCCAGTTGCATAAAACAAACTTGTGCCAGTTGCGTCGAACAAACTTGTGCCAGTTGCATAGAACAAACTTGTGCCAGTTACGTAGAACAAACTTGTGCCAGTTGTGTCAGACAAACTTGTGTCAGTTGCGCAGAACAAATTTGTGCCAGTTCCGTAGAACAAACTTGTGCCAGTTGCGTAGAAAAAACTTGTGCCAGTTGCGTAGAACAAACTTTTGCCAGTTGCGTCGAACAAACTTGTGCCAGTTTCGTCGAACAAACTTGTGCCAGTTGCGTAGAACAAACTTGTGCCAGTTGCCTCAAACAAACTTGGGCCAGTTGTGTCGAAGAAACTTGTGCCAGTTGCGTAGAACAAACTTGTGCCAGTTGTGTAGAACAAACTTGTGCCAGTTGCGTAGAACAAACTTGTGCCAGTTCCATAGAACAAACTTGTGCCAGTTGCATAAAACAACCTTGTGCCAGTTGCGTCAAACAAACTTGTGCCAGTTACGTCAAAAAAATTGGTGCCAGTTGTGTCAAACAAACTTGTGCCAGTTGGGTCGAATAAACTTGTGCTAGTTGCGTTAGACAAATTTGTGCCAGTTGCGCCGAACAAACTTGTGCCAGTTACATCGAACCAACTTGTGCCAGTTGCGTAGAACAAACTTATGCCAGTTGCGTCAAACAATCTTGGGCCAGTTGCATAGAACAAACTTGTGCCAGTTGCGTCAAACAAACTTGTGCCAGTTGCGTCGAACAAACTTGTGGCAGTTGCATCGAACAAACCTGTGCCAGTTGCGTCGAACAAGCTTGTGCCAGTTGTGTCAAACAAACTTGTGACAGTTGCATCGAACAAACTTGTGCCAGTTGCGTAGAACAACCTTGTGCCAGTTGTGTCAAACAAACTTGTGCCAGTTGCATAGAACAAACTTGTGCCACTTGCGTCGAGCAAACTTGTGCCAGTTGTGTCAAACAAACTTTTGCCAGTTGCGTACAACAAACTTGTGCCAGTTGTTTCAAACAAACTTGTGCCAGTTGGGTCGAATAAACTTGTGCTAGTTGTGTTAGACAAATTTGTGCCAGTTGCGCCGAACAAACTTGTGCCAGTTGAGTAGAAGAATCTTGTGCCAGTTGCGTAGAACAAACTTGTGCCAGTTGCGTCAAACAAACTTGACCCAGTTGCATAGAACAAACTTGTGCTAGTTGCGTCAAAAAAACTTGTGCCAGTTGCGTCGAACAAACTTGTGCCAGTTGCATCGAACAAACTTGTGCCAGTTGCGTCGAACAAGCTTGTGCCAGTTGCGTCAAACATACTTGTGACAGTTGCATCGAACAAACTTGTGCCAGTTGCGTAGAACAAACTTGTGCCAGTTGCGTCAAACAAACTTGTGCCAGTTGCATAGAACCAACTTATGCCACTTGCGTCGAGCAAACTTGTGCCAGTTGCGTCAAACAAACTTTTGCCAGTTGCGTAGAACAAACTTGAGCCACTTGTGTCAAACAAACTTGTACCAGGTGCGTAGAACAATCTTGTGCCAGTTGCGTAGAAGAAACTTGTGCCAGTTACGTAGAACAAACTTGTGCCAGTTGCGTAGAACAAACTTGTGCCAGTTGCGTCAAACAAACTTGGGCCAGTTGCGTCAAACAAACTTGTGCCAGTTGCGTCAAACAAACTTGTACCAGTTGTGTAGAACAAACTTGAGCCAGTTGCGTAGAACAAACTTGTGCCAGTTGCGTCGAACAGACTTGTGACAGTTGCATTGAACAAACTTGTGTCAGTTACGTAGAGTAAACTTTTGCCATTTGTGTCAAACAAACTTCTGCCAGTTGCGTAGAACAAACTTGTGCCAGTTGCATAGAACAAACTTGTGCCAGTTACGTAGAACAAACTTGTGCCAGTTGCGTAGAACAACCTTGTGCTAGTTGCCTCAAACAAACTTGGGCCAGTTGCATAGAACAAACTTGTGCCAGTTGCGCCAAACAAACTTGTGCCAGTTGCGTAGAACAAACTTGAGACAGTTGCGTAGAACAAACTTGTGCCAGTTGCGTCGAACATACTTGTGCCAGTTGCGTTGAAGAAACTTGTGCCAGTTGCGTAGAACAAACTTGTGGCAGTTGCGTAGAACAAACTTGTGGCAGTTGCGTAGAACAAACATTTTCCAGTTGCGTAGAACAAACTTGTGCCAGTTGCGTCGAACAAACTTGTGCCAGTTGCATCGAACAAACTTGTGCCAGGTGCGTTGGACAAACTTGTGACAGTTGCGTAGAACAAACTTGTGCCAGTTGTTTCAAACAAACTTTTGCCAGTTGCGTCAAACAAACTTGGGCCAGTTGCGTCAAACAAACTTGTGCCAGTTGCGTAGAACAAACTTATGCCAGTTGCGTAGAACAAACTTGTGCCAGTTGAGTAGAACAAACTTTTGCCAGTTGCGTAGAACAAACTTGTGCCAGTTGCGTAGAACAAACTTGTGCCAGTTGCGTAGAACAAATTTGTGCAAGTTTTGTAGAACAAACTTGTGCCAGTTACGTCGAACAAACTTGTGCCAGTTGCATAGAACAAACTCGTGCCAGTTGCGAAGAACAAACATGGGCCAGTAGCACAGAACAAACTTGCGCCAGTTCCTTAGAACAAACTTGTGCCAGTTGCGTAGAACAAACTCATGCCAGTTGTGTAGAACAAACTTGGGCCAGTTGCGTAGAACAAACTTATCCCAGTTGCATAGAACAAACTTGTGCCAGTTACGTCAAACAAACTTGTGCCAGTTGCGTAGAACAAACTTGTGCCAGTTGCCTAGAACAAACTTGTGCCAGTTGCATCCTACAAACTTGTGCCAGTTGTGTAGAACAAACTTGTGCCAGTTGCGTAGAACAAACTTGTGCCAGTTGCGTCGAACAAACTTGTGCCAGTTGTGTAGAACAAACTTGTGCCAGTTGCGTCGAACAAACTTGTGCCAGTTGCGTCAAACAAACTTGTGCCAGTTGCGTCAAACAAACTTGTGCCAGTTGCGTCAAACAAACTTGTGCCAGTTGTGTAGAGCAACCTTGTGCCATTTGCGTCAAACAACCTTGTGCCAGTTGCGTCAAACAACCTTGTGCCAGTTGCGTCAAACAAACTTGTGCCAGTTGCGTCAAACAAATTTATGCCAGTTGCATAGAATAAACTTGTGCCAGTTGCGTAGAACAAACTTGTGCCAGTTGCATCGAATAAACTTGTGCCAGTCGCGTCGAACACACTTGTGCCAGTTGCATAGAACAAACTTATGCCAATTGCGTCGAACAAACTTGTGCCAGTTGCGTAGAACAAACTTGTGCCAGTTGTGTCAAACAAACTTGTGCCAGTTGCATAAAACAAACTTTTGACAGTTGCGTCAAACAAACTTGTACCAGTTGCATAGAACAAACTTGTACCAGTTACGTAGAACAAACTTGTGCCAGTTGTGTCAGACAAACTTGTGCCAGTTGCGTAGAACAAACTTGTGCCAGTTGTGTCAGACAAACTTGTGCCAGTTGCGTAGAACAAACTTGTGCCAGTTGCGTCGAACAAACTTGGGCCAGTTTCGTCGAACAAACTTGTGCCAGTTGCGTAGAACAAACTTGTGCAGGTTGTGTCAAACAAACTTGTGCCAGTTGCGTAGAACAAACTTGGGCCAGTTGCGTTGAACAAACTTGCGCCAGTTGCGTCGAGGAAACTTGTGCCATTTGCGTAGATGAAACTTGTGCCAGTTGTGTAGAAGAAACTTGTGCCAGTTGCATAGAACAAACTTATGCCAGTTGCATAGAACAAACTTGTGCCAGTTTTGTAGAACAACCTTGTGCCAGTTGCGTCAAACAACCTTGTGCCAGTTGCGTCAAACAAACTTGTGCAGGTTTTGTCAAAAAAACTTGTGCCAGTAGTGTCAAACAAACTTGTGCCAGTTGGGTTTAATAAAATTGTGCCAGTTGCGTTAAACAAACTTGTGCCAGTTGTGTCGAACAAACTTGTGCCAGTTGCGTTGAACAAACTTGTGCCAGTTGCGTCAAACAAACTTGTGCCAGTTGCATCGAACAAACTTGTGCCAGTTGCGTAGAACAAACTTGTGCCAGTTGCGTAGAACAAACTTTTGCCAGTTGCATAGAACAAACTTGTGCCACTTGCGTCGAACAAACTTGTGCCAGTTGCGCAGAACAAACTTTTGCCAGTTGCGTAGAACAAACTTGTGCCAGTTTTGTCAAACAAACTTGTGCCAGTTGCGTCAAACAAACTTGTGCCCGTTACGTGGAACAAACTTGTGCCAGTTGCGTAGAACAAACTTCTGCCAGTTGCGTCACACAAACTTGGGCCAGTTGCGTAGAACAAACTTGTGCCAGTTGCGTCAAACAAACTTGTGCCAGTTGCGTCAAACAAACTTGTGCCAGTTGTGTAGAACAAACTTGAGCCAGTTCCGTCAAACAAACTTGTGCCAGTTGTGTAGAACAAACTTGAGCCAGTTGCGTAGAACAAACTTGTGCCAGTTGCGTAGAACAAAATTGTGCCAGTTGCGCTGAACAAACTTGTGCCAGTTGCATCGAACAAACTTTTTACCAGTTGTGTCCAAAAAACTTTTCCCAGTTGCGTCAAACAAACTTGGGCCAGTTGCGTCGAACAAACTTGTGCCAGTTGCATCGAACAAACTTTTTTGCCAGTTGTGTCCAAAAAACTTTTCCCAGTTGCGTCAAACAAACTTTTGCCAGTTGCGTCAAACAAACTTGGGCCAGTTGCGTCGAACAAACTTGTGCCAGTTGCGTAGAACAAACTTGTGCCAGTTGTGTCAAACAACCTTGTGCCAGTTGCGTCAAACAACCTTGTGCCAGTTGCGTCAAACAAACTTGTGCCAGTTGCGTCAAACAAATTTTAAGCCAGTTGCATAGAACAAACTTGTGCCAGTTGCGTCGGACAAACTTTTGCCAGTTGCGTCGAACAAAATTGTGCCAGTTGCATAGAACAAATTTGTGCCAGTTATGTAGAACAAACTTGTGCCAGTTGTGTCAGAAAAACTTGTGCCAGTTGCGTAGAACAAACTTGTGCCAGTTGCGTAGAACAAACTTGAGACAGTTGCGTAGAACAAACTTGTGCCATTTGCGTCGAACAAACTTGTGCAAGTTGCGTCGAACAAACTTGTGCCAGTTACGTCGAACAAACTTGTGCCAGTTGCGTCGAACAAACTTGTGCCAGTTTCGTCGAACAAACTTGTGCCAGTTGTGTCAAACAAACTTGTGCCAGTTGTGTCAAACAAACTTGTACCAGTTGTATAGAACAAACTTGAGCCAGTTGCGTTGAACAAACTTGTGCCTGGTGCGTAGAACAAACTTGTGCCAGTTGCGTAGAAC
This sequence comes from Macrobrachium rosenbergii, assembly GCA_039081455.1. Lineage (NCBI taxonomy): Eukaryota > Metazoa > Arthropoda > Malacostraca > Decapoda > Palaemonidae > Macrobrachium > Macrobrachium rosenbergii. The sequence continues at coordinate 1,224,011 of JANJGK010000196.1, read as the reverse complement.
AAACTTGTGCCAGTTACGTAGAATAAACTTTTGCCATTTGTGTCAAACAAACTTGTGCCAGTTGCATAGAACAAACTTGTGCCAGTTGCATAGAACAAACTTGTGCCAGTTACGTAGAACAAACTTGTTCCAGTTGCGTAGAACAACCTTGTGCTAGTTGCGTCAAACAAACTTAGGCCAGTTGCATAGAACAAACTTGTGCCAGTTGCGTCAAACAAACATGTGCCAGTTGCGTCAAACAAACTTGTGCCAGTTGCGTAGAACAAACTTGAGACAGTTGCGTAGAACAAACTTGTGCCAGTTGCGTCGAACATACTTGTGCCAGTTGCGTTGAAGAAACTTGTGCCAGTTGCGTACAACAAACTTGTGGCAGTAGCGTAGAACAAACTTGTGCCAGTTGCGTAGAACAAACATTTTCTAGTTGCGTAGAATAAACTTGTGCCAGTTGCGTCGAACAAACTTGTGCCAGTTGCATCGAACAAACTTGTGCCAGGTACGTTGGACAAACTTGTGACAGTTGAGTAGAACAAACTTGTGCCAGTTGTTTCAAACAAACTTTTGCCAGTTGCATCAAACAAACTTGGGCCAGTTGTGTCAAACAAACTTGTGCCAGTTGCATAGAACAAACTTGTGCCAGTTGTGTAGAACAAACTTGTGCCAGTTGCGTAGAACAAACTTGTGCCAGTTGTGTAGATCTAATTTGTGCAAGTTGCGTAGAACAAACTTGTGCCAGTTACGTCTAACAAACTTGTGCCAGTTGCATAGAACAAACTCGTGCCAGTTGTGAAGAATAAACATGGGCCAATAGCGTAGAACAAACTTGTCCCAGTTCCATAGAACAAACTTGTGCCAGTTGCGTAGAACAAACTCGTGCCAGTTGCGTAGAACAAACTTGGGCCAGTTGCGTAGAACAAACTTGTCCCAGTTGCGATGAACAAACTTTTGAGAGTTACGTCAAACAAACTTGTGCCAGTTGCGTAGAACAAACTTGTGCCAGTTGCGTAGAACAAACTTGTGCCAGTTGCGTCGAACAAACTTGTGCCAGTTGCGTCGAACAATCTTGTGCCAGTTGTGCAGAACAAACTTTTGCCAGTTGCGTCAAACAAACTTGTGCCAGTTGCATAGAACAATATTGTGCCAGTTGTGTAGAGCAACCTTGTGCAAGTTGCGTCAAACAACCTTGTGCCAGTTGCGTCAAACAAACTTGTGCCAGTTGCATCAAACAAATTTATGCCAGTTGCATAGAACAAACTTGTGCCAGTTGCGTAGAACAAACTTGTCCCAGTTGCATCGAACAAACTTGTGCCAGTTGCGTCGAACACACTTGTGCCAGTTGCGTCGGACAAACTTGTGCCAATTGCGTCCAACAAACTTGTGCCAGTTGCGTAGAACAAACTTGTGCCAGTTGTGTCAAACAACCTTGTGCCAGTTGCGTCAAACAACCTTGTGCCAGTTGCGTCAAACAAACTTGTGCCAGTTGCTTCAAACAAATTTATGCCAGTTGCATAGAACAAACTTGTACCAGTTGCGTCGGACAAACTTTTGCCAGTTGCGTCGAACAAAATTGTGCCAGTTGCATAGAACAAACTTGTGCCAGTTATGTAGAACAAACTTGTGCCAGTTGTGTCAGAAAAACTTGTGCCAGTTGCGTAGAACAAACTTGTGCCAGTTGCGTAGAACAAACTTTAGACAGTTGCGTAGAACAAACTTGTGCCAGTTGCGTCGAACAAACTTGTGCCAGTTGCGTCGAACAAACTTGTGCCAGTTTCGTCGAACAAACTTGTGCCAGTTGTGTTAAACAAACTTGTGCCAGTTGTGTCAAACAAACTTGTGCCAGTTGCGTCGAACAAACTTGGGCCAGTTGCGTAGAACAAACTTGTTCCAGTTGCGTCGAAGAAACTTGTGCCAGTTGCGTAGAACAAACTTGTGCCAGTTGCGTAGAACAAACTTGTGCCAGTTGCGTAGAACAAACTTGTGCCAGTTGCATGGAACAAACTTGTGCTAGTTTTGTAGAACAACCTTGTGCCAGTTGCGTCAAACAATCTTGTGTCAGTTGCGTCAAACAAACTTGTGCACGTTGCGTCAAAAAAACTTGTGCCAGTTGTGTCAAACAAACTTGTGCCAGTTGGGTCGAATAAACTTGTGCCAGTTGCTTTAAACAAACTTGTGCCAGTTGAGTCGAACAAACTTGTGCCAGCTGAGTCGAACAAACTTGTGCCAGTTGCGTCAAACAAACTTGTGCCAGTTGCATCAAACAAACTTGTGCCAGTTGCGTAGAACAAACTTTTGCCACTTGCGTCGAACAAACTTGTGCCACTTGCGTCGAACAAACTTGTGCCACCTGCGCAGAACAAACTTTTGCCAGTTGCGTAGAACAAACTTGTGCCAGTTGTGTCAAACAAACTTGAGCCAGTTGCGCAGAACAAACTTGTGTCTGTTACGTGGAACAAACTTGTGCCAGTTGCGTTAAACAAACTTGGTCCAGTTTCTCAGAACAAACTTGTGCCAGTTACGTCAAACAAACTTGTGCCAGTTGCGTCAAACAAACTTGTGCCAGTTGTGTAGAACAAACTTGAGCCAGTTGCGTAGAACAAACTTGTGCCAGTTGTGTAGAGCAAACTTGTGCCAGTTGTGTCAAACAAACTTGTGCCAGTTGCGTAGAACAAACTTATGCCAGTTGCGTAGAACAAACTTGTGCGAGTTGTGTCAAACAAACTTGGGCCAGTTGCGTAGAACAAACTTGTGACAGATGCGTAAGACAAACATGTGCCAGTTGTGTCAAACAAACTTCTGCTAGTTGCGTAAAACAAACTTGAGCCAGTTGCGTAGAACAAACTTGTGGCAGTTGCGTGGAACAAACTTGTGCCAGTTGCGCAGAACAAACTTGTGCCAGTTAAGTCAAACAGACTTGTGCCAGTTGCGTCAAACAAATTTATGCCTGTTGCATAGAACAAACTTGTGCCAGTTGCGTAGACCAAACTTGTGCCAGTTGCGCAGAACAAACTTGTGCCAGTCTCGTCGAAGAAACTTGTGCCAGTTGTGTAGAACAAACTTGTGCCAGTTTTGTCAAACAAACTTGTGCCAGTTGCGTCAAACAAACTTGGGCCAGTTGCGTCGAACAAACTTGTGCCAGTTTCGTCAAAGAAACTTGTGCCGCGTAGAACAAACTTGTGCCAGTTACGTCAAACAAACTTGTGTCAGTTGCAGAGAACAAACTTGTGCCAGTAGTGTAGAACAACCTTGTGACAGTTGCGTCAAACAACCTTGTGCCAGTTGCGTCAAACAAACTCGTGCCAGTTGCGTCAAAAAAACTTGTGCCAGTTGTGTCAAACAAACTTTTGCCAGTTGGGTCGAATAAACTTGTGAAAGTTGCGTTAAACAAACTTGTGCCAGTTGTGTCAAACAAACTTGTGCCATTTGCATCGAACAAACTTGTGCCAGTTGTGTCGAACAAGCTTGTGCCAGTTGCATCAAACAAACTTGTGCCAGTTGCATCGAACAAACTTGTGGCAGTTGCGTAGAACAAACTGTGCCAGTTGTGTCAAACAAACTTGTGCCAGTTGCATAGAACAAACTTGTGCCACTTGCATCGAAAAAACTTGTGCCAGTTGCGTAGAACAAACTTTTGCCAGTTGCGTAAAACAAACTTGTGCCAGTTGTGTCAAAAAAACTTGTGCCGGTTGCGTAGAACAAACATGTGCCAGTTGCATAGAACAAACTTGTGCCAGTTACGTAGAACAAACTTGTGCCAGTTGCGTAGAACAAACTTGTGCTAGTTGCGTCAAACAAACTTGTGCCAGTTGCATAGAGCAAACTTGTGCCAGTTGCGTCAAACAAACTTGTGCCAGTTGCATCAAACAAACTTGTGCCAGTTGAGTAGAACAAACTTGAGCCAGTTGCGTAGAACAAACTTGTGCCAGTTGCGTCGAACAGACTTGTGACAGTTGCGTTGAACAAACTTGTGCCAGTTGAGTAGAATAAACTTGTGCCAGTTGCATAGAACAAACTTGTGCCAGTTGCGTAGAACAAACTTGGGCCAGTTGCATCGAAAAAACTTGTGCCAGTTGCGTAGAACAAACTTTTGCCAGTTGCGTAAAACAAACTTGTGCCAGTTGTGTCAAAAAAACTTGTGCCGGTTGCGTAGAACAAACATGTGCCAGTTGCATAGAACAAACTTGTGCCAGTTACGTAGAACAAACTTGTGCCAGTTGCGTAGAACAAACTTGTGCTAGTTGCGTCAAACAAACTTGTGCCAGTTGCATAGAGCAAACTTGTGCCAGTTGCGTCAAACAAACTTGTGCCAGTTGCATCAAACAAACTTGTGCCAGTTGAGTAGAACAAACTTGAGCCAGTTGCGTAGAACAAACTTGTGCCAGTTGCATCGAACAGACTTGTGACAGTTGCGTTGAACAAACTTGTGCCAGTTGAGTAGAATAAACTTGTGCCAGTTGCATAGAACAAACTTGTGCCAGTTGCGTAGAACAAACTTGGGCCAGTTGCATAGAACAAACTTGTGCCAGTTGCGAAGAACAAACTTGTGCCAATTGCGTCAAACAAACCTGTGCCAGTTGCGTAGAACAAACTTATGCCAGTTGCGTAGAACAAACTTGTGCCAGTTTCGTCGAACAAACTTGTGCCAGTTGCATCGAACAAACTTGTGCCAGTTGTGTTGGACAAACTTGTGCCAGTTGCGTAGAACAAACTTGTGCCAGTTGTTTCAAACAAACTTTTGCCAGTTTCGTCAAACAAACTTGGGCCTGTTGCGTCAAACAAACTTGTGCCAGTTGCTTAGAACAAACTTGTGCCAGTTGCGTAGAACACACTTGTGCCAGTTGTGTCAAACAAACTTGTGCCAGTTGCATAGAACAAACTTGTTCCAGTTGTGTAGAGCAACCTTGTACCAGTTGCGTCAAACACCCTTGTGCCAGTTGCGTCAAACAAACTTGTGCCAGTTGCGTCAAACAAATTTATGCCAGTTGCATAGAACAAACTTGTGCCAGTTGCGTAGAACAAACTTGTGCCAGTTGCATCGAACAAACTTGTGCCAGTTGCGTCGAACAAACTTGTGCCAGTTGCGTCAGACAAACTTGTGCCAATTGCGTCGAACAAACTTGTGCCAGTTGCGTAGAACAAACTTGTGCCAGTTGTGTCAAACAAACTTGTGCCAGTTGCATAAAACAAACTTGTGCCAGTTGCGTCGAACAAACTTGTGCCAGTTGCATAGAACAAACTTGTGCCAGTTACGTAGAACAAACTTGTGCCAGTTGTGTCAGACAAACTTGTGTCAGTTGCGCAGAACAAATTTGTGCCAGTTCCGTAGAACAAACTTGTGCCAGTTGCGTAGAAAAAACTTGTGCCAGTTGCGTAGAACAAACTTGTGCCAGTTGCGTCGAACAAACTTGTGCCAGTTTCGTCGAACAAACTTGTGCCAGTTGCGTAGAACAAACTTGTGCCAGTTTTGTCAAACAAACTTGTGCCAGTTGCCTCAAACAAACTTGGGCCAGTTGTGTCGAAGAAACTTGTGCCAGTTGCGTAGAACAAACTTGTGCCAGTTGTGTAGAACAAACTTGTGCCAGTTGCGTAGAACAAACTTTTGCCAGTTCCATAGAACAAACTTGTGCCAGTTGCATAAAACAACCTTGTGCCAGTTGCGTCAAAACAAACATGTGCCAGTTGCGTCAAAAAAAATTGTGCCAGTTGTGTCAAACAAACTTGTGCCAGTTGGGTCGAATAAACTTGTGCTAGTTGCGTTAGACAAATTTCTGCCAGTTGCGCCGAACAAACTTGTGCCAGTTGCATCGAACAAACTTGTGCCAGTTGCGTAGAACAAACTTGTGCCAGTTGCGTCAAACAATCTTGGGCCAGTTGCATAGAACAAACTTGTGCCAGGTGCGTCAAACAAATTTGTGCCAGTTGCGTCGAACAAACTTGTGGCAGTTGCATCGAACAAACCTGCACCAGTTGCGTCGAACAAGCTTGTGCCAGTTGCGTCAAACAAACTTGTGACAGTTGCATCGAACAAACTTGTGCCAGTTGTGTAGAACAACCTTGTGCCAGTTGTATCAAACAAACTTGTGCCAGTTGCATAGAACAAACTTGTGCCACTTGCGTCGAGCAAACTTGTGCCAGTTGTGTCAAACAAACTTTTGCCAGTTGCGTACAACAAACTTGTGCCAGTTGTTTCAAACAAACTTGTGCCAGTTGGGTCCAATAAACTTGTGCTAGTTGTGTTATACAAATTTGTGCCAGTTGCGCCGAACAAACTTGTGAGAGTTGCATCGAACAAACTTGTGCCAGTTGCGTAGAACAAACTTGTGCCAGTTGCGTCAAACAAACTTGGGCCAGTTGCATACGACAAACTTGTGCCAGTTGCGTCAAAAAAACTTGTGCCAGTTGCGTCGAACAAACTTGTGCCAGTTGCATCGAACAAACTTGTGCCAGTTGCGTCGAACAAGCTTGTGCCAGTTGCGTCAAACATACTTGTGACAGTTGCATCGAACAAACTTGTGCCAGTTGCATAGAACAATCTTGTGCCAGTTGTGTCAAACAAACTTGTGCCAGTTGCATAGAACAAACTTATGCCACTTGCGTCGAGCAAATTTGTGCCAGTTGCGTCAAACAAACTTTTGCCAGTTGCGTAGAACAAACTTGTGCCACTTGTGTCAAAAAAACTTGTACCAGTTGCGTAGAACAATCTTGTGCCAGTTGCGTAGAACAAACTTGTGCCAGTTACGTAGAACAAACTTGTGCCAGTTGCGTAGAACAAACTTGTGCCAGTTGCATCAAACAAACTTGGGCCAGTTGCGTCAAACAAACTTGTGCCAGTTGCGTCAAACAAACTTGTACCAGTTGTGTAGAACAAACTTGAGCCAGTTGCGTTGAACTAACTTGTGCCAGTTGCGTAGACCAAACTTGTGCCAGTTGCGTAGAACAAACTTGTGCCAGTTACGTAGAATAAACTTTTGCCATTTGTGTCAAACAAACTTGTGCCAGTTGCGTAGAACAAACTTGTGCCAGTTGCGTAGAACAAACTTGTGCCAGTTACGTAGAACAAACTTGTGCCAGTTGCGTAGAACAACCTTGTGCTAGTTGCCTCAAACAAACTTGTGCCAGTTGCGTCAAAGAAACTTGTGCCAGTTGCGTCAAACAAACTTGTGCCAGTTGTGTAGAACAAACTTGAGTAGGTTGCGTAGAACAAACTTGTGCCAGTTGCGTCGAACATACTTGTGCCAGTTGCGTTGAAGAAACTTGTGCCAGTTGTTTTAAACAAACTTGTGGCAGTTGCGTAGAACAAACTTGTGCCAGTTGCGTAGACCAAACATTTTCCAGTTGCGTAGAACTAACTTGTGCCAGTTGCGTCGAACAAACTTGTGCCAGTTGCATCGAACAAACTTGTGCCAGGTGCGTTGGACAAACTTGTGACAGTTGCGTAGAACAAACATGTGCCAGTTGTTTCAAACAAACTTTTGCCAGTTGCGTCAAACAAACTTGGGCCAGTTGCGTCAAACAAACTTGTGCCAGTTGCGAAGAACAAACTTATGCCAGTTGCGTAGAACAAACTTGTGCCAGTTGAGTAGAACAAACTTGTGCCAGTTGCGTAGAACAAACTTGTGCCAGTTGCATAGAACAAAATTGTGCCAATTGCGTAGAACAAATTTGTGCAAGTTGCGTAGAACAAACTTGTGCCAGTTACGTCGAACAAACTTGTGCCAGTTGCATAGAACAAACTCGTGCCAGTTGCGAAGAACAAACATGGGCCAGTAGCGCAGAACAAACTCGCACCAGTTCCATAGAACAAACTTGTACCAGTTGCGTAGAACAAACTCGTGCCAGTTGCGTAGAACAAACTTTTGCCAGTTGCGTAGAACAAACTTGTCCCAGTTGCATAGAACAAACTTGTCCCAGTTACGTCAAACAAACTTGTGCCAGTTGCGTAGAACAAACTTGTGCCAGTTGCGTCGAACAAACTTGTGCCAGTTGCGTCGAACAAACTTGTGCCAGTTGCGTCGAACAAACTTGTGGCAGTTGTGTAGAACAAACTTGTGCCAGTTGCATCAAACAAACTATTGCCAGTTGCATACAACAAACTTGTGCCAGTTTTGTAGAGCAACCTTGTGCCATTTGCGTCAAACAACCTTGTGCCAGTTGCGTCAAACAAACTTGTGCCAGTTGCGTCAAACAAATTTATGCCAGTTGCATAGAACAAACTTGTGCCAGTTGCGTAGAACAAACTTGTGCCAGTTGCATCGAACAAACTTGTGCCAGTCGCGTCGAACACACTTGTGCCAGTTGCATAGAACAAACTTGTGCCAATTGCGTCGAACAAACTTGTGCCAGTTGCGTAGAACAAACTTGTGCCAGTTGTGTCAAACAAACTTGTGCCAGTTGCATAAAACAAACTTTTGCCAGTTGCGTCAAACAAACTTGTGTCAGTTGCATAGAACAAACTTGTACCAGTTACGTAGAACAAACTTGTGGCGGTTGTGTCAGACAAACTTGTGCCAGTTGCGTTGAACAAACTTGTGCCAGTTGTGTCAGACAAACTCTTGCTAGTTGCGTCGAACAAACTTGTGCCAGTTGCGTAGAACAAACTTGTGCCAGTTGCGTCGAACAAACTTGTGCCAGTTGCGTAGAACAAACTTGTGCCAGTTGTGTCAAACAAACTTGTGCCAGTTGCATCAAACAAACTTGGGCCAGTTGCGTTGAACAAACTTGTGCCAGTTGCGTCGAGGAAACTTGTGCCAGTTGCGTAGAACAAACTTGTGCCAGTTGTGTAGAACAAACTTGTGCCAGTTGCGTAGAACAAACTTATGCCAGTTGCATAGAACAAACTTGTGCCAGTTGCGTCAAACAACCTTGTGCCAGTTGCGTCAAACAACCTTGTGCCAGTTGCGTCAAAAAAACTTGTGCAGGTTGCGTCAAAAAAACTTGTGCCAGTTGTGTCAAACAAACTTGTGCCAGTTGGGTCGAATAAAATTGTGCCAGTTGCGTAGAACAAACTTGTGCCAGTTGCGTCAAAGAAACTTGTGCCAGTTGCGTAGAACAAACTTGTGCCAGTTGCGTCAAAGAAACTTGTGCCAGTTGCGTCGAACAAACTTGTGCCAGTTGCGTCGAACAAACTTGTGCCAGTTGCGTCAAACAAACTTGTGCCAGTTGCATCGAACAAACTTGTGCCAGTTGCGTTGAACAAACTTGTGCCACTTGCGTAGAACAAACTTGTGCCAGTTGCATAGAACAAACTTGTGCCACTTGCGTCAAACAAACTTGTGCCAGTTGCGCAGAACAAACTTTTGCCAGTTGCGTAGAACAAACTTGTGCCAGTTTTGTCAAACAAACTTGTGCCAGTTGCGTCAAACAAATTTGTGCCCGTTACGTGGAACAAACTTGTGCCAATTGCGTAGAACAAACTTCTGCCAGTTGCGTCAAACAAACTTGGGCCAGTTGCGTAGAACAAACTTGTGCCAGTTGCGTCAAACAAACTTGTGCCAGTTGCGTCAAACAAACTTGTGCCAGTTGCGTAGAACAAACTTGAGCCAGTTGCGTCAAACAAACTTGTGCCAGTTGCGTAGAACAAACTTGAGCCAGTTGCGTAGAACAAACTTGTGCCAGTTGCGTAGAACAAAATTGTGCCAGTTGCGCTGAACAAACTTGTGCCAGTTGTTTCAAACAAAATTTTGCCAGTTGCGTCAAACAAACTTGGGCCAGTTGCGTCGAACAAACTTGTGCCAGTTGCGACAAACAAATTTATGCCAGTTGCATAGAACAAACTTGTGCCAGTTGCGTAGAACAAACTTGTGCCAGTTGCATCGAACAAACTTGTGCCAGTTGCGTCGAACACACTTGTGCCAGTTGCGTCGGACAAACTTGTGCCAGTTGCGTCGAACAAACTTGTGCCAGTTGCGTAGAACAAACTTATGCCAGTTGCGTCGGACAAACTTGTGCCAGTTGCGTCGAACAAACTTGTGCCAGTTGCGTAGAACAAACTTGTGCCAGTTGTGTCAAACAAACTTTTGCCAGTTGCGTCAAAAAAACTTGGGCCAGTTGCGTCGAACAAACTTGGGCCAGTTGTGTCGGACAAATTTGTGCCAGTTACGTAGAACAAACATGTGCCAGTTGCGAACTACAAACTTGTGCCAGTTGCGTTGAACAAACTTGGGCCAGTTGCGTCAAACAAACTTGTACTAGTTGCGTTAAACAAACTTGTACTAGTTGCGTTAAACAAACTTTTGCCAGTTGCGTCAAACAAACTTGTGCCAGTTGCGTTGAACAAACTTGTGCCAGTTGCGTAGAACAAACTTGAATCAGTTGTGTAGAACAAACTTGTGCCAGTTGCGTAGAACAAACATTTTCCAGTTGCGTAGAACAAACTTGTGCCAGTTGCGTCGAACAAACTTGTGCCAGCTGATCGAACAAAGTTGTGCCAGTTGCGTTTGACAAACTTGTGCCAGTTGCGTTGAACAAACTTGTGACAGTTGCGTACAACAAACTTGTGCCAGTTGTTTCAAACAAACTTTTGCCAGTTGCGTCAAACAAACTTGGGCCAGTTGCGTCAAACAAACTTGTGCCAGTTGCGTAGAACAAACTTGTGGCATTTGCGTCAAAAAACTTGTGCCAGCTGCGTAGAACAAATTTGTGCCAGTTGCGTAGAACGAACTTGTGCCAGTTGTGTCGAACAAAATTGTGCCTGTTGCATAGAACAAACTCGTGACAGTTGCGAAGAACAACCTTGGGCCAGTTGCGTAGAACAAACTTGTGCCAGTTGCGATGAACAAACTTGTGGCAGTTGTGTCAAACAAACTTGTGCCAGTTGCGTAGAACAAACTTGTGCCAGTTGCGTAGAACAAACTTGTGCCTGTTGCATCGAACAAACTTGTGCCAGTTGGGTCGAACAAACTTGTGCCAGTTGCATCGAACAAACTTGTGTCAATTACATAGAACAAACTTATGCCAGTTGCGTCGAACAAACTTGTGCCAGTTGCGTCGAAGAAACTTGTGCCAGTTGCGTAGAAAAAACTTGTGCCAGTTGCGTCAAACAAACTTGTGCCAGTTGCATAGAACAAACTTGTTCCAGTTGTGTAGAGCAACCTTGTGCCAGTTGCATCAAACAACCTTGTGCCAGTTGCTTCAAACAAACTTGTGCCAGTTGCGTCAAACAAATTTATGCCAGTTGCATAGAACAAACTTGTGCCAGTTGCGTAGAACAAACTTGTGCCAGTTGCATCGAACAAACTTGTGCCAGTTGCGTCGAACACACTTATGCCAGTTGTGTCGGACAAACTTGTGCCAATTGCGTCGAACAAACTTGTGCCAGTTGCGTAGAACAAACTTGTGCCAGTTGTATCAAACAAACTTGTGCCAGTTGCATAAAACAAACTTGTGCCAGTTGCATCGAACAAACTTGTGCCAGTTACGTAGAACAAACTTGTGCCAGTTACGTAGAACAAACTTGTGCCAGTTGTGTGGGACAAACTTGTGCCAGTTGCGCAGAACAAATTTGTGCCAGTTCCGTAGAACAAACTTGTGCCAGTTGCGTAGAACAAACTTGTGCCAGTTTCGTCGAACAAACTTGTGCCAGTTGCGTAGAACAAACTTGTGTCAGTTGTGTCAAACAAACTTGTGCCAGTTGCGTCAAACAAACTTGGGCCAGTTGCGTCGAAGAAACTTGTGCCAGTTGCGTAGAACAAAATTGTGCCAGTTGCGTAGAACAAACTTGTGCCAGTTGCGTAGAACAAACTTGTGCCAGTTCCATAGAACAAACTTGTGCTATTTGCATAAAACAACCTTGTGCCAGTTGCGTCAAACAAACTTGTGCCAGTTGCGTCAAAAAATTTGTGCCAGTTGTGTCAAACAAACTTTTGCCAGTTGGGTCGAATAAACTTGAGCTAGTTGCGTTAAACAAATTTGTGCCAGTTGCGCCGAACAAACTTGTGCCAGTTGCATCAAACAAACTTGTGCCAGTTGCGTTAAACAAACTTGTGCCATTTGCGTCAAACAAAGTTGTGCCAGTTGTGTCGAACAAAGTTGTGCCAGTTGCATCGAACAAACTTGTGCCAGTTGCGTCGAACAAGTTTGTGCCAGTTGCGTCGAACAAACTTGTGACAGTTGCATCGAACAAACTTGTGCCAGTTGCGTAGAACAAACTTGTGCCAGTTGTGTCAAACAAACTTGTGCCAGTTGCATAGAACAAACTTGTGCCACTTGCGTCGAGCAAACTTGTGCCAGTTGCGTCATACAAACTTTTGCCAGTTGCGTAGAACAAACTTGTGCCAGTTGTGTCAAACAAACTTGTGCCAGTTGCGAAGAACAAACTTGTGCCAGTTGTGTAGAACAAACTTGTGCCAGTTACGTAGAACAAACTTGTGCCAGTTGCGTCAAACAAACTTGTGCCAGTTGCATAAAACAAACTTGTGCCAGTTGCGTCGAACAAACTTGTGCCAGTTGCATAGAACAAACTTGTGCCAGTTACGTAGAACAAACTTGTTCCAGTTGTGTCAGACAAACTTGTGTCAGTTGCGCAGAACAAATTTGTGCCAGTTCCGTAGAACAAACTTGTGCCAGTTGCGTAGAAAAAACTTGCGCCAGAGCGTAGAACAAACTTGTGCCAGTTGCGTCGAACAAACTTGTGCCAGTTTCGTCGAACAAACTTGAGCCAGTTGCGTAGAACAAACTTGTGCCAGTTGCCTCAAACAAACTTGGGCCAGTTGTGTCGAAGAAACTTGTGCCAGTTGCGTAGAACAAACTTGTGCCAGTTGTGTAGAACAAACTTGTGCCAGTCGCGTCGAACACACTTGTGCCAGTTGCATAGAACAAACTTGTGCCAATTGCGTCGAACAAACTTGTGCCAGTTGCGTAGAACAAACTTGTGCCAGTTGTGTCAAACAAACTTGTGCCAGTTGCATAAAACAAACTTTTGCCAGTTGCGTCAAACAAACTTGTGTCAGTTGCATAGAACAAACTTGTACCAGTTACGTAGAACAAACTTGTGGCGGTTGTGTCAGACAAACTTGTGCCAGTTGCGTTGAACAAACTTGTGCCAGTTGTGTCAGACAAACTCTTGCTAGTTGCGTCGAACAAACTTGTGCCAGTTGCGTAGAACAAACTTGTGCCAGTTGCGTCGAACAAACTTGTGCCAGTTGCGTAGAACAAACTTGTGCCAGTTGTGTCAAACAAACTTGTGCCAGTTGCATCAAACAAACTTGGGCCAGTTGCGTTGAACAAACTTGTGCCAGTTGCGTCGAGGAAACTTGTGCCAGTTGCGTAGAACAAACTTGTGCCAGTTGTGTAGAACAAACTTGTGCCAGTTGCGTAGAACAAACTTATGCCAGTTGCATAGAACAAACTTGTGCCAGTTGCGTCAAACAACCTTGTGCCAGTTGCGTCAAACAACCTTGTGCCAGTTGCGTCAAAAAAACTTGTGCAGGTTGCGTCAAAAAAACTTGTGCCAGTTGTGTCAAACAAACTTGTGCCAGTTGGGTCGAATAAAATTGTGCCAGTTGCGTAGAACAAACTTGTGCCAGTTGCGTCAAAGAAACTTGTGCCAGTTGCGTAGAACAAACTTGTGCCAGTTGCGTCAAAGAAACTTGTGCCAGTTGCGTCGAACAAACTTGTGCCAGTTGCGTCGAACAAACTTGTGCCAGTTGCGTCAAACAAACTTGTGCCAGTTGCATCGAACAAACTTGTGCCAGTTGCGTTGAACAAACTTGTGCCACTTGCGTAGAACAAACTTGTGCCAGTTGCATAGAACAAACTTGTGCCACTTGCGTCAAACAAACTTGTGCCAGTTGCGCAGAACAAACTTTTGCCAGTTGCGTAGAACAAACTTGTGCCAGTTTTGTCAAACAAACTTGTGCCAGTTGCGTCAAACAAATTTGTGCCCGTTACGTGGAACAAACTTGTGCCAATTGCGTAGAACAAACTTCTGCCAGTTGCGTCAAACAAACTTGGGCCAGTTGCGTAGAACAAACTTGTGCCAGTTGCGTCAAACAAACTTGTGCCAGTTGCGTCAAACAAACTTGTGCCAGTTGCGTAGAACAAACTTGAGCCAGTTGCGTCAAACAAACTTGTGCCAGTTGCGTAGAACAAACTTGAGCCAGTTGCGTAGAACAAACTTGTGCCAGTTGCGTAGAACAAAATTGTGCCAGTTGCGCTGAACAAACTTGTGCCAGTTGTTTCAAACAAAATTTTGCCAGTTGCGTCAAACAAACTTGGGCCAGTTGCGTCGAACAAACTTGTGCCAGTTGCGACAAACAAATTTATGCCAGTTGCATAGAACAAACTTGTGCCAGTTGCGTAGAACAAACTTGTGCCAGTTGCATCGAACAAACTTGTGCCAGTTGCGTCGAACACACTTGTGCCAGTTGCGTCGGACAAACTTGTGCCAGTTGCGTCGAACAAACTTGTGCCAGTTGCGTAGAACAAACTTATGCCAGTTGCGTCGGACAAACTTGTGCCAGTTGCGTCGAACAAACTTGTGCCAGTTGCGTAGAACAAACTTGTGCCAGTTGTGTCAAACAAACTTTTGCCAGTTGCGTCAAAAAAACTTGGGCCAGTTGCGTCGAACAAACTTGGGCCAGTTGTGTCGGACAAATTTGTGCCAGTTACGTAGAACAAACATGTGCCAGTTGCGAACTACAAACTTGTGCCAGTTGCGTTGAACAAACTTGGGCCAGTTGCGTCAAACAAACTTGTACTAGTTGCGTTAAACAAACTTGTACTAGTTGCGTTAAACAAACTTTTGCCAGTTGCGTCAAACAAACTTGTGCCAGTTGCGTTGAACAAACTTGTGCCAGTTGCGTAGAACAAACTTGAATCAGTTGTGTAGAACAAACTTGTGCCAGTTGCGTAGAACAAACATTTTCCAGTTGCGTAGAACAAACTTGTGCCAGTTGCGTCGAACAAACTTGTGCCAGCTGATCGAACAAAGTTGTGCCAGTTGCGTTTGACAAACTTGTGCCAGTTGCGTTGAACAAACTTGTGACAGTTGCGTACAACAAACTTGTGCCAGTTGTTTCAAACAAACTTTTGCCAGTTGCGTCAAACAAACTTGGGCCAGTTGCGTCAAACAAACTTGTGCCAGTTGCGTAGAACAAACTTGTGGCATTTGCGTCAAAAAACTTGTGCCAGCTGCGTAGAACAAATTTGTGCCAGTTGCGTAGAACGAACTTGTGCCAGTTGTGTCGAACAAAATTGTGCCTGTTGCATAGAACAAACTCGTGACAGTTGCGAAGAACAACCTTGGGCCAGTTGCGTAGAACAAACTTGTGCCAGTTGCGATGAACAAACTTGTGGCAGTTGTGTCAAACAAACTTGTGCCAGTTGCGTAGAACAAACTTGTGCCAGTTGCGTAGAACAAACTTGTGCCTGTTGCATCGAACAAACTTGTGCCAGTTGGGTCGAACAAACTTGTGCCAGTTGCATCGAACAAACTTGTGTCAATTACATAGAACAAACTTATGCCAGTTGCGTCGAACAAACTTGTGCCAGTTGCGTCGAAGAAACTTGTGCCAGTTGCGTAGAAAAAACTTGTGCCAGTTGCGTCAAACAAACTTGTGCCAGTTGCATAGAACAAACTTGTTCCAGTTGTGTAGAGCAACCTTGTGCCAGTTGCATCAAACAACCTTGTGCCAGTTGCTTCAAACAAACTTGTGCCAGTTGCGTCAAACAAATTTATGCCAGTTGCATAGAACAAACTTGTGCCAGTTGCGTAGAACAAACTTGTGCCAGTTGCATCGAACAAACTTGTGCCAGTTGCGTCGAACACACTTATGCCAGTTGTGTCGGACAAACTTGTGCCAATTGCGTCGAACAAACTTGTGCCAGTTGCGTAGAACAAACTTGTGCCAGTTGTATCAAACAAACTTGTGCCAGTTGCATAAAACAAACTTGTGCCAGTTGCATCGAACAAACTTGTGCCAGTTACGTAGAACAAACTTGTGCCAGTTACGTAGAACAAACTTGTGCCAGTTGTGTGGGACAAACTTGTGCCAGTTGCGCAGAACAAATTTGTGCCAGTTCCGTAGAACAAACTTGTGCCAGTTGCGTAGAACAAACTTGTGCCAGTTTCGTCGAACAAACTTGTGCCAGTTGCGTAGAACAAACTTGTGTCAGTTGTGTCAAACAAACTTGTGCCAGTTGCGTCAAACAAACTTGGGCCAGTTGCGTCGAAGAAACTTGTGCCAGTTGCGTAGAACAAAATTGTGCCAGTTGCGTAGAACAAACTTGTGCCAGTTGCGTAGAACAAACTTGTGCCAGTTCCATAGAACAAACTTGTGCTATTTGCATAAAACAACCTTGTGCCAGTTGCGTCAAACAAACTTGTGCCAGTTGCGTCAAAAAATTTGTGCCAGTTGTGTCAAACAAACTTTTGCCAGTTGGGTCGAATAAACTTGAGCTAGTTGCGTTAAACAAATTTGTGCCAGTTGCGCCGAACAAACTTGTGCCAGTTGCATCAAACAAACTTGTGCCAGTTGCGTTAAACAAACTTGTGCCATTTGCGTCAAACAAAGTTGTGCCAGTTGTGTCGAACAAAGTTGTGCCAGTTGCATCGAACAAACTTGTGCCAGTTGCGTCGAACAAGTTTGTGCCAGTTGCGTCGAACAAACTTGTGACAGTTGCATCGAACAAACTTGTGCCAGTTGCGTAGAACAAACTTGTGCCAGTTGTGTCAAACAAACTTGTGCCAGTTGCATAGAACAAACTTGTGCCACTTGCGTCGAGCAAACTTGTGCCAGTTGCGTCATACAAACTTTTGCCAGTTGCGTAGAACAAACTTGTGCCAGTTGTGTCAAACAAACTTGTGCCAGTTGCGTAGAACAAACTTGTGCCAGTTGTGTAGAACAAACTTGTGCCAGTTACGTAGAACAAACTTGTGCCAGTTGCGTCAAACAAACTTGTGCCAGTTGCATAAAACAAACTTGTGCCAGTTGCGTCGAACAAACTTGTGCCAGTTGCATAGAACAAACTTGTGCCAGTTACGTAGAACAAACTTGTTCCAGTTGTGTCAGACAAACTTGTGTCAGTTGCGCAGAACAAATTTGTGCCAGTTCCGTAGAACAAACTTGTGCCAGTTGCGTAGAAAAAACTTGCGCCAGAGCGTAGAACAAACTTGTGCCAGTTGCGTCGAACAAACTTGTGCCAGTTTCGTCGAACAAACTTGAGCCAGTTGCGTAGAACAAACTTGTGCCAGTTGCCTCAAACAAACTTGGGCCAGTTGTGTCGAAGAAACTTGTGCCAGTTGCGTAGAACAAACTTGTGCCAGTTGTGTAGAACAAACTTGTGCCAGTTGCGTAGAACAATCTTGTGCCAGTTCCATAGAACAAACTTGTGCCAGTTGCATAAAACAACCTTGTGCCAGTTGCGTCAAACAAACTTGTGCCAGTTGCATAAAAAAAATTGGTGCCAGTTGTGTCAAACAAACTTGTGCCAGTTGGGTCGAATAAACTTGTGCTAGTTGCGTTAGACAAATTTGTGCCAGTTGCGCCGAACAAACTTGTGCCAGTTGCATCGAACAAACTTGTGCCAGTTGCGTAGAACAAACTTGTGCCAGTTGCGTCAAACAATCTTTGGCCAGTTGCATAGAACAAACTTGTGCCAGTTGCGTCAAACAAACTTGTGCCAGTTGCGTCGAACAAACTTGTGGCAGTTGCATCGAACAAACCTGTGCCAGTTGCGTCGAACAAGCTTGTGCCAGTTGCGTCAAACAAACTTGTGACAGTTGCATCGAACAAACTTGTGCCAGTTGCGTAGAACAACCTTGTGCCAGTTGTGTCAAACAAACTTGTGCCAGTTGCATAGAACAAACTTGTGCCACTTGCGTCAAGCAAACTTGTGCCAGTTGTGTCAAACAAACTTTTGCCAGTTGCGTACAACAAACTTGTGCCAGTTGTTTCAAACAAACTTGTGCCAATTGGGTCGAATAAACTTGTGCTAGTTGTGTTAGACAAATTTGTGCCAGTTGCGCCGAACAAACTTGTGCCAGTTGCGTAGAACAAACTTGTGCCAGTTGCGTAAAACAAACTTGTGCCAGTTGCGTCAAACAAACTTGGGCCAGTTGCATAGAACAAACTTGTGCCAGTTGCGTCAAAAAAACTTGTGCCAAGTGCGTCAAAAAAACTTGTGCCAGTTGCGTCGAACAAACTTGTGCCAGTTGCATCGAACAAACTTGTGCCAGTTGCGTCGAACAAGCTTGTGCCAGTTGCGTCAAACATACTTGTGACAGTTGCATCGAACAAACTTGTGCCAGTTGCGTAGAACAAACTTGTGCCAGTTGTGTCAAACAAACTTGTGCCAGTTGCATAGAACAAACTTATGCCACTTGCGTCGAGCAAACTTGTGCCAGTTGCTTAGAACAAACTTGTGCCACTTGTGTCAAACAAACTTGTACCAGTTGCGTAGAACAATCTTGTGCCAGTTGCGTAGAACAAACTTGTGCCAGTTACGTAGAAAAAACTTGTGCCAGTTGCGTAGAACAAACTTGTGCCAGTTACGTCAAACAAACTTGGGCCAGTTGCGTCAAACAAACTTGTGCCAGTTGCGTCAAACAAACTTGTACCAGTTGTGTAGAACAAACTTGAGCCAGTTGCGTAGAACAAACTTGTGCCAGTTGCGTCGAACAGACTTGTGACAGTTGCGTTGAACAAACTTGAGCCAGTTGCGTTGAACAAACTTGTGCCGGTTGCATAGACCAAACTTGTGCCAGTTGCGTAGAACAAACTTGTGCCAGTTACGTAGAATAAACTTTTGCCATTTGTGTCAAACAAACTTGTGCCAGTTGCGTAGAACAAACTTGTGCCAGTTGCGTAGAACAAACTTGTGCCAGTTACGTAGAACAAACTTGTGCCAGTTGCGTAGAACAACCTTGTGCTAGTTGCCTCAAACAAACTTGGGCCAGTTGCATAGAAGAAACTTGTGCCAGTTGCGTCAAAGAAACTTGTGCCAGTTGCGTCAAACAAACTTGTGCCAGTTGCGTAGAACAAACTTGAGACAGTTGCGTAGAACAAACTTGTGCCAGTTGCGTCGAACATACTTGTGCCAGTTGCGTTGAAGAAACTTGTGCCAGTTGCGTAGAACAAACTTGTGGCAGTTGCGTAGAACAAACTTGTGCCAGTTGCGTAGAACAAACATTTTCCAGTTGCGTGGAACAAACTTGTGCCAGTTGCGTCGAACAAACTTGTGCCAGTTGCGTCGAACAAACTTGTGCCAGGTGCGTTGGACAAACTTGTGACAGTTGCATAGAACAAACTTGTGCCAGTTGTTTCAAACAAACTTTTGCCAGTTGCGTCAAACAAACTTGGGCCAGTTGCGTCAAACAAACTTGTGCCAGTTGTGTAGAACAAACTTATGCCAGTTGCGTAGAACAAACTTGTGCCAGTTGAGTAGAACAAACTTGTGCCAGTTGCGTAGAACAAACTTGTGCCAGTTGCGTAGAACAAACTTGTGCCAGTTGTGTAGAACAAATTTGTGCAAGTTGCATAGAACAAACTTGTGGCAGTTACGTCGAACAAACTTTTGCCAGTTGTGTCAGACAAACTTGTGCCAGTTGCGTAGAACAAACTTGTGCCAGTTGTGTCAGACAAACTTGTGCCAGTTGCGTAGAACAAACTTGTGCCAGTTGCGTAGAACAAACTTGTGCCAATTGCGTCGAACAAACTTGTGCCAGTTGCGTCGAACAAACTTGTGCCAGTTTCGTCGAACAAACTTGTGCCAGTTGCGTAGAACAAACTTGTGCAGGTTGTGTCAAACAAACTTGTGCCAGTTGCGTCAAACAAACTTGGGCCAGTTGCGTTGAACAAACTTGTGCCAGTTGCGTCGAGGAAACTTGTGCCAGTTGCGTAGATCAAACTTGTGCCAGTTGTGTAGAACAAACTTGTGCCAGTTGCGTAGAACAATCTTATGCCAGTTGCATAGAACAAACTTGTGCCAGTTTTGTAGAACAACCTTGTGCCAGTTGCGTCAAACAACCTTGTGCCAGTTGCGTCAAACAAACTTGTGCAGGTTGCGTCAAAAAAACTTGTGCCAGTTGTGTCAAACAAACTTGTGCCAGTTGGGTCGAATAAAATTGTGCCAGTTGCATTAAACAAACTTGTGCCAGTTGCGTCGAACAAACTTGTGCCAGTTGCGTCGAACAAACTTGTGCCAGTTGCGTCAAACAAACTTGTGCCAGTTGCATCGAACAAACTTGTGCCAGTTGCGTCGAACAAACTTGTGCCAGTTGCGTAGAACAAACTTTTGCCAGTTGCGTCAAACAAACTTGGGCCACTTGCGTCGAACAAACTTGTGCCAGTTGCGCAGAACAAACTTTTGCCAGTTGCGTAGAACAAACTTGTGCCAGTTTTGTCAAACAAACTTGTGCCAGTTGCGTCAAACAAAATTGTGCCCGTTACGTGGAACAAACTTGTGCCAGTTGCGTAGAACAAACTTCTGCCAGTTGCGTCAAACAAACTTGGGCCAGTTGTGTAGAACAAAATTGTGCCAGTTGCGTCAAACAAACTTGTGCCAGTTGCGTCAAACAAACTTGTGCCAGTTGCGTAGAACAAACTTGAGCCAGTTGCGTCAAACAAACTGCTGCCAGTTGCGTAGAACAAAGTTGAGCCAGTTGCGTAGAACAAACTTGTGCCAGTTGCGTAGAACAAACTTTTTGCCAGTTGTGTCCAAAAAACTTTTCCCATTTGCGTCAAACAAACTTGGGCCAGTTGCGTCAAACAAATTTATGCCAGTTGCATAGAACAAACTTGTGCCAGTTGCGTCGAACAAACTTGTGCCAGTTGCGTCGAACAAACTTGTGCCAGTTGCGTAGAACAAACTTATGCCAGTTGCGTCGGACAAACTTGTGCCAGTTGCGTCGAACGAACTTGTGCCAGTTGCGTAGAACAAACTTGTGCCAGTTGTGTCAAACAAACTTTTGCCAGTTGCGTCAAACAAACTTGGGCCAGTTGCGTCGAACAAACTTGGGCCAGTTGTGTCGGACAAACTTGTGCCAGTTACGTAGAACAAACTTGTGCTAGTTGCGAACTACAAACTTGTGCCAGTTGCCTTGAACAAACTTCGGCCAGTCGCGTCAAACAAACTTGTGCTAGTTGCGTTAAACAAACTTTTGCCAGTTGCGTCAAACAAACTTGTGCCAGTTGCGTTGAACAAACTTGTGCCTGTTGCGTAGAACAAACTTGAATCAGTTGCGTAGAACAAACTTGTGCCAGTTGCGTAGAACAAACATTTTCCAGTTGCGTAGAACAAACTTGTGCCAGTTGAACGAACAAAGTTGTGCCAGTTGCGTTTGACGAACTTTTGCCAGTTGCGTTGAACAAACTTGTGCCAGTTGCGTAGAACAAACTTGTGCCAGTTGTTTCAAACAAACTTTTGCCAGTTGCGTCAAACAAACTTGGGCCAGTTGCGTCAAACAAACTTGTGCCAGTTGCGTAGAACAAACTTGTGGCATTTGCGTCAAAAAACTTGTGCCAGTTGCGTAGAACAAATTTGTGCTAGTTGCGTAGAACAAACTTGTGCCAGTTGTGTCGAACAAACTTGAGCCAGTTGCATAGAACAAACTTTTGCCAGTTGCGTCGAACAGACTTGTGACAGTTGCGTTGAACAAACTTGAGCCAGTTGCGTTGAACAAACTTGTGCCAGTTGCGTAGAACAAACTTGTGCCAGTTGTGTAGAACAAACTTGTGCCAGTTACGTAGAATAAACTTTTGCCATTTGTGTCAAACAAACTTTTGCCAGCTGCATAGAACAAACTTTTGCCAGTTGCGTAGAACAAACTTGTGCCAGTTACGTAGAACAAACTTGTGCCAGTTGCATAGAACAACCTTGTGCTAGTTACGTCAAACAAACTTGGGCCAGTTGCGTCAAACAAACTTGTGCCAGTTGCGTCAAACAAACTTGTGCCAGTTGCGTACAACAAACTTGAGACAGTTGCGTAGAACAAATTTGTGCCAGTTGCGTCGAACATATTTGTGCCAGTTGCGTTGAAGAAACTTGTGCCAGTTGCGTAGAACAAACTTGTGCCAGTTGCGTAGAACAAACTTGTGCCAGTTGCGTAGAACAAACATTTTCCAGTTGCGTAGAATAAACTTGTGCCAGTTGCGTCGAACAAACTTGTGCCAGTTGCATCGAACAAACTTGTGCCAGGTACGTTGGACAAACTTGTGACAGTTGAGTAGAACAAACTTGTGCCAGTTGTTTCAAACAAACTTTTGCCAGTTGCGTCAAACAAACTTGGGCCAGTTGTGTCAAACAAACTTGTGCCAGTTGCATAGAACAAACTTGTGCCAGTTGCGTAGAACAAACTTGTGCCAGTTGCGTAGAACAAACTTGTGCCAGTTGCGTAGAACTAATTTGTGCAACTTGCGTAGAACAAACTTGTGCCAGTTACGTCTAACAAACTTGTGCCAGTTGCATAGAACAAACTCGTGCCAGTTGCGAAGAATAAACATGGGCCAGTAGCGTAGAACAAACTTGTGCCAGTTCCATAGAACAAACTTGTGCCAGTTGCGTAGAACAAACTCGTGCCAGTTGCGTAGAACAAACTGGGGCCAGTTGCGTAGAACAAACTTGTCCCAGTTGCGATGAACAAACTTGTGCCAGTTGCGTCGAACAAACTTGTGCCAGTTGTGCAGAACAAACTTGTGCCAGTTGCGTCAAAAAAACTTGTGCCAGTTGCATAGAACAAACTTGTGCCAGTTGTGTAGAACAACCTTGTGCAAGTTGCGTCAAACAACCTTGTGCCAGTTGCGTCAAACAAACTTGTGCCAGTTGTGTCAAACAAATTTATGCCAGTTGCATAGAACAAACTTCTGCCAGTTGCGTAGAACAAACTTGTCCCAGTTGCATCGAACAAACTTGTGCCAGTTGCGTCGAACACACTTGTGCCAGTTGCGTCGGACAAACTTGTGCCAATTGCGTCGAACAAACTTGTGCCAGTTGCGTAGAACAAACTTGTGCCAGTTGTGTCAAACAACCTTGTGCCAGTTGTGTCAAACAACCTTGTGCCAGTTGCATCAAACAAACTTGTGCCAGTTGCGTCAAATAAATTTATGCCAGTTGCATAGAACAAACTTGTGCCAGTTGCGTCGGACAAACTTTTGCCAGTTGCGTCGAACAAAATTGTGCCAGTTGCATAGAACAAACTTGTGCCAGTTATGTAGAACAAACTTGTGCCAGTTGTGTCAGAAAAACTTGTGCCAGTTGCGTAGAACAAAATTGTGCCAGTTGCGTAGAACAAACTTGAGACAGTTGCGTAGAACAAACTTGTGCCAGTTGCGTAGAACAAACTTGTGCAAGTTGCGTAGAACAAACTTGTGCCAGTTACGTCGAACAAACTTGTGCCAGTTGCGTCGAACAAACTTGTGCCAGTTTCGTTGAACAAACTTGTGCCAGTTGTGTCAAACAAACTTGTGCCAGTTGTGTCAAACAAACTTGTACCAGTTGTGTAGAACAAACTTGAGCCAGTTGCATAGAACAAACTTGTGCCAGTTGCGTCGAACAGACTTGTGACAGTTGCGTTGAACAAACTTGAGCCAGTTGCGTTGAACAAACTTGTGCCAGTTGCGTAGAACAAAAATTGTGCCAGTTGCGTAGAACAAACTTGTGCCAGTTACGTAGAATAAACTTTTGCCATTTGTGTCAAACAAACTTGTGCCAGTTGCATAGAAAAAACTTGTGCCAGTTGCATAGAACAAACTTGTGCCAGTTACGTAGAACAAACTTGTGCCAGCTGCGTAGAACAACCTTGTGGTAGTTGAGTCAAACAAACTTGGGCCAGTTGCATAGAACAAACTTGTGCCAGTTGCGTCAAACAAACTTGTGCCAGTTGCGTCAAACAAACTTGTGCCAGTTGCGGAGATCAAACTTGAGACAGTTGCGTAGAACAAACTTGTGCCAGTTGCGTCGAACATACTTGTGCCAGTTGCGTTGAAGAAACTTGTGCCAGTTGCGTACAACAAACTTGTGGCAGTTGCGTAGAACAAACTTGTGCCAGTTGCGTAGAACAAACATTTTCCAGTTGCGTAGAATAAACTTGTGCCAGTTGCGTCGAACAAACTTGTGCCAGTTGCATCGATCAAACTTGTGCCAGGTACGTTGGACAAACTTGTGACAGTTGAGTAGAACAAACTTGTGCCAGTTGTTTCAAACAAACTTTTGCCAGTTGCATCAAACAAACTTGGGCCAGTTGTGTCAAGTAAACTTGTGCCAGTTGCGTCAAGCAAACCTGTGCCAGTTGTGTAGAGCAAACTTGTGCCAGTTGCGTAGAACAACCTTGTGCCAGTTGCGTCGAACAAACTTGTGCCAGTTGCGTAGAACAAACTTGTGCCAGTTGTGTCAAACAAACTTATGCCAGTTGCGTAGAACAAACTAGTGCCAGTTGCATAGAACAAACTTGTGCCAGTTGCGTAGAACAAACTTGTGCCAATTGCGTGAAACAAACTTGTGCCAGTTGCGTCGAACAAACTTGTGCCCTTTGCATACAACAAACTTGTGCCAGTTGCGTATAACAAACTTGTGCCAGTTGCGTAGAACAAACTTGTGATAGTTGCGTAGAACAAACTTGTGCCAGTTGCATAAAACAAACTTGTGCCAGTTGCGTCAAACAAATTTGTGCCAGTTGCTTCGAACAAACTTGTGCCAGTGGCGTCGAACAAACGTGTGCCAGTTACGGCGAACAAACTTGTGCCAGTTGCGTTGAGAAAACTTGTGCCAGTTGCATCAAAAAAACTTGTGCCAGTTGCGTCAAACAAACTTGTGCCAGTTGCGTCGAACAAACTTGTGCCAGTTACGGCGAACAAATTTGTGCCAGTTGCGTCGAGAAAACTTGTGCCAGTTGCATCAAATAAACTTGTGCCAGTTGCGTCAAACAAACTTGTGCCAGTTGCGTCAAACAAACTTGTGCCAGTTGCGTCAAACAAACTTGTGCCAATTGCGTCAAACAAACTCGTGCCAATTGAGTCGAAAAAACTTGTGCCAGTTACCTCGAACAAACTTGTGCCAGTTCCATCTAAGAAACTTGTGCCAGTTGCGTCAAACAAACTTTGGCCAGTTGCGTCGAACAAACTTGTGCCAGTTGCGTCAAACAAACTTCTGCCAGTTGCATAAAAAAAACTTGTGCCAGTTGCATCAAACAAACTTGTGCCAGTTGCGTAGAACAAACATGTGCCAGTTGTGTAGAACATCCTTGTGCCAGTTGCTTCAAACAAACTTGTGCCAGTTGCGTCAAACAAACTTGTGCCAGTTGCGTCAAACAAACTCGTGCCAGTTGAGTCGAAAAAACTTGTGCCAGTTGTGTTAAACAAACTTGCGCCAGTTGCATCGAACAAACTTGTGCCAGTTGCGTCGAACAAACTTGTGCAAGTTGCGTTGAACAAACTTGCGCCAGTTGCGTCAAATAAACTTGTGCCAGTTGTGTTGAACAAACTTCTTCCAGTTGTGTCAAACAAACTTGTGTCAGTTGCGTAGAACAAACTTGTGCCAGTTACGTCGAACCAACTTGTGTCAGTTGGGTAGTACAAACTTGTGCCAGTTGCGTCAAACAAACTTGTGCCAGATACGTAGAACAAACTAGTGCCAGTTGGATAGAACAAACTTGTGCCAGATGCGTAGAAAAAACTTGTGCCAGTAGCGTAGAACAAACTTGTGCCAGTTGCGTAGAACAAAATTATGCCAGTTGCGTAGAACAAACTTGTGCCAGTGTCATAGAACAAACTTGTGCCAGATGCGTAGAACAAACTTGTGCCAGTTGCGTAAAACAAACTTGTGCCAGTTGCGTAGAACAAACTTTTGCCAGTTGCGTAGAACAAACTTGTGCCAGTTGCGTAGAACAAACTTGTGCCAGTTGCGTAGAACAAACTTGTGCAAGTTGCATAGAACAAACTTGTGCCAGTTGTGTAGAACATACTTGTGCCAGTTGCGTCGAGAAAAGTTGTGCCAGTTGCATCAAATAAACTTGTGCCAGTTGCGTCAAACAAACTTGTGCCAGTTGCGTCAAACAAAGTTGTGCCAGTTGAGTCTAACAAACTTGTGACAGTTGCGTCAAACAAAATTGTACCAGTTGCGTCAAACAAACTTGTGCCAATTGAGTCAAAGAAACTTGTGCCAGTTGCGTCGAACGAACTTGTGCCAGTTGCATCTAACAACTTGTGCCAGTTGCGTCAAACAAACTTGGGCCAGTTGCGGCGAACAAACTTGTGCCAGTTGCATCGAACAAACTTGTGCCAGTTGCGTAGAACAAACTTGTGCCAGTAGTGTCAAACAAAATTGTGCCAGTTGCGTAGAACAAACCTGTGCCAGTTACGTAGAACAACCTTGTGCCATTTGCTTCAAACAAACTTGTGCTGGTTGCGTCAAACAAACTTGTGCCAGTTGCGTCGAACAAACTTGTGCCAGTTGTGTCAAACTAACTTTTGC
The DNA here is from genome assembly GCA_039081455.1 of Macrobrachium rosenbergii. Classification (NCBI taxonomy): domain Eukaryota; kingdom Metazoa; phylum Arthropoda; class Malacostraca; order Decapoda; family Palaemonidae; genus Macrobrachium; species Macrobrachium rosenbergii. The sequence continues at coordinate 1,197,614 of JANJGK010000196.1, read as the reverse complement.
CAGTTGGTACGAACAAACTTTTGCCAGTTGCGTCCAACAAACTTGTACCAGTTGCGTCGAAGAAACTTGTGCCAGTTGCGTAGAACAAACTTGTACCAGTTGCGTAGAACAAACTTGTGCCAGTTGCATCAAACAAACTTATGTCAGTTGCATAGAACAAACTAGTGCCAGTTGCATAGAACAAACTTGTGCCAGTTGCGTAGAACAAACTTGTGCCAGTTGCGTCAAACAAACTTGTGCCAGTTGCGTCGAACAAACTTGTGCCAGTTGCGTCGAAGAAACTTGTGCCAGTTGCGTCAAACAAACTTGTGCAAGTTGCGTCGAACATACTTGTGCCAGTTGCGTCGAACAAACTTGTGCCAGTTTTATTAAACAAACTTGTGCCAGTTGCGTTGAGAAAACTTGTGCCAATTGCGTAAAAAAAAACTTGTGCCAGTTGCGTCAAACAAACTTGTGCCAGTTGCGTCACACAAACTTGTGCCTCTTGCGTCAAACAAACTTGTGCCAGTTGCGTAAAAAAAACTTGTGCCAATTGACTCGAAAAAACTTGTGCCTGTTACGTCGAACAAACTTGTGCCAGTTGCGTCTATCAAACTTGTGCTAGTTGCGTCAAACAAACTTGTGCCAGTTGCGTCAAACAAACTTGTGCCAGTTGCGTCAAACAAACTTGTGCCAGTTGCGTAGAACAAACTTGTGCCAGTTGCGTCAAACAAACTTGTGCCAGTTGCGTCAAAAAAACTTGTGCCAATTGACTCGAAAAAACTTGTGCCTGTTACGTCGAACAAACTTGTGCCAGTTGCGTCTATCAAACTTGTGCTAGTTGCGTCAAACAAACTTGTGCCAGTTGCGTCAAACAAACTTGTGCCAGTTGCGTCAAACAAACTTGTGCCAGTTGCGTCAAACAAACTTGTGCCAGTTGCGTCAAACAAACTTGTGCCAGTTGCGTCAAACAAACTTGTGCCAGTTGCACCAAACAAACTTGTGACAGTTCCGTCAAACAAACTTGTGCCAGTTGAGTCAAACAAACTTGTAAAAGTTGCGAAAACAAACTTATGCCAGTTGCGTCAAACAATTCTGTGCCAGATGTTTTGAACAAATATGTGCCAGTTGCATCGAACAAACTTGTGCCAGTTGCGTCGAACAAACTTGTGCCAGTTGCGTCGTACAAACTTGTGCCAGTTACATCGAACAAACTTGTGCCCGTTGCGTCGAACAAACTTGTGCCAGTTGCGTCAAACAAACTTGAGCCAGTTGCGTCCAACAAACTTGTGACCGTTGCGTAGAAGAAACTTGTGCCAGTTGCGTCCAACAAACTTGTGCTAGTTGCGTAGAACAAACTTGTGCCAGTTGCGTCAAACAAACTTATGCCAGTTACGTAGAACAAACTAGTGCCAGTTGCATACTACAAACTTGTGCCAGTTGCGTAGAACAAACTTGTGCCAGTTGCATAGAACAAACTTGTGCCAGTTGCATAGAACAAATTAGTGTCAGTTCCGTCAAACAAACTTGTGCCAGTTGCTTCGAACAAACTTGTGCCAGTTGCGTCGAGAAAACTTGTGCCAGTTGCGTCAAAAAAACTTGTGCCAGTTGCTTCAAACAAACTTTTGCCAGTTGCGTCGAACAAACCTGTGCCAGTTACGGCGAACAAACTTGTGCCAGTTGCGTCGAGAAAACTTGTGCCAGTTGCGTCAAATAAACTTGTGCCAGTTGCGTCAAACAAACTTGTGCAAGTTGCGTAGAACAAACTTGTGCCAGTTGCGTCAAACAAACTTGTGCCAATTGAGTCGAAAAACTTGTGCCAGTTACGTCGAACAAACTTGTGCCAGTTGCGTCAAACAAACTTGTGCCAGTTGCGTTGAACAAACTTGTGCCAGATGCGTCGAAGAAACTTGCGCCAGTTGCGTCAAACAAACTTGTGCCAGTTCCGTCGAACATACTTGTGCCAGTTGCGTCGAACAAACTTGTGCCAGTTACATTAAACAAACTTGTGCCACTTGCGTCGAGAAAACTTGTGCCAGTTGCGTCAAAAAAACTTGTGCCAGTTGCGTCAAACAAACTTGTGCCAGTTGCGTCAAACAAACTTGTGCCAGTTGCGTCAAACAAACTTGTGCCAGTTGCGTCGAACAAACTTGTACCAGTTGCGTCAAAGAAACCTGTGCCAGTTGCGCCAAACAAACTTGTGACAGTTCCGTCAAACAAACTTGTGCCAATTGAGTCAAACAAACTTGTACAAGTTGCGAAAACAAACTTATGCCAGTTGTGTCAAACAATCTTGTGCCAGATGTGTTGAACAAACATGTGCCAGTTGCATCGAACAAACTTGTGCCAGTTGCGTCGAACAAACTTGTTCCAGTTGCGTCGAACAAACTTGTGCCAGTTGAGTCGAACAAACTTGTGAGTTGCGTCGAACAAACTTGAGCCACTTGCGTCCAACAAACTTGTGACATTTGCGTAGAGGAAACTTGTGCCAGTTGCGTCCAACGAACTTGTGCCACTTGCGTAGAACAAAATTGTGCCAGTTGCGTCAAATAAACTTATGCCAGTTGTGTAGAACAAACTAGTGCCAGTTGCATACAACAAACTTGTGCCAGTTGCGTAGAACAAACTTGTGCCAGTTGCATAGAACAAATTAGTGCCAGTTGTGTCAAACAAACTTCTGCCAGTTACGGCGAACAAACTTGTGCCAGTTGCGTCAAGAAAAGTTGTGCCAGTTGCGTCCAAAAAACTTGTGCCAGTTGCGTCAAACAAACTTGTGCCAGTTGCATCGAACAAACCTGTGCCAGTTAAGGCGAACAAACTTGTGCCAGTTGCGTCGAGAAAACTTGTGCCAGTTGCGTCAAATAAACTTGTGCCAGTTGCGTCAAACAAACTTGTGCCAGTTGCGTCAAACAAACTTTTGCCAGTTGTGTCAAACAAACTTGTGCCAATTGAGTCGAAAAAACTTGTGCCAGTTACGTCGAACAAACTTGTGCCAGTTGTGTCTAACAAACTTGTGCCAGTTGCGTCAAACAAACTTGGGCCAGTTGCGCCGAACAAACTTGTGCCAGTTGCATCGAACAAACTTCTGCCAGTTGCATCAAACAAACTTGTGCCAGTTGCATCAAAGAAACTTGTGCCAGTTGCGTAGAACAAACTTGTACCAGTTTCGTAGAACAACCTTGTGCCAGTTGCTTCAAACAAACTTGTGCCGGTTGTGTCAAACAAACTTGTGCCAGTTGCGTCAAACAAACTTGTGCCAGTTGGGTCGAACAAACTTATGCCAGTTGCGTTAAACAAACTTGTGCCAGTTGCATCGAACAAACTTGTGCCAGTTGCGTCGAACAAACTTGTGCCAGTTGCGTCGAACAAACTTCCACCAGTTGCGTCAAACAAACTTGTGCCATTTGCGTTGAACAAACTTCTGCCAGTTGTGTCAAACAAACTTGTGTCAGTTGCGTAGAACAAACTTGTGCCAGTTGCGTCGAACAAACTTGTGTCAGTGGGGTAGAACAAACTTGTGCCAGTTGCGTGAAACAAACTTGTGCCAGTTGCGTAAAACAAACTAGTGTCAGTTGGATAGAACAAACTTGTGCCAGATGCGTAGAATAAACTTGTGCCAGTTGCGTCAAACAAACATGTGCCAGTTGCGTAGAACAATCTTGTGCCAGTTACGTAGAACAAACTTGTGCCAGTTGCATAGAACAAACTTGTGCCAGATGCGTAGAACAAACTTGTGGCAGTTGCTTAGAACAAACTTCTGCCAGTTGCGTAGAACAAACTTGTGCCAGTTGCGTATAACAAACTTGTGCCAGTTGCTTCAAACAAACTTGTGCCAGTTGCGTAGAACAAACTTGTGCAAGTTGCATAGAACAAACTTGTGCCAGTTGTGTAGAACATACTTTTTCCAGTTCCGCCGAGAAAAGTTGTGCCAGTTGCGTCAAGTAAACTTGTGCCAGTTGCGTCAAACAAACTAGTGCCAGTTGAGTCAAACAAACTTGTGACAGTTGCGTCAAACAAAATGTGCCAGTTGCCTCAAACAAACTTGTGCCAATTGAGTCGAAGAAACTTGTGCCAGTTGCGTCAAACAAACTTGTGCCGGTTGCGTCTAACAAACTTGTGCCAGTTGCGTCAAACAAACTTGGGCTAGTTGTGTCGAACAGACTTGTGCCAGTTGCGCCAAACAAACTTGTGCCAGTTGCGTCAAACAAACTTGTGCCAATTGCGTCAAACAAACTTGTACAAGTTGCGAAAACAAACTTGTGCCAGTTGCGTCAAACACACTTGTGCCAGATGTGTTGAACAAACTTGTGCCAGTTGCGTCGAACAAACTTGTGCCAGTTGCGCCGAACAAACTTGTGCCAGTTGCGTCGAACAAACTTGTGCCAGTTGCGTCGAACAAACTTGTGTCACTTGCGTCGAACAAACTTGTGCCAGTTGCGTCCAACAAAATTGTGCCAGTTGCGTAGAACAAACTTGTGCCAGTTGCGTCCAACAAACTTGTGCTAGTTGCGTAGAACAAACTTGTGCCAGTTGCGTCAAACAAACTTATGCCAGTTGCGTAGAACAAACTAGTGCCAGTTGCATACAACAAACTTGTGCCAGTTGCGTATAACAAACTTGTGCCAGTTGTGTAGAACAAACTTGTGCCAGTTGCATAGAAAAAACTTGAGCCAGTTGCATAGAACAAACTTGTGCCAGTTGCGTCAAACAAAATTGTGCCAGTTGCTTCGAACAAACTTGTGCCAGTGGCATCGAACAAACTTGTGCCAGTTACGGCGAACCAACTTGTGCCAGTTGCGTCGAGAAAACTTGTGCCAGTTGCGTCAAAAAAACTTGTGCCAGTTGCGTCAAACAAACTTGTGCCAGTTGCGTCGAACAAACTTGTGCCAGTTACGGTGAACAAACTTGTGCCAGTTGCGTCGAGAAAACTTGTGCCAGTTGCGTCAAATAAACTTGTGCCAGTTGCGTCAAACAAACTTGTGCCAGTTGCGTCAAACAAACTTGGGCCAGTTGCGTCAAACAAACTTGTGCCAGTTGCGTCAAACAAACTCGTGCCAATTGAGTCGAAAAAACGTGTGCCAGTTACCTCGAACAAACTTGTGCCAGTTGCGTCTAACAAACTTGTGCCAGTAGCGTCAAACAAACTTGGGCCAGTTGCGTCGAACAAACTTGTGCTAGTTGCGTCAAAAAAACTTCTGCCAGTTGCATCAAAAAAACTTGTGCCAGTTGCATCAAAGAAACTTGTGCCAGTTGCGTAGAACAAACATGTGTTAGTTGCGTTGAACATCCTTGTGCCAGTCGCGTCAAACAAACTTGTGCCAGTTGTATCAATCAAACTTGTGCCAGTTGCGTCAAACAAACTTGTGCCAGTTGCGTCAAACAAACTTGTGCCAGTTGGGTCGAACAAACATGTGCCAGTTGTGTTAAACAAACTTGTGCCAGTTGCATCGAACAAACTTGTGCAAGTTGCGTCGAACAAACTTGTGCCAGTTGCGTCGAACAAACTTGCGCCAGTTGCGTCAAACAAACTTGTGCCAGTTGCGTTGAACAAACTTCTGCCAGTTGTGTCAAACAAACTTGTGTCAGTTGCGTAGAACAAACTTGTGCCAGTTGCGTAGAACAAACTTGTGCCAGTTGCGTAGAACAAAATTGTGCCAGTTGCGTAGAACAAACTTGTGCCAGTTGCGTAGAACAAACTTGTGCCAGTTGCGTTGAACAAACTTGTGCCAGTTACATAGAATAAACTTGTGCCAGTTGCGTAGAACAAACTTGTGCCAGTTGCGTAGAACAAACTTGTGCAAGTTGCATAGAACAAACTTGTGCCAGTTGTGTAGAACATACTTGTGCCACTTGCGTCGAGAAAAGTTGTGCCAGTTGCGTCAAATAACTTGTGCCAGTTGCGTCGAGAATACTTGTGCCAGTTGAGTCAAACAAACTTGTGACAGTTGCGTCAAACAAACTTGTACCAGTTGCGTCAAACAAACTTGTGCCAATTGAGTCGAAGAAACTTGTGCCAGTTTCGTCGAACAAACTTGTGCCAGTTGCGTCTAACAAACTTGTGCCAGTTGCGTCAAACAAACTTGGGCCAGTTGCGGCGAACAAACTTGTTCCAGTTGCATCAAACAAACTTGTGCCAGTTGGGTAGAACAACCTTGTGCCAGTAGCGTCAAACAAACTTGTGCTAGTTGCGTCAAACAAACTTGTGCCAGTTGCGTCCAACAAACTTGTACCAGTTGCGTCGAAGAAACTTGTGCCAGTTGCGTCGAACAAACTTGTACCTGTTGCGTAGAACAAACTTGTGCCAGTTGCGTCAAACAAACTTATGCCAGTTGCATAGAACAAACTAGTTCCAGTTGCATAGAACAAACTTGTGCCAGTTGCTTAGAACAAACTTGTGCCGGTTGCGTCAAACAAACTTTTGCCAGTTGCGTCGAACAAACTTGTGCCAGTTGCGTCGAAGAAACTTGTGGCAGTTTTGTCAAACAAACTTGTGCCAGTTGCGTCGAACATACTTGTGCCAGTTACGTCGAACAAAATTGTGCCAGTTGCATAAAAAAAACTTGTGCCAGTTGCATAAAAAAAACTTGTGCCAATTGCGTCAAACAAACTTTTGCCAGTTGCGTAGAACAAACTTGTGCCTTTTGCGTCAAACAAACTTGTGCCAGTTGCGTAGAACAAACTTGTGCCTTTTGCGTCAAACAAACTTGTGCCAGTTGCGTAGAACAAACTTCTGCCAGTTGCGTAGAACAAACTTGTGCCAGTTGCGTATAACAAACTTGTGCCAGTTGCGTAGAACAAACTTGTGCCAGTTGCGTAGAACAAACTTGTGCAAGTTGCATAGAACAAAATTGTGCCAGTTGTGTAGAACATACTTTTTCCAGTTCCGCCGAGAAAAGTTGTGCCAGTTGCGTCAAATAAACTTGTGCCAGTTGCGTTAAACAAACTTGTGCCAGTTGAGTCAAACAAACTTGTGACAGTTGCATCAAACAAAATGTGCCAGTTGCGTCAAACAAACTTGTGCCAATTGAGTCAAAGAAACTTGTGCCAGTTGCGTCGAACAAACTTGTGCCAGTTGCGTCTAACAAACTTGTGCCTGTTGCGTCAAACAAACTTGTGCCAGTTGCGTCGAACAAACTTGTGCCAGCTGCGCCAAACAAACTTGTGCCAGTTGCGTCAAACAAACTTCTGCCAATTGCGTCAAACAAACTTGTACAAGTTGCGAAAACAAACTTGTGCCAGTTGCGTCAAACAAACTTGTGCCAGATGTGTTGAACAAACTTGTGCCAGTTGCGTCGAACAAACTTGTGCCAGTTGCGCCGAACAAACTTGTGCCAGTTGCGTCGAACAAACTTGTGCCAGTTGCGTCGAACAAACTTGTGTCACTTGCGTCGAACAAACTTGTGCCAGTTGCGTCCAACAAAATTGTGCCAGTTGCGTAGAACAAACTTGTGCCAGTTGCGTCCAACAAACTTGTGCCAGTTGCGTAGAACAAACTTGTGCCAGTTGCATCAAACAAACTTATGCCAGTTGCGTAGAACAAACTAGTGCCAGTTGCATACAACAAACTTGTGCCAGTTGCGTATAACAAACTTGTGCCAGTTGCGTAGAACAAACTTGTGCCAGTTGTGTAGAACAAACTTGTGCCAGTTGCATAGAACAAACTTGTGCCAGTTGCGTCAAACAAACTTGTGCCAGTTGCGTAGAACAAACTTGTGCCAGTGGCGTCGAACAAACTTGTGCCAGTTACGGCGAACTAAGTTGTGCCAGTTGCGTCGAGAAAACTTGTGCCAGTTGCGTCAAACAAACTTGTGCCAGTTGCATCGAACAAACTTGTGCCAGTTACGGTGAACAAACTTGTGCCAGTTGCGTCGAGAAAACTTGTGCCAGTTGCGTCAAAGAAACTTGTGCCAGTTGCGTCAAACAAACTTGTGCCAGTTGCGTCAAACAAACTTGTGCCAGTTGCGTCAAACAAACTTGTGCCAATTGAGTCGAAAAAACGTGTGCCAGTTACCTCGAACAAACTTGTGCCAGTTGCGTCTAACAAACTTGTGCCAGTTGCGTCTAACAAACTTGTGCCAGTTGTGTCAAACAAACTTGGGCCAGTTGCGTCGAACAAACTTGTGCCAGTTGCGTCAAACACACTTCTGCCAGTTGCATCAAAAAAACTTGTGCCAGTAGCATCAAAGAAACTTGTGATAGTTGCGTAGAACAAACATGTGTTAGTTGCGTATAACATCCTTTTGCCAGTCGCGTCAAACAAACTTGTGCCAGTTGTGTCAAACAAACTTCTGCCAGTTGCGTCAAACAAACTTGTGCCAGTTGCGTCAAACAAACTTGTGCCAGTTGGGTCGAACAAACTTGTGCCAGTTGTGTTAAACAAACTTGTGCCAGTTGCATCGAACAAACTTGTGCAAGTTGCGTCGAACAAACTTGTGCCAGTTGCGCCGAACAAACTTGCGCCAGTTGCGTCAAACAAACTTGTGCCAGTTGCGTTGAACAAACTTCTGCCAGTTGTGTCAAACAAACTTGTGTCAGTTGTGTAGAACAAACTTGTGCCAGTTGCGTAGAACAAACTTGTGCCAGTTGCGTAGAACAAAATTGTGCCAGTTGCGTAGAACAAACTTGTGCCAGATGCGTAGAACAAACTTGTACCAGTTGCGTAGAACAAACTTGTGCCAGTTGCGTAGAACAAACTTGTGCCAGTTGCGTAGAATAAACTTGTGCCAGTTGCGTAGAACAAACTTGTGCCAGTTGCGTAGAACAAACTTGTGCAAGTTGCATAGAACAAACTTGTGCCAGTTGTGTAGAACATACTTGTGCCAGTTGCGTCGAGAAAAGTTGTGCCAGTTGCGTCAAATAACTTGTGCCAGTTGCGTCAAACAAACTTGTGCCAGTTGAGTCAAACAAACTTGTGACAGTTGCGTCAAACAAACTTGTGCCAATTGAGTCGAAGAAACTTGTGCCAGTTTCGTCGAACAAACTTGTGCCAGTTGCGTCTAACAAACTTGTGCCAGTTGCGTCAAACAAACTTGGGCCAGTTGCGGCGAACAAACTTGTGCCAGTTGCATCGAACAAACTTGTGCCAGTTGGGTAGAACAACCTTGTGCCAGTTGCGTCAAACAAACTTGTGCTAGTTGCGTCAAACAAACTTGTGCCAGTTGCGTCGAACAAACTTGTGCCAGTTGTGTCAAACAAACTTTTGCCAGTTGGTTCGAACAAACTTTTGCCAGTTGCGTCCAACAAACTTGTACCAGTTGCATCGAAGAAACTTGTGCCAGTTGCGTCGAACAAACTTGTACCAGTTGCGTAGAACAAACTTGTGCCAGTTGCGTCAAACAAACTTATGCCAGTTGCATAGAACAAACTAGTTCCAGTTGCATAGAACAAACTTGTGCCAGTTGCGTAGAACAAACTTGTGCCGGTTGCGTCAAACAAACTTGTGCCAGTTGCGTCGAACAAACTTGTGCCAGTTGCGTCGAAGAAACTTGTGGCAGTTTTGTCAAACAAACTTGTGCCAGTTGCGTCGAACATACTTGTGCCAGTTACGTCGAACAAACTTGTGCCAGTTACATTAAACAAACTTGTGCCAGTTGCGTCGAGAAAACTTGTGCCAGTTGCATAAAAAAAACTTGTGCCAGTTGCGTCAAACAAACTTGTGCCAGTTGCGTCACACAAACTTGTGCCTTTTGCGTCAAACAAACTTGTGCCAGTTGCGTCAAACAAACTTGTGCCAATTGACTCGAAAAAACTTGTGCATGTTACGTCGAACAAACTTGTGCCAGTTGCGTCTAACAAACTTGTGCCAGTTGCGTCAAACAAACTTGTGCCAGTTGCGTTGAACAAACTTGTGCCAGTTGCCTCAAACAAACTTGTGCCAGTTGCGTAGAACAAACTTGTGCCAGTTGCGTAGAAGAATCTTGTGCCAGTTGCGTCAAACAAACTTGTGCCAGTTGCGTCAAACAAACTTGTGCCAGTTGCGTCGAACAAACTTGTGCCGGTTGCGTCAAACAAACTTGTACCAGATGCGCCAAACAAACTTGTGACAGTTCCGTCAAACAAACTTGTGCCAGTTGAGTCAAACAAACTTGTACAAGTTGCGAAAACAAACTTATGCCAGTTGCGTCAAACAATCTTGTGCCAGATGTGTTGAACAAACATGTGCCAGTTGCATCGAACAAACTTGTGCCAGTTGCGTCGAACAAACTTGTGCCAGTTGCATCGAACAAACTTGTGCCAGTTGCGTCGAACAAACTTGTGCCAGTTGCGTCTTACAAACTTGTGCCAGTTGCGTCAATCAAACTTGAGCCAGTTGCGTCCAACAAACTTGTGACAGTTGCGTAGAAGAAACTTGTGCCAGTTGCGTCCAACAAACTTGTGCCAGTTGCGTAGAACAAACTTGTGCCAGTTGCGTCAAACAAACTTATGCCAGTTGCGTAGAACAAACTAGTGCCAGTTGCATACAACAAACTTGTGCCAGTTGCGTAGAACAAACTTGTGCCAGTTGCGTCGAACAAACTTGTGCCAGTTGCATATAACAAATTAGTGCCAGTTGCATCAAACAAACTTGTGCCAGTTGCTTCGAACAAACTTGTGCCAGTGGCGTCGAACAAACGTGTGCCAGTTACTGCGAACAAACTTGTGCCAGTTGCGTCTAGAAAACTTGTGCCAGTTGCGTGAAAAAAACTTGTGCCAGTTGCGACAAACAAACTTGAGCCAGTTGCGTCAAACAAACCTCTGCCAGTTACGGCGAACAAACTTGTGCCAGTTGCGTCAAGAAAACTTGTGCAAGTTGCGTCAAACAAACTTTTGCCAGTTGTGTCAAAGAAACTTGTGCCAATTGAGTCGAAAAAACTTGTGCCAATTACGTCGAACAAACTTGTGCCAGTTGCGTCTAACAAACTTGTGCCAGTTGCGTCAAACAAACTTCTTCCAGTTGCATCAAACAAACTTGTGCCAGTTGCATCAAACAAACTTGTGCCAGTTGCGTAGAACAAACTTGTGCCAGTTGCGTCCAACAAACTTGTGCCAGTTGCGTAGAACAAACTTGTGCCAGTTGCGTCAAACAAACTTATGCCAGTTGCGTAGAACAAACTAGTGCCAGTTGCATACAACAAACTTGTGCCAGTTGCGTATAACAAACTTGTGCCAGTTGCGTAGAACAAACTTGTGCCAGTTGCGTAGAACAAACTTGTACCAGTTGCATAGAACAAACTTGTGCCAGTTGCGTCAAACAAACTTGTGCCAGTTGCTTCGAACAAACTTGTGCCAGTGGCGTCGAACAAACTTGTTCCAGTTACGGCGAACAAACTTGTGCCAGTTGCGTCGAGAAAACTTGTGCCAGTTGCGTCAAAAAAACTTGTGCCAGTTGCGTCAAACAAACTTGTGCCAGTTGCGTCGAACAAACTTGTGCCAGTTACGGTGAACAAACTTGTGCCAGTTGCGTCGAAAAAACTTGTGCCAGTTGCGTCAAATAAACTTGTGACAGTTGCGTCAAACAAACTTGTGCCAGTTGCGTCAAACAAACTTGTGCCAGTTGCGTCAAACAAACTTGTGCCAATTGAGTCGAAAAAACGTGTGCCAGTTACCTCGAACAAACTTGTGCCAGTTGCGTCCAACAAACCTGTGCCAGTTGCGTCAAACAAACTTGGGCCAGTTGCGTCAAACAAACTTGGGCCAGTTGCGTCAAACAAACTTCTGCCAGTTGCATCAAAAAAACTTGTGCCAGTTGCATCAAAGAAACTTGTGCCAGTTGCGTAGAACAAACATGTGTTAGTTGCGTAGAACATCCTTGTGCCAGTCGCGTCAAACAAACTTGTGCCAGTTGTGTCAAACAAACTTGTGACAGTTGCGTCAAACAAACTTGTGCCAGTTGCGTCAAACAAACTTGTGCCAGTTGGGTCGAACAAACTTGTGCCAGTTGTGTTAAACAAACTTGTGCCAGTTGCATCGAACAAACTTGTGCAAGTTGCGTCGAACAAACTTGTGCCAGTTGCGTCGAACAAACTTGCGCCAGTTGCGTCAAAAAAACTTGTGCCAGTTGCGTTGAACAAACTTCTGCCAGTTGTGTCAAACAAACTTGTGTCAGTTGCGTAGAACAAACTTGTGCCAGTTGCGCAGAACAAACTTGTGCCAGTTGCGTAGAACAAACTTGTGCCTGTTGCGTAGAACAAACTTGTGCCAGATGCGTAGAACAAACTTGTGCCAGTTGCGTAGAACAAACTTGTGCCAGTTGCGTAAAACAAACTTGTGCCAGTTGCGTCGAAGAAACTTGTGGCAGTTTTGTCAAACAAACTTGTGCCAGTTGCGTCGAACATACTTGTGCCAGTTACGTCGAACAAACTTCTGCCAGTTACATTAAACACACTTGTGCCAGTTGCGTCGAGAAAACTTGTGCCAGTTGCATAAAAAAAAACTTGTGCCAGTTGTGTCAAACAAACTTGTGCCAGTTGCGTCACACAAACTTGTGCCTCTTGCGTCAAACAATCTTGTGCCAGTTGCGTCAAACAAACTTGTGCCAATTGACTCGAAAAAACTTGTGCATGTTACGTCGAACAAACTTGCGCCAGTTGCGTCTAACAAACTTGTGCCAGTTGCGTCAAACAAACTTGTGCCAGTTGCGTTGAACAAACTTGTGCCTGTTGCCTCAAACAAACTTGTGTCACTTGCGTAGAACAAACTTGTGCCATTTGCGTAGAAGAACCTTGTGCCAGTTGCGTCAAACAAACTTGTGCCAGTTGCGTCAAACAAACTTGTGCCAATTGCGTCGAACAAACTTGTGCCAGTTGCGTCAAACAAAGTTGTACCAGTTGTGCCAAACAAACTTCTGACAGTTCCGTCAAACAAACTTGTGCCAGTTGAGTCAAACAAACTTGTACAAGTTGCGAAAACAAACTTATGCCAGTTGCGTCAAACAATCTTGTGCCAGATGTGTTGAACAAACATGTGCCAGTTGCATCGAACAAACTTGTGCCAGTTGCGTCGAACAAACTTGTGCCAGTTGCACCGAACAAACTTGTGCCAGTTGCGTCGAACAAACTTGTGCCAGTTGCGTCGAACAAACTTGTGCCAGTTGCGTCAAACAAACTTGAGCCAGTTGCGTCCAACAAATTTGTGACAGTTGCGAAGAACAAACTTGTGCCAGTTGTGTCCAACAAACTTGTGCCAGTTGCGTAGAACAAAATTGTGCCAGTTGCGTCAAACAAACTTTTGCTAGTTGTGTAGAACAAACTAGTGACAGTTGCATACAACAAACTTGTGCCAGTTGCGTACAACAAACTTGTGCCAGTTGCGTAGAACAAACTTGTGCCAGTTGCATATAACAAATTAGTGCCAGTTGCATCAAACAAACTTGTGCCAGTTGCTTCGAACAAACTTGTGCCAGTGGCGTCGAACAAACTTGTGCCAGTTGCGTCAAACAAACTTGGGCCAGTTGCGTCGAACAAACTTGTGCCAGTTGCGTCAAACAAACTTCTGCCAGTTGCATCAAAAAAACTTGTGCCAGTTGCATCAAAGAAACTTGTGCCAGTTGCGTAGAACAAACATGTGTTAGTTGCGTAGAACATCCTTGTGCCAGTCACGTCAAACAAACTTGTGCCAGTTGTGTCAAACAAACTTGTGCCAGTTGCGTCAAACAAACTTGTGCCAGATGCGTCAAACAAACTTGTGCCAGTTGGGTCGAACAAACATGTGCCAGTTGTGTTAAACAAACTTGTGCCAGTTGCATCGAACAAACTTGTGCAAGTTGCGTCGAACAAACTTGTGCCAGTTGCGTCGAACAAACTTGTGCCTCTTGCGTCTAACAAACTTGTGCCAGTTACGTCAAACAAACTTGTAGTAATTGAGTCGAAAAAACTTGTGCCTGTTACGTCAAACAAACTTGTGCCAGTTGCATCAAACAAACTTGTGCCAGTTGCGTCAAACAAACTTGTGCCAGTTGCATCAAACCTACTTGTGCCAGTTGCGTAGAACAAACTTGTACCAGTTGCGTCAAACAAACTTGTGCCAGTTGCGTAGAAGAACCTTGTGGCAGTTGCGTCAAACGAACTTGTGCCAGTTGCGTCAAACAAACTTTTGCCAGTTGCGTCGAACAAACTTGTGCCAGTTGCGTCGAACAAACTTGCGACAGTTGCGTCAAACAAACTTGTGCCAGTTGCGTTGAACAAACTTCTGCCAGTTGTGTCAAACAAACTAGTGTCAGTTGCGTAGAACAAACTTGTGCCAGTTGGGTTGAACAAACTTGTGTCAGTTGGGTAGAACAAACTTGTGCCAGTTGCGTCAAACAAACTTGTGCCAGTTGCGTACAACAAACTAGTGCCAGTTGCATAGAACAAACTTGTGCCAGATGCATATAACAAACTTGTGCCAATTGCGTAGAACAAACTTGTTCCAGTTGCATAGAACTAACTTGTGCCAGTTATGTAGAACAACCTTGTGCCAGTTGCGTCGAACAAACTTGTGCCAGTTGTGTCGAACAAACTTGTGCCAGTTACGTCAAAAAAACTTGGGTCAGTTTCGTCGAACAAACTTGTGCCAGTGGCATCCAACAAACTTGTGCCAGTTGCGTCGAACAAACTTGTGCCAGTTGCGTCAAACAAACTTGTGCCAGTTGCGTAGAACAAACTTGTGCCAGTTGGGTAGAACAACCTTGTGCCAGTTGCGTCGAACAAACTTGTGCTAGTTGCGTCAAACAAACTTGTGCCAGTTGCGTCGAACAAACTTGTGCCAGTTGTGTCAAACAAACTTTTGCCAGTTGGTTCGAACAAACTTTTGCCAGTTGCGTCCAACAAACTTGTACCAGTTGCATCGAAGAAACTTGTGCCAGTTGCGTCGAACAAACTTGTACCAGTTGCGTAGAACAAACTTGTGCCAGTTGCGTCAAACAAACTTATGCCAGTTGCATAGAACAAAATAGTTCCAGTTGCATAGAACAAACTTGAGCCAGTTGCGTAGAACAAACTTGTGCCGGTTGCGTCAAATAAACTTGTGCCAGTTGCGTCGAACAAACTTGTGCCAGTTGCGTCGAAGAAACTTGTGGCAGTTTTGTCAAACAAACTTGTGCCAGTTGCGTCGAACATACTTGTGCCAGTTACGTCGAACAAACTTGTGCCAGTTACATTAAACAAACTTGTGCCAGTTGCGTCGAGAAAACTTGTGCCAGTTGCATAAAAAAAACTTGTGCCAGTTGCGTCAAACAAACTTGTGCCAGTTGCGTCACACAAACTTGTGCCTTTTGCGTCAAACAAACTTGTGCCAGTTGCGTCAAACAAACTTGTGCCAATTGACTCGAAAAAACTTGTGCATGTTACATCGAACAAACTTGTGCCAGTTGCGTCTAACAAACTTGTGCCAGTTGCGTCAAACAAACTTGTGCCAGTTGCGTTGAACAAACTTGTGCCAGTTGCCTCAAACAAACTTGTGCCAGTTGCGTAGAACAAACTTGTGCCAGTTGCGTAGAAGAATCTTGTGCCAGTTGCGTCAAACAAACTTGTGCCAGTTGCGTCAAACAAACTTGTGCCAGTTGCGTCGAACAAACTTGTGCCGGTTGCGTCAAACAAACTTGTACCAGTTGCGCCAAACAAACTTGTGACAGTTCCGTCAAACAAACTTGTGCCAGTTGAGTCAAACAAACTTGTACAAGTTGCGAAAACAAACTTATGCCAGTTGCGTCAAACAATCTTGTGCCAGATGTGTTGAACAAACATGTGCCAGTTGCATCGAACAAACTTGTGCCAGTTGCGTCGAACAAACTTGTGCCAGTTGCATCGAACAAACTTGTGCCAGTTGCGTCGAACAAACTTGTGCCAGTTGCGTCGAACAAACTTGTGCCAGTTGCGTCAAACAAACTTGAGCCAGTTGCGCCCAACAAACTTGTGACAGTTGCGTAGAAGAAACTTGTGCCAGTTGCGTCCAACAAACTTGTGCCAGTTGCGTAGAACAAACTTGTGCCAGTTGCGTCAAACAAACTTATGCCAGTTGCGTAGAACAAACTAGTGCCAGTTGCATACAACAAACTTGTGCCAGTTGCGTAGAACAAACTTGTGCCAGTTGCGTCGAACAAACTTGTGCCAGTTGCATATAACAAATTAGTGCCAGTTGCATCAAACAAACTTGTGCCAGTTGCTTCGAACAAACTTGTGCCAGTGGCGTCGAACAAACGTGTGCCAGTTACGGCGAACAAACTTGTGCCAGTTGCGTCTAGAAAACTTGTGCCAGTTGCGTGAAAAAAACTTGTGCCAGTTGCGACAAACAAACTTGAGCCAGTTGCGTCAAACAAACCTCTGCCAGTTACGGCGAACAAACTTGTGCCAGTTGCGTCAAGAAAACTTGTGCAAGTTGCGTCAAACAAACTTTTGCCAGTTGTGTCAAAGAAACTTGTGCCAATTGAGTCGAAAAAACTTGTGCCAGTTACGTCGAACAAACTTGTGCCAGTTGCGTCTAACAAACTTGTGCCAGTTGCGTCAAACAAACTTGGGCCAGTTGCACCGAACAAACTTGTGCCAGTTGCGTCAAACAAACTTCTTCCAGTTGCATCAAACAAACTTGTGCCAGTTGCATCAAACAAACTTGTGCCAGTTGCGTAGAACAAACTTGTGCCAGTTGCGGCCAACAAACTTGTGCCAGTTGCGTAGAACAAACTTGTGCCAGTTGCGTCAAACAAACTTATGCCAGTTGCGTAGAACAAACTAGTGCCAGTTGCATACAACAAACTTGTGCCAGTTGCGTATAACAAACTTGTGCCAGTTGCGTAGAACAAACTTGTGCCAGTTGCGTAGAACAAACTTGTGCCAGTTGCATAGAACAAACTTGTGCCAGTTGCGTCAAACAAACTTGTGCCAGTTGCTTCGAACAAACTTGTGCCAGTGGCGTCGAACAAACTTGTGCCAGTTACGGCGAACAAACTTGTGCCAGTTGCGTCGAGAAAACTTGTGCCAGTTGCGTCAAAAAAACTTGTGCCAGTTGCGTCAAACAAACTTGTGCCAGTTGCGTCGAACAAACTTGTGCCAGTTACGGTGAACAAACTTGTGCCAGTTGCGTCGAAAAAACTTGTGCCAGTTGCGTCAAATAAACTTGTGCCAGTTGCGTCAAACAAACTTGTGCCAGTTGCGTCAAACAAACTTGTGCCAGTTGCGTCAAACAAACTTGTGCCAGTTGCGTCAAACAAACTTGTGCCAATTGAGTCGAAAATACGTGTCCCAGTTACCTCGAACAAACTTGTGCCAGTTGCGTCTAACAAACCTGTGCCAGTTGCGTCAAACAAACTTGGGCCAGTTGCGTCAAACAAACTTGGGCCAGTTGCGTCAAACAAACTTCTGCCAGTTGCATCAAAAAAACTTGTGCCAGTTGCATCAAAGAAACTTGTGCCAGTTGCGTAGAACAAACATGTGTTAGTTGCGTAGAACATCCTTGTGCCAGTCGCGTCAAACAAACTTGTACCAGTTGTGTCAAACAAACTTGTGCTAGTTGCGTCAAACAAACTTGTGCCAGTTGCGTCAAACAAACTTGTGCCAGTTGGGTCGAACAAACTTGTGCCAGTTGTGTTAAACAAACTTGTGCCAGTTGCATCGAACAAACTTGTGCAAGTTGCGTCGAACAAACTTGTGCCAGTTGCGTCGAACAAACTTGCGCCAGTTGCGTCAAACAAACTTGTGCCAGTTGCGTTGAACAAACTTCTGCCAGTTGTGTCAAACAAACTTGTGTCAGTTGCGTAGAACAAACTTGTGCCAGTTGCGCAGAACAAACTTGTGCCAGTTGCGTAGAACAAACTTGTGCCTGTTGCGTAGAACAAACTTGTGCCAGATGCGTAGAACAAACTTGTGCCAGTTGCGTAGAACAAACTTGTGCCAGTTGCGTAGAACAAACTTGTGCCAGTTGCGTCGAAGAAACTTGTGGCAGTTTTGTCAAACAAACTTGTGCCAGTTGCGTCGAACATACTTGTGCCAGTTACGTCGAACAAACTTCTGCCAGGTACATTAAACACACTTGTGCCAGTTGCGTCGAGAAAACTTGTGCCAGTTGCATAAAAAAAAACTTTTGCCAGTTGCGTCAAACAAACTTGTGCCAGTTGCGTCACACAAACTTGTGCCTCTTGCGTCAAACAATCTTGTGCCAGTTGCGTCAAACAAACTTGTGCCAATTGACTCGAAAAAACTTGTGCATGTTACGTCGAACAAACTTGTGCCAGTTGCGTCTAACAAACTTGTGCCAGTTGCGTCAAACAAACTTGGGCCAGTTGCACCGAACAAACTTGTGCCAGTTGCGTCAAACAAACTTCTTCCAGTTGCATCAAACAAACTTGTGCCAGTTGCATCAAACAAACTTGTGCCAGTTGCGTAGAACAAACTTGTGCCAGTTGCGTCCAACAAACTTGTGCCAGTTGCGTAGAACAAACTTGTGCCAGTTGCGTCAAACAAACTTATGCCAGTTGCGTAGAACAAACTAGTGCCAGTTGCATACAACAAACTTGTGCCAGTTGCGTATAACAAACTTGTGCCAGTTGCGTAGAACAAACTTGTGCCAGTTGCGTAGAACAAACTTGTGCCAGTTGCATAGAACAAACTTGTGCCAGTTGCGTCAAACAAGCTTGTGCCAGTTGCTTCGAACAAACTTGTGCCAGTGGCGTCGAACAAACTTGTGCCAGTTACGGCGAACAAACTTGTGCCAGTTGCGTCGAGAAAACTTGTGCCAGTTGCGTCAAAAAAACTTGTGCCAGTTGCGTCAAACAAACTTGTGCCAGTTGCGTCGAACAAACTTGTGCCAGTTACGGTGAACAAACTTGTGCCAGTTGGGTCGAAAAAACTTGTGCCAGTTGCGTCTAGAAAACTTGTGCCAGTTGCGTGAAAAAAACTTGTGCCAGTTGCGACAAACAAACTTGAGCCAGTTGCGTCAAACAAACCTCTGCCAGTTACGGCGAACAAACTTGTGCCAGTTGCGTCAAGAAAACTTGTGCAAGTTGCGTCAAACAAACTTTTGCCAGTTGTGTCAAAGAAACTTGTGCCAATTGAGTCGAAAAAACTTGTGCCAGTTACGTCGAACAAACTTGTGCCAGTTGCGTCTAACAAACTTGTGCCAGTTGCGTCAAACAAACTTGGGCCAGTTGCACCGAACAAACTTGTGCCAGATGCGTCAAACAAACTTCTTCCAGTTGCATCAAACAAACTTGTGCCAGTTGCATCAAACAAACTTGTGCCAGTTGCGTAGAACAAACTTGTGCCAGTTGCGTCCAACAAACTTGTGCCAGTTGCGTAGAACAAACTTGTGCCAGTTGCGTCAAACAAACTTATGCCAGTTGCGTAGAACAAACTAGTGCCAGTTGCATACAACAAACTTGTGCCAGTTGCGTATAACAAACTTGTGCCAGTTGCATAGAACAAACTTGTGCCAGTTGCGTAGAACAAACTTGTGCCAGTTGCATAGAACAAACTTGTGCCAGTTGCGTCAAACAAACTTGTGCCAGTTGCTTCGAACAAACTTGTGCCAGTGGCGTCGAACAAACTTGTGCCAGTTACGGCGAACAAACTTGTGCCAGTTGCGTCGAGAAAACTTGTGCCAGTTGCGTCAAAAAAACTTGTGCCAGTTGCGTCAAACAAACTTGTGCCAGTTGCGTCGAACAAACTTGTGCCAGTTACGGTGAACAAACTTGTGCCAGTTGCGTCGAAAAAACTTGTGCCAGTTGCGTCAAATAAACTTGTGCCAGTTGCGTCAAACAAACTTGTGCCAGTTGCGTCAAACAAACTTGTGCCAGTTGCGTCAAACAAACTTGTGCCAGTTGCGTCAAACAAACTTGTGCCAGTTGCATAGAACAAACTTGTGCCAGTTGCGTCAAACAAACTTGTGCCAGTTGCTTCGAACAAACTTGTGCCAGTGGCGTTGAACAAACTTGTGCCAGTTACGGCGAACAAACTTGTGCCAGTTGCGTCGAGAAAACTTGTGCCAGTTGCGTCAAAAAAACTTGTGCCAGTTGCGTCAAACAAACTTGTGCCAGTTGCGTCGAACAAACTTGTGCCAGTTACGGTGAACAAACTTGTGCCAGTTGCGTCGAAAAAACTTGTGCCAGTTGCGTCAAATAAACTTGTGCCAGTTGCGTCAAACAAACTTGTGCCAGTTGCGTCAAACAAACTTGTGCCAGTTGCGTCAAACAAACTTGTGCCAGTTGCGTCAAACAAACTTGTGCCAATTGAGTCGAAAAAACGTGTGCCAGTTACCTCGAACAAACTTGTGCCAGTTGCGTCTAACAAACCTGTGCCAGTTGCGTCAAACAAACTTGGGCCAGTTGCGTCAAACAAACTTGGGCCAGTTGCGTCAAACAAACTTCTGCCAGTTGCATCAAAAAAACTTGTGCCATTTGCATCAAAGAAACTTGTGCCAGTTGCGTAGAACAAACATGTGTTAGTTGCGTAGAACATCCTTGTGCCAGTCGCGTCAAACAAACTTGTACCAGTTGTGTCAAACAAACTTGTGCTAGTTGCGTCAAACAAACTTGTGCCAGTTGCGTCAAACAAACTTGTGCCAGTTGGGTCGAACAAACTTGTGCCAGTTGTGTTAAACAAACTTGTGCCAGTTGCATCGAACAAAATTGTGCAAGTTGCGTCGAACAAACTTGTGCCAGTTGCGTCGAACAAACTTGCGCCAGTTGCGTCAAACAAACTTGTGCCAGTTGCGTTGAACAAACTTCTGCCAGTTGTGTCAAACAAACTTGTGTCAGTTGCGTAGAACAAACTTGTGCCAGTTGCGCAGAACAAACTTGTGCCAGTTGCGTAGAACAAACTTGTGCCTGTTGCGTAGAACAAACTTGTGCCAGATGCGTAGAACAAACTTGTGCCAGTTGCGTAGAACAAACTTGTGCCAGTTGCGTAGAACAAACTTGTGCCAGTTGCGTCGAAGAAACTTGTGGCAGTTTTGTCAAACAAACTTGTGCCAGTTGCGTCGAACATACTTGTGCCAGTTACGTCGAACAAACTTCTGCCAGTTACATTAAACACACTTGTGCCAGTTGCGTCGAAAAAACTTGTGCCAGTTGCATCAAAAAAAACTTGTGCCAGTTGCGTCAAACAAACTTGTGCCAGTTGCATCACACAAACTTGTGCCTCTTGCGTCAAACAATCTTGTGCCAGTTGCGTCAAACAAACTTGTGCCAATTGACTCGAAAAAACTTGTGCCAGTTGCGTCTAACAAACTTGTGCCAGTTGCGTCAAACAAACTTGTGCCAGTTGCGTTGAACAAACTTGTGCCAGTTGCCTCAAACAAACTTGTGCCAGTTGCGTAGAACAAACTTGTGCCAGTTGCGTAGAAGAACCTTGTGCCAGTTGCGTCAAACAAACTTGTGCCAGTTGCGTCAAACAAACTTGTGCCAGTTGCGTCGAACAAACTTGTGCCAGTTGCGTCAAACAAAGTTGTACCAGTTGTGCCAAACAAACTTCTGACAGTTCCGTCAAACAAACTTGTGCCAGTTGAGTCAAACAATCTTGTACAAGTTGCGAAAACAAACTTATGCCAGTTGCGTCAAACAATCTTGTGCCAGATGTGTTGAACAAACATGTGCCAGTTGCATCGAACAAACTTGTGCCAGTTGCGTCGAACAAACTTGTGCCAGTTGCATCGAACAAACTTGTGCCAGTTGCGTCGAACAAACTTGTGCCAGTTGCGTCGAACAAACTAGTGCCAGTTGCGTCAAACAAACTTGAGCCAGTTGCGTCCAACAAACTTGTGACAGTTGCGAAGAACAAACTTGTGCCAGTTGTGTCCAACAAACTTGTGCCAGTTGCGTAGAACAAACTTGTGCCAGTTGCGTCAAACAAACTTTTGCTAGTTGCGTAGAACAAACTAGTGACAGTTGCATACAACAAACTTGTGCCAGTTGCGTAGAACAAACTTGTGCCAGTTGCGTAGAACAAACTTGTGCCAGTTGCATATAACAAATTAGTGCCAGTTGCATCAAACAAACTTGTGCCAGTTGCTTCGAACAAACTTGTGCCAGTGGCGTCGAACAAACTTGTGCCAGTTGCGTCAAACAAACTTGGGCCAGTTGCGTCGAACAAACTTGGGCCAGTTGCGTCAAACAAACTTCTGCCAGTTGCATCAAAAAAACTTGTGCCAGTTGCATCAAAGAAACTTGTGCCAGTTGCGTAGAACAAACATGTGTTAGTTGCGTAGAACATCCTTGTGCCAGTCGCGTCAAACAAACTTGTGCCAGTTGTGTCAAACAAACTTGTGCCAGTTGCGTCAAACAAACTTGTGCCAGATGCGTCAAACAAACTTGTGCCAGTTGGGTCGAACAAACATGTGCCAGTTGTGTTAAACAAACTTGTGCCAGTTGCATCGAACAAACTTGTGCAAGTTGCGTCGAACAAACTTGTGCCAGTTGCGTCGAACAAACTTGTGCCTCTTGCGTCTAACAAACTTGTGCCAGTTACGTCAAACAAACTTGTAGTAATTGAGTCGAAAAAACTTGTGCCTGTTACGTCAAACAAACTTGTGCCAGTTGCATCAAACAAACTTGTGCCAGTTGCGTCAAACAAACTTGTGCCAGTTGCATCAAACCTACTTGTGCCAGTTGCGTAGAACAAACTTGTACCAGTTGCGTCACACAAACTTGTGCCAGTTGCGTAGAAGAACCTTGTGGCAGTTGCGTCAAACGAACTTGTGCCAGTTGCGTCAAACAAACTTTTGCCAGTTGCGTCGAACAAACTTGTGCCAGTTGCGTCGAACAAACTTGCGACAGTTGCGTCAAACAAACTTGTGCCAGTTGCGTTGAACAAACTTCTGCCAGTTGTGTCAAACAAACTAGTGTCAGTTGCGTAGAACAAACTTGTGCCAGTTGCGTTGAAAAAACTTGTGTCAGTTGGGTAGAACAAACTTGTGCCAGTTGCGTCAAACAAACTTGTGCCAGTTGCGTACAACAAACTAGTGCCAGTTGCATAGAACAAACTTGTGCCAGATGCATATAACAAACTTATGCCAGTTGCGTAGAACAAACTTGTGCCAGTTGCATAGAACAAACTTGTGCCAGTTATGTAGAACAAACTTGTGCCAGTTGCGTCGAACAAACTTGTGCCAGTTACGTCAAAAAAACTTGGGTCAGTTTCGTCGAACAAACTTGTGCCAGTGGCATCCAACAAACTTGTGCCAGTTGCGTCGAACAAACTTGTGCCAGTTGCGTCAAACAAACTTGTGCCAGTTGCGTAGAACAAACTTGTGCCAGTTGCGTAGAACAACCTTGTGCCAGTTGCGTCGAACAAACTTGTGCTAGTTGGAAGAACAAACTTGTGCCAGTTGCGTCAAACAAACTTATGCCAGTTGCGTAAAACAAACTAGTACCAGTTGCATAGAACAAACTTGTGCCAGTTGAGTAGAACAAACTTGTGCCAATTGCATCAAACAAACTTGTGCCAGTTGCATCGTACAAACTTGTGCCAGTTGCGTCGAAGAAACTTGTGCCAGTTGCTTCAAACAAACTTGTGCCAGTTGCGTCGAACAAACTTGTGCCAGTTACGGCAAACAAACTTGTGCCACTTGCGTAGAGAAACTTGTGCCAGTTGCGTCAAATAAACTTGTGCCAGTTGCGTCAAACAAATGTGTGCCAGTTACGGCGAAGAAACTTGTGCCAGTTGCGTCGAGAAAAGTAGTGCCATTTGCGTCAAATAAACTTGTGCCAGTTGCGTCAAACAAACTTGTGCCTGTTGCGTCAAACAAACTTGTGCCAGTTGCGTCAAACAAACTTGTGCCAGTTTTGTCAAACAAACTTGTGCCAATTGATTCGAAAAAACTTGTGACAGTTGCGTTGAACAAACTTGTGCCAGTTGCGTCTAACAAACTTGTGCCAGTTGCGTCAAACAAACTTATGCCAGTTACGTCGAACAAACTTGTGCCAGTTGCATCGAACAAACTAGTGCCAGTTGCATAGAACAAACTTGTGCCAGTTGCCACAAACAAACTTGTGCCAGTTGCGTAGAACAAACTTGTACATGTTGCGTAGAACAACCTTGTGCCAGTTGCGTCAAACAAACTTGTGCCAGTTGCGTCAAACAAACTTGTGCCAGTTGCGTCTAACAAACTTGTGCCAGTTATGTGAAACAAACTTTTGCCAGTTGGGTCGAACAAACTTTTGCCAGTTACGTTAAACAAACTTGTACCAGTTGCGTCGTACAAATTTGTGCCAGTTGCGTCGTACAAATTTGTGCCAGTTGCGTCGAACAAACTTGTGCCAGTTGCGTCGAACAAACTTGCGCCAGTTCCGTCGAACAAACTTGTGCCAGGTGCTTAGAACAAACTTGTGCCAGTTGTGTAGAACAAACTTGCGCCAGTTGCGTCGAACAAACTTGTGCCAGTTGGGTAGAACAAACATGTGCCAGTTGCGTCAAACAAATTTGTGCCAGTTGCGTAGAACAAACTAGTGCCAGTTGCATAGAACAAACTTGTGCCAGATGCGTAGAACAAACTTTTGCCATTTGCGTAGAACAAACTTGTGCCAGTTGTGTCAAACAAACTAGTGCCAGTTGTGTACAACAAACCTGTGCCAGTTATGTAGAACTAACTTGTGCCTGTTGCATCAAACAAACTTGTGCCAGTTGCATCAAACAAACTTGTGCCATTTGCATAGAACAAACTTGTGCCAGTTGCATAGAAGAACCTTGTGCCAGTTGCGTCGAACAAACTTGTGCCAGTTGCGTCAAACAAACTTGTGCCAGTTGCGTCAAACAAACTTGTGCCAGTTGCGTCGAACAAACTTGTGCCAGTTGCGTGGAACAAACTTGTGCCAGTTGCATAGAACAAACTTGTGCCAGTTATGTGGAACAAACTTGTGCCAGTTGCATCAAACAAACTTGTGCCAGTTGCGTCGAACAAACTTGTGCCAGTTACGGCGAACAAACTTGTGCCAGTTTCGTCGAGAAAACTTGTGCCAGTTGCGTCAAATAAACTTGTGCCAGTTGCGTCAAACAAACTTGTGCCAGTTGCATCGAACAAACTTGTGCCAGTTGCGTCAAACAAATTTGTTCCAGTTGAGCAAAACAAACTTGTGCCAATTGAGTCGAAAAAACTTGTGCCAGTTGCGTCGAACAAACTTGTGCCAGTTGCGTCTAACAAACTTGTGCCAGTTGCATAAAAAAAACTTTTGCCAGTTTCGTCGAACAAACTTGTGCCAGTTGCATAGAACAACCTTGTGCCAGTTGCGTCAAACAAACTTGTGCCAGTTGCGTAGAACAAACTTGTGCCAGATGCGTAGAATAACCTTGTGCCAGTTGCATCAAACAAACTTGTGCTAGTTTGTAGAACAAACTTGTGCCAGTTGCGCCAATCAAACTTATGCCAGAAGCGTAAAACTAACTAATGCCAGTTGCAGAGAACAAACTTGTGCCAGTTGAGTAGAACAAACTTGTGCCAATTGCGTCAAACAAACTTGTGCCAGTTCGTCGAACAAACTTGTGCCAGTTGCGTCGAAGAAACTTGTGCCAGTTGCGTCAAACAAACTTGTGCCAGTTGCGCTGAACAAACTTGTGCCAGTTTCGTCGAACAAACTTGTGCCAGTTACAGCGAACAAACTTGTGCCACTTGCGTCGAGAAAACTTGTGCCAGTTGCGTCAAATAAACTTGTGCCAGTTGCGTCAAACAAACTTGTGCCAGTTACGGCGAACAAACTTGTGCCAGTTGCGTCGAGAAAAGTTGTACCAGTTGGAGTCAAACAAGCTTGTGCCAGTTGCGTCAAACAAACTTGTGCCAGTTGCGTCAAACAAGCTTGTGCCAGTTGCGTCAAACAAACTTGTGCCAATTGATTAAAAAAAACTTGTGCCAGTTGCGTTGAACAAACTTGTGCCAGTTGCGTCTAACAAACTTGTGCAAGTTGCGTCAAACAAACTTGTGCCAGTTGCGTCGAACAAACTTGTGCCAGTTGCATCGAACAAAGTAGTGCCAGTTGCATAAAACAAACTTGTGCTAGTTGCATAGAACAAACTTGTGCCAGTTGCGTAGAACAAACTTGTACATGTTGCGTAGAACAACCTTGTGCCAGTTGTGTCAAACAAACTTGTGCCAGTTGTGTCAAACAAACTTGTGCCAGTTGGGTCGAACAAACTTGTGCCAGTTGCGTCAAACAAACTTGTGCCAGTTGCGTCAAACAAACTTGTGCCAGTTGCGTCAAACAAACTTGTGCCAATTGAGTCGAAAAAACGTGTGCCAGTTACCTCGAACAAACTTGTGCCAGTTGCGTCTAACAAACCTGTGCCAGTTGCGTCAAACAAACTTGTGCCAGTTGCGTCAAACAAACTTGGGCCAGTTGCGTCAAACAAACTTCTGCCAGTTGCATCAAAAAAACTTGTGCCAGTTGCATCAAAGAAACTTGTGCCAGTTGCGTAGAACAAACATGTGTTAGTTGCGTAGAACATCCTTGTGCCAGTCGCGTCAAACAAACTTGTGCCAGTTGTGTCAAACAAACTTGTGCCAGTTGCGTCAAACAAACTTGTGCCAGTTGCGTCACACAAACTTGTGCCAGTTGGGTCGAACAAACTTGTGCCAGTTGTGTTAAACAAACTTGTGCCAGTTGCATCGAACAAACTTGTGCAAGTTGCGTCGAACAAACTTGTGCCAGTTGCGTCGAACAAACTTGCGCCAGTTGCGTCAAACAAACTTGTGCCAGTTGCGTTGAACAAACTTGTGCCAGTTGTGTCAAACAAACTTGTGTCAGTTGCGTAGAACAAACTTGTGCCAGTTGCGCAGAACAAACTTGTGCCAGTTGCGTAGAACAAACTTGTGCCTGTTGCGTAGAACAAACTTGTGCCAGATGGGTAGAACAAACTTGTGCCAGTTGCGTAGAACAAACTTGTGCCAGTTGCGTAGAACAAACTTGTGCCAGTTGCGTCGAAGAAACTTGTGGCAGTTTTGTCAAACAAACTTGTGCCAGTTGCGTCAAACATACTTGTGCCAGTTACGTCGAACAAACTTCTGCCAGTTACATTAAACACACTTGTGCCAGTTGCGTCGAGAAAACTTGTGCCAGTTGCATCAAAAAAAACTTGTGCCAGTTGCGTCAAACAAACTTGTGCCAGTTGCGTCACACAAACTTGTGCCTCTTGCGTCAAACAATCTTGTGCCAGTTGCGTCAAACAAACTTGTGCCAATTGACTCGAAAAAACTTGTGCATGTTACGTCGAACAAACTTGTGCCAGTTGCGTCTAACAAACTTGTGCCAGTTGCGTCAAACAAACTTGTGCCAGTTGCGTTGAACAAACTTGTGCCAGTTGCCTCAAACAAACTTGTGCCAGTTGGGTCGAACAAACATGTGCCAGTTGTGTTAAACAAACTTGTGCCAGTTGCATCGAACAAACTTGTGCAAGTTGCGTCGAACAAACTTGTGCCTCTTGCGTCTAACAAACTTGTGCCAGTTACGTCAAACAAACTTGTAGTAATTGAGTCGAAAAAACTTGTGCCTGTTACGTCAAACAAACTTGTGCCAGTTGCATCAAACAAACTTGTGCCAGTTGCGTCAAACAAACTTGTGCCAGTTGCATCAAACCTACTTGTGCCAGTTGCGTAGAACAAACTTGTACCAGTTGCGTCAAACAAACTTGTGCCAGTTGCGTAGAAGAACCTTGTGGCAGTTGCGTCAAACGAACTTGTGCCAGTTGCGTCAAACAAACTTTTGCCAGTTGCGTCAAACAAACTTGTGCCAGTTGCGTCGAACAAACTTGCGACAGTTGCGTCAAACAAACTTGTGCCAGTTGCGTTGAACAAACTTCTGCCAGTTGTGTCAAACAAACTAGTGTCAGTTGCGTAGAACAAACTTGTGCCAGTTGCGTTGAACAAACTTGTGTCAGTTGGGTAGAACAAACTTGTGCCAGTTGCGTCAAACAAACTTGTGCCAGTTGCGTACAACAAACTAGTGCCAGTTGCATAGAACAAACTTGTGCCAGATGCATATAACAAACTTGTGCCAGTTGCGTAGAACAAACTTGTGCCAGTTGCATAGAACAAACTTGTGCCAGTTATGTAGAACAAACTTGTGCCAGTTGCGTCGAACAAACTTGTGCCAGTTGTGTCGAACAAACTTGTGCCAGTTACGTCAAAAAAACTTGGGTCAGTTTCGTCGAACAAACTTGTGCCAGTGGCATCCAACAAACTTGTGCCAGTTGCGTCGAACAAACTTGTGCCAGTTGCGTCAAACAAACTTGTGCCAGTTGCGTAGAACAAACTTGTGCCAGTTGCGTAGAACAACCTTGTGCCAGTTGCGTCGAACAAACTTGTGCTAGTTGGAAGAACAAACTTGTGCCAGTTGCGTCAAACAAACTTATGCCAGTTGCGTAAAACAAACTAG
The DNA here is from genome assembly GCA_039081455.1 of Macrobrachium rosenbergii. NCBI lineage: Eukaryota > Metazoa > Arthropoda > Malacostraca > Decapoda > Palaemonidae > Macrobrachium > Macrobrachium rosenbergii. Next base: position 1,169,335 of record JANJGK010000196.1, on the reverse strand, counting down.
TACCAGTTGCATAGAACAAACTTGTGCCAGTTGAGTAGAACAAACTTGTGCCAATTGCATCAAACAAACTTGAGCCAGTTGCATCGTACAAACTTGTGCCAGTTGCGTCGAAGAAACTTGTGCCAGTTGCTTCAAACAAACTTGTGCCAGTTGCGTCGAACAAACTTGTGCCAGTTACGGCAAACAAACTTGTGCCACTTGCGTAGAGAAACTTGTGCCAGTTGCGTCAAATAAACTTGTGCCAGTTGCGTCAAACAAATGTGTGCCAGTTACGGCGAAGAAACTTGTGCCAGTTGCGTCGAGAAAAGTAGTGCCATTTGCGTCAAATAAACTTGTGCCAGTTGCGTCAAACAAACTTGTGCCTGTTGCGTCAAACAAACTTGTGCCAGTTGCGTCAAACAAACTTGTGCCAGTTTTGTCAAACAAACTTGTGCCAATTGATTCGAAAAAACTTGTGACAGTTGCGTTGAACAAACTTGTGCCAGTTGCGTCTAACAAACTTGTGCCAGTTGCGTCAAACAAACTTATGCCAGTTGAGTCGAACAAACTTGTGCCAGTTGCATCGAACAAACTAGTGCCAGTTGCATAGAACAAACTTGTGCCAGTTGCCACAAACAAACTTGTGCCAGTTGCGTAGAACAAACTTGTATATGTTGCGTAGAACAACCTTGTGCCAGTTGCGTCAAACAAACTTGTGCCAGTTGCGTCAAAAAAACTTGTGCCAGTTGCGTCTAACAAACTTGTGCCAGTTATGTGAAACAAACTTTTGCCAGTTGGGTCGAACAAACTTTTGCCAGTTACGTTAAACAAACTTGTACCAGTTGCGTCGTACAAATTTGTGCCAGTTGCGTCGAACAAACTTTTGCCAGTTGCGTCGAACAAACTTGCGCCAGTTCCGTCGAACAAACTTGTGCCAGGTGCTTAGAACAAACTTGTGCCAGTTGTGTAGAACAAACTTGTGCCAGTTGCGTCGAACAAACTTGTGCCAGTTGGGTAGAACAAACATGTGCCAGTTGCGTCAAACAAATTTGTGCCAGTTGCGTAGAACAAACTAGTGCCAGTTGCATAGAACAAACTTGTGCCAGATGCGTAGAACAAACTTTTGCCATTTGCGTAGAACAAACTTGTGCCAGTTGTGTCAAACAAACTAGTGCCAGTTGTGTACAACAAACCTGTGCCAGTTATGTAGAACAAACTTGTGCCTGTTGCATCAAACAAACTTGTGCCAGTTGCATCAAACAAACTTGTGCCATTTGCATAGAACAAACTTGTGCCAGTTGCATAGAAGAACCTTGTGCCAGTTACGTCGAACAAACTCGTGCCAGTTGCGTCAAACAAACTTGTGCCAGTTGCGTCAAACAAACTTGTGCCCGTTGCGTCGAACAAACTTGTGCCAGTTGCGTGGAACAAACTTGTGCCAGTTGCATAGAACAAACTTGTGCCAGTTATTTGGAACAAACTTGTGCCAGTTGCATCAAACAAACTTGTGCCAGTTGCGTCGAACAAACTTGTGCCAGTTACGGCGAACAAACTTGTGCCAGTTTCGTCGAGAAAACTTGTGCCAGTTGCGTCAAATAAACTTGTGCCAGTTGCGTCAAACAAACTTGTGCCAGTTGCATCGAACAAACTTGTGCCAGTTGCGTCAAACAAATTTGTTCCAGTTGAGCAAAACAAACTTGTGCCAATTGAGTCGAAAAAACTTGTGCCAGTTGCGTCGAACAAACTTGTGCCAGTTGCGTCTAACAAACTTGTGCCAGTTGCATAAAAAAAACTTTTGCCAGTTTCGTCGAACAAACTTGTGCCAGTTGCATAGAACAACCTTGTGCCAGTTGCGTCAAACAAACTTGTGCCAGTTGCGTAGAACAAACTTGTGCCAGATGCGTAGAATAACCTTGTGCCAGTTGCATCAAACAAACTTGTGCTAGTTTGTAGAACAAACTTGTGCCAGTTGCGCCAAACAAACTTATGCCAGAAGCGTAAAACAAACTAATGCCAGTTGCAGAGAACAAACTTGTGCCAGTTGAGTAGAACAAACTTGTGCCAATTGCGTCAAACAAACTTGTGCCAGTTCGTCGAACAAACTTGTGCCAGTTGCGTCGAAGAAACTTGTGCCAGTTGCGTCAAACAAACTTGTGCCAGTTGCGCTGAACAAACTTGTGCCAGTTTCGTCGAACAAACTTGTGCCAGTTACAGCGAACAAACTTGTGCCACTTGCGTCGAGAAAACTTGTGCCAGTTGTGTCAAATAAACTTGTGCCAGTTGCGTCAAACAAACTTGTGCCAGTTACGGCGAGCAAACTTGTGCCAGTTGCGTCGAGAAAAGTTGTACCAGTTGGAGTCAAACAAGCTTGTGCCAGTTGCGTCAAACAAACTTGTGCCAGTTGCGTCAAACAAGCTTGTGCCAGTTGCGTTGAACAAACTTGTGCAAGTTGCGTCTAACAAACTTGTGCAAGTTGCGTCAAACAAACTTGTGCCAGTTGCGTCGAACAAACTTGTGCCAGTTGCATCGAACAAAGTAGTGCCAGTTGCATAAAACAAACTTGTGCCAGTTGCATAGAACAAACTTGTGCCAGTTGCGTAGAACAAACTTGTACATGTTGCGTAGAACAACCTTGTGCCAGTTGTGTCAAACAAACTTGTGCCAGTTGTGTCAAACAAACTTGTGCCAGTTGGGTCGAACAAACTTGTGCCAGTTACGTTAAACAAACTTGTTCTAGTTGCGTCGAACAAACTTGTGCCAGTTGCGTCGAACAAACTTGTGCCAGTTGCGTCGAACAAACTTGCGCCAGTTTGTCGAAGAAACTTGTGCCAGTTGCATAGAACAAACTTGTGCCAGTTGTGTCAAACAAACTTGTGCCAGTTGCGTAGAACAAACTTATGCCAGTTGCGTCGAACAAACTTGTGCCAGTTGGGTAGAACAAACCTGTGCCAGTTGTGTCAAACAAATGTGTGCCAGTTGCGTAGAACAAACTTTTGCCATTTGTGTAGAACAATCTTGTGCCAGTTGTGTCAAACAAACTTGTGCCAGTTGTGTACAACAAACTAGTAAGAGTTGCGTAGAACAAAATTGTGCCAGTTGCGTCGAACAAACTTGTGCCAGTTGCGTCAAACAAACTTATGCCAGTTGCATAGAACAAACTAGTGCCAGTTGCATAGAACAAACTTGTGCCAGTTGCGTAGAACAAACTTGTGCCAGTTGCGTCAAACAAACTTTTGCCAGTTGCGTCGAACAAACTTGTGCCAGTTGCGTCGAAGAAACTTGTGCCAGTTGCGTCAAACAAATTTGTGTCGAACAAACTTGTGCCAGTTGCGTCCAAAAAACTTGTGCCAGATATGGCAAACAAACTTGTGCCAGATGCGTCAAACAAACTTGTGCCAGTTGGGTCGAACAAACATGTGCCAGTTGTGTTAAACAAACTTGTGCCAGTTGCATCGAACAAACTTGTGCAAGTTGCGTCGAACAAACTTGTGCCAGTTGCGTCGAACAAACTTGTGCCTCTTGCGTCTAACAAACTTGTGCCAGTTACGTCAAACAAACTTGTAGTAATTGAGTCGAAAAAACTTGTGCCTGTTACGTCAAACAAACTTGTGCCAGTTGCATCAAACAAACTTGTGCCAGTTGCGTCAAACAAACTTGTGCCAGTTGCATCAAACCTACTTGTGCCAGTTGCGTAGAACAAACTTGTACCAGTTGCGTCAAACAAACTTGTGCCAGTTGCGTAGAAGAACCTTGTGGCAGTTGCGTCAAACGAACTTGTGCCAGTTGCGTCAAACAAACTTTTGCCAGTTGCGTCGAACAAACTTGTGCCAGTTGCGTCGAACAAACTTGCGACAGTTGCGTCAAACAAACTTGTGCCAGTTGCGTTGAACAAACTTCTGCCAGTTGTGTCAAACAAACTAGTGTCAGTTGCGTAGAACAAACTTGTGCCAGTTGCGTTGAACAAACTTGTGTCAGTTGCGTAGAACAAACTTGTGCCAGTTGCGTCAAACAAACTTGTGCCAGTTGAGTACAACAAACTAGTGCCAGTTGCATAGAACAAACTTGTGCCAGATGCATATAACAAACTTGTGCCAGTTGCGTAGAACAAACTTGTGCCAGTTGCATAGAACAAACTTGTGCCAGTTATGTAGAACAAACTTGTGCCAGTTGCGTCGAACAAACTTGTGCCAGTTGTGTCGAACAAACTTGTGACAGTTACGTCAAAAAAACTTGGGTCAGTTTCGTCGAACAAACTTGTGCCAGTGGCATCCAACAAACTTGTGCCAGTTGCGTCGAACAAACTTGTGCCAGTTGCGTCAAACAAACTTGTGCCAGTTGCGTAGAACAAACTTGTGCCAGTTGCGTAGAACAACCTTGTGCCAGTTGCGTCGAACAAACTTGTGCTAGTTGGAAGAACAAACTTGTGCCAGTTGCGTCAAACAAACTTATGCCAGTTGCGTAAAACAAACTAGTACCAGTTGCATAGAACAAACTTGTGCCAGTTGAGTAGAACAAACTTGTGCCAATTGCATCAAACAAACTTGTGCCAGTTGCATCGTACAAACTTGTGCCAGTTGCGTCGAAGAAACTTGTGCCAGTTGCTTCAAACAAACTTGTGCCAGTTGCGTCGAACAAACTTGTGCCAGTTACGGCAAACAAACTTGTGCCACTTGCGTAGAGAAACTTGTGCCAGTTGCGTCAAATAAACTTGTGCCAGTTGCGTCAAACAAATGTGTGCCAGTTACGGCGAAGAAACTTGTGCCAGTTGCGTCGAGAAAAGTAGTGCCATTTGCGTCAAATAAACTTGTGCCAGTTGCGTCAAACAAACTTGTGCCTGTTGCGTCAAACAAACTTGTGCCAGTTGCGTCAAACAAACTTGTGCCAGTTTTGTCAAACAAACTTGTGCCAATTGATTCGAAAAAACTTGTGACAGTTGCGTTGAACAAACTTGTGCCAGTTGCGTCTAACAAACTTGTGCCAGTTGCGTCAAACAAACTTATGCCAGTTGCGTCGAACAAACTTGTGCCAGTTGCATCGAACAAACTAGTGCCAGTTGCATAGAACAAACTTGTGCCAGTTGCCACAAACAAACTTGTGCCAGTTGCGTAGAACAAACTTGTACATGTTGCGTAGAACAACCTTGTGCCAGTTGCGTCAAACAAACTTGTGCCAGTTGCGTCAAAAAAACTTGTGCCAGTTGCGTCTAACAAACTTGTGCCAGTTATGTGAAACAAACTTTTGCCAGTTGGGTCGAACAAACTTTTGCCAGTTACGTTAAACAAACTTGTACCAGTTGCGTCGTACAAATTTGTGCCAGTTGCGTCGAACAAACTTTTGCCAGTTGCGTCGAACAAACTTGCGCCAGTTCCGTCGAACAAACTTGTGCCAGGTGCTTAGAACAAACTTGTGCCAGTTGTGTAGAACAAACTTGTGCCAGTTGCGTCGAACAAACTTGTGCCAGTTGGGTAGAACAAACATGTGCCAGTTGCGTCAAACAAATTTGTGCCAGTTGCGTAGAACAAACTAGTGCCAGTTGCATAGAACAAACTTGTGCCAGATGCGTAGAACAAACTTTTGCCATTTGCGTAGAACAAACTTGTGCCAGTTGTGTCAAACAAACTAGTGCCAGTTGTGTACAACAAACCTGTGCCAGTTATGTAGAACAAACTTGTGCCTGTTGCATCAAACAAACTTGTGCCAGTTGCATCAAACAAACTTGTGCCATTTGCATAGAACAAACTTGTGCCAGTTGCATAGAAGAACCTTGTGCCAGTTGCGTCGAACAAACTTGTGCCAGTTGCGTCAAACAAACTTGTGCCAGTTGCGTCAAACAAACTTGTGCCCGTTGCGTCGAACAAACTTGTGCCAGTTGCGTGGAACAAACTTGTGCCAGTTGCATAGAACAAACTTGTGCCAGTTATGTGGAACAAACTTGTGCCAGTTGCATCAAACAAACTTGTGCCAGTTGCGTCGAACAAACTTGTGCCAGTTACGGCGAACAAACTTGTGCCAGTTTCGTCGAGAAAACTTGTGCCAGTTGCGTCAAATAAACTTGTGCCAGTTGCGTCAAACAAACTTGTGCCAGTTGCATCGAACAAACTTGTGCCAGTTGCGTCAAACAAATTTGTTCCAGTTGAGCAAAACAAACTTGTGCCAATTGAGTCGAAAAAACTTGTGCCAGTTGCGTCGAACAAACTTGTGCCAGTTGCGTCTAACAAACTTGTGCCAGTTGCATAAAAAAAACTTTTGCCAGTTTCGTCGAACAAACTTGTGCCAGTTGCATAGAACAACCTTGTGCCAGTTGCGTCAAACAAACTTGTGCCAGTTGCGTAGAACAAACTTGTGCCAGATGCGTAGAATATCCTTGTGCCAGTTGCATCAAACAAACTTGTGCTAGTTTGTAGAACAAACTTGTGCCAGTTGCGCCAAACAAACTTATGCCAGAAGCGTAAAACAAACTAATGCCAGTTGCAGAGAACAAACTTGTGCCAGTTGAGTAGAACAAACTTGTGCCAATTGCGTCAAACAAACTTGTGCCAGTTCGTCGAACAAACTTGTGCCAGTTGCGTCGAAGAAACTTGTGCCAGTTGCGTCAAACAAACTTGTGCCAGTTGCGCTGAACAAACTTGTGCCAGTTTCGTCGAACAAACTTGTGCCAGTTACAGCGAACAAACTTGTGCCACTTGCGTCGAGAAAACTTGTGCCAGTTGCGTCAAATAAACTTGTGCCAGTTGCGTCAAACAAACTTGTGCCAGTTACGGCGAGCAAACTTGTGCCAGTTGCGTCGAGAAAAGTTGTACCAGTTGGAGTCAAACAAGCTTGTGCCAGTTGCGTCAAACAAACTTGTGCCAGTTGCGTCAAACAAGCTTGTGCCAGTTGCGTCAAACAAACTTGTGCCAATTGATTAAAAAAAACTTGTGCCAGTTGCGTTGAACAAACTTGTGCCAGTTGTGTCTAACAAACTTGCGCAAGTTGCGTCAAACAAACTTGTGCCAGTTGCGTCGAACAAACTTGTGCCAGTTGCATCGAACAAAGTAGTGCCAGTTGCATAAAACAAACTTGTGCCAGTTGCATAGAACAAACTTGTGCCAGTTGCGTAGAACAAACTTGTACATGTTGCGTAGAACAACCTTGTGCCAGTTGTGTCAAACAAACTTGTGCCAGTTGTGTCAAACAAACTTGTGCCAGTTGGGTCGAACAAACTTGTGCCAGTTACGTTAAACAAACTTGTTCTAGTTGCGTCGAACAAACTTGTGCCAGTTGCGTCGAACAAACTAGTGCCAGTTGCGTCGAACAAACTTGCGCCAGTTCCGTCGAAGAAACTTGTGCCAGTTGCATAGAACAAACTTGTGCCAGTTGTGTCAAACAAACTTGTGCCAGTTGCGTAGAACAAACTTATGCCAGTTGCGTCGAACAAACTTGTGCCAGTTGGGTAGAACAAACATGTGCCAGTTGTGTCAAACAAATGTGTGCCAGTTGCGTAGAACAAACTTTTGCCATTTGTGTAGAACAATCTTGTGCCAGTTGTGTCAAACAAACTTGTACCAGTTGTGTACAACAAACTAGTAAGAGTTGCGTAGAACAAAATTGTGCCAGTTGCGTCGAACAAACTTGTGCCAGTTGCGTCAAACAAACTTATGCCAGTTGCATAGAACAAACTAGTGCCAGTTGCATAGAACAAACTTGTGCCAGTTGCGTAGAACAAACTTGTGCCAGTTGTGTCAAACAAACTTGTGCCAGTTGCGTCGAACAAACTTGTGCCAGTTGCGTCGAAGAAACTTGTGCCAGTTGCGTCAAACAAATTTGTGTCGAACAAACTTGTGCCAGTTGCGTCCAAAAAACTTGTGCCAGATATGGCAAACAAACTTGTGCCAGTTGCTTCGAGAAAACTTGTGCCAGTTGCGTAAAAAGAAACTTGTGCCAGTTGCGTCAAACAACCTTGTGCCAGTTGCGTCAAACAAACTTGTGCCTCTTGCGTCAAACAAACTTGTGCCAGTTGCGTCAAACAAACTCGTATCAATTGAGTCGAAAAAACTTGTGCCTGTTACGTCGAACAAACTTGTGCCAGTTGCGTCTAACAAACTTGTGCCAGTTGCGTCAAACAAACTTGTGCCAGTTGCGTCAAACAAACTTGTGCCAGTTGCGTAGAACAAACTTGTGCCAGTTGCGTCAAACAAACTTGTGCCAGTTGTGTAAAAGAACCTTGTGCCTGTTGCGTCAAACGAACTTGTGCTAGTTGGTAGAACAAACTTGTGCCAGTTGCATCGAACAAAGTAGTGCCAGTTGCATAGAACAAACTTGTGCCAGTTGTGTCAAACAAACTTGTGTCAGTTGCTTAGAACAAACTTGTGCCAGTTGCGTCGAACAAACTTGTGCCAATTGGGTAGAACAAACTTGTGCCAGTTGCATCAAACAAACTTGTGCCAGTTGCGTAGAACAAACTAGTGCCAGTTGCATAGAACAAACTTGTGCCAGATGCATAGAACAAACTTGTGCCAGTTGCGTAGAACAAACTTGTGCCAGTTGCATAGAACAAACTTGTGCCAGTTATGTAGAACAAACTTGTGCCAGTTGCGTCGAACAAACTTGTGCCAGTTGTGTCGAACAAACTTGTGCCAGTTGCGTTAAAAACAACTGGGCCAGTTTCGTCGAACAAACTTGTGCCAGTTGTGTCGAACAAACTTGTGCCAGTTGCGTCAAACAAACTTGTGCCAAATGCGTAGAACAAACTTGTGCCAGTTGCGTAGAACAACCTTGTGCCAGTTGCGTCGAACAAACTTGTGCTAGTTGGTAGAACAAACTTGTGCCAGTTGCGTCGAACAAACTTGTGCCAGTTGCGTCGAACAAACTTGTGCCAGTTGTGTCGAACAAACTTGCGCCAATTCCATCGAACAAACTTGTGCCAGTTGGGTAGAACAAACTTGTGCCAGATGCGTAGAACAACCTTGTGCCAGTTGTGTCAAACAAACTTGTGCCAGTTGTGTCAAACAAACTTGTGCCAGTTGGGTCGAACAAACTTGTGCCAGTTACGTTAAACAAACTTGTTCTAGTTGCGTCGAACAAACTTGCGCCAGTTCCGTCGAAGAAACTTGTGCCAGTTGCATAGAACAAACTTGTGCCAGTTGTGTCAAACAAACTTGTGCCAGTTGCGTAGAACAAACTTGTGCCAGTTGCATAGGACAAACTTGTGCCAGTTATGTAGAACAAACTTGTGCCAGTTGCGTCGAACAAACTTGTGCCAGTTGTGTCGAACTAACTTGTGCCAGTTGCGTAAAAAAAAATTGGGGCATTTTCGTCGAACAAACTTGTGCCAGTGGCATCCAACAAACTTGTGCCAGTTGCGTTGAAGAAACTTGTGCCAGTTGCGTCAAACGAACTTGTGCCAGTTGCGTAGAACAAACTTGTGCCAGTTTCGTAGAACAACCTTGTGCCAGTTGTGTCGAACAAACTTGTGCTAGTTGGTAGAACAAACTTGTACCAGTTGCGTCGAACAAACTTGTGCCAGTTGCGTCGAACGAACTTGTGCCAGTTGTGTCGAACAAACTTGCGCCAATTCCATCAAACAAACTTGTGCCAGTTGCTTAGAACAAACTTGTGCCAGTTGTGTCAAACAAACTTGTGCCAGTTGCGTCGAACAAACTTGTGCCAGTTGGATAGAACAAACATGTGCCAATTGCGTCAAACAAATTTGTGCCAGTTGCATAGAACAAACTTGTGCCTGATGCGTAGAACAAACTTTTGCCATTTGCGTTGAACAAACTTGTGCCAGTTGTGTCAAACAAACTTGTGCCAGTTGTGTACAACAAACTTGTGCCAGTTGCGTAGAAAAAACTTGTGCCAGTTGAGTAGAACAAACCTGTGCCAGTTGCATAGAATAAACTTGTGCCAGTTGCATAGAACAAACTTGTGCCAGTTGCGTAGAACAACCTTGTGCCAGTTGCATCAAACACACTTGTGCCAGTTGCGTCAAACAAACTTTTGCCAGTTGCGTCGAACAAACTTGTGCCAGTTGCGCCGAACAAACTTGTGCCAATTGCGTCAAACAAACTTGTGCCAGTTACGTTAAACAAAGTGTTGCTAGTTACGTCAAACAAACTTGTGCCAGTTGCGTCAAACAAACTTGTACAAGTTGCGTCAAACAAACTTGTGCCAGTTGCGTCTAACAAACTTGTGCCATTTGCGTCAAAAAAACTTGGGCCAGTTGAGTCGAACAAACTTGTGCCAGTGGCATCGAACAAACTTGTGCCAGTTGCGTAGAACAAACTTGTGCCAGTTGCGTCAAGCAAACTTGTGCCAGTTGCGTAGAACAAACTTGTGCCAGTTGCGTAGAACAACCTTGTGCCAGTTGCATCGAACAAACTTGTGCCAGTTACGTCGAACAAACTTGTGCCAGTTGCGTCCAACAAACTTGTCCCAGTTGCATAGAACAAACTTGTGCCAGTTGCGTCGAACAAACTTGTGCCAGTTGCGTTGAACAAACTTGTGCCAGTTGCGTAGAACATACTTGTGCCAGTTGCGTCGAGAAAAGTTATGCCATTTGCGTAAAATAAACTTCTGCCAGTTGCGTCAAACAAACTTGTGCCAGTTGCGTCAATCAGACTTGTTCCAGTTGCATAGAATAAACTTGTGCCAGTTGCGTAGAACAACCTTGTGCCAGTTACGTCGAACAAACTTGTGCTAGTTGGTAGAACAAACTTGTGCCAGTTGCGTCAAACAAACTTATGCCAGTTGAGTAAAACAAACTAGTGCCAGTTGCACAGAACAAAATTGTGCCAGTTGAGTAGAACAAACTTGTGCCAATTGCATCAAACAAACTTGTGCCAGTTACGTCGAACAAACTTGTGCCAGTTGCGTCAAAGAAACTTGAGCCAGTTGCGTCAAAAAACTTGTGCCAGTTGCGTCGAACAAACTTTTGCCAGTTGCGTCGAACAAACTTGTGCCAGTTACGGCGAACAAACTTGTGCCACTTGCGTCGAGAAACTTGTGCCAGTTGCGTCAAATAAACTTGTGCAAGTTGCGTCAAACAAACTTGTGCCAGTTACGGCGAACAAACTTGTGCCAGTTGTGTCGAGAAAAGTTGTGCCAGTTGCGTTAAATAAACTTGTGCCAGTTGCGTCAAACAAACTTGTGCCAGTTGCGTCAAACAAACTTGTGCCAGTTGCGTCAAACAAACTTGTGCCAGTTGCGTCAAACAAACTTGTGCAAATTGATTCGAAAAAACTTGTGCCAGTTGTGTTGAACAAACTTGTGCCAGTTGTGTTGAACAAACTTGTGCCAGTTGCGTCTAATAAACTTGTGCCAGTTGCGTCAAACAAACTTGTGCCAGTTGCGTCGAACAAACTTGTGCCAGTTGCATCGAACAAACTTGTGCCAGTTGCATAGAACAAACTTGTGCCAGTTGCGTCAAACAAACTTGTGCCAGTTGCGTAGAACAAACTTGTACATGTTGCGTAGAACAACCTTGTGCCAGTTGCGTTAAACGAACTTGTGCCAGTTGCTTCAAACAAACTTGTGCCAGTTGCGTCGAACAAACTTGTGCCAGTTGTGTGAAACAAACTTGTGCCAGTTGGGTCGAACAAACTTGTGCCAGTTATGTTAAACAAACTTGTACCAGTTGCGTCGTACAAATTTGTGCCAGTTGCGTCGAACAAACTTGTGCCACTTGCGTCGAACAAACTTGCGCCAGTTCCATCGAACAAACTTGTGCCAGTTGCTTAGAACAAACTTGTGCCACTTGTGTCAAACAAACTTGTGCCAGTTGTGTCAAACAAACTTGTGCCAGTTGTGTAGAACAAACTTGTGCCAGTTGCGTCGAACAAACTTGTGCCAGTTGGGTAGAACAAACATGTGCCAGTTGCGTCAAACAAATTTGTGCCAGTTGCGTAGAACAAACTAGTGCCAGTTGCATATAACAAACTTGTGCCAGATGCATAGAACAAACTTTTGCCATTTGCGTAGAACAAACTTGTGCCAGTTGTGTCAAACAAACTTGTGCCAATTGTGTACAACAAACTTGTGCCAGTTATGTAGAACAAACTTGTGCCTGTTGCATCAAACAAACTTGTGCCAGTTGCGTCAAACAAACTTGTGCCATTTGTGTAGAAAAAACTTGTGCCAGTTGCATAGAACAACCTTGTGCCAGTTACGTCAAACAAACTTGCGCCAGTTGCGTCAAACAAACTTGTGCCAGTTGCGTCAAACAAACTTGTGCCAGTTGCGTCGAACAATCTTGTGAAAGTTGCGTCGAACAAACTTGTGCCAGTTGCGTCCAACAAACTTGTGCCAGTTGCGTCAAACAAACTTGTGCCAGTTGCGTCAAAAAAACTTGTGCCAGTTGCGTCAAAAAAACTTGGGCCAGTTGCGTCGAAGAAACATGTGCCAGTGGCATCGAACAAACTTGTGCCAGTTGCGTCAAACAAACTTTTGCCAGTTGCGTAAAACAAACTAGTGCCAGTTGCATAGAACAAACTTGTGCCAGTTGCGTAGAACAAACTTGTGCCAATTGCTTCAAACAAACTTGTGCCAGTTGCGTCGAACAAACTTGTGCCAGTTTCGTCGAAGAAACTTGTGCCAGTTGGGTCAAACAAACTTGTGCCAGTTTCGTCGAACAAACTTGTGCCAGTTATGGCAAACAAATTTTTGCCACTTGCGTCGAGAAAACTTGTGCCAGTTGCGTCAAATAAACTTGTGCCAGTTGCGTCAAACAAACTTGTGCCAGTTACGGCGAACAAACTTGTGCCAGTTGCGTCGAGGAAAGTTGTGCCAGTTGCGTCAAATAAACTTGTGCCAGTTGCGTCAAACAAACTTGTGCCAGTTGCGTCAAACAAACTTGTGCCAGTTGCATCAAACAAACTTGTGCCACTTGCGTCAAACAAACTTTTGCCAATTAAGTCGAAAAAACTTGTGCCAGTTGCGTTGAACAAACTTGTGCCAGTTGCGTCTAACAAACTTGTGCCAGTTGCGTCAAACAAACTTGTGCCAGTTGCGTCGAACAAACTTGTGCCAGTTGCATCGTACAAACTAGTGCCAGTTGCATAGAACAAACTTGTGCCAGTTGCGTCAAACAAACTTGTGCCAGTTGCGTAGAACAAACTTCAGCATGCTGCGTAGAACAACCTTGTGCCAGTTGCATCAAACAAACTTGTGCCAGTTGCATCAAACAAGCTTGTGCCAGTTGCGTTGAACAAACTTGTGCCAGTTGTGTCAAACAAACTTGTGCCAGTTGGGTTGAACAAACTTGTTCCAGTTACGTTAAACAAACTTGTACCAGTTGCGTCGAAAAAACTTGTGCCAGTTGCGTCGAACAAACTTGTGCCAGTTGTATCGAACAAACTTGCGCCAATTCCATAGAAAAAACTTGTGCCAGTTGCTTAGAACAAACTTGTGCCAGTTGCGTAGAACAAACATGTGCCAGTTGCATAGAACAAACTTGTGCCAGTTGCATAGAACAAACTTGTGCCAGTTGCGTAGAACAACCTTGTGCCAGTTGTATCAAACGTACTTGTGCCAGTTGCGTCATACAAACTTTTGCCAGTTGTGTAGAACAAACTTGTGCCAGTTGCGTCAAACAAACTTGTGCCAGTTGCATCGAACAAACTTGTGCAAGTTGCGTCGAACAAACTTGTGCCAGTTGCGTCAAACAAACTTGTGCCAGTTGCGTCAAACAAACTTGTGCCAGTTGCGTCAAACAAACTTGTGCCAGTTGCGTCAAACAAAGTTGTACAAGTTGTGTCAAACAAACTTGTGCCAGTTGCGTCTAACAAACTTGTGCCATTTGCGTAAAAAAAACTTGGGCCAGTTGAGTCGAACAAACTTGTGCCAGTGGCATCGAACATACTTGTGCCAGTTGCGTAGAACAAACTTGTGCCAGTTGCGTCAAGCAAACTTGTGCCAGTTGCGTCAAACAAACTTGTGCCAGTTGCGTAGAACAACCTTGTGCCAGTTGCGTCGAACAAACTTGTGACAGTTGCGTAGAACAAACTAGTGCCAGTTGCATAGAACAAACTTGTGCCAGTTGAGTAGAACAAACTTGTGCCAATTGCGTCAAACAAACTTGTGCCAGTTGCGTCGAAAAAAACTTGTGCCAGTTGCGTCGAAGAAACTTCTGCTAGTTGCGTCAAACAAACTTATGCCAGTTGCGTCGAACAAACTTGTGCCAGTTGCGTCGAACAAACTTGAGCCAGTTACGGCGAACAAACTTGGGCCACTTGCGTCGAGAAAACTTGTGCCAGTTGCATCAAATAAACTTGTGCCAGTTGCTATAAACTTGTGCCAGTTGCTATAAACTTGTGCCAGTTGCGTCAAACAAACCTGTGCCAGTTGTGTCAAACAAACTTGTGCCAGTTGCTTCAAACAAACTTGTGCCAGTTGCATCAAACAAACTTGTGCCAATTGAGTCGAAAAAACTTGTGCCTGGTGCGTCAAACAAACTTGTGTCAGTTGCGTCTAGCAAACTTGTGCCAGTTGCGTCAAAGAAACTTGGGCCAGTTGTGTCGAACAAACTTGTGCCAGTTGCATTGAACAAACTAGTGCCAGTTGCATAGAACAAACTTGTGCCAGTTGCGTCAAACAAACTTGTGCCAGTTGCGTAGAAAAAACTTGTGCATGTTGCGTTGAACAAACTTGTGCCAGTTGCGTCAAACAAACTTGTGCCAGTTGCGTCAAACAAACTTTTGCCAGTTGCGTCAAACAAACTTGTGCTAGTTGCGTCGAACAAATTTGTGCCAGTTGTGTCAAACAAACTTGTGCCAGTTGGGTTGAACAAACTTGTGCTAGTTACGTTAAACAAACATGTACCAGTTGCGTCGAACAAACTTGTGCCAGTTGCGTCGAACAAACTTCTGCCAGTTGCGTCGAACAAACTTGCGCCAGTTGCGTAGAACTAACTTGTGCCAGTTGCGTCGAACAAACTTGTGCCAGTTGGGTAGAACAAACATGTGCAAGTTGCGTCAAACAAATTTGTGCCAGTTGAGTAGAACTAACTTGTGCCAGTTGCGTCGAACAAACTTGTGCCAGTTGGGTAGAACAAACATGTGCCAGTTGCGTCAAACAAATTTGTGCCAGTTGCGTAGAACAAACTAGTGCCAGTTGCATAGAACAAACTTGTTCCAGATGTGTAGAACAAACTTGTGCCAGTTGCGTAGAACAAACTTGTGCCAGTTGTGTCAAACAAACTTGTGCCAGTTGTGTACAACAACCTTGTAAGAGTTGCGAAGAACAAACTTGTGCCAGTTGCGTAGAACAAATTTGTGCCAGTTGCGTAGAACAAACTTGTGCCAGTTGCGTCAAACAAACTTGTGGCAGTTGCGTCAAACAAACTTGTGCCAGTTGCATCAAACAAACTTGTGCCAGTTGCGTAGAAAATCCTTGTGCCAGTTGCGTCAAACAAACTTGTGCCAGTTGAGTCAAACAAACTTGTGCCAGTTGCGTCAAACAAATTTGAGCCAGTAGCTTCAAACAAACTTGTGCCAGTTGCGTCAAACAAACTTGTGCCAGTTGCGTCAAACAAACTTGTACAAGTTGCGAAAACAAACTTGTGCCAGTTGCGTCAAACAAACTTGTGCCAGATACGTTGAAAAAACTTGTGCCAGTTGCGTCGAACAAACTTGTGCCACTTGCGTCGAACAAACTTGTCCCAGTTCCGTCGAACAAACTTGTGCCAGTTGCGTCGAACAAACTTGTGACAGTTTCGTCGAACAAACTTGTGCCAGTTACGTCGAACAAACTTGTGCCAGTTGCATCCAACAAACTTGTCCCAGTTGCATAGAACAAAATTGTGCCAGTTGCGTCAAACAAACTTGTGCCAGTTGCGTTGAACAAACTTGTGCCTGTTGCGTAGAACATACTTGTGCCAGTTGCGTCGAGAAAAGTTGTGCCATTTGCGTCAAATAAACTTGTGCCAGTTGCGTCAAACAAACTTGTGCCAGTTGCTTCAAACAAACTTCTGCCAGTTGCGTCAAACAAACTTGTGCCAGTTGCGTCAAACAAACTTGTGCCAATTGAGTCGAAAAAACTTGTGCCAGTTGCGACGAACAAACTTGTGCCAGTTGTGTCAATCAAACTTGTGCCAGTTGTGTACAACAAACTTGTGCCAGTTGCGTAGAACAACCTTGTGCCAGTTGCATCAAACACACTTGTGCCAGTTGCATCAAACAAACTTTTGCCAGTTGCGTCGAACAAACTTGTGCCAGTTGCACCGAACAAACTTGTGCCAGTTGCGTCAAACTAACTTGTGCCAGTTACGTCAAACAAACTTGTGCCAGTTGCGTCAAACAAACTTGTGCCTGTTGCGTCAATCAAACTTGTACAAGTTGCGTCAAACAAACTTGTGCCAGTTGCGTCTAACAAACTTGTGCCATTTGCGTAAAAAAACTTGGGCCAGTTGAGTCGAACAAACTTGTGCCAGTGGCATCGAACAAACTTGTGCCAGTTGCGTAGAACATACTTGTGCCAGTTGCGTAGAACAACCTTGTGCCAGTTGCGTCGAACAAACTTGTGCCAGTTACGTCGAACAAACTTGTGCCAGTTGTGTCCAACAAACTTGTCCCAGTTGCATAGAACAAACTTGTGCCAGTTGCCTCGAACAAACTTGTGCCAGTTGCGTTGAACAAACTTGTGCCAGTTGCGTAGAACATACTTGTGCCAGTTGCGTCGAGAAAAGTTATGCCATTTGCGTCAAATAAACTTGTGCCAGTTGCGTCAAACAAACTTGTGCCAGTTGCTTCAAACAAACTTTTGCCAGTTGCGTAGAACAAACTTGTGCCAGTTGCGTAGAACAACCTTGTGCCAGTTGCGTCGAACAAACTTGTGCTAGTTGGTAGAACAAACTTGTGCCAGTTGCCTCAAACAAACTTATGCCAGTTGCGTAAAACAAACTAGTGCCAGGTGCATAGAAAAAACTTGTGCCAGTTGAGTAGAACAAACTTGTGCCAATTGCATCAAACAAACTTGTGCCAGTTACGTCGAACAAACTTGTGCCAGTTGCGTCGAAGAAACTTGAGCCAGTTGTGTCAAACAAACTTGTGCCAGTTGCGTCGAACAAACTTGTGCCAGTTGCGTCGAACAAACTTGTGCCAGTTACGGCGAACAAACTTGTGCCACTTGCGTCGAGAAACTTGTGCCAGTTGCGTCAAATAAACTTGTGCCAGTTGCATCAAACAAACTTGTGCCAGTTACGGCGAACAAACTTGTGCCAGTTGTGTCGAGAAAAGTTGTGCCAGTTGCGTCAAATAAACTTGTGCCAGTTGCGTCAAACAAACTTGTGCCAGTTGCGTCAAACAAACTTGTGCCAGTTGCGTCAAACAAACTTGTGCCAGTTGCATCAAACAAACTTGTGCCAGTTGTGTCAAACAAACGTGTGCCAATTGATTAAAAAAACTTGTGCCAGTTGCGAAAACAAACTTGTGCCAGTTGCGTCTAACAAACTTGTGCCAGTTGCGTCAAACAAACTTGTGCCAGTTGCGTCGAACAAACTTGTGCCAGTTGCATCGAACAAACTAGTGCCAGTTGCATAGAACAAACTTGTGCCAGTTGCGTCAAACAAACTTGTGCCAGTTGCGTAGAATAAACTTGTACATGTTGCGTAGAACAACTTTGTGCCAGATGCGTCAAACAAACTTGTGCCAGTTGCGTCAAACAAACTTGTGCCAGTTGCGTCGAACAAACTTGTGCCAGTTGTGTGAAACAAACTTGTGCCAATTGGGTCGAACAAACTTGTGCCAGTTACGTTAAACAAACTTGTACCAGTTGCGTCGTACAAACTTGTGCCAGTTGCGTCGAACAAACTTGTGCCAGTTGCGTCGAACAAACTTGTGCCAGTTCCATCGAACAAACTTGTGCCAGTTGCTTAGAACAAACTTGTGCCACTTGTGTCAAACAAACTTGTGCCAGTTGTGTAGAACAAACTTGTGCCAGTTGCGTCGAACAAACTTGTGCCAGTTGGATAGAAAAAACATGTGCCAGTTGCGTCAAACAAATTTGTGCCAGTTGCGTAGAACAAACTAGTGCCAGTTGCATAGAACAAACTTGTGCCAGATGTGTAGAACAAACTTTTGCCATTTGCGTAGAACAAACTTGTGCCAGTTGTGTCAAACAAACTTGTGCCAGTTATGTAGAACAAACTTGTGCCTGTTGCATCAAACAAACTTGTGCCAGTTGCGTCAAACAAACTTGTGCCATTTGCGTAGAACAAACTTGTGACAGTTGCATAGAACAACCTTGTGCCAGTTGCGTCAAACAAACTTGTGCCAGTTGTGTCAAACAAACTTGTGCCAGTTGCGTCAAACAAACTCGTGCCAGTTGCGTCGAATAAACTTGTGCCAGTTGCGTCGAACAAACTTGTGCCAGTTGCGTCCAAGAAACTTGTGCCAGTTGCGTCAAACAAACTTGTGCCAGTTGCGTCAAAAAAACTTGTGCCAGTTGCGTCAAAAAAACTTGGGCCAGTTGCGTCGAAGAAACTTGTGCCAGTGGCATCGAACAAACTTCTGCCAGTTGCGTCAAACAAACTTTTGCCAATTGCGTAAAACAAACTAGTGAAAGTTGCATAGAACAAACTTGTGCTAGTTGCGTAGAACAAACTTGTGCCAATTGCTTCAAACAAACTTGTGCCAGTTGCGTCGAACAAACTTGTGCCAGTTTCGTCGAAGAAACTTTTGCCAGTTGGGTCAAAGAAACTTGTGCCAGTTTCGTCGAACAAACTTGTGCCAGTTACGGCAAACAAATTTGTGCCACTTGCGTCGAGAAAACTTGTGCCAGTTGCGTCAAATAAACTTGTGCCAGTTGCGTCAAACAAACTTGTGCTAGTTACGGCGAACAAAGTTGTGCCAGTTGCGTCGAGGAAAGTTGTGCCGGTTGCGTCAAATAAACTTGTGCCAGTTGCGTCAAACAAACTTGTGCCAGTTGCGTCAAACAAACTTGTGCCAGTTGCATCAAACAAACTTGTGCCAGTTGCGTCAAACAAACTTTGTGCCAATTGAGTCGAAAAAACTTGTGCCAATTGCGTTGAACAAACTTGTGCCAGTAGCGTCTAACAAACTTGTGCCAGTTGCGTCAAACAAACTTGTGCCAGTTGCGTCGAACAAACTTGTGCCAGTTGCATCGTACAAACTAGTGCCAGTTGCATAGAACAAACTTGTGCCAGTTGCGTCAAACAAACTTGTGCCAGTTGCGTAGAACAAACTTCAGCATGCTGCGTAGAACAACCTTGAGCCAGTTGCATCAAACAAACTTGTGCCAGTTGCATCAAACAAGCTTGTGCCAGTTGCGTCGAACAAACTTGTGCCAGTTGTGTCAAACAAACTTGTGCCAGTTGGGTTGAACAAACTTGTTCCAGTTACGTTAAACAAACTTGTACCAGTTGCGTCGAACAAACTTGTGCCAGTTACGTCGAACAAACTTGTGCCAGTTGTATCGAACAAACTTGCGCAAATTCCATCGAAAAAACTTGTGCCAGTTGCATAGAACAAACTTGTGCCAGTTGTATCAAACAAACTTGTGCCAGTTGCGTCGAACAAAATTGTGCCAGTTGGGTAGAACAAACATGTGCCAATTGCGTCAAACAAATTTGTGCCAGTTGCATAGAACAAACTTGTGCCTGATGCGTAGAACAAACTTTTGCCATTTGCGTAGAACAAACTTGTGCCAGTTGTGTCAAACAAACTTGTGCCAGTTGTGTACAACAAAATTGTGCAAGTTGCGTAGAAAAAACTTGTGCCAGTTGCGTAGAACAAACCTGTGCCAGTTGCATAGAACAAACTTGTGCCAGTTGCATAGAACAAACTTGTGCCAATTGCGTAGAACAACCTTGTGCCAGTTGTATCAAACACACTTGTGCCAGTTGCGTCAAACAAACTTTTGCCAGTTGTGTCGAAAAAAACTTGTGCCAGTTCCGCCGAACAAACTTGTGCCAGTTGCGTCAAAAACTTGTGCCAGTTGCGTCAAACAAACTTTTGCCAGTTGCGTCAAACAAACTTGTGCCAGTTGCGTCAAACAAAGTTGTACAAGTTGCGTCAAACAAAATTGTGCCAGTTGCGTCTAACAAACTTGTGCCATTTGCGTCAAAAAAACTTGGGCCAGTTGAGTCGAACAAACTTGTGCCAGTGACATCGAACAAACTTGTGCCAGTTGCGTAGAACAAACTTGTGCCAGTTGCGACAAGCAAACTTGTGCCAGTTGCGTAGAACAAACTTGTGCCAGTTGCGTAGAACAACCTTGTGCCAGTTGCGTCGAACAAACTTGTGCCAGTTGCGTCGAACAAACTTGTGCCAGTTGCGTCAAACAAACTTTTGCCAGTTGCGTAGAACAAACTAGTGCCAGTTGCATAGAACAAACTTGTGCCAGTTGACTAGAACAAACTTGTGCCAATTGCGTCAAAAAAACTTGTGCCAGTTGCGTCGAACAAACTTGTGCCAGTTGCGTCGAAGAAACTTGTGCCAGTTGCGTCAAACAAACTTATGCCAGTTGCGTCGAACAAACTTGTGCCAGTTGCGTCGAACAAACTTGAGCCAGTTACGGCGAACAAACTTGTGCCAATTGCGTCAAAAAAACTTGTGCCAGTTGCGTCGAACAAACTTGTGCCAGTTGCGTCGAAGAAACTTGTGCCAGTTGCGTCAAACAAACTTATGCCAGTTGCGTCGAACAAACTTGTGCCAGTTGCGTCGAACAAACTTGAGCCAGTTACCGTGAACAAACTTGTGCCAGTTGCGTCGAAGAATCTTGTGCCAGTTGCATAGAACAACCTTGTGCCAGTTGCGTCGAACAAACTTGTGCCAATTGCGTCGAACAAACTTGTGCCAGTTGCGTCAAACAAACTTTTGCCAGTTGCGTAGAACAAACTAGTGCCAGTTGCATAGAACAAACTTGTGCCAGTTGACTAGAACAAACTTGTGCCAATTGCGTCAAAAAAACTTGTGCCAGTTGCGTCGAACAAACTTGTGCCAGTTGCGTCGAAGAAACTTGTGCCAGTTGCGTCAAACAAACTTGTGCCAGTTGCATCAAATAAACTTGTGCCAGTTGCTATAAACTTGTGCCAGTTGCGTCAAACAAACCTGTGCCAGTTGTGTCAAACAAACTTGTGCCAGTTGCTTCAAACAAACTTGTGCCAGTTGCGTCAAACAAACTTGTGCCAATTGAGTCGAAAAAACTTGTGCCAGTTGCGTCAAACAAACTTGTGCCAGTTGCGTCTAACAAACTTGTGCTAGTTGCGTCAAAGAAACTTGGGCCAGTTGTGCCGAACAAACTTTTGCCAGTTGCATTCAACAAACTAGTGCCAGTTGCATAGAACAAACTTGTGCCAGTTGCGTCAAACAAACTTGCGCCAGTTGCGTAGAACAAACTTGTGTATGTCGCGTAGAACAACCTTGTGCCAGTTGTGTCAAACAAACTTTTGCCAGTTGCATCAAACAAACTTGTGCTAGTTGCGTCGAACAAATTTGTGCCAGTTGTGTCAAACAAACTTGTGCCAGTTGGGTCGAACAAACTTGTACCAGTTACGTTAAACAAACATGTACCAGTTGCGTCGAACAAACTTGTGCCAGTTGCGTCGAACAAACTTGCGCCAGTTGCGTAGAACTAACTTGTGCCATTTGCGTCGAACAAACTTGTGCCAGTTGGGTAGAACAAACATGTGCCAGTTGCGTCAAACAAATTTGTGCCAGTTGCGTAGAACTAACTTGTGCCAGTTGGGTAGAACAAACTTGTGCCAGTTGGGTAGAACAAACATGTGCCAGTTGCGTCAAACAAATTTGTGCCAGTTGCATAGAACAAACTAGTGCCAGTTGCATAGAACAAACTTGTGCCAGATGTGTAGAACAAACTTTTGCCAGTTGCATAGAACAAACTTGTGCCAGTTGTGTCAAACAAACTTGTGCCAGTTGTGTACAACAACCTTGTAAGAGTTGCGTAGAACAAACTTGTGCCAGTTGCGTAGAACAAACTTGTGCCAGTTGCGTCAAACAAACTTGTGGCAGTTGCGTCAAACAAACTTGTGCCAGTTGCGTAGAACAAACTTGTGCCAGTTGCGTAGAAAATCCTTGTGCCAGTTACGTCAAACAAACTTGTGCCAGTTGCGTCAAACAAACTTGTGCCAGTTGCGTCAAACAAATTTGTGCCAGTTGCTTCAAACAAACTTGTGCCAGTTGCGTCAAACAAACTTGTTCCAGTTGCGTCAAACAAATTTGTACAAGTTGCGTCAAACAAACTTGTGCCAGATGTGTTGAACAAACTTGTGCCAGTTGCGTCGAACAAACTTGTGCCACTTGCGCTAAACAAACTTGTGCCAGTTGCGTTGAACAAACTTGTGCCAGTTGCGTCAAACAAACTTGTGACAGTTTCGTCGAACAAACTTGTGCCAGTTACGTCGAACAAACTTGTGCCAGTTGCGTCCAACAAACTTGTCCCAGTTGCATAGAACAAACTTGTGCCAGTTGCGTCGAACAAACTTGTGCCAGTTGCGTTGAACAAACTTGTGCCAGTTGCGTAGAACATACTTGTGCCTTTTGCGTCGAGAAAAGTTGTGCCATTTGCGTCAAATAAAATTGTGCCAGTTGCGTCAAACAAACTTGTGCCAGTTGCGTCAAACAAACTTCTGCCAGTTGCGTCAAACAAACTTGTGCCAGTTGCGTCAAACAAACTTGTGCCAATTGAGTCGAAAAAACTTGTGCCAGTTGCGTCGAACAAACTTGTGCCAGTTGCGTCTAAAAAATTGTGCCAGTTGCGTCAAACAAACTTGGGACAGTTGCGTCGAACAAACTTTTGCCAGTTGCATCGAACAAACTTGTGCCAGTTGCGTAGAACAAACTTGTGCCAGTTGCGTCAAACAAACTTGTGCCAGTTACGTAGAACAAACTTGTGCCAGTTGCGTAGAACATCCTTGTTCGCGTTGCGTCAAACAAACTTGTGCCAGTTGCGTCATACAAACTTGTGCCAGTTGTGTCGAACAAACTTGTGCCAGTTGTGTCAAACAAACTTGTGCCAGTTAGTTCGAACAAACTTGTGCCAGTTGCGTCCAACAAACTTGTACCAGTTGCGTCGAACAAACTTGTGTCAGTTGCGTCGAACAAACTTGTGCCTGTTGCTCAGAACAAACATGTGTCAGTTGGGTAGAACAAACTTATGCCAGTTGCATAGAACAAACTAGTGCCAGTTGCGTAGAACAAACTTGTACCAGTTGCGTCAAACAAACTTGTGCCAGTTGCGTCAAACAAACTTGTGCCAGTTGCGTCGAACAAACTTGTGCCAGTTGCGTCGAAGATACTTGTGCCAGTTGCGTCAAACAAACTTGTGCCAGTTGCGTCGAACAAACTTGTGCCAGTTGCGTCGAACAAATTTGTGCCAGTTATGGCGAACAAACTTGTGCCAGTTGCGTCGAGAAAACTTGTGACAGTTGCGTAAAAAAAAACTTGTGCCAGTTGCGTCAAACATACTTGTGCCAGTTGCGTCAAACAAACTTGTGCCTCTTGCGCCAAACAAACTTGTGCCAGTTGCTTAGAACAAACTTGTGCCAGTTGCGTCAAACAAACTTGTGCCAGTTGCGTCGAACAAACTTGTGTCAGTTGCGTCAAACAAACTTGTGTCAGTTGCTTAGAACAAACTTGCGCCAGTTGCGTCAAATAAATTTGTGTTCAGTTGCGTAGAACAAACTTGTGCCAGTTGCGTAGAAGAACCTTGTGCCAGTTGCGTCAAACAAACTTGTATCAGTTGCGTCAAACAAACTTGTGCCAGTTGTTTCAAACAAACTTGTGCCATTTGCCTCAAACAAACTTGTGCCAGTTGGGTCGAACAAACTTGTGCCAGTTGCGGTAAACAAACTTGTGCCAGTTGCATCGAACAAACTTGTGCCAGTGACATCGAACAAACTTGTGCCAGTTGTGTAGAATAAACTTGTGCCAGTTGCGTCAAACAAACTTGTGCCAGTTGCGTAGAACCAAAATTTTGCCAGTTGCGTAGAACAACCTTGTGCCAGTTGCGTCGAACAAACTTGTGCTAGTTGCGTAGAACAAGCTTGTGCCAGTTGCGTCAAACAAACTAGTGCCAGTTGCGTAAAACAAACTAGTGCCAGTAACATAGAACAAACTTGTGAAAGTTAAGTAAAACAAACTTGTGCCAATTGTGTCAACCAAACTTGTGCCAGTTGCGTCAAACAAACTTGTGCCAGTTGCGTCGAAAAAACTTGTGCCAGTTGCATCAAACAAACTTGTGCCAGTTATGTCGAACAAACTTGTGCCAGTTGCATCGAACAAACTTTTGCCAGTTACGGCGAAGAATCTTGTGCCACTTGCGTCAAGAAAACTTGTGCCAGTTGCATACAACAAACTTGTGCCAGTTGCGTAAAACCAACTTGTGCCAGTTGCATAGAACAAACTTGTGCCAGTTAAGTAGAACAAACTTGTGCCAATTGTGTCAACCAAACTTGTGCCAGTTGCATCAAACAAACTTGTGCCAGTTGCGTCGAAGAAACTTGTGCCAGTTGCGTCAAACAAACTTGTGCCAGTTGCGTCGAGAAAACTTGTGCCAGTTGCGTCAAAAAAACTTGTGCCAGTTCCGTCAAACAAACTTGTGCCAGTTGCGACAAACAAACTTGTGCCAGTTGCGTCAAACTTGTGCCAGTTGCGTCAAATAAACTTGTGCCAATTAAGTCGAAAAAACTTGTGCCAGTTGCGTCAAACAAACTTGTGCCAGTTGCGTCTAACAAACTTGTGCCAGTTGCGTCAAACAAACTTGTGCCAGTTGCGTCGAACAAACTTGTGACAGTTGCGTCGAAAAAACTTGTGCCAGTTGCATCGAACAAACTAGTGCCAGTTGCACAGAACAAACTTGTGCCAGTTGCGTCAAACAAACTTGTGCCAGTTGCGTAGAACAAACTTGTGCATGTTGTGTAGAATAACCTTGTGCCAGTTGCGTCAAACAAACTTGTGCCAGTTGCGTCGAACAAACTTGTGCCAGTTGTGTCAAACAAACTTATGCCAGTTGGGTCGAACAAACTTGTGCCAGTTACGTGAAACAAACTTGCACCTGTTGCGTCGAGCAAACTTGTGCCAGTTGCGTCGAACAAACTTGTGCCAGTTGCATCGAACAAACTTGCGCCAGTTCCGTCGAACAAACTTGTGCCAGTTTCTTAGAACAAACTTGTGCCAGTTGTGTCAAACAAATTTGTGCCAGTTATGTAGAACAAACTTGTGCCAGTTGCGTCAAACAAACTTGTGCCAGTTGGGTAGAACAAACATGTGCCAGTTGCGTCAAACAAATTTGTGCCAGTTGCATAGAACAAAAGTGTGCCAGATGCGTAGAACAAAGTTTTGCCATTTGTGTAGAACAAACTTGTGCCAGTTGTGTCAAACAAACTTGTACTAGTTGTGTACAACAAACTTGTGCCAGTTTCGTTGAACAAACTTGTGCCAGTTGCGTAGAACAAACTTGTGCCGGTTGCGTCAAACAAACTTGTGCCTTTTGCATAGAACAAACTTGTGCCAGTTGCGTAGAACAACCTTGTGCCAATTGCGTCAAACAAACTTGTGCCAGTTGCGTCAAACAAACTTGTGCCAGTTGCGTCAAACAAACTTGTGCCAGTTGCGTCGAACAAACTTGTGCCAGTTGCGTCAAACAAACTTGTGCCAGTTGCGTCAAAACAAACTTGTGCCAGTTGCATCAAACAAACTTGTACAAGTTGCGTCAAACAAACTTGTGCCAGTTGCGTCTAACAAACTTGTGCCAGTTGCGTCAAAAAAACTTGGGCCAGTTGCGTAGAACAAACTTGTGCCAGTTGCGTCGAACAAACTTGTGCCAGTTGCGTAGAACAAACTTGTGCCTGTTGCGTCAAGCAAACATGTGCCAGTTGCGTCAAACAAACTTGTGCCAGTTGCGTCAAACAAACTTGTGCCAGTTGTGTAGAACAAACTTGTGGCAGTTGCGTTGAACAAACTTGTGCCAGTTGCATAGAACAAACTTGTGCCAGTTGCGTCAAACAAACTTGTGCCAGTTGCGTAGAACAAACTTGAGGCAGTTGCGTAGATCAACGTGTGCCAGTTGCGCTGAACAAACTTGTGCCAGTTGTTTCAAACAAACTTTTATCAGTTGCGTCAAACAAACTTGGGCCAGTTGCGTTGAACAAACTTGTGCCAGTTGCGTAGAACAAACTTTGTGCCAGTTGTGCCGAACAAACTTTTCCCAGTTAAGTCAAACAAACTTGGGCCAGTTGCGTCAAACAAATTTATGCCAGTTGCATAGAACAAACTTGTGCCAGTTGCGTAGAACAAACTTGTTCCAGTTGCGTAGAACAAACTTGTGCCAGTTGCGTCGAACACACTTGTGACAGTTGCGTCGGACAAACTTGTGCCAATTGCGTCGAACAAACTTGTGCCAGTTGCGTAGAAGAAACTTATGCCAGTTGCGTCGGACAAACTTGTGCCAGTTGCGTCGAACAAACTTGTGCCAGTTGCGTAGAACAAACTTGTGCCAGTTGCTTTGAACAAACTTGGGCCAGTTGCGTCAAACAAACTTGTGCTAGTTGCATTAAACAAACTTTTGCCAGTTGCGTCAAACAAACTTGTGCCAGTTGCGTTGAACAAACTTGTGCCAGTTGCTAGAACAAACTTGAGGCAGTTGCGTAGAACAAACTTGTGCCAGTTGCATAGAACAAACATTTTCCAGTTACGTAGAACAAACTTGTGCCAGTTGCGTAGAACAAACTTGTGCCAGTTGCGAAGAACAAACATTTTCCAGTTGCGTAGAACAAACTTGTGCCAGTTGCGTCGAAAAAACTTGTGCCAGTTGATCGAACAAAGTTGTGCCAGTTGCGTTTGACAAACTTGTGCCAGTTGCGTTGAACAAACTTGTGACAATTGCGTAGAAGAAACTTGTGCCAGTTGTTTCAAACAAACTTTTGCCTGTTGCCTCAAACAAACTTGGGCCAGTTGTGTCAAACAAACTTGTGCCAGTTGCGTAGAACAAACTTGTGGCAGTTGCGTAGAACAAACTTGTGCCAGTTGCGTAGAAGAAACTTGTGCCAGTTGCGTCGAACAAACTTGTGCCAGTTGCGTACAAGAAACTTCTGCCAGTTGCGTACAACAAACTTGTGCCATTTGCGTCAAAAAACTTGTGCCAGTTGCGTAGAACAAATTTGTGCTAGTTGCGTAGAACAAACTTGTGCCAGTTGCGTCGAACAAACTTGTGCCAGTTGCATAGAACAAACTCGTGCCAGTTGCGAAGAACAAACTTGTGCCAGTTGCGTAGAACAAACTTGTGTCAGTTGCGATGAACAAACTTGCGCCAGTTGCATCAAACAAACTTGTGCCAGTTGCGTAGAACAAACTTGTGCCAGTTGCTTAGAACAAACTTGTGCCTCTTGCAACGAACAAACTTGTGCCAGTTGCGTCGAACAAACTTGTGCCAGTTGCATCGAATAAACTTGTGTCAATTGCATAGAACAAACTTGTGCCAGTTTCGTCGAACAAACTGGTGCCAGTTGCGTAGAACAAACTTGTGCCAGTTGTGTCAATCAAACTTCTGCCAGTTGCGTCAAACAAGTTTGGGCCAGTTGCGTCGAACAAACTTGTGCCACTTGCGTCGAAGAAACTTGTGCCGGTTGCGTAGAAAAAACTTGTGCCAGTTGTGTCAAACAAACTTGTGCCAGTTGCATAGAACAAACTTGTGCCAGTTGTGTAGAGCAACCTTGTGCCAGTTGCATCAAACAAACTTGTGCCAGTTGCGTCAAACAAATTTATGCCAGTTGCATAGAACAAACTTGTGCCAGTTGCGTAGAACAAACTTGTGCCAGTTGCATCGAACAAACTTGTGCCAGTTGCGTCGAACACACTTGTGCCAGTTGCGTCGGACAAACTTGTGCCAATTGCGTCGAACAAACTTGTGCCAGTTGCGTAGAACAAACTTGTGCCAGTTGTGTCAAACAAACTTGTGCCAGTTGCATAAAACAAACTTTTGCCAGTTGCGTCGAACAAACTTGTGCCAGTTGCATAGAACAAACTTGTGCCAGTTACGTAGAACAAACTTGTACCAGTTGTGTCAGACAAACTTGTGCCAGTTGCGTAGAACAAACGTGTGCCAGTTCCATAGAACAAACTTGTGCTAGTTGCGTAGAACAAACTTGTGCCAGTTGCGTAGAACAAACTTGTGCCAGTTGCATCGAACAAACTTGTGCCAGTTGCGTCAAACAAACTTGTGCCAGTTTCGTCGAACAAACTTGTGCCAGTTGCGTAGAACAAACTTGTGCCAGTTGTGTCAAACAAACTTGTGCCAGTTGCGTCAAACAAACTTGTGCCAGTTGCGTCGAACAAACTTGTGCCAGTTGCGTCGAAGAAACTTGTGCCAGTTGTGTAGAACAAACTTGTGCCAGTTGCGTAGAACACACTTGTGCCAGTTGCGTAGAACAAACTTGTGCCAGTTGCATAGAACAAACTTGTGCCAGTTTTGTAGAACAACCTTGTGCCAGTTGCGTCAAACAACCTTGTGCCAGTTGCATCAAACAAACTTGTGCTAGTTGCGTAGAACAAACTTGTGCCAGTTGCGTAGAACAAACTTGTGCCAGTTGCATAGAACAAACTTGTGCCAGTTTTGTAGAACAACCTTGTGCCAGTTGCGTCAAACATACTTGTGCCAGTTGCGTCAAAAAAACTTGTGCCAGTTGTGTGAATCAAACTTGTGCCAGTTGGGTCGAATAAACTTGTGCCAGTTGCGTTAAACAAACTTGTGCCAGTTGCGTCGATCATACTTGTGCCAGTTGCGTCGAACAAACTTGTTCCAGTTGCGTCAAACAAACTTGTGCCAGTTGCATCGAACAAACTTGTGCCAGTTGCGTAGAACAAACTTATGCCAGTTGCAGAGAACAAACTTTTGCCACTTGCGTCGAACAAACTTGTGCCAGTTGCGCAGAACAAACTTTTGCCAGTTCCGTAGAACAAACTTGTGCCAGTTTTGTCAAACAAACTTGTGCCAGTTGCGTAGAACAAACTTGTGCCCGTTACGTGGAACAAACTTCTGCCAGTTGCGTCAAACAAACTTGGGCCAGTTGCGTAGAACAAACTTGTGCCAGTTACGTCAAACAAACTTGTGCCAGTTGCGTCAAACAAACTTGTGCCAGTTGCGTAGAAGAAACTTGTGCCAGTTGCGTCGAACAAACTTGTGCCAGTTCCGTGGAACAAACTTGTGCCAGTTGCGTAGAACAAACTTGTGTCAGTTGTGAAGAACAATCTTGTGCCAGTTGCGTAGAACAAACTTGTGCCAGTTGCGTCAAACAAACTTGGGCCAGTTGCGTAGAACAAACTTGTGCCAGTTGCGTAGAACAAACTTGTGCCAGTTGCGTCAAACAATCTTGTGCCAGTTGCGAAGAACAAACTTGTGCCTGTTGCATAGAACAAAATTGTGCCTGTTGCGTAGAACAACTTTGTGCCAGTTGCGTAGAACAAACTTGTGCCAGTTGCGTAGAACAAACTTGTGCTAGTTGCGTAGAACAAACTTGTGCCAGTTGCGTAGAACAAACTTGTGTCAGTTGCGTAGAACAAACTTGTGCCAGTTGCGTCAAATAAACTTGTGCCAGTTGCGTAGAACAAACTTGTGCCAGTTGCGAACTACAAACTTGTGCCAGTTTCGTAGGACAAACTTGTGCCAGTTGCGTCAAACAAACTTGTGCCAGTTGCGTAGAACAAACTTGCGCCAGTTGCGAACTACAATCTTGTGCCACTTGCGTAGGACAAACTTGTGTGAGTTGCGTCTCAAAGAAACTTGTGACAGTTGCGTCAAATAAACTTGTTCCAGTTGTGTCAAATAAACTTGTGCCAGTTACGTAGAACAACTTTGTGCCAGTTGCATAGAACAAAATTGTGCCAGTTGCGTAGAACAACTTTGTGCCAGTTGGGTAGAACAAACTTGTGCCAGTTGCGTAGAAGAAACTTGTGCTAGTTGCGTAGAACAAACTTGTGCCAGTTGCGTAGAACAATCTTGTGTCAGTTGCGTAGAACAAACTTGTGCCAGTTGCGTCGAACAAACTTGGGCCAGTTGCTTAGAACAAACTTATGCCAGTTGCGAACTACAAACTTGTGCCAGTTTCGTAGGAAAAACTTGTGCCAGTTGCGTCAAACAAACTTGTGCCAGTTGCATAGAACAAACTTGTGCCAGTTGAGAACTACAAACTTGTGCCACTTGCGTCAAACAAACTTGTGCCAGTTGCGTCAAAGAAACTTGTGCCAGTTGCATCAAATAAACTTGTGCCAGTTGCGTCGAACAAACTTGTGACAGTTGCGTTGAACAAACTTGTGCCAGTTGCGTCGAACAAACTTGTGCCAGTTGCATCAAACATACTTGTGCCAGTTGCGTAGGACAAACTTGTGCCAGTTGCGTCAAACAAACTAGTGCCAGTTGCGTTTAACAAACTTGTGCCAGTTGCATAGAACAAACTTGTGCCAGTTGTGTCAAACAAAAGTGTGACAGTTGCGTCGAACAAACTTGAGCCAGTTGCGTTGAACAAACTTGTGCCAGTTACGTAGAACAAACTTGTGCTAGTTGTGTCAAACAAACTTGTGCCAGTTGCATCAAACAAACTTGGGCCAGTTGCGTCAAACAAACTTGTGCCAGTTGCGTAGAACAAACTTGAGGCAGTTGCGTAGAACAAACGTGTGCCAGTTGCGTAGAACAAAATTGTGCCAGTTGTGCTGAACAAACTTGTGCTAGTTGTTTCAAACAAACTTTTGCCAGTTGCGTCAAACAAACTTGGGCCTTTTGCGTCGAACAAACTTGTGCCAGTTGCGTAGAACAAACTTTGTGCCAGTTGTGTCAAACAAACTTTTCCCAGTTGCGTCAAACAAACTTGGGCCAGTTGCGTCAAACAAATTTATGCCAGTTGCATAGAACAAACTTGTGCCAGTTGCATAGAACAAACTTGTGCCAGTTGCATCGAACAAACTTGTGCCAGTTGCGTCGAACACACTTGTGACAGTTGCGTCGGACAAACTTGTGCCAATTGCGTCGAACAAACTTGTGCCAGTTGCGTAGAACAAACTTATGCCAGTTGCGTCGGACAAACTTGTGCCAGTTGCGTCGAACAAACTTGTGCCAGTTGCATAGAACAAACTTGTGCCAGTTGTGTCAAACAAACTTTTGCCAGTTGCGTCAAACAAACTTGGGCCAGTTGCGTCGAACAAAATTGTGCCAGTTGTGTCGGACAAACTTGTGCCAGTTACGTAGAACATACTTGTGCCAGTTGCAAACTACAAACTTGTGCCAGTTGCGTTGAACAAACTTGGGCCAGTTGCGTCAAACAAACTTGGGCTAGTTTCGTTAAACAAACTTTTGCCTGCTGCGTCAAACAAACTTGTGCCAGTTGCGTTGAACAAACTTGTGCCAGTTGCACCGAACAAACTTGAGCCAGTTGTGTAGAACAAACTTGTGCCAGTTGTGTAGAACAAACATTTTCCAGTTGCGTAGAACAAACTTGTGCCAATTGATTCGAAAAAACTTGTGCCAGTTGCGTTGAACAAACTTGTGCCAGTTGCATAGAACAAACTTGTGCCACTTGCGTCGAACAAACTTGTGCCAGTTGCGCAGAACAAACTTTTGCCAGTTACGTAAAACAAACTTGTGCCAGTTTTGTCAAACAAACTTGTGCCAGTTGCGTAGAACAAACTTGTGCCCGTTACGTGGAACAAACTTGTGCCAGTTGCATAGAACAAACTTCTGCCAGTTGCGTCAAACAAACTTGGGCCAGTTGCGTAGAAGAAACTTGTGCCAGTTGCGTCAAACAAACTTGTGCCAGTTGCGTCAAACAAACTTGTGCCAGTTGCGTAGAACAAACTTGAGCCAGTTGCGTAGAACAACCTTGTGCCAGTTACGTAGAACAAACTTGTGCCAGTTGTGTCAAACAAACTTGTGCCAGTAGAGTAAAACAAACTTATGCCAGTTGCGTAGAACAAACTTGTGCGAGTTGTGTCAAACAAACTTTGGCCAGTTGCGTAGAAGTTGCGTAAAACAAAATTGTGCTAGTTGCGTAAAACAAACTTGAGCCAGTTGCGTAGAACAAACTTGTGCCAGTTGCATCGAACAAACTTGTGCCAGTTGCGTGGAACAAACTTGTGCCAGTTGCGCAGAACAAACTTGTGCCTGTTAAGTCAAACAGACTTGTGCCAGTTGCGTCAAACAAATTTATGCCAGTTGCATAGAACAAACTTGTGCCAGTTGCATCGAACAAACTTGTGCCAGTTGCATAGAACACACTTGTGCCAGTTGTGTTGGACAAACTTGTGCCAATTGCGTCGAACAAACTTGTGCCAGTTGCGTCAAACAAACTTGTGCCAGTTTCGTCGAACAAACTTGTACATGTTGCGTAGAACAATCTTGTGCCAGTTGTGTCAAACAAACTTGTGCCAGTTGCATCAAACAAACTTGGGCCAGTTGCGTCGAACAAACTTGTGCCAGTTGCGTAGAACAAACTTGTGCCAGTTGCGTAGAACAAACTTGTGCCAATTGCGTAGAACAAACTTTTGCCAGTTGCATAGAACAAACTTGTGCCAGTTTTGTAGAACAACCTTGTGCCAGTTGCGTCAAACAACCTTGTGCCAGTTGCATCAAACAAACTTGTGCCAGTTGCGTAGAACAAACTTGTGCCAGATGCGTAGAACAAACTTGTGCCAGTTGCATAGAACAAACTTGTGCCAGTTTTGTAGAACAACCTTGTGCCAGTAGCGTCAAACAGACTTGTGCCAATTGCGTCAAACAACCTTGTGCCAGTTGCGTAAAAAAAACTCGTGCCAGTTGTGTCAAACAAACTTGTGCCAGTTGGGTCGAATAAACTTGTGCCAGTTGCGTTAAACAAACTTGTGCCAGTTGCGTCGAACAAACTTGTGCCAGTTGCGTCGAACAAACTTGTGCCAGTTGCGTCTAACAAACTTGTGCCAGTTGCATCGAACAAACTTGTGCCAGTTGCGTAGAACAAACTTATGCCAGTTGCAGAGAACAAACTTTTGCCACTTGCGTCGAACAAACTTGTGCATGTTGCGCAGAACAAACTTTTGCCAGTTGCGTAGAACAAACTTGTGCCAGTTTTGTCAAACAAACTTGTTCCAGTTGCGTAGAACAAACTCGTGCCCGTTACGTGGAACAAACTTGTGCCAGTTGCATAGAACAAACTTCTGCCAGTTGCATCAAACAAACTTGGGCCAGTTGCGTAGAACAAACTTGTGCCAGTTACGTCAAACAAACTTGTGCCAGTTGCGTCAAACAAACTTGTGCCAGTTGCGTAGAAGAAACTTGTGCCAGTTGCGTCGAACAAACTTGTGCCAGTTCCGTGGAACAAACTTGTGCCATTTGCGTAGAACAAACTTGTGCCAGTTGTGTAGAACAATCTTGTGCCAGTTGCGTAGAACAAACTTGTGCCAGTTGCAACAAACAAACTTGGGCCAGTTGCGTAGAACAAACTTGTGCCAGTTGCGTAGAACAAACTTGTGCCAGTTGCGTCAAACAATCTTGTGCCAGTTGCGAAGAACATACTTGTGCCTGTTGCATAGAACAAAATTGTGCCAGTTGCATAGAACAACTTTGTGCCAGTTGCGTAGAACAAACTTGTGCCAGTTGCGTAGAACAAACTTGTGCTAGTTGCGTAGAACAAACTTGTGCCAGTTGCGTAGAACAAACTTGTGTCAGTTGCGTAGAACAAACTTATGCCAGTTTCGTCAAACAAACTTGGGCCAGTTGCGTAGAACAAACTTGTGCCAGTTGCGAACTACAAACTTGTGCCAGTTTCGTAGGACAAACTTGTGCCAGTTGCGTCAAACAAACTTGTGCCAGTTGCGTAGAACAAACTTGCGCCAGTTGCGAACTACAATCTTGTGCCACTTGCCTAGGACAAACTTGTGCCAGTTTCGTAGGACAAACTTGTGCCAGTTGCATCGAACAAACTTGTGCCAGTTGCGCAGAACAAACTTGTGCCAGTTAAGACAAACAGACTTGTGCCAGTTGCGTCAAACAAACTTGTGCCAGTTGCATAGAACAAACTTGTGCCAGTTGCGTAGACCAAACTTGTGCCAGTTGCGTTGAACACACTTGTGCCAGTTGTGTCGGACAAACTTGTGCCAATTGCGTCGAACAAACTTGTGCCAGTTGTGTCGGACAAACTTGTGCCAATTGCGTCGAACAAATTTGTGCCAGTTGCGTAGAACATACTTCTGCCAGTTGTGTCAAACAAACTTGTGCCAGTTGCATAAAACAAACTTGTGCCAGTGGCGTCGAACAAACTTATGAAAGTTGCGTAGAACAAACTTGTGCCAGTTACGTAGAACAAAATTGTGCCAGTTGTGTCAGACAAACTTGTGCCAGTTGCGTAGAACAAACTAGTGCCAGTTCCGTAAAACAAACTTGTGCCAGTTGCATCGAACAAACTTGTGCCAGTTGCGTCGAACAAACTTGTGCCAGTTTTGTCGAACAAACTTGTGCCAGTTGTGTAGAACAAACTTGTGCCAGTTTTGTCAAACAAACTTGTGCCAGTTACATCAAACAAACTTGGGCCAGTTGCGTCGAACAAACTTGTGCCAGTTGCGTCGAACAAACTTGCGCCAGTTTTGTCGAACAAACTTGTGCCAGTTGTGTAGAACAAACTTGTGCCAGTTTTGTCAAACAAAATTGTGCCAGTTGCGTCAAACAAACTTGGGCCAGTTGCTTCGAACAAACTTGTGCCAGTTTTGTCAAAGAAACTTGTGCCAGTTGCGTAGAACAAACTTGTGCCAGTTGCGTCAAACAAACTTGTGTCAGTTGCATAGAACAAACTTGTGCCAGTTGTGTAGAACAACCTTGTGCCAGTTGCGTCAAACAACCTTATGCCAGTTACGTCAAACAATCTTGTGCCAGTTGCGTCAAAAAAACTTGTGCCAGTTGCGTCAAACAAACTTGTGCCAGTTGGGTCGAATAAACTTGTGCCAGTTGCGTTAAACAAACTTGTGCTAGTTGCGTCGAACAAACTTGTGCCATTTGCATCGAACAAACTTGTGCCAGTTGCGTCGAACAAGCTTGTGCCAGTTGCGTCAAACAAACTTGTGCCAGTTGCATCGAACAAACTTGTGCCAGTTGCGTAGAACAAACTTGTGCCAGTTGTGTCAAACAAACTTGTGCCAGTTGCATAGAACAAACTTGTGCCAGTTGCGTAAAACAAACTTTTGCCAGTTGCGTAGAACAAACTTGTGCCTGTTGTGTCAAACAAACTTGTGCCAGTTGCGTCGAACAAACTTGTGCCAGTTGCATAGAACAAACTTGTGCCAGTTACGTAGAACAAAGTTGTGCCAGTTTCGTAGAACAAACTTGTGCCAGTTGTGTCAGACAAACTTGTGCCAGTTGCATCAAACAAACTTGGGCCAGTTGCGTCGAACAAACTTGTGCCAGTTGTGTTGAAGAAACTTGTGCCAGTTGCGTAGAACAAACTTGTGCCGGTTGCATAGAACAAACTTGGGCCAGTTGCATAGAACAAACTTGTGCCAGTTGTGTAGAATATCCTTGTAACAGTTGCGTCAAACAACCTTGTGCCAGTTGCGTCAAACAAACTTGTGCCAGTTACGTCAAAAAACCTTGTGCCAATTGCGTCGAACAAACTTGTGCCAGTTGCGTAGAACAAACTTATGCCAGTTGCGTCGGACAAACTTGTGCCAGTTGCGTCGAACAAACTTGTGCCAGTTGCGTAGAACAAACTTGTGCCAGTTGTGTCAAACAAACTTTTGCCAGTTGCGTCAAACAAACTTGGGCCAGTTGCGTCGAACAAAATTGTGCCAGTTGTGTCGGACAAACTTGTGCCAGTTACGTAGAACATACTTGTGCCAGTTGCGAACTACAAACTTGTGCCAGTTGCGTTGAACAAACTTGGGCCAGTTGCGTCAAACAAACTTGGGCTAGTTTCGTTAAACAAACTTTTGCCTGCTGCGTCAAACAAACTTGTGCCAGTTGCGTTGAACAAACTTGTGCCAGTTGCACCGAACAAACTTGAGCCAGTTGTGTAGAACAAACTTGTGCCAGTTGTGTAGAACAAACATTTTCCAGTTGCGTAGAACAAACTTGTGCCAATTGATTCGAAAAAACTTGTGCCAGTTGCGTTGAACAAACTTGTGCCAGTTGCTTAGAACAAACTTGTGCCACTTGCGTCGAACAAACTTGTGCCAGTTGCGCAGAACAAACTTTTGCCAGTTACGTAAAACAAACTTGTGCCAGTTTTGTCAAACAAACTTGTGCCAGTTGCGTAGAACAAACTTGTGCCCGTTACGTGGAACAAACTTGTGCCAGTTGCATAGAACAAACTTCTGCCAGTTGCGTCAAACAAACTTGGGCCAGTTGCGTAGAAGAAACTTGTGCCAGTTGCGTCAAACAAACTTGTGCCAGTTGCGTCAAACAAACTTGTGCCAGTTGCGTAGAACAAACTTGAGCCAGTTGCGTAGAACAACCTTGTGCCAGTTACGTAGAACAAACTTGTGCCAGTTGTGTCAAACAAACTTGTGCCAGTAGAGTAAAACAAACTTATGCCAGTTGCGTAGAACAAACTTGTGCGAGTTGTGTCAAACAAACTTTGGCCAGTTGCGTAGAAGTTGCGTAAAACAAACTTGTGCTAGTTGCGTAAAACAAACTTGAGCCAGTTGCGTAGAACAAACTTGTGCCAGTTGCATCGAACAAACTTGTGCCAGTTGCGTGGAACAAACTTGTGCCAGTTGCGCAGAACAAACTTGTGCCTGTTAAGTCAAACAGACTTGTGCCAGTTGCGTCAAACAAATTTATGCCAGTTGCATAGAACAAACTTGTGCCAGTTGCATCGAACAAACTTGTGCCAGTTGCATAGAACACACTTGTGCCAGTTGTGTTGGACAAACTTGTGCCAATTGCGTCGAACAAACTTGTGCCAGTTGCGTCAAACAAACTTGTGCCAGTTTCGTCGAACAAACTTGTACATGTTGCGTAGAACAATCTTGTGCCAGTTGTGTCAAACAAACTTGTGCCAGTTGCATCAAACAAACTTGGGCCAGTTGCGTCGAACAAACTTGTGCCAGTTGCGTAGAACAAACTTGTGCCAGTTGCGTAGAACAAACTTGTGCCAATTGCGTAGAACAAACTTTTGCCAGTTGCATAGAACAAACTTGTGCCAGTTTTGTAGAACAACCTTGTGCCAGTTGCGTCAAACAACCTTGTGCCAGTTGCATCAAACAAACTTTTGCCAGTTGCGTAGAACAAACTTGTGCCAGATGCGTAGAACAAACTGGCGCCAGTTGCATAGAACAAACTTGTGCCAGTTTTGTAGAACAACCTTGTGCCAGTAGCGTCAAACAGACTTGTGCCAATTGCGTCAAACAACCTTGTGCCAGTTGCGTAAAAAAAACTCGTGCCAGTTGTGTCAAACAAACTTGTGCCAGTTGGGTCGAATAAACTTGTGCCAGTTGCGTTAAACAAACTTGTGCCAGTTGCGTCGAACAAACTTGTGCCAGTTGCGTCGAACAAACTTGTGCCAGTTGCGTCTAACAAACTTGTGCCAGTTGCATCGAACAAACTTGTGCCAGTTGCGTAGAACAAACTTATGCCAGTTGCAGAGAACAAACTTTTGCCACTTGCGTCGAACAAACTTGTGCATGTTGCGCAGAACAAACTTTTGCCAGTTGCGTAGAACAAACTTGTGCCAGTTTTGTCAAACAAACTTGTTCCAGTTGCGTAGAACAAACTCGTGCCCGTTACGTGGAACAAACTTGTGCCAGTTGCATAGAACAAACTTCTGCCAGTTGCATCAAACAAACTTGGGCCAGTTGCGTAGAACAAACTTGTGCCAGTTACGTCAAACAAACTTGTGCCAGTTGCGTCAAACAAACTTGTGCCAGTTGCGTAGAAGAAACTTGTGCCAGTTGCGTCGAACAAACTTGTGCCAGTTCCGTGGAACAAACTTGTGCCATTTGCGTAGAACAAACTTGTGCCAGTTGTGTAGAACAATCTTGTGCCAGTTGCGTAGAACAAACTTGTGCCAGTTGCATCAAACAAACTTGGGCCAGTTGCGTAGAACAAACTTGTGCCAGTTGCGTAGAACAAACTTGTGCCAGTTGCGTCAAACAATCTTGTGCCAGTTGCGAAGAACATACTTGTGCCTGTTGCATAGAACAAAATTGTGCCAGTTGCATAGAACAACTTTGTGCCAGTTGCGTAGAACAAACTTGTGCCAGTTGCGTAGAACAAACTTGTGCTAGTTGCGTAGAACAAACTTGTGCCAGTTGCGTAGAACAAACTTGTGTCAGTTGCGTAGAACAAACTTATGCCAGTTTCGTCAAACAAACTTGGGCCAGTTGCGTAGAACAAACTTGTGCCAGTTGCGAACTACAAACTTGTGCCAGTTTCGTAGGACAAACTTGTGCCAGTTGCGTCAAACAAACTTGTGCCAGTTGCGTAGAACAAACTTGCGCCAGTTGCGAACTACAATCTTGTGCCACTTGCCTAGGACAAACTTGTGCCAGTTTCGTAGGACAAACTTGTGCCAGTTGCATCGAACAAACTTGTGCCAGTTGCGCAGAACAAACTTGTGCCAGTTAAGACAAACAGACTTGTGCCAGTTGCGTCAAACAAACTTGTGCCAGTTGCATAGAACAAACTTGTGCCAGTTGCGTAGACCAAACTTGTGCCAGTTGCGTTGAACACACTTGTGCCAGTTGTGTCGGACAAACTTGTGCCAATTGCGTCGAACAAACTTGTGCCAGTTGTGTCGGACAAACTTGTGCCAATTGCGTCAAACAAACTTGTGCCAGTTGCATAAAACAAACTTGTGCCAGTGGCGTCGAACAAACTTATGAAAGTTGCGTAGAACAAACTTGTGCCAGTTACGTAGAACAAAATTGTGCCAGTTGTGTCAGACAAACTTGTGCCAGTTGCGTAGAACAAACTAGTGCCAGTTCCGTAAAACAAACTTGTGCCAGTTGCATCGAACAAACTTGTGCCAGTTGCGTCGAACAAACTTGTGCCAGTTTTGTCGAACAAACTTGTGCCAGTTGTGTAGAACAAACTTGTGCCAGTTTTGTCAAACAAACTTGTGCCAGTTACATCAAACAAACTTGGGCCAGTTGCGTCGAACAAACTTGTGCCAGTTGCGTCGAACAAACTTGCGCCAGTTTTGTCGAACAAACTTGTGCCAGTTGCGTAGAACAAACTTGTGCCAGTTGCGTCAAACAAACTTGTGTCAGTTGCATAGAACAAACTTGTGCCAGTTGTGTAGAACAACCTTGTGCCAGTTGCGTCAAACAACCTTATGCCAGTTACGTCAAACAATCTTGTGCCAGTTGCGTCAAAAAAACTTGTGCCAGTTGCGTCAAACAAACTTGTGCCAGTTGGGTCGAATAAACTTGTGCCAGTTGCGTTAAACAAACTTGTGCTAGTTGCGTCGAACAAACTTGTGCCATTTGCATCGAACAAACTTGTGCCAGTTGCGTCGAACAAGCTTGTGCCAGTTGCGTCAAACAAACTTGTGCCAGTTGCATCGAACAAACTTGTGCCAGTTGCGTAGAACAAACTTGTGCCAGTTGTGTCAAACAAACTTGTGCCAGTTGCATAGAACAAACTTGTGCCAGTTGCGTAAAACAAACTTTTGCCAGTTGCGTAGAACAAACTTGTGCCTGTTGTGTCAAACAAACTTGTGCCAGTTGCGTCGAACAAACTTGTGCCAGTTGCATAGAACAAACTTGTGCCAGTTACGTAGAACAAAGTTGTGCCAGTTTCGTAGAACAAACTTGTGCCAGTTGTGTCAGACAAACTTGTGCCAGTTGCATCAAACAAACTTGGGCCAGTTGCGTCGAACAAACTTGTGCCAGTTGTGTTGAAGAAACTTGTGCCAGTTGCGTAGAACAAACTTGTGCCGGTTGCATAGAACAAACTTGGGCCAGTTGCATAGAACAAACTTGTGCCAGTTGTGTAGAATATCCTTGTAACAGTTGCGTCAAACAACCTTGTGCCAGTTGCGTCAAACAAACTTGTGCCAGTTACGTCAAAAAACCTTGTGCCAGTTGCGTCAAACAAACTTGTTCCAGTTGGGTCGAATAAACTTGTGCCAGTTGCGTTAAACAAACTTGTGCCAGTTCGTCGAACAAACTTGTGCCAGTTGCATCGAACAAACTTGTGCCAGTTGCGTCGAACAAACTTGTGCCAGTTGCGTTAAACAAACTTGTGCCAGTTGCATCGAACAAACTTGTGCCAGT
Organism: Macrobrachium rosenbergii; assembly: GCA_039081455.1. Lineage (NCBI taxonomy): Eukaryota > Metazoa > Arthropoda > Malacostraca > Decapoda > Palaemonidae > Macrobrachium > Macrobrachium rosenbergii. The sequence goes on along the minus strand of JANJGK010000196.1, from coordinate 1,129,178 downwards.
TGCGTAGAACAAACTTGTGCCAGTTGTGTCAAACAAACTTCTGCCAGTTGCATAGAACAAACTTGTGCCACTTGCATCGAACAAACTTGTGCCAGTTGCGTAGAACAAACTTTTGCCAGTTGTGTCAAACAAACTTGTGCCAGATGTGTCAAACAAACTTGTGCTAGTTGCGTAGAACAAACTTGTGCCAGTTACGTAGAACAAACTTGTGCCAGTTGCGTAGAACAAACTTCTGCCAGTTGCGTAGAACAAACTTGTGCCAGTTACGTAGAACAAACTTGTGCCAGTTGCGTAGAACAAACTTCTGCCAGTTGCGTCAAACATACTTGGGCCAGTTGCGTAGAACAAACTTGTGCCAGTTGCGTCAAACAAACTTGTGCCAGTTGCGTCAAACAAACTTGTGCCAGTTGCATAGAACAAACTTGAGCCAGTTGCGTAGAACAAACTTGTGCCAGTTGCGTCGAACATACTTGCGCCAGTTGAGTTGAACAAACTTGTGCCAGTTGCGTAGAACAAACTTGTGCCAGTTGCATAGAACAAACTTGTGCGAGTTGTGTCAAACAAACTTCTGCCAGTTGCATAGAACAAACTTGTGCCAGTTGCGTAGAACAAACTTGGGCCAGTTGCATAGAACAAACTTGTGCCAGTTGCAAAGAACAAACTTGTGCCAATTGCGTCAAACAAACTTGTGCCAGTTGCGTAGAACAAACTTGTGCCAGCTGCGTAGAACAAATTTGTGCCAGTTGCATAGAACAAACTTGTGCCAGTTGCGTCGAACAAACTTGTGCCAGTTGCATCGAACAAACTTGTGCCAGTTGCATCGAACAAACTTGTGCCAGATGCGTTGAACAAACTTGTGACCGTTGCGTAGAACAAACTTGTGCCAGTTGTTTCAAATAAACTTTTGCTCGTTGCATCAAACAAACTTGTGCCAGTTGTGTCAAACAAACTTCTGACAGTTGCATAGAACAAACTTGTGCCACTTGTGTCGAACAAACTTGTGCCAGTTGCGTAGAACAAACTTGTGCCAATTGTGTCAAACAAACTTGTGCCAGTTGCGTAGAACAAACTTGTGTTAGAGCCTTCAGGGATTCTTCGGTGAAGATTTTGGAGCCAATACGAAGACTATCATTTTCTCAAACAAGAGCATAGTCATTCATGTAATGATGGCCACCTCCGGCGATTCCGGAGGAAATCTTTGGTAAGGGGTCCTTTTTTTTTTTTTTTTGTGGGGCCCAGGGGTCCAATTCAGCTGAAGAAAGAATCTTCAAGGAGTCTTCAAGGATTCTTCGGTGAAGATTTTGGCGCCAATACTAAGACTATCATTTTCTCAAACTAGAGCATAGTCATAAAGGCTAACAGCTATATAAATGGTAGAAATTACCCTTGAAATTGAAAAATGACACCTGTTATACTACTGAAGAAAGAGTCTTCAAGGAGTCTTCAGGGAATCTTGTGTGAGGATTTTGCAGCCAATATGAAGACTATCATTTTCTAAAACTAGAGCACAGTCATTCATGTAATGATGGCCACCTCCGGCGATTCCGGAGGAAATCTTTGGTCAGGGGTCCTTTTTTTTTTTTTTTTTTTTTTTTGTGAGGCCCAGGGGTCCAGTTCAGCTGAAGAAAGAATCTTCAAAGAGTCTTTAGGAATTCTTCGGTGAAGATTTTTGAGCCAATACGAAGACTATCATTTTCTCAAACTAGAGCACAGTCATTCATGTAATGATGGCCACCTCCAGCGATTCCGGAGGAAATCTTTGGTAAGTTGTCCTTTTTTTTTTTTTTTTTTTGTGGGGCCCAGGGGTCCAGTTCAGCTGAAGAAAGAATCTTCAAGGAGTCTTCAGGGATTCTTCGGTGAAGATTTTGGCGCCAATACGAAGACTATCATTTTCTCAAACTAGAGCATAGTCATTCATGTAATGATGGCCACCTCCGGCGATTCCGGAGGAAATCTTTGGTAAGGGGTCCTTTTTTTTTTTTGTGGGGCCCAGGGGTCCAATTCAGCTGAAGAAAGAATTTTCAAGGAGTCTTCAGGGATTCTTCGGTGAAGATTTTGGCGCCAATACTAAGACTATCATTTTCTCAAACTAGAGCATAGTCATAAAGGCTACCAGCTATATAAATGGTAGAAATTACCCTTGAAATTGAAAAATGACACCTGATATACTGCTGAAGAAAGAGTCTTCAAGGAGTCTTCAGGGAATCTTGGGTGAGGATTTTGGAGCCAATACGAAGACTATCATTTTCTAAAACTAGAGCATAGTCATTCATGTAATGATGGCCACCTCCGGCGATTCCGGAGGAAATGTTTGGTAAGGGGTCCTTTTTTGTTTTTTTTTGTGTGGCCCAGGGGTCCAATTCAGCTGAAGAAAGAATCTTCAAAGAGTCTTCAGGGATTGTTCGGTGAAGATTTTGGAGCCAATACGAAGACTATCATTTTCTAAAACTAGAGCATAGTCATTCATGTAATGATGGCCACCTCCGGCGATTCCGGTGGAAATCATTGGTAAGGGGTACTTTTTTTTTTTTTTTTTTGTGGGGCCTAGGGGTCCAGTTCAGCTGAAAAAAGAATCTTCAAGGAGTCTTCAGGGATTCTTCGGTGAAGATTTTTGAGCCAATACGAAGACTATCATTTTCTCAAACTAGAGCATAGTCATTCTTGTAATGATGGCCACCTCCGGCGATTCCGGAGGAAATCTTTGGTAAGGGGTCCTTTTTTGTTTTTTTTTTTTGTGGGGCCCAGGGGTCCAATTCAGCTGAAGAAAGAATCTTCAAGGAGTCTTCAGGGATTCTTCGATGAAGATTTTGGCGCCAATACTAAGACTATCATTTTCTCAAACTAGAGCATAGTCATAAAGGCTACCAGCTATATAAATGGTAGAAATTACCCTTGAAATTGAAAAATGACACCTGTTATACTGCTGAAGAAAGAGTCTTCAAGGAGTCTTCAGGGAATCTTCGGTGAGGATTTTGGAGCCAATATGAAGACTATCATTTTCTAAAACTAGAGCATAGTCATTCATGTAATGATGGCCACCTCCGGCGATTCCGGAGGAAATCTTTGGTAAGGGGTCCTTTTTTGTTTTTTTTTTTTTGTGGGGCCCAGGGGTCCAGTTCAGCTGAAGAAAGAATCTTCAAGGAGTCTTCAGGTATTCTACGGTGAAGATTTTTGAGCCAATACGAAGACTATCATTTTCTCAAACTAGAGCATAGTCATTCATGTAATGATGGCCACCTCCGGCGATTCCGGAGGAAATCTTTGGTAGGGGGTCCTTTTTTTTTTTTTTTTTTTCGTTGGGCCCAGGGGTCCAGTTCAGCTGAAGAAAGAATCTTCAAGGAGTCTTCAGGTATTCTACGGTGAAGATTTTGGTGCCAATACGAAGACTATCATTTTCTCAAACTAGAGCATAGTCATTCATGTAATGATGGCCACCTCCGGCGATTCCGGAGGAAATCTTTGGTAAGGGGTCCCTTTTTTTTTTTTTTTTTTTTTGTGGGGCCCAGGGGTCCAGTTCAGCTGAAGAAAGAATCTTCAAGGAGTCTTCAGGGATTCTTCGGTGAAGATTTTGGCGCCAATACGAAGACTATCATTTTCTCAAACTAGAGCATAGTCATTCATGTAATGATGGCTACCTCCGGCGATTCCGGAGGAAACCTTTGGTAAGGGGTAGTTTTTTGTTTTTTTTTTGTGGGGCCCAGGAGTCCAATTCAGCTGAAGAAAGAATCTTCAAGGAGTCCTCAGGGATTATTCAGTGAAGATTTTGGCGCCAATACTAAGACTATCATTTTCTCAAACTAGAGCATAGTCATAAAGGCTACCAGCTATATAAATGGTAGAAATTACCCTTGAAATTGAAAAATGACACCTGTTATACTGCTGAAGAAAGAGTCTTCAAGGAGTATTCAGGGAATCTTGGGTGAGGATTTTGGAGCCAATATGAAGACTATCATTTTCTAAAACTAGAGCATAGTCATTCATGTAATGATGGCCACCTCCGGCGATTCTGGAGGAAATCTTTGGTAAGGGGTCCTTTTTTGTTTTTTTTTTGTGGGGCCCAGGGGTCCAATTCAGCTGAAGAAAGAATCTTCAAAGAGTCTTCAGGGATTCTTCGGTGAAGATTTTGGAGCCAACACGAAGACTATCATTTTCTAAAACTAGAGCATAGTCATTCATGTAATGATGGCCACCTCCGGCAATACCGGAGGAAATCTTTGGTAAGGGGTCCTTTTTTGTTTTTTTTTTTTTTGTGGGGCCCAGGGGTCCAGTTCAGCTGAAGAAAGAATCTTCAAGAAGTGTTCAGGGAATCTTCGGTGAAGATTTTGGCGCCAATACGAAGACTATCATCTTCTCAAACTAGAGCATAGTCATTCATGTAATGATGGCCACCTCCGGCGATTGCGGAGGAAATATTTGGTAAGGGGTCCTTTTTTTTTTTTTTTTGTGGGGCCCAGGGGTCCAATTCAGCTGAAGAAAGAATCTTCAAGGAGTCTTCAGGGATTCTTCGGTGAAGATTTTGGAGCCAATACGAAGAGTATCATTTTCTCAAACTAGAGCATAGTCATTCATGTAATGATGGCCACCTCCGGCAATTCCGGAGGAAATCTTTGGTAAGGGGTCCTTTTTTTTTTTTTTTTTTGTGGGGCCCAGGGGTCCAGTTCAGCTGAAGAAAGAATCTTCAAGGAGTCTTCAGGGAATCTTCGGTGAAAATTTTGGCGCCAATACGAAGACTATCATTTTCTCAAACTAGAGATTAGTCATTCATGTAATGATGTCCACCTCCGGCGATTCCGGAGGAAATCTTTGGTGAGGGGTCCTTTTTTGTTTTTTTTTGTGGGGCCCAGGGGTCCAATTCAGCTGAAGAAAGAATCTTCAAGGAGTCTTCAGGGATTCTTCAGTGAAGATTTTGGCACAAATACGAAGACTATCATTTTCTCAAATTAGAGCATAGTCATTCATGTAATGATGGCTACCTCCTGCGATTACGGAGGAAATCTTTGGTGAGGGGTCCTTTTTTTTTTTTTTTTTTTTTTTTTTTTTGTGGGGCCCAGGGGTCCAATTCAGCTGAAGAAAGAATCTTCAAGGAGTCTTCAAGGATTCTTCGGTGAAGATTTTGGCGCCAATACGAAGACTATCATTTTCTCAAACTAGAGCATAGTCATAAAGGCTACCAGCTATATAAATGGTAGAAATTACCCTTGAAATTGAAAAATGACACCTGTTATACTGCTGAAGAAAGAGTCTTCAAGGAGTATTCAGGGAACCTTGGGTGAGGATTTTCGAGCCAATATGAAGGCTATCATTTTCTAAAACTAGAGCATAGTCATTCATGTAATGATGGCCACCTCCGGCGATTCCGGAGGAAACCTTTGGTAAGGGGTAGTTTTTTGTTTTTTTTTTTGTGGGGCCCAGGAGTCCAATTCAGCTGAAGAAAGAATCTTCAAGGAGTCCTCAGGGATTATTCAGTGAAGATTTTGGCGCCAATACTAAGACTATCATTTTCTCAAACTAGAGCATAGTCATAAAGGCTACCAGATATATAAATGGTAGAAATTACCCTTGAAATTGAAAAATGACACCTTTTATACTGCTGAAGAAAGAGTCTTCAAGGAGTATTCAGGGAATCTTGGGTGAGGATTTTCGAGCCAATATGAAGGCTATCATTTTCTAAAACTAGAGCATAGTCATTCATGTAATGATGGCCACCTCCGGCGATTCTGGAGGAAATCTTTGGTAAGGGGTCCTTTTTTGTTTTTTTTTTTGTGGGGCCCAGGGGTCCAATTCAGCTGAAGAAAGAATCTTCAAGGAGTCTTCAGGGATTCTTCGGTGAAGATTTTGGAGCCAATACGAAGACTACCATTTTCTAAAACTAGAGCATAGTCATTCATGTAATGATGGCCACCTCCGGCGATTCCGGAGGAAATCTTTGGTAAGGGGTCCTTTTTTGTTTTTTTTTTTTGTGGGGCCCAGGGGTCCAGTTCAGCTGAAGAAAGAATCTTCAAGGAGTCTTCAGGGAATCTTCAGTGAAGATTTTGGCGCCAATACGAAGACTATCATTTTCTCAAACTAGAGCATAGTCATTCATGTAATGATGGCCACCTCCGGCGATTCCGGAGGAAATCTTTGGTAAGGGGTCCTCTTTTGTTTTTTTTTTTTTGTGGGGCCCAGGGGTCCAATTCAGCTGAAGAAAGAATCTTCAAGGAGTCTTCAGGGATTCTTCGGTGAAGATTTTGGAGCCAATACGAAGACTATCATTTTCTCAAACTAGAGCATAGTCATTCATGTAATGATGGCCACCTCCGGCAATTACGGAGGAAATCTTTGGTAAGGGGTCCTTTTTTTTTTTTTTTTTGTGGGGCCCAGGGGTCCAGTTCAGCTGAAGAAAGAATCTTCAAGGAGTCTTCAGTGAATCTTCGGTGAAAATTTTGGCGCCAATACGAAGACTATCATTTTCTCAAACTAGAGATTAGTCATTCATGTAATGATGTCCACCTCCGGCGATTCCGGAGGAAATCTTTGGTGAGGGGTCCTTTTTTGTTTTTTTTTGTGGGGCCCAGGGGTCCAATTCAGCTGAAGAAAGAATCTTCAATGAGTCTTCAGGGATTCTTCAGTGAAGATTTTGGCACAAATACGAAGACTATCATTTTCTCAAATTAGAGCATAGTCATTCATGTAATGATGGCTACCTCCTGCGATTACGGAGGAAATCTTTGGTGAGGGGTCCTTTTTTGTTTTTTTTTTGTGGGGCCCAGGGGTCCAGTTCAGCTGAAGAAAGAATCTTCAAGGAGTCTTCAGGGATTCCTCGGTGAAGATTTTGGCGCCAATACGAAGACTATCATTTTCTCAAACTAGAGCATAGTCATTCATGTAATGATGGCCACCTCCGGCGATTCCGGAGGAAATCTTTGGTAAGGGGTCCTTTTTTGTTTTTTTTTGTAGGGCCCAGTGGTCCAATTCAGCTGAAGAAAGAATCTTCAAGGAGTGTTCAGGGATTCTTCGGTGAATATTTTGGAGCCAATACGAAGACTATCATTTTCTCAAACTAGAGCATAGTCATTCATGTAATGATGGCCACCTCCGGCGATTCCGGAGGAAATCTTTGGTAAGGGTTTTTTTTTTTTTTGTGGGGCCCAGGGGTCCAGTTCAGCTGAAGATAGAATCTTCAAGGAGTCTTCAGGGATTCTTCGGTGAAGATTTTGGCGCCAATACGAAGACTCTCATTTTCTCGAACTAGAGCATAGTCATTCATGTAATGATGGCTACCTCCGGCGATTCCGGAGGAAATCTTTGGTAAGGGGTAGTTTTTTGTTTTTTTTTGTGGGGCCCAAGAGTCCAATTCAGCTGAAGAAAGTATATTCAAGGAGTCTTCAGGGATTCTTCGGTGTAGATTTTGGAGCCAATACGAAGACTATCATTTTCTCAAACTAGAGCATAGTCATTCATGTAATGATGGCCACCTCCGGCGATTTCGGAGGAAATCTTTGGTAAGGGGTCCTTTTTTGTTTTTTTTTGTGGGGCCCAGTGGTCCAATTCAGCTGAAGAAAGAATCTTCAATGAGTCTTCAGGGATTCTTCGGTGAATATTTTGGAGCCAATACGAAGACTATCATTTTCTCAAACTAGAGCATAGTCATTCATGTAATGATGGCCACCTCCGGCGATTCCGGAGGAAATCTTTGGTAAGGGGTCCTTTTTTGTTTTGTTTTTTTTGGGGGCCCAGGGGTCCAGTTCAGCTGAAGAAAGAATCTTCAAGGAGTCTTCAGGGATTCTTCGGTGAAGATTTTGGCGCCAATACGAAGACTATCATTTTCTCAAACTAGAGCATAGTCATTCATGTAATGATGGCCACCTCCGGCGATTCCGGAGGAAATCTTTGGTAAGGGGTCCCTTTTTGTTTTTTTTTTTTTTTTTTTTGTGGGGCCCAGGGGTCCAATTCAGCTGAAGAAAGAATCTTCAGGGAGTCTTCAGGGATTCTTCGGTGAAGATTTTGGCGCCAATACTAAGACTATCATTTTCTCAAACTAGAGCATAGTCATAAAGGCTACCAGCTATATAAATGGTAGAAATTACCCTTGAAATTGAAAAATGACACCTGCTATACTGCTGAAGAAAGAGTCTTCAAGGAGTCTTCAGGGAATCTTGGGTGAGGATTCTGGAGCCAATATGAAGACTATCATTTTCTAAAACTAGAGCATAGTCATTCATGTAATGATGGCCATCTCCGGCGATTCCGGAGGAAATCTTTGGAAAGGGGTCGCTTTTGTTTTTTTTTTGGGTGGCCCAGGGGTCCAATTCAGCTGAAGAAAGAATCTTCAAAGAGTCTTCAGGGATTCTTCGGTGAAGATTTTGGAGCCAATACGAAGACTGTCATTTTCTCAAACTAGAGCATAGTCATTCATGTAATGATGGCCACCTCCGGCGATTCCGGAGGAACTCTTTGGAAAGGGGTACTTTTTTTTTTTTTTTTTTTTTGTGGGGCCCAGGGGTCCAGTTCAGCTGAAGAAAGAATCTTCAAGGAGTCTTCAGGGATTCTTCGGTGAAGATTTTGCGCCAATACGAAGACTATCATTTTCTCAAAATAGAGCATAGTCATTCATGTAATGATGGCCACCTCCGTCGATTCCAGAGGAAATCTTTGGTAAGGGGTCCTTTTTTGTGTTTTTTTGGGGGGCCCAGGGGTCCAATTCAGTTGAAGAAAGAATCTTCAAGGAGTCTTCAGGGATTCTTCGGTGAAGATTTTGGAGCCAATACGAAGACTATCATTTTCTCAAACTAGAGCATAGTCATTCATGTAATGATGGCCACCTCCGGCGATTCGGGAGGAAATCTTTGGTAAGGGGTCTTTTTTTTTTTTTTGTGGGGCCCAGGGGTCCAGTTCAGCTGAAGAAAGAATCTTCAAGGAGTCTTCAGGGATTCTTCGGTGAAGATTTTGGAGCCAATACGAAGACTATCATTTTCTCAAACTAGAGCATAGTCATTCATGTAATGATGGCCACCTCCGGCGATTCCGGAGGAAATCTTTGGTAAGGGGTCCTTTTTTGTTTTTTTTTGTGGGTCCCAGGGGTCCAATTTAGCTGAAGAAAGAATCTTCAAGGAGTCTTCAGGGATTCTTCGGTGAAGATTTTGGCGCCAATACGAAGACTATCATTTTCTCAAACTAGAGCTTAGTCATTCATGTAATAATGGCCACCTCCGGCGATTCCGGAGGAAATCTTTGGTAAGGAGTCCTTTTTTGTTTTTTTTTGTGGGGCCCAGGGGTCCAATTCAGCTGAAGAAAGAATCTTCAAGGAGTCTTCAGGGATTCTCCGGTGAAGATTTTGGCGCCAATACGAAGACTATCATTTTCTCAAACTAGAGCATAGTCATTCATGCAATGATGGCCACCTCCGGCGATTCCGGAGGAAATATTTGGTAGGGGGTCCTTTTTTTTTTTGTGGGGCCCAGGGGTCCAGTTCAGCTGAAGAAAGAATCTTCAAGAAGTCTTCAGGGATGCTTCGGTGAAGATTTTGGCACCAATACGAAGACTATCATTTTCTCAAACTAGAGCTTAGTCATTCATGTAATGATGGCCACCTCCGGCGATTCCGGAGGAAATCTTTGGTAAGGGTTCCTTTTTTTGGGGGGGGGGGCAGGGGTCCAGTTCAGATGAAGAAAGAATCTTCAAGGAGTCTTCAGGGATTCTTCAGTGAAGATTTTGGCACCAATACGAAGTCTATCATTTTCTCAAACTAGAGCATAGTCATTCATGTAATGATGGCTACCTCCTGCGATTCCGGAGGAAATCTTTGGTAAGGGGTCCTTTTTTTTTTTTTTTGTGGGGCCCAGGGGTCCAGTTCAGCTGAAGAAAGAATCTACAAGGAGTCTTCAGGGATTCTTCGGTGAAGATTTTGGAGCCAATACTAAGACTATCATTTTCTCAAACTAGAGCATAGTCATAAAGGCTACCAGCTATATAAATGGTAGAAATTACCCTTGAAATTGAAAAATGACACCTGTTATACTGCTGAAGAAAGAGTCTTGAAGGAGTCTTCAGGGAATCTTGGGTGATGATTTTGGAGCCAATATGAAGACTATCATTTTCTAAAACTAGAGCATCGTCATTCATGTAATGATGGCCACCTCCGGCGATTCCGGAGGAAATCTTTGGTAAGGGGTCCTTTTTTGTTTTTTTTTGTGGGTCCCAGGGGTCCAATTTAGCTGAAGAAAGAATCTTCAATGAGTCTTCAGGGATTCTTCGGTGAAGATTTTGGCGCCAATACGAAGACTATCATTTTCTCAAACTAGAGCTTAGTCATTCATGTAATAATGGCCACCTCCGGCGATTCCGGAGGAAATCTTTGGTAAGGAGTCCTTTTTTGTTTTTTTTTGTGGGGCCCAGGGGTCCAATTCAGCTGAAGAAAGAATCTTCAAGGAGTCTTCAGGGATTCTCCGGTGAAGATTTTGGCGCCAATACGAAGACTATCATTTTCTCAAACTAGAGCATAGTCATTCATGCAATGATGGCCACCTCCGGCGATTCCGGAGGAAATATTTGGTAGGGGGTCCTTTTTTTTTTTGTGGGGCCCAGGGGTCCAGTTCAGCTGAAGAAAGAATCTTCAAGAAGTCTTCAGGGATGCTTCGGTGAAGATTTTGGCACCAATACGAAGACTATCATTTTCTCAAACTAGAGCTTAGTCATTCATGTAATGATGGCCACCTCCGGCGATTCCGGAGGAAATCTTTGGTAAGGGTTCCTTTTTTTGGGGGGGGGGCAGGGGTCCAGTTCAGATGAAGAAAGAATCTTCAAGGAGTCTTCAGGGATTCTTCAGTGAAGATTTTGGCACCAATACGAAGTCTATCATTTTCTCAAACTAGAGCATAGTCATTCATGTAATGATGGCTACCTCCTGCGATTCCGGAGGAAATCTTTGGTAAGGGGTCCTTTTTTTTTTTTTTTTGTGGGGCCCAGGGGTCCAGTTCAGCTGAAGAAAGAATCTACAAGGAGTCTTCAGGGATTCTTCGGTGAAGATTTTGGAGCCAATACTAAGACTATCATTTTCTCAAACTAGAGCATAGTCATAAAGGCTACCAGCTATATAAATGGTAGAAATTACCCTTGAAATTGAAAAATGACACCTGTTATACTGCTGAAGAAAGAGTCTTGAAGGAGTCTTCAGGGAATCTTGGGTGATGATTTTGGAGCCAATATGAAGACTATCATTTTCTAAAACTAGAGCATCGTCATTCATGTAATGATGGCCACCTCCGGCGATTCCGGAGGAAATCTTTGGTAAGGGGTCCTTTTTTTTTTTTTGTGGGGCCCAAGGGTCCAATTCAGCTGAAGAAAGAATCTTCAAAGAGTCTTCAGGGATTCTTCGGTGAAGATTTTGGCGCCAATACAAAGACTATCATTTTCTCAAACTAGAGCATAGTCATTCATGTAATGATGGCCACCTCCGGCGATTCCGGAGGAAATCTTTGGTAAGGGGTCCTTTTTTTGGGGGGGGGGCCCAGGGGTCCATTTCAGCTGAAAAAAGAATCTTCAAGGAGTCTTCAGGGATTCTTCGGTGAAGATTTTGGCTCCAATACTAAGACTATCATTTTCTCAAACTAGAGCATAGTCATAAAGGCTACCAGCTATAAAAATGGTAGAAATTACCCTTGAAATTGAAAAATGACACCTGTTATACTGCTGAAGAAAGAGTCTCCAAGGAGTCTTCAGGGAATCTTGGGTGAGGATTTTGGTGCCAAAATGAAGACTATCATTTTCTAAAACTAGAGCATAGTCATTCATGTAATGATGGCCACCTCCGGCGATTCCGGAGGAAATCTCTGGTAAGGGGTCCTTTTTTGTTTTTTTTTGTGGGGCCCAGGGGTCCAATTCAGCTGAAGAAAGAATCTTCAAGGAGTCTTCAGGGATTCTTCGGTGAAGATTTTGGCGCCAATACGAAGACTAACATTTTCGCAAACTAGAGCTTAGTCATTCATGTAATGATGGCCACCTCCGGCGATTCCGGAGGAAATCTTTGGTAAGGGGTCCTTTTTTTTTTTTTTGTGGGGCCCAGGGGTCCAATTCAGCTGAAGAAAGAATCTTCAAGGAGTCTTCAGGGATTCTTCGGTGAAGATTTTGGAGCCAATACGAAGACTATCATTTTTCAAAGTAGAGCATAGTCATTCATGTAATGATGGCCACCTTCGGCGATTCCGGAGGAAATCTTTGGTAGGGGGTCCTTTTTTTTTTTTCGTGGGGCCCAGGGGTCCAGTTCAGCTGAAGAAAGAATCTTCAAGGAGTCCTCAGGGATTCTTCGGTGAAGATTTTGGCGCCAATACGAAGACTATCATTTTCTCAAACTAGAGCATAGTCATTCATGTAATGTTGGCTACCTCCGGCGATTCCGGAGGAAATCTTTGGTAAGGGGTCCTATTTTGTTTTTTTTTTGTGTGGCCCAGTGGTCCAATTCAGCTGAAGAAAGAATCTTCAAGGAGTCTTCAGGGATTCTTCGGTGAAGATTTTGGAGCCAATACGAAGACTATCATTTTCTCAAACTAGAGCATAGTCATTCATGTAATGATGGCCACCTCCGGCGATTCCGGAGGAAATCTTTGGTAAGGGGTCCTTTTTTTTTTTTTTTTTTTTTTTTTGTGGGGCCCAGGGGTCCAGTTCAGCTGAAGAAAGAATCTTCAAGGAGTCTTCAGGGATTCTTCGGTGAAGATTTTGGCGCCAATACGAAGACTATCATTTTCTCAAACTAGAGCATAGTCATTCATGTAATGATGGCTACCTCCGGCGATTCCGGAGGAAATCTTTGGTAAGGGGTCCTTTTTTTTTTTTTTTTTTGTGTGGCCCAGTGGTCCAATTCAGCTGAAGAAAGAATCTTCAAGGAGTCTTCAGGATTCTTCGGTGAATATTTTGGAGCCAATACGAAGACTATCATTTTCTCAAACTAGAGCATAGTCATTCATGTAATGATGGCCACCTCCGGCGATTCCTGAGGAAATCTTTGGTAAGGGGTCCTATTTTTTTTTTTTTTTTGTGTGGCCCAGGGGTCCAATTCAGCTGAAGAAAGAATCTTCAAGGAGTCTTCAGGATTCTTCGGTGAATATTTTGGAGCCAATACGAAGACTATCATTTTCTCAAACTAGAGGATAGTCATTCATGTAATGATGGCCACCTCCGGCGATTCCGGAGGAAATCTTTGGTAAGGGGTCCTTTTTTTTTTTTTTTTTTTTGTGGGGCCCAGGGGTCCAGTTCAGCTGAAGAAAGAATCTTCAAGGAGTCTTCAGGGATTCTTCGGTGAAGATTTTGGCGCCAATACAAAGACTATCATTTTCTCAAACTAGAGCATAGTCATTCATGTAATGATGGCCACCTCCGGCGATTCCGGAGGAAATCTTTGGTAGTGTGTTTTTTTTTTTTTTTTTTTTTTTTGTCGGGCCCAGGGGTCCAGTTCAGCTGAAGAAAGAATCTTCAAGGAGTCTTCAGGGATTCTTCGGTGAAGATTTTGGCGCCAATACGAAGACTATCATTTTTTCAAACTAGAGCATAGTCATTCATGTAATGATGGCCACCTCCGGCGATTCCGGAGGAAATCTTTGGGAAGGGGTCGTTTTTTGTTTTGTTTTTTTGTGGGGTCCAGGGGTCCAATTCAGCTGAAGAAAGAATCTTCAAGGAGTCTTCAGGGATTCTTCGGTGAAGATTTTGGCGCCAATACTAAGACTATCATTTTCTCAAACTAGAGCATAGTCATAAAGGCTACCAGCTATATAAATGGTAGAAATTACCCTTGAAATTGAAAAATGACACCTGTTATACTGCTGAAGAAAGAGTCTTCAAGGAGTCTTCAGGGAATCTTGGGTGAGGATTCTGGAGCCAATATGAAGACTATCATTTTCTAAAACTAGAGCATTGTCATTCATGTAATGATGGCCACCTCCGGCGATTCCGGAGGAAATCTTTGGTAAGGGGTCCTTTTTTTTTTTTGTGGGGCCCAGGGGTCCAATTCAGCTGAAGAAAGAATCTTCAAAGAGTCTTCAGGGATTCTTCGGTGAAGATTTTGGAGCCAATACGAAGACTATCATTTTCTCAAACTAGAGCATAGTCATTCATGTAATGATGGCCACCTCCGGCGATTCCGGAGGAAATCATTGGTAAGGGGTCCCTTTTTTTTTTTTTTTTTTTGTGGGGCCCAAGGGTCCAATTCAGCTGAAGAAAGAATCTTCAAAGAGTCTTCAGGGATTCTTCGGTGAAGATTTTGCGCCAACACAAAGACTATCATTTTCTCAAACTAGAGCATAGTCATTCATGTAATGATGGCCACCTCCGGCGATTCCGGAGGAAATCTTTGGTAAGGGGTCCTTTTTTTTTGTTTTTTGTGGGGCCCAGGGGTCCAGTTCAGCTGAAGAAAGAATCTTCAAGGAGTCTTCAGGGATTCCTCGGTGAAGATTTTGGCGCCAATACGAAGACTATCATTTTCTCAAACTAGAGCATAGTCATTCATGTAATGATGGCCACCTTCGGCGATTACGGAGGAAATCATTGGTAAGGGGTCCTTTTTTGTTTTTTTTTTGTGGGGCCCAGTGGTCCAATTCAGCTGAAGAAAGAATCTTCAAGGAGTGTTCTGGGATTCTTCGGTGAAGATTTTGGAGCCAATTCGAAGACTATCATTTTCTCAAACTAGAGCATAGTCATTCATGTAATGATGGCCACCTCCGGCGATTCCGGAGGAAATCTTTGGTAGTGTTTTTTTTTTTTTTTTTTTTTTGTGGGGCCCAGGGGTCCAATTCAGCTGAAGAAAGAATCTTCAAGGAGTCTTCAGGGATTCTTCGGTGAAGATTTTGGCGCCAATACGAAGACTATCATTTTCTCAAACTAGAGCATAATCATTCATGTAATGATGGCCACCTCCGGCGATTCCGGAGGAAATCTTTGGTAAGGGGTCCTTTTTTGTTTTTTTTTTGTGGGGCCCAGGGGTCCAATTCAGCTGAAGAAAGAATCTTCAAGGAGTCTTCAGGGATTCTTCGGTGAAGATTTTGGCGCCAATACGAAGACTATCATTTTCTCAAACTAGAGCATAGTCATTCATGTAATGATGGCCACCTCCGGCGATTCCGGAGGAAATCTTTGGGAAGGGGTGCTTTTTTGTTTTGTTTTTTTGTGGGGTCCAGGGGTCCAATTCAGCTGAAGAAAGAATCTTCAAGGAGTCTTCAGGGATTCTTCGGTGAAGATTTTGGCGCCAATACTAAGACTATCATTTTCTCAAACTAGAGCATAGTCATAAAGGCTACCAGCTATATAAATGGTAGAAATTACCCTTGAAATTGAAAAATGACACCTGCTATACTGCTGAAGAAAGAGTCTTCAAGGAGTCTTCAGGGAATCTTGGGTGAGGATTCTGGAGCCAATATGAAGACTATCATTTTCTAAAACTAGAGCATTGTCATTCATTTAATGATGGCCACCTCCGGCGATTCCGGAGGAAATCTTTGGTAAGGGGTCATTTTTTTTTTTTTTGTGGGGCCCAGGGGTCCAATTCAGCTGAAGAAAGAATCTTCAAAGAGTCTTCAGGGATTCTTCGGTGAAGATTTTGGAGCCAATACGAAGACTATCATTTTCTCAAACTAGAGCATAGTCATTCATGTAATGATGGCCACCACCGGCGATTCCGGAGGAAATCATTGGTAAGGGGTCCTTTTTTTTTTTTTTTTTGTGGGGTCCAGGGGTCCAGTTCAGCTGAAGAAAGAATCTTCAAGGAGTCTTCAGGGATTCTTCGGTGAAGATTTTGCGCCAACACGAAGACTATCATTTTCTCAAACTAGAGCATAGTTTTTCATGTAATGATGGCCACCTCCGGCGATTCCGGAGGAAATCTTTGGTAAGGGGTCCTTTTTTTTTTTTTGTGGGGCCCAGGGGTCCAGTTCAGCTGAAGAAAGAATCTTCAAGGAGTCTTCAGGGATTCCTCGGTGAAGATTTTGGCGCCAATACGAAGACTATCATTTTCTCAAACTAGAGCATAGTCATTCATGTAATGATGGCCACCTTCGGCGATTCCGGAGGAAATCTTTGGTAAGGGGTCCTTTTTTGTTTTTTTTTGTGGGGCCCAGTGGTCCAATTCAGCTGAAGAAAGAATCTTCAAGGAGTGTTCAGGGATTCTTCGGTGAATATTTTGGAGCCAATTCGAAGACTATCATTTTCTCAAACTAGAGCATAGTCATTCATGTAATGATGGCCACCTCCGGCGATTCCGGAGGAAATCTTTGGTAGTGTTTTTTTTTTTTTTTTTTTTTTTTTTGTGGGGCCCAGGGGTCCAATTCAGCTGAAGAAAGAATCTTCAAGGAGTCTTCAGGGATTCTTCGGTGAAGATTTTGGCGCCAATACGAAGAATATAATTTTTTCAAACTAGAGCATAGTCATTCATGTAATGATGGCCACCTCAGGCGATTCCGGAGGAAATCTTTGGTAAGGGGTAGTTTTTTTTTTTTTGTGGGGCCCAGGAGTCCAATTCAGCTGAAGAAAGAATCTTCAAGGAGTCTTCAGGGATTCTTCGGTGAAGATTTTGGCGCCAATACGAAGACTATCATTTTCTCAAACTAGAGCGTAGTCATTCATGTAATGATGGCCACCTCCGGCGATTCCGGAGGAAATCTTTGGTAAGGGGTCCTTTTTTGTTTTTTTTTTGTGGGGCCTAGTGGTCCAATTCAGCTGAAGAAAGAATCTTCAAGGAGTCTTCAGGGATTCTTCGGTGAAGATTTTGGCGCCAATACGAAGACTATCATTTTCTCAAACTGGAGCATAGTCATTCATGTAATGATGGCCAACTCCAGCGATTCCGGAGGAAATCTTTGGGAAGGGGTGCTTTTTTGTTTTCTTTTTTTGTGGGGTCCAGGGGTCCAATTCAGCTGAAGAAAGAATCTTCAAGGAGTCTTCAGGGATTCTTCGGTGAAGATTTTGGCGCCAATACTAAGACTATCATTTTCTCAAAGTAGAGCATAGTCATAAAGGCTACCAGCTATATAAATGGTAGAAATTACCCTTGAAATTGAAAAATGACACCTGTTATACTGCTGAAGAAAGAGTCTACAAGGAGTCTTCAGGGAATCTTGGGTGAGGATTCTGGAGCCAATATGAAGACTATCATTTTCTAAAAGTAGAGCATAGTCATTCATGTAATGATGGCCACCTCCGGCGATTCCGGAGGAAATCTTTGGTAAGGGGTCCTTTTTTTTTTTTTTTTTTTGTGGGGCCCAGGGGTCCAATTCAGCTGAAGAAAGAATCTTCAAAGAGTCTTCAGGGATTCTTCGGTGAAGATTTTGGAGCCAATACGAAGACTATCATTTTCTCAAAGTAGAGCATAGTCATTCATGTAATGATGGCCACCTCCGGCGATTCCGGAGGAAATCTTTGGTAAGGGGTCCTTTTTTTTTTTTTTTTTTTTTGTGGGGCCCAGGGGTCCAGTTCAGCTGAAGAAAGAATCTTCAAGGAGTCTTCAGGGATTCTTCGGTGAAGATTTTGCGCCAACACGAGGACTATCATTTTCTCAAACTAGAGCATAGTCATTCATGTAATGATGGCCACCTCCGGCGATTCCGGAGGAAATCTTTGGTAAGGGTTCCTTTATTTATTTTTATTTTTTTTGTGGGGCCCAGAGGTCGAGTTCAGCTGAAGAAAGAATCTTCAAGGAGTCTTCAGGGATTCCTCGGTGAAGATTTTGGCGCCAATACGAAGACTATCATTTTCTCAAACTAGAGCGTAGTCATTCATGTAATGATGGCCACCTCCGGCGATTCCGGAGGAAATCTTTGGTAAGGGGTCCTTTTTTGTTTTTTTTTGTGGGGGGGCCCAGTGGTCCAATTCAGCTGAAGAAAGAATCTTCAAGGAGTGTTCAGGGATTCTTCGGTGAATATTTTGGAGCCAATACGAAGACTATCATTTTCTCAAACTTGAGCATAGTCATTCATGTAATGATGGCCACCTCCGGCGATTCCGGAGGAAATCTTTGGTAGTGTTTTTTTTTTTTTTTTTTTTTTTTTTGTGGGGCCCAGGGGTCCAGTTCAGCTGAAGAAAGAATCTTCAAGGAGTCTTCAGGGATTCTTCGGTGAAGATTTTGGCGCCAATACGAAGACTATCATTTTTTCAAACTAGAGCATAGTCATTCATGTAATGATGGCTACCTCCGGCGATTCCGGAGGAAATCTTTGGTAAGGGGTAGTTTTTTGTTTTTTTTTTGTGGGGTCCAGGAGTCCAATTCAGCTGAAGAAAGAATATTCAAGGAGTCTTCAGGGATTCTTCGGTGAAGATTTTGGCGCCAATACGAAGACTATCATTTTCTCAAACTAGAGCATAGTCATTCATGTAATGATGGCCACCTCCGGCGATTCCGGAGGAAATCTTTGGTAAGGGGTCCTTTTTTGTTTTTTTTTTGGGGGGGCCCAGTGGTCCAATTCAGCTGAAGAAAGAATCTTCAAAGAGTCTTCAGGGATTCTTCGGTGAATATTTTGGAGCCAATACGAAGACTATCATTTTCTCAAACTAGAGCATAGTCATTCATGTAATGATGGCCACCTCCGGCGATTCCGGAGGAAATCTTTGGTAGTGTTTTTTTTTTTTTTTTTTTTTTTTTTGTGGGGCCCAGGGGTCCAGTTCAGCTGAAGAAAGAATCTTCAAGGAGTCTTCAGGGATTCTTTGGTGAAGATTCTGGCGCCAATACGAAGACTATTATTTTTTCAAACTAGAGCATAGTCATTCATGTAATGATGGACACCTCCGGCGATTCCGGAGGAAATCTTTGGTAAGGGGTAGTTTTTTGTTTTTTTTTTGTTGGGCCCAGGAGTCCAATTCAGCTGAAGAAAGAATATTCAAGGAGTCTTCAGGGATTCTTCGGTGAAGATTTTGGCGCCAATACGAAGACTATCATTTTCTCAAACTAGAGCATAATCATTCATGTAATGATGGCCACCTCCGGCGATTCCGGAGGAAATCTTTGGTAAGGGGTCCTTTTTTTTTTTTTGTGGGGGCCAGTGGTCCAATTCAGCTGAAGAAAGAATCTTCAAGGAGTCTTCAGGGATTCTTCAGTGAATATTTTGGAGCCAATACGAAGACTATCATTTTCTCAAACTAGAGCATAGTCATTCATGTAATGATGGCCACCTCCGGCGATTCCGGAGGAAATCTTTGGTAAGGGGTCCTTTTTTGTTTTTTTTTTTTTTTGTGGGGCCCAAGGGTCCAGTTCAGCTGAAGAAAGAATCTTCAAGGAGTCTTCAGGGATTCTTCGGTGAAGATTTTGGCGCCAATACGAAGACTATCATTTTCTCAAACTAGAGCATAGTCATTCATGTAATGATGGACACCTCCGGCGATTCCGGAGGAAATCTTTGGTAAGGGGTCCTTTTTTCTTTTTTTTTTGGGGGGGGGGGCACAGGGGTCCAATTCAGCTGAAGAAAGTATCTTCAAAGAGTCTTCAGGGATTCTTCGGTGAAGATTTTGGCGCCAATACTAAGACTATCATTTTCTCAAACTATAGCATAGTCATAAAGGCTACCAGCTATATAAATAGTAGAAATTACCCTTGAAATTGAAAAATGACACCAGTTATACTGCTGAAGAAAGAGACTTCAAGGAGTCTTCAGGGAATCTTGGGTGAGGATTTTGGAGCCAATATGAAGACTATCATTTTCTAAAACTAGAGCATAGTCATTCATGTAATGATGGCCACCTCCGGCGATTCCGGAGGAAATCTTTGGTGAGGGGTCCTTTTTTGTTTTTTTTTGTGGGGCCCAGGGGTCCAATTCAGCTGAAGAAAGAATCTTCAAGGAGTCTTCAGGGATTCTTCAGTGAAGATTTTGGCACAAATACGAAGACTATCATTTTCTCAAATTAGAGCATAGTCATTCATGTAATGATGGCTACCTCCTGCGATTACGGAGGAAATCTTTGGTGAGGGGTCCTTTTTTGTTTTTTTTTTTTTTTGTGGGGCCCAGAGGTCCAGTTCAGCTGAAGAAAGAATCTTCAAGGAGTCTTCATGGATTCCTCGGTGAAGATTTTGGCGCCAATACGAAGACTATCATTTTCTCAAACTAGAGCATAGTCATTCATGTAATGATGGCCACCTCTGGCGATTCCGGAGGAAATCTTTGGTAAGGGGTCCTTTTTTGTTTTTTTTTTGTTGGGCCCAGTGGTCCAATTAGGCTGAAGAAAGAATCTTCAAGGAGTGTTCAGGGATTCTTCGGTGAATATTTTGGAGCCAATACGAAGACTATCATTTTCTCAAACTAGAGCATAGTCATTCATGTAATGATGGCCACCTCCGGCGATTCCGGAGGAAATCTTTGGTAAGGTTTTTTTTTTTTTTTTTTTTGTGGGGCCCAGGGGTCCAGTTCAGCTGAAGATAGAATCTTCAAGGAGTCTTCAGGGATTCTTCGGTGAAGATTTTGGCGCCAATACGAAGACTCTCATTTTCTCGAACTAGAGCATAGTCATTCATGTAATGATGGCTACCTCCGGCGATTCCGGAGGAAATCTTTGGTAAGGGGTAGTTTTTTGTTTTTTTTTTGTGGGGCCCAAGAGTCCAATTCAGCTAAAGAAAGTATATTCAAGGAGTCTTCAGGGATTCTTCGGTGTAGATTTTGGAGCCAATACGAAGACTATCATTTTCTCAAACTAGAGCATAGTCATTCATGTAATGATGGCCACCTCCGGCGATTCCGGAGGAAATCTTTGGTAAGGGGTCCTTTTTTGTTTTTTTTTTGTGGGGCCCAGTGGTCCAATTCAGCTGAAGAAAGAATCTTCAATGAGTCTTCAGGGATTCTTCGGTGAATATTTTGGAGCCAATACGAAGACTATCATTTTCTCAAACTAGAGCATAGTCATTCATGTAATGATGGCCACCTCCGGCGATTCCGGAGGAAATCTTTGGTAAGGGGTCCTTTTTTGTTTTGTTTTTTTTTGGGGGCCCAGGGGTCCAGTTCAGCTGAAGAAAGAATCTTCAAGGAGTCTTCAGGGATTCTTCGGTGAAGATTTTGGCGCCAATACGAAGACTATCATTTTCTCAAACTAGAGCATAGTCATTCATGTAATGATGGCCACCTCCGGCGATTCCGGAGGAAATCTTTGGTAAGGTGTCCTTTTTTTTTTTTTTTTTTTTTTTGTGGGGCCCAGGGGTCCAATTCAGCTGAAGAAAGAATCTTCAAGGAGTCTTCAGGGATTCTTCGGTGAAGATTTTGGCGCCAATACTAAGACTATCATTTTCTCAAACTAGAGCATAGTCATAAAGGCTACCAGCTATATAAATGGTAGAAATTACCCTTGAAATTGAAAAATGACACCTGCTATACTGCTGAAGAAAGAGTCTTCAAGGAGTCTTCAGGGAATCTTGGGTGAGGATTCTGGAGCCAATATGAAGACTATCATTTTCTAAAACTAGAGCATAGTCATTCATGTAATGTTGGCCACCTCCGGCGATTCCGG
Organism: Macrobrachium rosenbergii; assembly: GCA_039081455.1. Taxonomy (NCBI): domain Eukaryota; kingdom Metazoa; phylum Arthropoda; class Malacostraca; order Decapoda; family Palaemonidae; genus Macrobrachium; species Macrobrachium rosenbergii. The sequence continues at coordinate 1,107,740 of JANJGK010000196.1, read as the reverse complement.
AGGAAATCTTTGGTAAGGGGTCGTTTTGTTTTTTTTGGGGGGGCCCAGGGGTCCAATTCAGCTGAAGAAAGAATCTTCAAAGAGTCTTCAGGGATTCTTCGGTGAAGATTTTGGAGCCAATACGAAGACTATCATTTTCTCAAACTAGAGCATAGTCATTCATGTAATGATGGCCACCTCCGGCGATTCCGGAGGAACTCTTTGGAAAAGGGTACTTTTTTTTTTTTGTGGGGCCCAGGGGTCCAGTTCAGCTGAAGAAAGAATCTTCAAAGAGTCTTCAGGGATTCTTCGGTGAAGATTTTGGAGCCAATACGAAGACTATCATTTTCTCAAACTAGAGCATAGTCATTCATGTAATGATGGCCACCTCCGGCGATTCCGGAGGAAATCTTTGGTAAGGGGTCCTTTTTTTTTTTTTTTTGTGGGGCCCAGGGGTCCAGTTCAGCTGAAGAAAGAATCTTCAAGGAGTCTTCAGGGATTCTTCGGTGAAGATTTTGGCGCCAATACGAAGACTATCATTTTCTCAAACTAGAGCAGAGTCATTCATGTAATGATGGCCACCTCCGGCGATTCCGGAGGAAATCTTTGGTAAGGGGTCCTTTTTTGTTTTTTTTGTGGGTCCCAGGGGTCCAATTTAGCTGAAGAAAGAATCTTTAAGGAGTCTTCAGGGATTCTTCGGTGAAGATTTTGGCGCCAATACGAAGACTATCATTTTCTCAAACTAGAGCTTAGTCATTCATGTAATAATGGCCACCTCCGGCGATTCCGGAGGAAATCTTTGGTAAGGGGTCCTTTTTTGTTTTTTTTTTGTGGGGCCCAGGGGTCCAATTCAGCTGAAGAAAGAATCTTCAAGGAGTCTTCAGGGATTCTCCGGTGAAGATTTTGGCGCCAATACGAAGACTATCATTTTCTCAAACTAGAGCATAGTCATTCATGCAATGATGGCCACCTCCGGCGATTCCGGAGGAAATCTTTGGTAGGGGGTCCTTTTTTTTTTTCGTGGGGCCCAGGGGTCCAGTTCAGCTGAAGAAAAAATCTTCAAGAAGTCTTCAGGGATTCTTCGGTGAAGATTTTGGCACCAATACGAAGACTATCATTTTCTCAAACTAGAGCTTAGTCATTCATGTAATGATGGCCACCTCCGGCGATTCCGGAGGAAATCTTTGGTAAGGGTTCCTTTTTTTGGGGGGGGGGCCCAGGGGTCCAGTTCAGATGAAGAAAGAATCTTCAAGGAGTCTTCAGGGATTCTTCAGTGAAGATTTTGGCACCAATACGAAGTCTATCATTTTCTCAAACTAGAGCATAGTCATTCATGTAATGATGGCTACCTCCTGCGATTCCGGAGGAAATATTTGGTAAGGGGTCCTTTTTTTTTTTTTTTGTGGGGCCCAGGGGTCCAGTTCAGCTGAAGAAAGAATCTTCAAAGAGTCTTCAGGGATTCTTCGGTGAAGATTTTGGAGCCAATACGAATACTATCATTTTCTCAAAGTAGAGCATAGTCATTCATGTAATGATGGCCACCTCCGGCGATTCCGGAAGAAATCTTTGGTAAGGGTTCCTTTATTTATTTTTTTTTTCTTGTGGGGCCCAGAGGTCCAGTTCAGCTGAAGAAAGAATCTTCAAGGAGTCTTCAGGGATTCCTCGGTGAAGATTTTGGCGCCAATACGAGGACTATCATTTTCTCAAACTAGAGCGTAGTCATTCATGTAATGATGGCCACCTCCGGCGATTCCGGAGAAAATCTTTGGTAAGGGGTCCTTTTTTGTTTTTTTTGTGGGGCCCAGTGGTCCAATTCAGCTGAAGAAAGAATCTTCAAGGAGTGTTCAGGGATTCTTCGGTGAATATTTTGGAGCCAATACGAAGACTATCATTTTCTCAAACTAGAGCATAGTCATTCATGTAATGATGGCCACCTCCGGCGATTCCGGAGGAAATCTTTGGTAGTGTTTTTTTTTTTTTTTTTTTTTTTTGGGGGGGGGGGCCAGGGGTCCAGTTCAGCTGAAGAAAGAATCTTCAAGGAGTCTTCAGGGATTCTTCGGTGAAGATTTTGGCGCCAATACGAAGACTATAATTTTTTCAAACTAGAGCATAGTCATTCATGTAATGATGGCTACCTCCGGCGATTCCGGAGGAAATCTTTGGTAAGGGGTAGTTTTTTGTTTTTTTTTGTGGGGTCCAGGAATCCAATTCAGCTGAAGAAAGAATATTCAAGGAGTCTTCAGGGATTCTTCGGTGAAGATTTTGGCGCCAATACGAAGACTATCATTTTCTCAAACTAGAGCATAGTCATTCATGTAATGATGGCCACCTCCGGCGATTCCGGAGGAAATCTTTGGTAAGGGGTCCTTTTTTGTTTTTTTTTGGGGGGGCCCAGTGGTCCAATTCAGCTGAAGAAAGAATCTTCAAAGAGTCTTCAGGGATTCTTCGGTGAATATTTTGGAGCCAATACGAAGACTATCATTTTCTCAAACTAGAGCATAGTCATTCATGTAATGATGGCCACCTCTGGCGATTCCGGAGGAAATCTTTGGTAGTGTTTTTTTTTTTTTTTTTTTTTTTTTTTTTTTTTTTTTTTGTGGGGCCGAGGGGTCCAGTTCAGCTGAAGAATGAATCTTCAAGGAGTCTTCAGGGATTCTTCGGTGAAGATTTTGGCGCCAATACGAAGACTATCATTTTTTCAAACTAGAGCATAGTCATTCATGTAATGATGGCCACCTCCGGCGATTCCGGAGGAAATCTTTGGTAAGGGGTCCTTTTTTGTTTTTTTTTGGGGGGGCCCAGTGGTCCAATTCAGCTGAAGAAAGAATCTTCAAAGAGTCTTCAGGGATTCTTCGGTGAATATTTTGGAGCCAATACGAAGACTATCATTTTCTCAAACTAGAGCATAGTCATTCATGTAATGATGGCCACCTCCGGCGATTCCGGAGGAAATCTTTGGTAAGGGGTCCTTTTTTGTTTTGTTTTTTTTTTGTGGGGCCCAGGGGTCCAGTTCAGCTGAAGAAAGAATCTTCAAGGAGTCTTCAGGGATTCTTCGGTGAAGATTTTGGCGCCAATACGAAGACTATCATTTTCTCAAACTAGAGCATAGTCATTCATGTAATGATGGACACCTCCGGCGGTTCCGGAGGAAATCTTTGGTAAGGGGTCCTTTTTTCTTTTTTTTTTGGGGGGGGGGCACAGGGGTCCAATTCAGCTGAAGAAAGTATCTTCAAAGAGTCTTCAGGGATTCTTCGGTGAAGATTTTGGCGCCAATACTAAGACTATCATTTTCTCAAACTAGAGCATAGTCATAAAGGCTACCAGCTATATAAATGGTAGAAATTACCCTTGAAATTGAAAAATGACACCTGTTATACTGCTGAAGAAAGAGTCTTCAAGGAGTCTTCAGGGAATCTTGGGTGAGGATTTTGGAGCCAATATGAAGACTATCATTTTCTAAAACTAGAGCATAGTCATTCATGTAATGATGGCCACCTCCGGCGATTCCGGAGGAAATCTTTGGTAAGGGGTCCTTTTTTGTTTTTTTGGGGGGGGGCCCAGGGGTCCAATTCAGCTGAAGAAAGAATCTTCAAAGAGTCTTCAGGGATTCTTCGGTGAAGATTTTGGAGCCAATACGAAGACTATCATTTTCTCAAAGTAGAGCATAGTCATTCATGAAATGATGGCCACCTCCGGCGATTACGGAGGAAATCTTTGGTAAGGGGTCCTTTTTTTTTTTTTTTTTTGTGGGGCCCAGGGGTCCAGTTCAGCTGAAGAAAGAATCTTCAAGGAGTCTTCAGGGATTCTTCAGTGAAGATTTTGGCACAAATACGAAGACTATCATTTTCTCAAACTAGAGCATAGTCATTCATGTAATGATGGCTACCTCCTGCGATTCCGGATGAAATCTTTGGTAAGGGGTCCTTTTTTTTTTTTTTTTTTTTGTGGGGCCCAGGGGTCCAGTTCAGCTGAAGAAAGAATCTTCAAGGAGTCTTCAGGGATTCCTCGGTGAAGATTTTGGCGCCAATACGAAGACTATCATTTTCTCAAACTAGAGCATAGTCATTCATGTAATGATGGCCACCTCCGGCGATTCCGGAGGAAATCTTTGGTAAGGGGTCCTTTTTTTTTTTTTTTTTTTTTTGTGGGGCCCAGGGGTCCAGTTCAGCTGAAGAAAGAATCTTCAAGGAGTCTTCAGGGATTCTTCGGTGAAGATTTTAGCGCCAATACGAAGACTATCATTTTCTCAAACTAGAGCATAGTCATTCATGTAATTATGGCCACCTCCGGCGATTCCGGAGGAAATCTTTTGTAAGGGGTCCTTTTTTTTTTTTTTGTGGGGCCCAGGGGTCCAGTTCAGCTGAAGAAAGAATCTTCAAGGAGTCTTCAGGGATTCCTCGGTGAAGATTTTGGCGCCAATACGAAGACTGTCATTTTCTCAAACTAGAGCATAGTCATTCATGTAATGATGGCCACCTTCGGCGATTCCGGAGGAAATCTTTGGTAAGGGGTCCTTTTTTGTTTTTTTTTGTGGGGCCCAGTGGTCCAATTCAGCTGAAGAAAGAATCTTCAAGGAGTCTTCAGGGATTCTTCGGTGAATATTTTGGAGCCAATTCGAAGACTATCATTTTCTCAAACTAGAGCATAGTCATTCATGTAATGATGGCCACCTCCGGCGATTCCGGAGGAAATCTTTTGTAAGGGGTCCTTTTTTGTTTTTTTTTGTGGGGCCCAGGGGTCCAATTCAGCTGAAGAAAGAATCTTCAAGGAGTCTTCAGGGATTCTTCGGTGAAGATTTTGGCGCCAATACGAAGACTATCATTTTTTCAAACTAGAGCATAGTCATTCATGTAATGATGGCCACCTCCGGCGATTCCGGAGGAAATCTTTGGTAAGGGGTAGTTTTTTTTTTTTTTGTGGGGCCCAGGAGTCCAATTCAGCTGAAGAAAGAATCTTCAAGGAGTCTTCAGGGATTCTTCGGTGAAGATTTTGGCGCCAATACGAAGACTATCATTTTCTCAAACTAGAGCGTAGTCATTCATGTAATGATGGCCACCTCCGGCGATTCCAGAGGAAATCTTTGGGAAGGGGTGCTTTTTTGTTTTGTTTTTTTGTGGGGTCCAGGGGTCCAATTCAGCTGAAGAAAGAATCTTCAAGGAGTCTTCAGGGATTCTTCGGTGAAGATTTTGGCGCCAATACGAAGACTATCATTTTTTCAAACTAGAGCATAGTCATTCATGTAATGATGGCCACCTCCGGCGATTCCGGAGGAAATCTTTGGGAAGGGGTCGTTTTTTGTTTTGTTTTTTTGTGGGGTCCAGGGGTCCAATTCAGCTGAAGAAAGAATCTTCAAGGAGTCTTCAGGGATTCTTCGGTGAAGATTTTGGCGCCAATACTAAGACTATCATTTTCTCAAAGTAGAGCATAGTCATAAAGGCTACCAGCTATATAAATGATAGAAATTACCCTTGAAATTGAAAAATGACACCTGTTATACTGCTGAAGAAAGAGTCTACAAGGAGTCTTCAGGGAATCTTGGGTGAGGATTCTGGAGCCAATATGAAGACTATAATTTTCTAAAAGTAGAGCATAGTCATTCATGTAATGATGGCCACCTCCGGCGATTCCGGAGGAAATCTTTGGTAAGGGGTCCTTTTTTTTTTTTTTGTGGGGCCCAGGGGTCCAATTCAGCTGAAGAAAGAATCTTCAAAGAGTCTTCAGGGATTCTTCGGTGAAGATTTTGGAGCCAATACGAAGACTATCATTTTCTCAAAGTAGAGCATAGTCATTCATGTAATGATGGCCACCTCCAGCGATTCCGGAGGAAATCTTTGGTAAGGGGTCCTTTTTTTTTTTTTTTTTTTTTTTTTGTGGGGCCCAGGGGTCCAGTTCAGCTGAAGAAAGAATCTTCAAGGAGTCTTCAGGGATTCTTCGGTGAAGATTTTGCGCCAACACGAAGACTATCATTTTCTCAAACTAGAGCATAGTCATTCATGTAATGATGGCCACCTCCGGCGATTCCGGAGGAAATCTTTGGTAAGGGTTCCTTTATTTATTTTTTTTTTTTTGTGGGGCCCTGAGGTCCAGTTCAGCTGAAGAAAGAATCTTCAAGGAGTCTTCAGGGATTCCTCGGTGAAGATTTTGGCGCCAATACGAAGACTATCATTTTCTCAAACTAGAGCGTAGTCATTCATGTAATAATGGCCACCTCCGGCGATTCCGGAGGAAATCTTTCGTAAGGGGTCCTTTTTTGTTTTTTTTTGTGGGGCCCAGGGGTCCAATTCAGCTGAAGAAAGAATCTTCAAGGAGTGTTCAGGGATTCTTCGGTGAATATTTTGGAGCCAATACGAAGACTATCATTTTCTCAAACTAGAGCATAGTCATTCATGTAATGATGGGCACCTCCGGCGATTCCGGAGGAAATCTTTGGTAGTGTTTTTTTTTTTTTTTTTTTTTTTTTTTTTTTTGTGGGGCCCAGGGGTCCAGTTCAGCTGAAGAAAGAATCTTCAAGGCGTCTTCAGGGATTCTTCGGTGAAGATTTTGGCGCCAATACGAAGACTATCATTTTTTCAAACTAGAGCATAGTCATTCATGTAATGATGGCTACCTCCGGCGATTCCGGAGGAAATCTTTGGTAAGGGGTAGTTTTTTGTTTTTTTTTGTGGGGTCCAGGAGTCCAATTCAGCTGAAGAAAGAATATTCAAGGAGTCTTCAGGGATTCTTCGGTGAAGATTTTGGCGCCAATACGAAGACTATCATTTTCTCAAACTAGAGCATAGCCATTCATGTAATGATGGCCACCTCCGGCGATTCCGGAGGAAATCTTTGGTAAGGGGTCCTTTTTTGTTTTTTTTTGGGGGGGCCCAGTGGTCCAATTCAGCTGAAGAAAGAATCTTCAAAGAGTCTTCAGGGATTCTTCGGTGAATATTTTGGAGCCAATACGAAGACTATCATTTTCTCAAACTAGAGCATAGTCATTCATGTAATGATGGCCACTCCGGCGATTCCGGAGGAAATCTTTGGTAGTGTTTTTTTTTTTTTTTTTTTTTGTGGGGCCCAGGGGTCCAGTTCAGCTGAAGAAAGAATCTTCAAGGAGTCTTCAGGGATTCTTTGGTGAAGATTCTGGCGCCAATACGAAGACTATTATTTTTTCAAACTAGAGCATAGTCATTCATGTAATGATGGACACCTCCGGCGATTCCGGAGGAAATCTTTGGTAAGGGGTAGTTTTTTGTTTTTTTTTTTTTGTGGGGCCCAGGAGTCCAATTCAGCTGAAGAAAGAATATTCAAGGAGTCTTCAGGGATTCTTCGGTGAAGATTTTGGCGCCAATACGAAGACTATCATTTTCTCAAACTAGAGCATAGTCATTCATGTAATGATGGCCACCTCCGGCGATTCCGGAGGAAATCTTTGGTAAGGGGTCCTTTTTTGTTTTTTTGTGGGGGCCAGTGGTCCAATTCAGCTGAAGAAAGAATCTTCAAGGAGTCTTCAGGGATTCTTCAGTGAATATTTTGGAGCCAATACGAAGACTATCATTTTCTCAAACTAGAGCATAGTCATTCATGTAATGATGGCCACCTCCGGCGATTCCGGAGGAAATCTTTGGTAAGGGGTCCTTTTTTGTTTTGTTTTTTTTTTTTGTGGGGCCCAGGGGTCCAGTTCAGCTGAAGAAAGAATCTTCAAGGAGTCTTCAGGGATTCTTCGGTGAAGATTTTGGCGCCAATACGAAGACTATCATTATCTCAAACTAGAGCATAGTCATTCATGTAATGATGGACACCTCCGGCGATTCCGGAGGAAATCTTTGGTAAGGGGTCCTTTTTTCTTTTTTTTTTTTGGGGGGGGGGGCACAGGGGTCCAATTCAGCTGAAGAAAGTATCTTCAAAGAGTCTTCAGGGATTCTTCGGTGAAGATTTTGGCGCCAATAGTAAGACTATCATTTTCTCAAACTAGAGCATAGTCATTCATGTAATGATGGCCACCTCCGGCGATTCCGGAGGAAATCTTTGGTAAGGGGTCCTTTTTTGTTTTTTTTGGGGGGGGCCCAGGGGTCCAATTCAGCTGAAGAAAGAATCTTCAAAGAGTCTTCAGGGATTCTTCGTTGAAGATTTTGGAGCCAATACGAAGACTATCATTTTCTCAAACTAGAGCATAGTCATTCATGTAATGATGGCCACCTCCGGCGATTACGGAGGAAATCTTTGGTAAGGGGTCCTTTTTTTTTTTTTTTTTTTTTTGTGGGGCCCAGGGGTCCAGTTCAGCTGAAGAAAGAATCTTCAAGGAGTCTTCAGGGATTCTTCGGTGAAGATTTTGGCGCCAATACGAAGACTATTATTTTCTCAAACTAGAGCATAGTCATTCATGTAATGATGTCTACCTCCGGCGATTCCGGAGGAAATCTTTGGTAAGGGGTCCTTTTTAGTTTTGTTTTTTTTTGTGGGGCCCAGGGGTCCAGTTCAGCTGAAGAAAGAATCTTCAAGGAGTCTTCAGGGATTCTTCGGTGAAGATTTTGGCGCCAATACTAAGACTATCATTTTCTCAAAATAGAGCATAGTCATAAAGGCTACCAGCTATATAAATGGTAGAAATTACCCTTGAAATTGAAAAATGACACCTGTTATACTGCGGAAGAAAGAGTCTTCAAGGTGTCTTCAGGGAATCTTGGGTGAGGATTCTGGAGCCAATATGAAGACTATCATTTTCTAAAACTAGAGCATAGTCATTCATGTAATGATGGCCACCTCCGGCGATTACGGAGGAAATCTTTGGTAAGGGGTCTTTTTTTGGTTTTTTTTGGGGGGGCCCAGGGGTCCAATTCAGCTGAAGAAAGAATCTTCAAAGAGTCTTCAGGGATTCTTTGGTGAAGATTTTCGAGCCAATACGAAGACTATCATTTTCTCAAACTAGAGCATAGTCATTCATGTAATGATGGTCACCTCCGGCGATTCCGGAGGAAATCTTTGGTAAGGGGTCCTTTTTTCTTTTTTTTTTTTTTTGTTGGGCCCAGGGGTCCAGTTCAGCTGAAGAAAGAATCTTCAAGGAGTCTTCAGGGATTCTTAGGTGAAGATTTTGCGCCAATACGAAGACTATAATTTTCTCAAACTAGAGCATAGTCATTCATGTAATGATGGCCACCTCCGGCGATTCCGGAGGAAATCTTTGGTAAGGGGTCCTTTTTTGTTTTTTTTGGGGGGGGGCCCAGGGGTCCAATTCAGCTGAAGAAAGAATCTTCAAAGAGTCTTCAGGGATTCTTCGGTGAAGATTTTGGAGCCAATACGAAGACTATCATTTTCTCAAACTAGAGCATAGTCATTCATGTAATGATGGCCACCTCCTGCGATTCCGGAGGAAATCTTTGGTAAGGGGTCCTTTTTTTTGTTTTCTTTGTGGGGCCCAGGGGTCCAGTTCAGCTGAAGAAAGAATCTTCAAGGAGTCTTCAGGGATTCTTCAGTGAAGATTTTGGCACCAATACGAAGACTATCATTTTCTCAAACTAGAGCATAGTCATTCATGTAATGATGGCCACCTCCTGCGATTCCGGAGGAAATCTTTGGTAAGGGGTCCTTTTTTGTTTTTTTTTTTGTGGGGCCCAGGGGTCCAGTTCAGCTGAAGAAAGAATCTTCAAGGAGTCTTCAGGGATTCCTCGGTGAAGATTTTGTCGCCAATACGAAGACTATCATTTTCTCAAACTAGAGCATAGTCATTCATGTAATGATGGCCACCTCCGGCGATTCCGGAGGAAATCTTTGGTAAGGGGTCCTTTTTTTTTGGGGGGGGGGGGGGCCCAGGGTTCCAATTCAGCTGAAGAAAGAATCTTCAAGGAGTCTTCAGGGATTCTTCGGTGATTATTTTGGAGCCAATACGAAGACTATCATTTTCTCAAACTAGAGCATAGTCATTCATGTAATGATGGCAACCTCCGGCGATTCCGGAGGAAATCTTTGGTAAGGGGTCCTTTTTTTTTTTTTTTTTTTTTCGTGGGGCCCAGGGGTCCAGTTCAGCTGAAAAAAGAATCTTCAAGGAGTCTTCAGGGATTCTTCGGTGAAGATTTTGGCAACAATACGAAGACTATCATTTTCTCAAACTAGAGCATAGTCATTCATGTAATGATGGCCACCTCCGACGATTCCGGAGGAAATGTTTGGTAAGGGGTCCTTTTTTGTTTTTTTTTATGGGGCCCAGGGGTCCAATTCAGCTGAAGAAAGAATCTTCAAAGAGTCTTCAGGGATTCTTCGGTGAAGATTTTGGAGCCAATACGAAGACTATCATTTTCTCAAACTAGAGCATAGTCATTCATGTAATGATGGGTACCTCCGGCGATTCCGGACGAAATCTTTGGTAAGGGGTCCTTTTTTTTTTTTTTGTGGGGCCCAGGGGTCCAGTTCAGCTGAAGAAAGAATCTTCAAGGAGTCTTCAGGGATTCTTCAGTGAAGATTTTGGCACCAATACGAAGACTATCATTTTCTCAAACTAGAGCATAGTCATTCATGTAATGATGGCTACCTCCTGCAATTCCGGAGGAAATCTTTGGTAAGGGGTCCTTTTTTGTTTTTTTTTTGTGGGGCCCAGGGGTCCAATTCAGTTGAAGAAAATATCTTCAAGGAGTCTTCAGGGATTCTTCGGTGAAGATTTTGGCGCCAATACGAAGACTATCATTTTCTCAAACTAGAGCATAGTCATTCATGTAATGATGGCCACCTCCGGCGATTCCGGAGGAAATCTATGGTAAGGGGTCCTTTTTTGTTTTTTTTTGTGGGGCCCAGGGGTCCAATTCAGCTGAAGAAAGAATCTTCAAGGAGTCTTCAGGGATTCTTCGGTGAAGATTTTGGAGCCAATACGAAGACTATCATTTTCTCAAACTAGAGCATAGTCATTCATGTAATGATGGCCACCTCCGGTGATTCCGGAGGAAATCTTTGGTAGGGGGTCTTTTTTTTTTTCGTGGGGCCCAGGGGTCCAGTTCAGCTGAAGAAAGAATCTTCAAGGAGTCTTCAGGGATTCTTCGGTGAAGATTTTGGCGCCAATACGAAGACTATCATTTTTTCAAACTAGATCATAGTCATTCATGTAATGATGGCCACCTCCGGCGATTCCGGAGGAAATCTTTGGTAAGGGGTCCTTTTTTGTGTTTTTTTTTTTTTTGTGGGGCCCAGGGGTCCAATTAAGCTGAAGAAAGAATCTTCAAGGAGTCTTCAGGGATTCTTCGGTGAAGATTTTGCGCCAATACTAAGACTATCATTTTCTCAAACTAGAGCATAGTCATAAAGGCTAACAGCTATATAAATGGTAGAAATTACCCTTGAAATTGAAAAATGACACCTGTTACACTGCTGAAGAAAGAGTCTTCAAGGAGTCTTCAGGGAATCTTGGGTAAGGATTTTGGAGCCAATACGAAGACTATCATTTTCTCAAACTAGAGCATACTCATTCATGTAATGATGGCCACCTCCGGCGATTCCGGAGAAAATCTTTGGTAAGGGGTACTTTTTTGTTTTTTTTTGTGGGGCCCAGGGGTCCAATTCAGCTGAAGAAAGAATCTTCAAGCAGTCTTCAGGGATTCTTCGGTGAATATTTTGGAGCCAATTCGAAGACTATCATTTTCTCAAACTAGAGCATAGTCATTCATGTAATGATGGCCACCTCCGGCGATTCCGGAGGAAATCTTTTGTAAGGGGTCCTTTTTTGTTTTTTTTTGTGGGGCCCAGGGGTCCAATTCAGCTGAAGAAAGAATCTTCAAGGAGTCTTCAGGGATTCTTCGGCGAAGATTTTGGCGCCAATACGAAGACTATCATTTTTTCAAACTAGAGCATAGTCATTCATGTAATGATGGCCACCTCCGGCGATTCCGGAGGAAATCTTTGGTAAGGGGTAGTTTTTTTTTTTTGTGGGGCCCAGGAGTCCAATTCAGCTGAAGAAAGAATCTTCAAGGAGTCTTCAGGGATTCTTCGGTGAAGATTTTGGCGCCAATACGAAGACTATCATTTTCTCAAACTAGAGCGTAGTCATTCATGTAATGATGGCCACCTCCGGCGATTCCAGAGGAAATCTTTGGGAAGGGGTGCTTTTTTGTTTTGTTTTTTTGTGGGGTCCAGGGGTCCAATTCAGCTGAAGAAAGAATCTTCAAGGAGTCTTCAGGGATTCTTCGGTGAAGATTTTGGCGCCAATACGAAGACTATCATTTTTTCAAACTAGAGCATAGTCATTCATGTAATGATGGCCACCTCCGGCGATTCCGGAGGAAATCTTTGGGAAGGGGTCGTTTTTTGTTTTGTTTTTTTGTGGGGTCCAGGGGTCCTATTCAGCTGAAGAAAGAATCTTCAAGGAGTCTTCAGGGATTCTTCGGTGAAGATTTTGGCGCCAATACTAAGACTATCATTTTCTCAAAGTAGAGCATAGTCATAAAGGCTACCAGCTATATAAATGATAGAAATTACCCTTGAAATTGAAAAATGACACCTGTTATACTGCTGAAGAAAGAGTCTACAAGGAGTCTTCAGGGAATCTTGGGTGAGGATTCTGGAGCCAATATGAAGACTATCATTTTCTAAAAGTAGAGCATAGTCATTCATGTAATGATGGCCACCTCCGGCGATTCCGGAGGAAATCTTTGGTAAGGGGTCCTTGTTTTTTTTTTTTTTGTGGGGCCCAGGGGTCCAATTCAGCTGAAGAAAGAATCTTCAAAGAGTCTTCAGGGATTCTTCGGTGAAGATTTTGGAGCCAATACGAAGACTATCATTTTCTCAAAGTAGAGCATAGTCATTCATGTAATGATGGCCACCTCCGGCGATTCCGGAGGAAATCTTTGGTAAGGGGTCCTTTTTTTTTTTTTTTTTTTTTTTTGTGGGGCCCAGGGGTCCAGTTCAGCTGAAGAAAGAATCTTCAAGGAGTCTTCAGGGATTCTTCGGTGAAGATTTTGCGCCAACACGAAGACTATCATTTTCTCAAACTAGAGCATAGTCATTCATGTAATGATGGCCACCTCCGGCGATTCCGGAGGAAATCTTTGGTAAGGGTTCCTTTATTTATTTATTTTTTTTTTGTGGGGCCCAGAGGTCCAGTTCAGCTGAAGAAAGAATCTTCAAGGAGTCTTCAGGGATTCCTCGGTGAAGATTTTGGCGCCAATACGAAGACTATCATTTTCTCAAACTAGAGCGTAGTCATTCATGTAATGATGGCCACCTCCGGCGATTCCGGAGGAAATCTTTCGTAAGGGGTCCTTTTTTGTTTTTTTTGTGGGGCCCAGTGGTCCAATTCAGCTGAAGAAAGAATCTTCAAGGAGTGTTCAGGGATTCTTCGGTGAATATTTTGGAGCCAATACGAAGACTATCATTTTCTCAAACTAGAGCATAGTCATTCATGTAATGATGGCCACCTCCGGCGATTCCGGAGGAAATCTTTGGTAGTGTTTTTTTTTTTTTTTTTTTTTTTGTGGGGCCCAGGGGTCCAGTTCAGCTGAAGAAAGAATCTTCAAGGAGTCTTCAGGGATTCTTCGGTGAAGATTTTGGCGCCAATACGAAGACTATCATTTTTTCAAACTAGAGCATAGTCATTCATGTAATGATGGCTACCTCCGGCGATTCCGGAGGAAATCTTTGGTAAGGGGTAGTTTTTTGTTTTTTTTTGTGGGGTCCAGGAGTCCAATTCAGCTGAAGAAAGAATATTCAAGGAGTCTTCAGGGATTCTTCGGTGAAGATTTTGGCGCCAATACAAAGACTATCATTTTCTCAAACTAGAGCATAGCCATTCATGTAATGATGGCCACCTCCGGCGATTCCGGAGGAAATCTTTGGTAAGGGGTCCTTTTTTGTTTTTTTTGGGGGGGGCCCAGTGGTCCAATTCAGCTGAAGAAAGAATCTTCAAAGAGTCTTCAGGGATTCTTCGGTGAATATTTTGGAGCCAATACGAAGACTATCATTTTCTCAAACTAGAGCATAGTCATTCATGTAATGATGGCCACTCCGGCGATTCCGGAGGAAATCTTTGGTAGTGTTTTTTTTTTTTTTTTTTTTTTTGTGGGGCCCAGGGGTCCAGTTCAGCTGAAGAAAGAATCTTCAAGGAGTCTTCAGGGATTCTTTGGTGAAGATTCTGGCGCCAATACGAAGACTATTATTTTTTCAAACTAGAGCATAGTCATTCATGTAATGATGGACACCTCCGGCGATTCCGGAGCAAATCTTTGGTAAGGGGTAGTTTTTTGTTTTTTTTTTTTTGTGGGGCCCAGGAGTCCAATTCAGCTGAAGAAAGAATATTCAAGGAGTCTTCAGGGATTCTTCGGTGAAGATTTTGGCACCAATACGAAGACTATCATTTTCTCAAACTAGAGCATAGTCATTCATGTAATGATGGCCACCTCCGGCGATTCCGGAGGAAATCTTTGGTAAGGGGTCCTTTTTTGTTTTTTTTGTGGGGGCCAGTGGTCCAATTCAGCTGAAGAAAGAATCTTCAAGGAGTCTTCAGGGATTCTTCAGTGAATATTTTGGAGCCAATACGAAGACTATCATTTTCTCAAACTAGAGCATAGTCATTCATGTAATGATGGCCACCTCCGGCGATTCCGGAGGAAATCTTTGGTAAGGGGTCCTTTTTTGTTTTGTTTTTTTTTTGTGGGGCCCAGGGGTCCAGTTCAGCTGAAGAAAGAATCTTCAAGGAGTCTTCAGGGATTCTTCGGTGAAGATTTTGGCGCCAATACGAAGACTATCATTATCTCAAACTAGAGCATAGTCATTCATGTAATGATGGACACCTCCGGCGATTCCGGAGGAAATCTTTGGTAAGGGGTCCTTTTTTCTTTTTTTTTTGGGGGGGGGGGGCACAGGGGTCCAATTCAGCTGAAGAAAGTATCTTCAAAGAGTCTTCAGGGATTCTTCGGTGAAGATTTTGGCGCCAATAGTAAGACTATCATTTTCTCAAACTAGAGCATAGTCATTCATGTAATGATGGCCACCTCCGGCGATTCCGGAGGAAATCTTTGGTAAGGGGTCCTTTTTTGTTTTTTTTGGGGGGGGCCCAGGGGTCCAATTCAGCTGAAGAAAGAATCTTCAAAGAGTCTTCAGGGATTCTTCGTTGAAGATTTTGGAGCCAATACGAAGACTATCATTTTCTCAAACTAGAGCATAGTCATTCATGTAATGATGGCCACCTCCGGCGATTACGGAGGAAATCTTTGGTAAGGGGTCCTTTTTTTTTTTTTTTTTTGTGGGGCCCAGGGGTCCAGTTCAGCTGAAGAAAGAATCTTCAAGGAGTCTTCAGGGATTCTTCGGTGAAGATTTTGGCGCCAATACGAAGACTATTATTTTCTCAAACTAGAGCATAGTCATTCATGTAATGATGTCTACCTCCGGCGATTCCGGAGGAAATCTTTGGTAAGGGGTCCTTTTTAGTGTTGTTTTTTTTTGTGGGGCCCAGGGGTCCAGTTCAGCTGAAGAAAGAATCTTCAAGGAGTCTTCAGGGATTCTTCGGTGAAGATTTTGGCGCCAATACTAAGACTATCATTTTCTCAAAATAGAGCATAGTCATAAAGGCTACCAGCTATATAAATGGTAGAAATTACCCTTGAAATTGAAAAATGACACCAGTTATACTGCTGAAGAAAGAGACTTCAAGGAGTCTTCAGGGAATCTTGGGTGAGGATTCTGGAGCCAATATGAAGACTATCATTTTCTAAAACTAGAGCATAGTCATTCACGTAATGATGGCCACCTCCGGCGATTACGGAGGAAATCTTTGGTAAGGGGTCTTTTTTTGGTTTTTTTGGGGGGGGCCCAGGGGTCCAATTCAGCTGAAAAAAGAATCTTCAAAGAGTCTTCAGGGATTCTTCGGTGAAGATTTTGGAGCCAATACGAAGACTATCATTTTCTCAAACTAGAGCATAGTCATTCATGTAATGATGGTCACCTCCGGCGATTCCGGAGGAAATCTTTGGTAAGGGGTCCTTTTTTCTTTTTTTTTTTTGTTGGGCCCAGGGGTCCAGTTCAGCTGAAGAAAGAATCTTCAAGGAGTCTTCAGGGATTCTTAGGTGAAGATTTTGCGCCAATACGAAGACTATAATTTTCTCAAACTAGAGCATAGTCATTCATGTAATGATGGCCACCTCCGGCGATTCCGGAGGAAATCTTTGGTAAGGGGTCCTTTTTTGTTTTTTTTTGGGGGGGCCCAGGGGTCCAATTCAGCTGAAGAAAGAATCTTCAAAGAGTCTTCAGGGATTCTTCGGTGAAGATTTTGGAGCCAATACGAAGACTATCATTTTCTCAAACTAGAGCATAGTCATTCATGTAATGGTGGCCACCTCCGGCGATTCCGGAGGAAATCTTTGGTAAGGGGTCCTTTTTTTTGTTTTCTTTGTGGGGCCCAGGGGTCCAGTTCAGCTGAAGAAAGAATCTTCAAGGAGTCTTCAGGGATTCTTCAGTGAAGATTTTGGCACCAATACGAAGACTATCATTTTCTCAAACTAGAGCATAGTCATTCATGTAATGATGGCTACCTCCTGCGATTCCGGAGGAAATCTTTGGTAAGGGGTCCTTTTTTGTTTTTTTTTTGTGGGGCCCAGGGGTCCAGTTCAGCTGAAGAAAGAATCTTCAAGGAGTCTTCAGGGATTCCTCGGTGAAGATTTTGTCGCCAATACGAAGACTATCATTTTCTCAAACTAGAGCATAGTCATTCATGTAATGATGGCCACCTCCGGCGATTCCGGAGGAAATCTTTGGTAAGGGGTCCTTTTTTTTGGGGGGGGGGCCCAGGGTTCCAATTCAGCTGAAGAAAGAATCTTCAAGGAGTCTTCAGGGATTCTTCGGTGATTATTTTGGAGCCAATACGAAGACTATCATTTTCTCAAACTAGAGCATAGTCATTCATGTAATGATGGCAACCTCCGGCGATTCCGGAGGAAATCTTTGGTAAGGGGTCCTTTTTTTTTTTTTTTTTTTTTTCGTGGGGCCCAGGGGTCCAGTTCAGCTGAAAAAAGAATCTTCAAGGAGTCTTCAGGGATTCTTCGGTGAAGATTTTGGCACCAATACGAAGACTATCATTTTCTCAAACTAGAGCATAGTCATTCATGTAATGATGGCCACCTCCGACGATTCCGGAGGAAATGTTTGGTAAGGGGTCCTTTTTTGTTTTTTTTTATGGGGCCCAGGGGTCCAATTCAGCTGAAGAAAGAATCTTCAAAGAGTCTTCAGGGATTCTTCGGTGAAGATTTTGGAGCCAATACGAAGACTATCATTTTCTCAAACTAGAGCATAGTCATTCATGTAATGATGGGTACCTCCGGCGATTCCGGACGAAATCTTTGGTAAGGGGTCCTTTTTTTTTTTTTTTGTGGGGCCCAGGGGTCCAGTTCAGCTGAAGAAAGAATCTTCAAGGAGTCTTCAGGGATTCTTCAGTGAAGATTTTGGCACCAATACGAAGACTATCATTTTCTCAAACTAGAGCATAGTCATTCATGTAATGATGGCTACCTCCTGCAATTCCGGAGGAAATCTTTGGTAAGGGGTCCTTTTTTGTTTTTTTTTTTTTGTGGGGCCCAGGGGTCCAATTCAGTTGAAGAAAATATCTTCAAGGAGTCTTCAGGGATTCTTCGGTGAAGATTTTGGCGCCAATACGAAGACTATCATTTTCTCAAACTAGAGCATAGTCATTCATGTAATGATGGCCACCTCCGGCGATTCCGGAGGAAATCTATGGTAAGGGGTCCTTTTTTGTTTTTTTTTGTGGGGCCCAGGGGTCCAATTCAGCTGAAGAAAGAATCTTCAAGGAGTCTTCAGGGATTCTTCGGTGAAGATTTTGGAGCCAATACGAAGACTATCATTTTCTCAAACTAGAGCATAGTCATTCATGTAATGATGGCCACCTCCGGCGATTCCGGAGGAAATCTTTGGTAGGGGGTCTTTTTTTTTTTCGTGGGGCCCAGGGGTCCAGTTCAGCTGAAGAAAGAATCTTCAAGGAGTCTTCAGGGATTCTTCGGTGAAGATTTTGGCGCCAATACGAAGACTATCATTTTTTCAAACTAGATCATAGTCATTCATGTAATGATGGCCACCTCCGGCGATTCCGGAGGAAATCTTTGGTAAGGGGTCCTTTTTTGTGTTTTTTTTTTTTTTGTGGGGCCCAGGGGTCCAATTAAGCTGAAGAAAGAATCTTCAAGGAGTCTTCAGGGATTCTTCGGTGAAGATTTTGCGCCAATACTAAGACTATCATTTTCTCAAACTAGAGCATAGTCATAAAGGCTAACAGCTATATAAATGGTAGAAATTACCCTTGAAATTGAAAAATGACACCTGTTACACTGCTGAAGAAAGAGTCTTCAAGGAGTCTTCAGGGAATCTTGGGTAAGGATTTTGGAGCCAATACGAAGACTATCATTTTCTCAAACTAGAGCATACTCATTTATGTAATGATGGCCACCTCCGGCGATTCCGGAGAAAATCTTTGGTAAGGGGTACTTTTTTGTATTTTTTTGTGGGGCCCAGGGGTCCAATTCAGCTGAAGAAAGAATCTTCAAGCAGTCTTCAGGGATTCTTCGGTGAATATTTTGGAGCCAATTCGAAGACTATCATTTTCTCAAACTAGAGCATAGTCATTCATGTAATGATGGCCACCTCCGGCGATTCCGGAGGAAATCTTTTGTAAGGGGTCCTTTTTTGTTTTTTTTTGTGGGGCCCAGGGGTCCAATTCAGCTGAAGAAAGAATCTTCAAGGAGTCTTCAGGGATTCTTCGGTTAAGATTTTGGCGCCAATACGAAGACTATCATTTTTTCAAACTAGAGCATAGTCATTCATGTAATGATGGCCACCTCCGGCGATTCCGGAGGAAATCTTTGGTAAGGGGTAGTTTTTTTTTTTTTTGTGGGGCCCAGGAGTCCAATTCAGCTGAAGAAAGAATCTTCAAGGAGTCTTCAGGGATTCTTCGGTGAAGATTTTGGCGCCAATACGAAGACTATCATTTTCTCAAACTAGAGCGTAGTCATTCATGTAATGATGGCCACCTCCGGCGATTCCAGAGGAAATCTTTGGGAAGGGGTGCTTTTTTGTTTTGTTTTTTTGTGGGGTCCAGGGGTCCAATTCAGCTGAAGAAAGAATCTTCAAGGAGTCTTCAGGGATTCTTCGGTGAAGATTTTGGCGCCAATACGAAGACTATCATTTTTTCAAACTAGAGCATAGTCATTCATGTAATGATGGCCACCTCCGGCGATTCCGGAGGAAATCTTTGGGAAGGGGTCGTTTTTTGTTTTGTTTTTTTGTGGGGTCCAGGGGTCCTATTCAGCTGAAGAAAGAATCTTCAAGGAGTCTTCAGGGATTCTTCGGTGAAGATTTTGGCGCCAATACTAAGACTATCATTTTCTCAAAGTAGAGCATAGTCATAAAGGCTACCATCTATATAAATGATAGAAATTACCCTTGAAATTGAAAAATGACACCTGTTATACTGCTGAAGAAAGAGTCTACAAGGAGTCTTCAGGGAATCTTGGGTGAGGATTCTGGAGCCAATATGAAGACTATCATTTTCTAAAATTAGAGCATAGTCATTCATGTAATGATGGCCACCTCCGGCGATTCCGGAGGAAATCTTTGGTAAGGGGTCCTTTTTTTTTTTTTTGTGGGGCCCAGGGGTCCAATTCAGCTGAAGAAAGAATCTTCAAAGAGTCTTCAGGGATTCTTCGGTGAAGATTTTGGAGCCAATACGAAGACTATCATTTTCTCAAAGTAGAGCATAGTCATTCATGTAATGATGGCCACCTCCGGCGATTCCGGAGGAAATCTTTCGTAAGGGGTCCTTTTTTTTTTTTTTTTTTTTTTTTTTTTGTGGGGCCCAGGGGTCCAGTTCAGCTGAAGAAAGAATCTTCAAGGAGTCTTCAGGGATTCTTCGGTGAAGATTTTGCGCCAACACCAAGACTATCATTTTCTCAAACTAGAGCATAGTCATTCATGTAATGATGGCCACCTCCGGCGATTCCGGAGGAAATCTTTGGTAAGGGTTCCTTTATTTATTTATTTTTTTTTTGTGGGGCCCAGAGGTCCAGTTCAGCTGAAGAAAGAATCTTCAAGGAGTCTTCAGGGATTCCTCGGTGAAGATTTTGGCGCCAATACGAAGACTATCATTTTCTCAAACTAGAGCGTAGTCATTCATGTAATGATGGCCACCTCCGGCGATTCCGGAGGAAATCTTTCGTAAGGGGTCCTTTTTTGTTTTTTTTTGTGGGGCCCAGTGGTCCAATTCAGCTGAAGAAAGAATCTTCAAGGAGTGTTCAGGGATTCTTCGGTGAATATTTTGGAGCCAATACGAAGACTATCATTTTCTCAAACTAGAGCATAGTCATTCATGTAATGATGGCCACCTCCGGCGATTCCGGAGGAAATCTTTGGTAGTGTTTTTTTTTTTTTTTTTTTTTTTTTTTTTTTGTGGGGCCCAGGGGTCCAGTTCAGCTGAAGAAAGAATCTTCAAGGAGTCTTCAGGGATTCTTCGGTGAAGATTTTGGCGCCAATACGAAGACTATCATTTTTTCAAACTAGAGCATAGTCATTCATGTAATGATGGCTACCTCCGGCGATTCCGGAGGAAATCTTTGGTAAGGGGTAGTTTTTTGTTTTTTTTTGTGGGGTCCAGGAGTCCAATTCAGCTGAAGAAAGAATATTCAAGGAGTCTTCAGGGATTCTTCGGTGAAGATTTTGGCGCCAATACGAAGACTATCATTTTCTCAAACTAGAGCATAGCCATTCATGTAATGATGGCCACCTCCGGCGATTCCGGAGGAAATCTTTGGTAAGGGGTCCTTTTTTGTTTTTTTTTGGGGGGGGCCCAGTGGTCCAATTCAGCTGAAGAAAGAATCTTCAAAGAGTCTTCAGGGATTCTTCGGTGAATATTTTGGAGCCAATACGAAGACTATCATTTTCTCAAACTAGAGCATAGTCATTCATGTAATGATGGCCACTCCGGCGATTCCGGAGGAAATCTTTGGTAGTGTTTTTTTTTTTTTTTTTTTTTGTGGGGCCCAGGGGTCCAGTTCAGCTGAAGAAAGAATCTTCAAGGAGTCTTCAGGGATTCTTTGGTGAAGATTTTGGCGCCAATACGAAGACTATTATTTTTTCAAACTAGAGCATAGTCATTCATGTAATGATGGACACCTCCGGCGATTCCGGAGGAAATCTTTGGTAAGGGGTAGTTTTTTTTTTTTTTTTTTTTTGTGGGGCCCAGGAGTCCAATTCAGCTGAAGAAAGAATATTCAAGGAGTCTTCAGGGATTCTTCGGTGAAGATTTTGGCACCAATACGAAGACTATCATTTTCTCAAACTAGAGCATAGTCATTCATGTAATGATGGCCACCTCCGGCGATTCCGGAGGAAATCTTTGGTAAGGGGTCCTTTTTTGTTTTTTTTTGTGGGGGCCAGTGGTCCAATTCAGCTGAAGAAAGAATCTTCAAGGAGTCTTCAGGGATTCTTCAGTGAATATTTTGGAGCCAATACGAAGACTATCATTTTCTCAAACTAGAGCATAGTCATTCATGTAATGATGGCCACCTCCGGCGATTCCGGAGGAAATCTTTGGTAAGGGGTCCTTTTTTGTTTTGTTTTTTTTTTGTGGGGCCCAGGGGTCCAGTTCAGCTGAAGAAAGAATCTTCAAGGAGTCTTCAGGGATTCTTCGGTGAAGATTTTGGCGCCAATAGTAAGACTATCATTTTCTCAAACTAGAGCATAGTCATTCATGTAATGATGGCCACCTCCGGCGATTCCGGAGGAAATCTTTGGTAAGGGGTCCTTTTTTGTTTTTTTTGGGGGGGGCCCAGGGGTCCAATTCAGCTGAAGAAAGAATCTTCAAAGAGTCTTCAGGGATTCTTCGTTGAAGATTTTGGAGCCAATACGAAGACTATCATTTTCTCAAACTAGAGCATAGTCATTCATGTAATGATGGCCACCTCCGGCGATTACGGAGGAAATCTTTGGTAAGGGGTCCTTTTTTTTTTTTTTTTTTTTTTTGTGGGGCCCAGGGGTCCAGTTCAGCTGAAGAAAGAATCTTCAAGGAGTCTTCAGGGATTCTTCGGTGAAGATTTTGGCGCCAATACGAAGACTATTATTTTCTCAAACTAGAGCATAGTCATTCATGTAATGATGTCTACCTCCGGCGATTCCGGAGGAAATCTTTGGTAAGGGGTCCTTTTTAGTTTTGTTTTTTTTGTGGGGCCCAGGGGTCCAGTTCAGCTGAAGAAAGAATCTTCAAGGAGTCTTCAGGGATTCTTCGGTGAAGATTTTGGCGCCAATACTAAGACTATCATTTTCTCAAAATAGAGCATAGTCATAAAGGCTACCAGCTATATAAATGGTAGAAATTACCCTTGAAATTGAAAAATGACACCAGTTATACTGCTGAAGAAAGAGACTTCAAGGAGTCTTCAGGGAATCTTGGGTGAGGATTTTGGAGCCAATATGAAGACTATCATTTTCTAAAACTAGAGCATAGTCATTCATGTAATGATGGCCACCTCCGGCGATTCCGGAGGAAATCTTTGGTAAGGGGTCCTTTTTTGTTTTTTTTTGGGGGGGGCCCAGGGGTCCAATTCAGCTGAAGAAAGAATCTTCAAAGAGTCTTCAGGGATTCTTCGGTGAAGATTTTGGAGCCAATACGAAGACTATCATTTTCTCAAACTAGAGCATAGTCATTCATGTAATGATGGCCACCTCCGGCGATTACGGAGGAAATCTTTGGTAAGGGGTCCTTTTTTTTTTTTTTTTTTTTTTTGTGGGGCCCAGGGGTCCAGTTCAGCTGAAGAAAGAATCTTCAAGGAGTCTTCAGGGATTCTTCAGTGAAGATTTTGGCACAAATACGAAGACTATCATTTTCTCAAACTAGAGCATAGTCATTCATGTAATGATGGCTACCTCCTGCGATTCCAGATGAAATCTTTGGTAAGGGGTCCTTTTTTTTTTTTTTTTTTTTTTGTGGGGCCCAGGGGTCCAGTTCAGCTGAAGAAAGAATCTTCAAGGAGTCTTCAGGGATTCCTCGGTGAAGATTTTGGCGCCAATACGAAGACTATCATTTTCTCAAACTAGAGCATAGTCATTCATGTAATGATGGCAACCTCCGGCGATTCCGGAGGAAATCTTTGGTAAGGGGTCCTTTTTTTTTTTTTTTTTTTTTGTGGGGCCCAGGGGTCCAGTTCAGCTGAAGAAAGAATCTTCAAGGAGTCTTCAGGGATTCTTCGGTGAAGATTTTGGCGCCAATACGAAGACTATCATTTTCTCAAACTAGAGCATAGTCATTCATGTAATGTTGGCTACCTCCGGCGATTCCGGAGGAAATCTTTGGTAAGGGGTAGTTTATTGTTTTTTTTTGTGGGGCCCAGGAGTCCAATTCAGCTGAAGAAAGAATATTCAAGGAGTCTTCAGGGATTCTTCGGTGAAGATTTTGGCGCCAATACGAAGACTATCATTTTCTCAAACTAGAGCTTAGTCATTCATGTAATGATGGCCACCTCCAGCGATTCCGGAGGAAATATTTGGTAAGGGGTCCTTTTTAGTTTTGTTTTTTTGTGGGGCCCAGGGGTCCAGTTCAGCTGAAGAAAGAATCTTCAAGGAGTCTTCAGGGATTCTTCGGTGAAGATTTTGGCGCCAATACGAAGACTATCATTTTCTCAAACTAGAGCATAGTCATTCATGTAATGATGGCTACCTCCGGCGATTCCGGAGGAAATCTTTGGTTAGGGGTATGTTTTTGTTTTTTTTTTTTGTGGGGCCCAGGAGTCCAATTCAGCTGAAGAAAGAATATTCAAGGAGTCTTCAGGGATTCTTCGGTGAAGATTTTGCGCCAATACGAAGACTATAATTTTCTCAAACTACAGCATCGTCATTCATGTGATGATGGCCACCTCCGGCGATTCCGGAGGAAATCTTTGGTAAGGGGTCCTTTTTTCTTTTGTTTTTTTTGTGGGGCCCAGGGGTCCAGTTCAGCTGAAGAAAGAATCTTCGAGGAGTCTTCAGGGATTCTTCGGTGAAGATTTTGGCGCCAATACGAAGACTATCATTTTCTCAAACTAGAGCATAGTCATTCATGTAATGATGGCCACCTCCGGCGATTCCGGAGGAAATCTTTGATAAGGGGTCCTTTTTTTTTTTTTTTTTGTGGGGCCCAGGGGTCCAATTCAGCTGAAGAAAGAATCTTCAAGGAGTCTTCAGGGATTCTTCGGTGAAGATTTTGGCGCCAATACTAAGACTATCATTTTCTCAAAATAGAGCATAGTCATAAAGGCTACCAGCTATATAAATGGTAGAAATTACCCTTGAAATTGAAAAATGACACCTGTTATACTGCGGAAGAAAGAGTCTTCAAGGAGTCTTCAGGGAATCTTGGGTGAGGATTCTGGAGCCAATATGAAGACTATCATTTTCTAAAACTAGAGCATAGTCATTCATGTAATGATGGCCACCTCCGGCGATTACGGAGGAAATCTTTGGTAAGGGGTCTTTTTTTGGTTTTTTTTGGGGGGGCCCAGGGGTCCAATTCAGCTGAAGAAAGAATCTTCAAAGAGTCTTCAGGGATTCTTCGGTGAAGATTTTGGAGCCAATACGAAGACTATCATTTTCTCAAACTAGAGCATAGTCATTCATGTAATGATGGTCACCTCCGGCGATTCCTGAGGAAATCTTTGGTAAGGGGTCCTTTTTTCTTTTTTTTTTTTTGTTGGGCCCAGGGGTCCAGTTCAGCTGAAGAAAGAATCTTCAAGGAGTCTTCAGGGATTCTTAGGTGAAGATTTTGCGCCAATACGAAGACTATAATTTTCTCAAACTAGAGCATAGTCATTCATGTAATGATGGCCACCTCCGGCGATTCCGGAGGAAATCTTTGGTAAGGGGTCCTTTTTTGTTTTTTTTTGGGGGGGCCCAGGGGTCCAATTCAGCTGAAGAAAGAATCTTCAAAGAGTCTTCAGGGATTCTTCGGTGAAGATTTTGGAGCCAATACGAAGACTATCATTTTCTCAAACTAGAGCATAGTCATTCATGTAATGATGGCCACCTCCGGCGATTCCGGAGGAAATCTTTGGTAAGGGGTCCTTTTTTTTGTTTTCTTTGTGGGGCCCAGGGGTCCAGTTCAGCTGAAGAAAGAATCTTTAAGGAGTCTTCAGGGATTCTTCAGTGAAGATTTTGGCACCAATACGAAGACTATCATTTTCTCAAACTAGAGCATAGTCATTCATGTAATGATGGCTACCTCCTGCGATTCCGGAGGAAATCTTTGGTAAGGGGTCCTTTTTTGTTTTTTTTTTGTGGGGCCCAGGGGTCCAGTTCAGCTGAAGAAAGAATCTTCAAGGAGTCTTCAGGGATTCCTCGGTGAAGATTTTGTCGCCAATACGAAGACTATCATTTTCTGAAACTAGAGCATAGTCATTCATGTAATGATGGCCACCTCCGGCGATTCCGGAGGAAATCTTTGGTAAGGGGTCCTTTTTTTTTGGGGGGGGGGGCCCAGGGTTCCAATTCAGCTGAAGAAAGAATCTTCAAGGAGTCTTCAGGGATTCTTCGGTGATTATTTTGGAGCCAATACGAAGACTATCATTTTCTCAAACTAGAGCATAGTCATTCATGAAATGATGGCAACCTCCGGCGATTCCGGAGGAAATCTTTGGTAAGGGGTCCTTTTTTTTTTTTTTTTTTTTTCGTGGGGCCCAGGGGTCCAGTTCAGCTGAAAAAAGAATCTTCAAGGAGTCTTCAGGGATTCTTCGGTGAAGATTTTGGCACCAATACGAAGACTATCATTTTCTCAAACTAGAGCATAGTCATTCATGTAATGATGGCCACCTCCGACGATTCCGGAGGAAATGTTTGGTAAGGGGTCCTTTTTTGTTTTTTTTTATGGGGCCCAGGGGTCCAATTCAGCTGAAGAAAGAATCTTCAAAGAGACTTCAGGGATTCTTCGGTGAAGATTTTGGAGCCAATACGAAGACTATCATTTTCTCAAACTAGAGCATAGTCATTCATGTAATGATGGGTACCTCCGGCGATTCCGGACGAAATCTTTGGTAAGGGGTCCTTTTTTTTTTTTTTTGTGGGGCCCAGGGGTCCAGTTCAGCTGAAGAAAGAATCTTCAAGGAGTCTTCAGGGATTCTTTAGTGAAGATTTTGGCACCAATACGAAGACTATCATTTTCTCAAACTAGAGCATAGTCATTCATGTAATGATGGCTACCTCCTGCAATTCCGGAGGAAATCTTTGGTAAGGGGTCCTTTTTTGTTTTTTTTTGTGGGGCCCAGGGGTCCAATTCAGTTGAAGAAAATATCTTCAAGGAGTCTTCAGGGATTCTTCGGTGAAGATTTTGGCGCCAATACGAAGACTATCATTTTCTCAAACTAGAGCATAGTCATTCATGTAATGATGGCCACCTCCGGCGATTCCGGAGGAAATCTTTGGTAAGGGGTCCTTTTTTGTTTTTTTTTGTGGGGCCCAGGGGTCCAATTCAGCTGAAGAAAGAATCTTCAAGGAGTCTTCAGGGATTCTTCGGTGAAGATTTTGGAGCCAATACGAAGACTATCATTTTCTCAAACTAGAGCATAGTCATTCATGTAATGATGGCCACCTCCGGCGATTCCGGAGGAAATCTTTGGTAGGGGGTCTTTTTTTTTTTTCGTGGGGCCCAGGGGTCCAGTTCAGCTGAAGAAAGAATCTTCAAGGAGTCTCCAGGGATTCTTTGGTGAAGATTTTGGCGCCAATACGAAGACTATCATTTTTTCAAACTAGATCATAGTCATTCATTTAATGATGGCCACCTCCGGCGATTCCGGAGGAAATCTTTGGTAAGGGGTCCTTTTTTGTGTTTTTTTTTTTTTTTGTGGGGCCCAGGGGTCCAATTAAGCTGAAGAAAGAATCTTCAAGGAGTCTTCAGGGATTCTTCGGTGAAGATTTTGCGCCAATACTAAGACTATCATTTTCTCAAACTAGAGCATAGTCATAAAGGCTAACAGCTATATAAATGGTAGAAATTACCCTTGAAATTGAAAAATGACACCTTTTACACTGCTGAAGAAAGAGTCTTCAAGGAGTCTTCAGGGAATCTTGGGTAAGGATTTTGGAGCCAATACGAAGACTATCATTTTCTCAAACTAGAGCATAGTCATTCATGTAATGATGGCCACCTCCGGCGATTCCGGAGAAAATCTTTGGTAAGGGGTACTTTTTTGTTTTTTTTTTGTGGGGCCCAGGGGTCCAATTCAGCTGAAGAAAGAATCTTCAAGCAGTCTTCAGGGATTCTTCGGTGAAGATTTTGGAGCCAATACGAAGACTATCATTTTCTCAAACTAGAGCATAGTCATTCATGAAATGATGGCCACCTCCGGCGATTCCGGAGGAAATCTTTGGTTAGGGGTCCTTTTTTGTTTTTTGTTTTTTTTGTGGGGCCCAGGGGTCCAGTTCAGCTGAAGAAAGAATCTTCAAGGAGTCTTCAGGGATTCTTCGGTGAAGATTTTGGCGCCAATACGAAGACTATCATTTTCTCAAACTAGAGCATAGTCATTCATGTAATGATGGCCACCTCCGGCGATTCCGGAGAAAATCTTTGGTAAGGGGTACTTTTTTTTTTTTTTTTTTTTGTGGGGCCCAGGGGTCGAATTCAGCTGAAGAAAGAATCTTCAAGGAGTCTTCAGGGATTCTTCGGTGAAGATTTTGGCGCCAATACGAAGACTATCATTTCCTCAAACTAGAGCTTAGTCATTCATGTAATGATGGCCACCTCCGGCGATTCCGGAGGAAATCTTTGGTAAGGGGTCCTTTTTTTTTTTTTTTTTTTGTGGGGCCCAGGGGTCCAATTCAGCTGAAGAAAGAATCTTCAAGCAGTCTTCAGGGATTCTTCGGTGAAGATTTTGGCGCCAATACGAAGACTATCATTTTCTCAAACTAGAGCATAGTCATTCATGTAATGATGGCCACCTCCGGCGATTCCGGAGGGAATCTATGGTAAGGGGTCCTTTTTTGTTTTTTTTTTTGTGGGGCCCAGGGGTCCAATTCAGCTGAAGAAAGAATCTTCAAGGAGTCTTCAGGGATTCTTCGGTGAAGATTTTGGCGCCAATACGAAGACTATCATTTTCTCAAACTAGAGCATAGTCATTCATGTAATGATGGCCACCTCCGGCGATTCCGGAGGAAATCTTTGGTATGGGGTACTTTTTTGGTTTTTTTTGTGGGACCCAGGGGTCCAATTCAGCTGAAGAAAGAATCTTCAAGGAGTCTTCAGGGATTCTTCGGTGAAGATTTTGGCGCCAATACGAAGACTATCATTTCCTCAAACTAGAGCTTAGTCATTCATGTAATGATGGCCACCTGCGGCGATTCCGGAGGAAATCTTTGGTAAGGGGTCCTTTTTTTTTTTTTTTTTTTTTTTGTGGGGCCCAGGGGTCCAATTCAGCTGAAGAAAGAATCTTCAAGCAGTCTTCAGGGATTCTTCGGTGAAGATTTTGGAGCCAATACGAAGACTATAATTTTCTCAAACTAGAGCATAGTCATTCATGTAATGATGGCCACCTCCGGCGATTCCGGAGGAAATCTTTGGTAAGGGGTCCTTTTTTTTTTTTTTTTTTTGTGGGGCCCAGGGGTCCAATTCAGCTGAAGAAAGAATCTTCAAGCAGTCTTCAGGGATTCTTCGGTGAAGATTTTGGAGCCAATACGAAGACTATCATTTTCTCAAACTAGAGCATAGTCATTCATGTAATGATGGCCACCTCCGGCGATTCCGGAGGAAATCTTTGGTAAGGGGTCCTTTTTTTTTTTTTTTTTGTGGGGCCCAGGGGTCCAATTCAGCTGAAGAAAGAATCTTCAAGGAGTCTTCAGGGATTCTTCGGTGAAGATTTTGCGCCAATACGAAGACTATCATTTTCTCAAACTAGAGCATAGTCATTCATGTAATGATGGCCACCTCCGGCGATTCCGGAGGAAATCTTTGGTAAGGGGTCCTTTTTTTTTTTTTTTTTTTGTGGGGCCCAGGGGTCCAATTCAGCTGAAGAAAGAATCTTCAAGCAGTCTTCAGGGATTCTTCGGTGAAGATTTTGGAGCCAATACGAAGACTATCATTTTCTCAAACTAGAGCATAGTCATTCATGTAATGATGGCCACCTCCGGCGATTCCGGAGGAAATCTTTGGTAAGGGGTCCTTTTTTGTTTTTTTTTTTTTTTGTAGGGCCCAGTGGTCCAGTTCAGCTGAAGAAAGAATCTTCAAGGAGTCTTTAGGGATTCTTTGGTGAAGATTTTGGCGCCAATACGAAGACTATCATTTTCTCAAACTAGAGCATAGTCATTCATGTAATGATGGCCACCTCCGGCGATTCCGGAGGAAATCTTTGGTAAGTGGTCCTTTTTTGTTTTTTTTTTTTTTTGTGGGGCCCAGGGGTCCAATTCAGCTGAAGAAAGAATCTTCAAGGAGTCTTCAGGGATTCTTCGGTGAAGATTTTGGAGCCAATACGAAGACTATCTTTTTCTCAAACTAGAGTATTTTCATTCATGTAATGATGGCCACCTCCGGCGATTCCGGAGGAAATCTTTGGTAAGGGGTCCTTTTTTTTTTTTTTTTTTTTGTGGGGCTCAGGGGTCCAGTTCAGCTGAAGAAAGAATCTTCAAGGAGTCTTCAGGGATTCTTCGGTGAAGATTTTGGCGCCAATACGAAGACTATCATTTTCTCAAACTAGAGCATAGTCATTCATGTAATGATGGCCACCTCCGGCGATTCCAGAGGAAATCTTTGGTAGGGGGTCTTTTTTTTTTTTCGTGGATCCCAGGGGTCCAGTTCAGCTGAAGAAAGAATCTTCAAGGAGTCTTCAGGGATTCTTCGGTGAAGATTTTGGCGCCAATACGAAGACTATCATTTTCTCAAACTAGAGCATAGTCATTCATGTAATGATGGCCACCTCCGGTGATTCCGGAGGAAATCTTTGGTAAGGGGTCCTTTTTTGTTTTTATTTGTGGGGCCCAGGGGTCCAATTCAGCTGAAGAAAGAATCTTCAAGGAGTCTTCAGGGATTCTTCAGTGAAGATTTTGGAGCCAATACGAAGACTATCATTTTCTCAAACTAGAGCATATTCATTCATGTAATGATGGCCACCTCCGGCGATTCCGGAGGAAATCTTTGGTAAGGGGTCCTTTTTTTTTTTGTGGGGCCCAGGGGTCCAATTCAGCTGAAGAAAGAATCTTCAAGGAGTCTTCAGGGATTCTTCGGTGAAGATATTGCGCCAATAGGAAGACTATCATTTTCTCAAACTAGAACATAGTCATTCATGTAATGATGGCCACCTCCGGCGATTCCGGAGGAAATCTTTGGTAAGGGGTCCTTTTTTCTTTTTTTTTTTTTTGTGGGGCCCAGGGGTCCAATTCAGCTGAAGAAAGAATCTTCAAGGAGTCTTCAGGGATTCTTCGGTGAAGATTTTGGAGTCAATACGAAGACTATCATTTTCTCAAACTAGAGCTTAGTCATTCATGTAATGATCTCCACCTCCGGCGATTCCGGAGGAAATCTTTGGTAAGGGGTTCGTTTTTTTTTTTTTTTTTTGTGGGACCCAGGGGTCCAATTCAGCTGAAGAAAGAATCTTCAAGGAGTCTTCAGGGATTCTTTGGTGAAGATTTTGGAGCCAATACGAAGACTATCATTTTCTCAAACTAGAGCATAGTCATTCATGTAATGATGGCCACCTCCGGCGATTCCGGAGGAAATCTTTGGTAGGGGGTCCTTTTTTTTTTTTTCGTGGGGCCCAGGGGTCCAGTTCAGCTGAAGAAAGAATCTTCAAGGAGTCTTCAGGGATTCTTCGGTGAAGATTTTGGCGCCAATACGAAGACTATCATTTTCTCAAACTAGAGCATAGTCATTCATGTAATGATGGCCACCTCCGGCGATTCCGGAGGAAATCTTTGGAAAGGGTTCCTTTTTTTTTTTTTTTTTTGTGGGGCCCAGGGGTTTAGTTCAGCTGAAGAAAGAATCTTGAAGGAGTCTTCAGGGATTCTTCGGTGAAGATTTTGGCGCCAATACTAAGACTATCATTTTCTCAAACTAGAGCATAGTCATAAAGGCTACCAGCTATATAAATGGAAGAAATTACCCTTGAAATCGAAAAATGACACCTGTTATACTGCTGAAGAAAGAGTCTTCAAGGAGTCTTCAGGGAATCTTGGGTGAGGATTTTGGAGCCAATACGAAGACTATTAATTTCTAAAACTAGAGCATAGTCACTCATGTAATGATGGACACCTCCGGCGATTCCGGAGGAAATCTTTGGTAAGGGGTCCTTTTTTTTTTTTTTGTGGGGCCCAGGGGTCCAATTCTGCTGAAGAAAGAATCTTCAAAGAGTCTTCAGGGATTCTTCGGTGAAGATTTTGGAGCCAATACGAAGACTATCATTTTCTCAAACTAGAGCATAGTCATTCATGTAATGATGGCCACCTATGGCGATTCCGGAGGAACTCATTGGTAAGGGGTCCTTTTTTGTTTTTTTTTTTTGTGGGGCCCAGGGGTCCAATTCAGCTGAAGAAAGAATCTTCAAGGAGTCTTCAGGGATTCTTCGGTGAAGATTTTGGAGCCAATATGAAGACTATCATTTTCTCAAACTAGAGCATAGCCATTCATGTAATGATGGCCACCTCCGGCGATTCCCGAGGAAATCTATGGTAAGGGGTCCTTTTTTGTTTTTTTTTTTGTGGGGCCCAGGGGTCCAATTCAGCTGAAGAAAGAATCTTCAAGGAGTCTTCAGGGATTCTTCGGTGAAGATTTTGGAGCCAATACGAAGACTATCATTTTCTCAAACTAGAGCATAGTCATTCATGTAATGATGGCAACCTCCAGCGATTCCGGAGGAAATCTTTGGTAGGGGGTCTTTTTTTTTTTTCGTGGGGCCCAGGGGTCCAGTTCAGCTGAAGAAAGAATCTTCAAGGAGTCTTCAGGGATTCTTCGGTGAAGATTTTGGCGCCAATACGAAGACTATCATTTTCTCAAACTAGAGCATAGTCATTCATGTAATGATGGCCACCTCCGGCGATTCCGGAGGAAATCTTTGGTAAG
The DNA here is from genome assembly GCA_039081455.1 of Macrobrachium rosenbergii. NCBI lineage: Eukaryota > Metazoa > Arthropoda > Malacostraca > Decapoda > Palaemonidae > Macrobrachium > Macrobrachium rosenbergii. The sequence continues at coordinate 1,075,756 of JANJGK010000196.1, read as the reverse complement.
GGGTCCTTTTTTGTGTTTTTTTTTTTTTGTGGGGCCCAGGGGTCCAATTAAGCTGAAGAAAGAATCTTCAAGGAGTCTTCAGGGATTCTTCGGTGAAGATTTTGCGCCAATACTAAGACTATCATTTTCTCAAACTAGAGCATAGTCATAAAGGCTACCAGCTATATAAATGGTAGAAATTACCCTTGAAATTGAAAAATGACACCTGTTATACTGCTGAAGAAAGAGTCTTCAAGGAGTCTTCAGGGAATCTTGGGTGAGGATTTTGGAGCCAATACGAAGACTATCATTTTCTAAAACTAGAGCATAGTCATTCATGTAATGATGGACACCTCCGGCAATTCCGGAGGAAATCTTTGGTAAGGGGTCCTTTTTTGTTTTTTTTTTTTGTGGGGCCCAGGGGTCCAATTCAGCTGAAGAAAGAATCTTCAAAGAGTCTTCAGGGATTCTTCGGTGAAGATTTTGGAGCCAATACGAAGACTATCATTTTCTCAAACTAGAGCATAGTCATTCATGTAATGATGGCCACCTCCGGTGATTCCGGAGGAAATATTTGGTAAGGGGTCCTTTTTTTTTTTTATTTGTGGGGCCCAGGGGTCCAGTTCAGCTGAAGAAAGAATCTTCAAGGAGTCTTCAGGGATTCTTCAGTGAAGATTTTGCACCAATACGAAGACTATCATTTTCTCAAACTAGAGCATAGTCATTCATGTAATGATGGCCACCTCCGGCGATTCCGGAGGAAATCTTTGGTAAGGGGTCCTTTTTTGTTTTTTTTTTTTTTATGGGGCCCAAGGGTCCAATTCAGCTGCAGAAAGAATCTTCAAGGAGTCTTCAGGGATTCTTCGGTGAAGATTTTGAGCCAATACGAAGACTATCATTTTCTCAAACTAGAGCATAGTCATTCATGTAATGATGGCCACCTCCGGCGATTCCGGAGGAAATCTTTGGTAAGGGGTCCTTTTTTGTTTTTTTTTTTGTGGGGCCCAGGGGTCCAGTTCAGCTGAAGAAAGAATCTTCAAGGAGTCTTCAGGGATTTTTCGGTGAAGATTTTGGCGCCAATACGAAGACTATCATTTTCTCAAACTAGAGCATAGTCATTCATGTAATGATGGCCACCTCCGGCGATTCCGGAGGAAATCTTTGGTAAGGGGTTCTTTTTTGTTTTTTTTTTTTGTGGGGCCCAGGGGTCCAATTCAGCTGAAGAAAGAATCTTCAAGGAGTCTTCAGGGATTCTTCGGTGAAGATTTTGCGCCAATACGAAGACTTTCATTTCCTCAAACTAGAGCTTAGTCATTCATGTAATGATGGCCACCTGCGGCAAATTCCGGAGGAAATCTTTGGTAAGGGGTCCTTTTTTTTTTTTTTTTTTGTGGGGCAAAGGGGTCCAATTCAGCTGAAGAAAGAATCTTCAAGGAGTCTTCAGGGATTCTTCGGTGAAGATTTTGCGCCAATACGAAGACTATAATTTTCTCAAACTAGAGCATAGTCATTCATGTAATGATGGCCATCTCCGGCGATTCCGGAGGAAATCTTTGGTAAGGGGTCCTTTTTTTTTTTTTTTTTTTTTGTGGTGCCCAGGGGTCCAATTCAGTTGAAGAAAGAATCTTCGAGCAGTCTTCAGGGATTCTTCGGTGAAGATTTTGGAGCCAATACAAAGACTATCATTTTCTCAAACTAGAGCATAGTCATTCATGTAATGATGGCCACCTCCGGCGATTCCGGAGGAAATCTTTGGTAAGGGGTCCTTTTTTGTTTTTTTTTTTTTTGTGGGGCCCAGTGGTCCAGTTCAGCTGAAGAAAGAATCTTCAAGGAGTCTTTAGGGATTCTTCGGTGAATATTTTGGCGCCAATACGAAGACTATAATTTTCTCAAACTAGAGCATATTCATTCATGTAATGGTGGCCACCTCCGGCGATTCCGGAGGAAATCTTTGGTAAGGGGTCCTTTTTTGTTTTTTTTTGTGGGGCCCAGGGGTCCAATTCAGCTGAAGAAAAAATCTTCAAGGAGTCTTCAGGGATTCTTCGGTGAAGATTTTGGAGCCAATACGAAGACTATCTTTTTCTCAAACTAGAGCATATTCATTCATGTAATGATGGCCACCTCCGGCGATTCCGGAGGAAATCTTTGGTAAGGGGTCCTTTTTTTTTCTTTTTTTTTTTTGTGGGGCTCAGGGGTCCAGTTCAGCTGAAGAAAGAATCTTCAAGGAGTCTTCAGGGATTCTTCGGTGAAGATTTTGGCGCCAATGCGAAGACTATCATTTTCTCAAACTAGAGCATAGTCATTCATGTAATGATGGCCACCTCCGGTGATCCGGAGGAAATATTTGGTAAGGGGTCCTTTTTTTTTTTTTATTTGTGGGGCCCAGGGGTCCAGTTCAGCTGAAGAAAGAATCTTCAAGGAGTCTTCAGGGATTCTTCAGAGATGATTTTGCACCAATACGAAGACTATCATTTTCTCAAACTAGAGCATAGTCATTCATGTAATGATGGCCACCTCCGGCGATTCCGGAGGAAATCTTTGGTAAGTGGTCCTTTTCTGTTTTTTTTGGGTGGGGCCCAGTGGTCCAATTCAGCTGAAGAAAGAATCTTCAAGGAGTCTTCAGGGATTCTTCGGTGAAGATTTTGGCGCCAATACGAAGACTATCATTTTCTCAAACTAGAGCATAGTCATTCATGTAATGATGGCCACCTCCGGCGATTCCGGAGGAAATCTTTGGTAAGGGTTCCTTTTTTTTTTTTTTTTGTGGGGCCCAGGGGTTCAGTTCAGCTGAAGAAAGAATCTTGAAGGAGTTTTCAGGGATTCTTCGGTGAAGATTTTGGCTCCAATACTAAGACTATCATTTTCTCAAACTAGAGCATAGTCATAAAGGCTACCAGCTATATAAATGGAAGAAATTACCCTTGAAATCGAAAAATGACACCTGTTATACTGCTGAAGAAAGAGTCTTCAAGGAGTCTTCAGGGAATCTTGGGTGAGGATTTTGGAGCCAATACGAAGACTATCATTTTCTAAAACTAGAGCATAGTCATTCATGTAATGATGGACACCTCCGGCGATTTCGGAGGAAATCTTTGGTAAGGGGTCCTTTTTTGTTTTTTTTTTTGTGGGGCCCAGGGGTCCAATTCTGCTGAAGAAAGAATCTTCAAAGAGTCTTCAGGGATTCTTCGGTGAAGATTTTGGAGCCAATACGAAGACTATCATTTTCTCAAACTAGAGCATAGTCATTCATGTAATGATGGCCACCTCCGGCGATTCCGGAGGAACTCTTTGGTAAGGGATCCTTTTTTGTTTTTTTTTTGTGGGGCCCAGGGGTCCAATTCAGCTGAAGAAAGAATCTTCAAGGAGTCTTCAGGGATTCTTCGGTGAAGATTTTGGAGCCAATACGAAGACTATCATTTTCTCAAACTAGAGCATAGTCAGTCATGTAATGATGGCCACCTCCGGCGATTCCGGAGGAAATCTTTGGTAAGGGGTCCTTTTTTTTTTTTTTTTGTGGGGCTCAGGGGTCCAGTTCAGCTGAAGAAAGAATCTTCAAGGAGTCTTCAAGGATTCTTCGGTGAAGATTTTGGAGCCAATACGAAGACTATCATTTTCTCAAACTAGAGCATAGTCATTCATGTAATGATGGCCACCTCCGGCGATTCCAGAGGAAATCTATGGTAAGGGGTCCTTTTTTGTTTTTTTTTGTGGGGCCCAGGGGTCCAATTCAGCTGAAGAAAGAATCTTCAAGGAGTCTTCAGGGATTCTTCGGTGAAGATTTTGGAGCCAATACGAAGACTATCATTTTCTCAAACTAGAGCATAGTCATTCATGTAATGATGGCAACCTCCGGCGATTCCGGAGGATATCTTTGGTAAGGGGTCCTTTTTTGGTTTTTGTTTTATTTTGGGCCCAAGGGGTCCAATTCAGCTGAAGAAAGAATCTTCAAGAAGTCTTCAGGGATTCTTCGGTGAAGATTTTGGAGGCAATACGAAGACTATCATTTTCTCAAACTAGAGCATAGTCATTCATGTAATGATGGCCACCTCCGGCGATTCCGGAGGAAATCTTTGGTAGGGGGTCTTTTTTTTTTCGTGGATCCCAGGGGTCCAGTTCAGCTGAAGAAAGAATCTTCAAGGAGTCTTCAGGGATTCATCGGTGAAGATTTTGGCGCCAATACGAAGACTATCATTTTCTCAAACTAGAGCATAGTCATTCATGTAATGATGGCCACCTCCGGCGATTCCGGAGGAAATCTTTGGTAAGGGGTCCTTTTTTTGGGGGGGGGGGTTCCAGGGGTCCAATTCAGCTGAAGAAAGAATCTTCAAGGAGTCTTCAGGGATTCTTCGGTGAAGATTTTGGCGCCAATACGAAGACTATCATTTTCTCAAACTAGAACATAGTCATTCATGTAATTATGGCCACCTCCGGTGATTCCGGAGGAAATCTTTTGTAATGGGTCCTTTTTTGTTTTTTTTGTGGGGCCCAGGGGTCAATTCAGCTGAAGAAAGAATCTTCAAGGAGTCTTCAGGGATTCTTCGGTGAAAATTTTGGAGCCAATACGAAGACTATCATTTTCTCAACCTAGAGCATAGTCATTCATGTAATGTTGGCCACCTTCGGCGATTCCGGAGGAAATCTTTGGTAAGGGGTCCTTTTTTGTTTTTTTTTGTGGGGACCAGGGGTCCAATTCAGCTGAAGAAAGAATCTTCAAGGAGTCTTCAGCGATTTTTCGGTGAAGATTTTGGCGCCAATACGAAGACTATCATTTTCTCAAACTAGAGCATAGTCATTCTTGTAATGATGGCCACCTCCGGCGATTCCGGAGGAAATCTTTTGTAAGGGGTCCTTTTTTGTTTTTTGTTTTTTTGTGGGGCCCAGGGGTCCAATTCAGCTGAAGAAAGAATCTTCAAGGAGTCTTCAGGGATTCTTCGGTGAAGATTTTGGCGCCAATACGAAGACTATCATTTTCTCAAACTAGAGCATAGTCATTCATGTAATGATGGCCACCTCCGGCGATTCCGGAGGAAATCTTTGGTAAGGGGTCCCTTTTTTTTTTTGTGGGCCCAGGGGTCCAATTCAGCTGAAGAAAGAATCTTCAAGGAGTCTTCAGGGATTCTTCGGTGAAGATTTTGGCACCAATACGAAGACTATCATTTTCTCAAACTAGAGCATAGTCATTCATGTAATGATGGCCACCTCCGGCGATTCCGGAGGAAATCTTTGGTAAGGGGTCCTTTTTTGGGTTTGTTTGTGGGGCCCAGGGGTCCAATTCAGCTGAAGAATGAATCTTCAAGGAGTCTTCAGGGATTCTTCGGTGAAGATTTTGGCGCCAATACGAAGACGATCATTTTCTCAAACTAGAGCATAGTCATTCATGTAATGTTGGCTACCTCCGGCCAATCCGGAGGAAATCTTTGTTATGGGGTCCTTTTTTTTTGGGGGGGGGGTGTTCCAAGGGTCCAATTCAGCTGAAGAAAGAATCTTCAAGGAGTCTTCAGGGATTCTTCGGTGAAGATTTTGGCGCCAATACGAAGACTATCATTTTCTCAAACTAGAGCATAATCGTTCATGTAATGATGGCCACCTCCGTCGATTCCTGAGGAAATATTTGGTAAGGGGTCCTTTTTTATTTTTTTTTTTTGTGGGGCCCAGGGGTCTAATTCAGCTGAAGAAAGAATCTTCAAGGAGTCTTCAGGGATTCTTCGGTGAAGATTTTGGCGCTTATACAAAGACTATTATTTTCTCAAACTAGAGCATAGTCATTCATGTAATGTTGGCCACCTCGGGCGATTCCGGAGTAAATCTTTGGTAAGGGGTACTTTTTTTTTTTTGTGGGTTCCAGGGGTCCAATCCAGCTAGAGAAAGAACCTTCAAGGAGTCTTCAGGGATTTTTCGGTGAAGATTTTGGCACCAATACGAAGACTATCATTTTCTCAAACTAGAACATAGTCATAAAGGCTACCAGCTATATAAAAGGTAGAAATTACCTTGGAAATTGAAAAATGACACCTGTTATACTGCTGAAGAAAGAGTCTTCAAGGAGTCTTCAGGGAATCTTGTGTGAGGATTTTGGAGCCAATATGAAGACTATCATTTTCTCAAACTAGAGCATAGTCATTAATGTAATGATGGCCATCTCCGGCGATTCCATAGGAAATGTTTGGTAAGGGGTCCTTTTTTGTTTTTTTGTTTTTTTGTTGGGCCCAGGGGTCCAATTCAGCTAAAGAAAGAATCTTCAAGTAGTCTTCAGGGATTCTTCGGTGAAGATTTTGGCACCAATACGAAGACTATCATTTTCTCAAGCTAGAGCATAGTCATTCATGTAATGATGGCCACCTCCGGCGATTCCGGAGGGTATCTTTGGTAAGGGGTCCTTTTTTTTGGGGGGGGGGTTCCAGGGGTCCAATTCAGCTGAAGAAAGAATCTTCAAGGAGTCTTCAGGGATTCTTCGGTGAAGATTTTGGCGCCAATACGAAGACTATCATTTTCTCAAACTAGAACATAGTCATTCATGTAATTATGGCCACCTACTGTGATTCCGGAGGAAATCTTTTGTAATGGGTCCTTTTTTGTTTTTTTTGTGGGCCCAGGGGTCAATTCAGCTGAAGAAAGAATCTTCAAGGAGTCTTCAGGGATTCTTCGGTGAAAATTTTGGCACCAATACGAAGACTATCATTTTCTCAAACTAGAGCATAGTCATTCATGTAATGATGGACACCTCCGGCGATTCCGAAGGATATCTTTGGTAAGGGGTCCTTTTTTGGTTTTTGTTTTTTTTTTGTGGGCCCCAGGGGTCCAATTCAGCTGAAGAAAGAATCTTCAAGAAGTCTTCAGGGATTCTTCGGTGAAGATTTTGGAGCCAATACGAAGACTATCATTTTCTCAAACTAGAGCATAGTCATTCATGTAATGTTGGCCACCTCCGGCGATTCCGGAGGAAATCTTTGGTAAGGGGTCCTTTTTTTTTTTGTGGGGCCCAGGGGTCCAATTCAGCTGAAGAAAGAATCTTCAAGGAGTCTTCAGGGATTCTTCGGTGAAGATTTTGGAGCCAATACGAAGACTATCATTTTCTCAAACTAGAGCATAGTCATTCATGTAATGATGGCCACCTCCGGCGATTCCGGAGGAAATCTTTGGTAAGGGGTCCTTTTTTGTTTTTTTTTGTGGGGACCAGGGGTCCAATTCAGCTGAAGAAAGAATCTTCAAGGAGTCTTCAGCGATTTGTCGGTGAAGATTTTGGCGCCAATACGAAGACTATCATTTTCTCAAACTAGAGCATAGTCATTCATGTAATGTTGGCCACCTCCGGCGATTCCGGAGGAAATCTTTTGTAAGGGGTCCTTTTTTGTTTTTTTTTTTGTTGGGCCCAGGGGTCCAATTCAGCTGAAGAAAGAATCTTCAAGGAGTCTTCAGGGATTCTTCGGTGAAGATTTTGGCGCCAATACAAAGACTATCATTTCCTCAAACTAGAGCATAGTCATTCATGTAATGATGGCCACCTACAGCGATTCCGGAGGAAATCTTTGGTAAGGGGTCCCTTTTTTTTTTTTGTGGCCCAGGGGTCCAATTCAGCTGAAGAAAGAATCTTCAAGGAGTCTTCAGGGATTCTTCGGTGAAGATTTTGGCACCAATACGAAGACTATCATTTTCTCAAACTAGAGCATAGTCATTCATGAAATGATGGCCACCTCCGGCGGAAATCTTTAGTAAGGGGTCCTTTTTTGGGTTTGTTTGTGGGGCCCAGGGGTCCAATTCAGCTGAAAAATGAATCTTCAAGGAGTCTTCAGGGATTCTTCGGTAAAGATTTTGGCGCCAATACGAAGACTATCATTTTCTCAAACTAGAGCATAGTCATTCATGTAATGATGGCTACCTCCGGCGATTCCGGAGGAAATCTTTGGTAAGGGGTCCTTTTTTTTTGGGGGGGTGTTCCAGGGGTCCAATTCAGCTGAAGAAAGAATCTTCATGGAGTCTTCAAGGATTCTTCGGTGAAGATTTTGGCGCCAATACGAAGACTATCATTTTCTCAAACTAGAGCATAATCGTTCATGTAATGTTGGCCACCTCCGTCGATTCCGGAGGAAATATTTGGTAAGGGGTCCTTTTTTTTTTTTTTTTTTGTGGGGCCCAGGGGTCCAATTCAGCTGAAGAAAGAATCTTCAAGGAGTCTTCAGGGATTCTTCGGTGAAGATTTTGGCGCTTATACAAAGACTATTATTTTCTCAAACTAGAGCATAGTCATTCATGTAATGATGGCCACCTCGGGCGATTCCGGAGGAAATCTTTGGTAAGGGGTCCTTTTTTTTTTTTGTGGGTTCCAGGGGTCCAATCCAGCTAGAGAAAGAACCTTCAAGGAGTCTTCAGGGATTTTTCGGTGAAGATTTTGGCACCAATACGAAGACTATCATTTTCTCAAACTAGAGCATAGTCATAAAGGCTACCAGCTATATAAATGGTATAAATTACCCTGGAAATTGAAAAATGACACCTGTTATACTGCTGAAGAAAGAGTCTTCAAGGAGTCTTCAGGGAATCTTGGGTGAGGATTTTGGAGCCAATATGAAGACTATCATTTTCTCAAACTAGAGCATAGTCATTCATGTAATGATGGCCATCTCCGGCGATTCCGGAGGAAATGTTTGGTAAGGGGTCCTTTTTTTTTTTTTTTTTTTTTTTTTGTGGGGCCCAGGGGTCCATTTCAGCTAAAGAAAGAATCTTCAAGTAGTCTTCAGGGATTCTTCGGTGAAGATTTTGGCACCAATACGAAGACTATCATTTTCTCAAACTAGAGCATAGTCATTCATGTAATGATGGCCACCTCCGGCGATTCCGGAGGAAATCTTTGGTAAGGGGTCCTTTTTTCGGTTTGTTTGTGGGGCCCAGGGGTCCAATTCAGCTGAAGAAAGAATCTTCAAATAGTCTTCAGGGATTCTTCGGTAAAGATTTTGGAGCCAATACGAAGACTATTATTTTCTCAAACTAGAGCATAGTCATTCATGTAATGATGCCCACCTCCGGCGATTCCAGAAGATATCTTTGGTAAGGGGTCCTTTTTTGTTTTTTTTTTTTTTGTGGGCCCCAGGGGTCCAATTCAGCTGAAGAAAGAATCTTCAAGAAGTCTTCAGGGATTCTTCGGTGAAGATTTTGGAGCCAATACGAAGACTATCATTTTCTCAAACTAGAACATAGTCATTCATGTAATGATGGCCACCTCCGGCGATTCCGGAGGAAATCTTTTGTAAGGGGTCCTTTTTTGTTTTTTTTTGTGGGGACCAGGGGTCCAATTCAGCTGAAGAAAGAATCTTCAAGGAGTCTTCAGTGAATTTTCGGTGAAGATTTTGGCGCCAATACAAAGACTATCATTTTCTCAAACTAGAGCATAGTCATTCATGTAATGATGGCCACCTCCGGCGATTCCGGAGGAAATCTTTGGTAAGGGGTCCTATTTCTTTTTTTTTTTGTGGGGCCCAGGGGTCCAATTCAGCTGAAGAAAGAATCTTCAAGGAGTCTTCAGGGATTCTTGGGTGAAGATTTTGGCACCAATACGAAGACTATCATTTTCTGAAACTAGAGCATAGTCATTCATGTAATGATGGCCACCTCCGGCGATTCCGGAGGAAATCTTTGGTAAGGGGTCCTTTTTTGGGTTTGTTTGTGGGGCCCAGAGGTCCAATTCAGCTGAAGAAAGAATCTTCAAGGAGTCTTCAGGGATTCTTCGGTGAAGATTTTGGCTCCAATACGAAGACTATCATTTTCTCAAACTAAAGTATAGTCATTCATGTAATGATGGCCACCTCTGGCGATTCCGGAGGAAATCTTTGGTAAGGGGTCCTTTTTTGTTTTTTTTTTGGGGGGGGCCCAGGGGTCCAATTCAGCTGAAGAAAGAATCTTCAAAGAGTCTTCAGGGATTCTTCGGTGAAGATTTTGGAGCCAATACGAAGACTATCATTTTCTCAAACTAGAGCATAGTCATTCATGTAATGATGGCCACCTCCGGCGATTCCGGAGGATATCTTTGGTAAGGGGTCCTTTTTTGGTTTTTGTTTTTTTTGTGGGCCCCAGGGGTCCAATTCAGCTGAAGAAAGAATCTTCAAGAAGTCTTCAGGGATTCTTCGGTGAAGATTTTGGAGCCAATACGAAGACTATCATTTTCTCAAACTAGAGCATAGTCATTCATGTAATGTTGGCCACCTCCGGCGATTCCGGAGGAAATCTTTGGTAAGGGGTCCTTTTTTGTTTTTTTTTCTGTGGGGACCAGGGGTCCAATTCAGCTGAAGAAAGAATCTTCAAGGAGTCTTCAGCGATTTTTCGGTGAAGATTTTGGCGCCAATACGAAGACTATCATTTTCTCAAACTAGAGCATAGTCATTCATGTAATGATGGCCACCTCCGGCGATTCCGGAGGAAATCTTTTGTAAGGGGTCCTTTTTTGTTTTTTTTTTGTGGGGCCCAGGGGTCCAATTCAGCTGAAGAAAGAATCTTCAAGGAGTCTTCAGGGATTCTTCGGTGAAGATTTTGGCGCCAATACGAAGACTATCATTTTCTCAAACTAGAGCATAGTCATTCATGTAATGATGGCCACCTCTGGCGATTCCGGAGGAAATCTTTGGTAAGGGGTCCCTTTTTTTTTTTTTTGTGGGCCCAGGGGTCCAATTCAGCTGAAGAAAGAATCTTCAAGGAGTCTTCAGGGATTCTTCGGTGAAGATTTTGGCACCAATACGAAGACTATCATTTTCTCAAACTAGAGCATAGTCATTCATGTAATAATGGCCACCTCCGGCGATTCCGGAGGAAATCTTTGGTAAGGGGTCCTTTTTTGGGTTTGTTTGTGGGGCCCAGGGGTCCAATTCAGCTGAAGAATGAATCTTCAAGGGGTCTTCACGGATTCTTCGGTGAAGATTTTGGCGCCAATACGAAGACGATCATTTTCTCAAACTAGAGCATAGTCATTCATGTAATGTTGGCCACCTCCGGCGATTCCGGAGGAAATCTTTTGTAAGGGGTCCTTTTTTGTTTTTTTTTTGTTGGGCCCAGGGGTCCAATTCAGCTGAAGAAAGAATCTTCAAGGAGTCTTCAGGGATTCTTCGGTGAAGATTTTGGCGCCAATACAAAGACTATCATTTCCTCAAACTAGAGCATAGTCATTCATGTAATGATGGCCACCTACAGCGATTCCGGAGGAAATCTTTGGTAAGGGGTCCCTTTTTTTTTTTGTGGCCCAGGGGTCCAATTCAGCTGAAGAAAGAATCTTCAAGGAGTCTTCAGGGATTCTTCGGTGAAGATTTTGGCACCAATACGAAGACTATCATTTTCTCAAACTAGAGCATAGTCATTCATGAAATGATGGCCACCTCCGGCGGAAATCTTTAGTAAGGGGTCCTTTTTTGGGTTTGTTTGTGGGGCCCAGGGGTCCAATTCAGCTGAAGAATGAATCTTCAAGGAGTCTTCAGGGATTCTTCGGTGAAGATTTTGGCGCCAATACGAAGACTATCATTTTCTCAAACTAGAGCATAGTCATTCATGTAATGATGGCTACCTCCGGCGATTCCGGAGGAAATCTTTGGTAAGGGGTCCTTTTTTTTTGGGGGGGTGTTCCAGGGGTCCAATTCAGCTGAAGAAAGAATCTTCATGGAGTCTTCAAGGATTCTTCGGTGAAGATTTTGGCGCCAATACGATGACTATCATTTTCTCAAACTAGAGCATAATCGTTCATGTAATGTTGGCCACCTCCGTCGATTCCGGAGGAAATATTTGGTAAGGGGTCCTTTTTTTTTTTTTTTTTTTGTGGGGCCCAGGGGTCCAATTCAGCTGAAGAAAGAATCTTCAAGGAGTCTTCAGGGATTCTTCGGTGAAGATTTTGGCGCTTATACAAAGACTATTATTTTCTCAAACTAGAGCATAGTCATTCATGTAATGATGGCCACCTCGGGCGATTCCGGAGGAAATCTTTGGTAAGGGGTCCTTTTTTTTTTTTTGTGGGTTCCAGTTGTCCAATCCAGCTAGAGAAAGAACCTTCAAGGAGTCTTCAGGGGTTTTTCGGTGAAGATTTTGGCACCAATACGAAGACTATCATTTTCTCAAACTAGAGCATAGTCATAAAGGCTACCAGCTATATAAATGATATAAATTACCCTGGAAATTGAAAAATGACACCTGTTATACTGCTGAAGAAAGAGTCTTCAAGGAGTCTTCAGGGAATCTTGGGTGAGGATTTTGGAGCCAATATGAAGACTATCATTTTCTCAAACTAGAGCATAGTCATTCATGTAATGATGGCCATCTCCGGCGATTCCGGAGGAAATGTTTGGTAAGGGGTCCTTTTTTTTTTTTTTTTTTTTTGGTGGGGCCCAGGGGTCCATTTCAGCTAAAGAAAGAATCTTCAAGTAGTCTTCAGGGATTCTTCGGTGAAGATTTTGGCACCAATACGAAGACTATCATTTTCTCAAACTAGAGCATAGTCATTCATGTAATGATGGCCACCTCCGGCGATTCCGGAGGAAATCTTTGGTAAGGGGTCCTTTTTTCGGTTTGTTTGTGGGGCCCAGGGGTCCAATTCAGCTGAAGAAAGAATCTTCAAATAGTCTTCAGGGATTCTTCGTTAAAGATTTTGGCACCAATACGAAGACTATCATTTTCTCAAACTAGAGCATAGTCATTCATGTAATGATGCCCACCTCCGGCGATTCCGGAAGATATCTTTGGTAAGGGGTCCTTTTTTGTTTTTTTTTTTTTTTTTTTGTGGGCCCCAGGGGTCCAATTCAGCTGAAGAAAGAATCTTCAAGAAGTCTTCAGGGATTCTTCGGTGAAGATTTTGGAGCCAATACGAAGACTATCATTTTCTCAAACTAGAGCATAGTCATTCATGTAATGATGGCCACTTCCGGCGATTCCGGAGGAAATCTTTTGTAAGGGGTCCTTTTTTGTTTTTTTTTTGTGGGGACCAGGGGTCCAATTCAGCTGAAGAAAGAATCTTCAAGGAGTCTTCAGTGAATTTTCGGTGAAGATTTTGGCGCCAATACAAAGACTATCATTTTCTCAAACTAGAGCATAGTCATTCATGTAATGATGGCCACCTCCGGCGATTCCGGAGGAAATCTTTGGTCAGGGGTCCTATTGGTTTTTTTTTGTGGGGCCCAGGGGTCCAATTCAGCTGAAGAAAGAATCTTCAAGGAGTCTTCAGGGATTCTTGGGTGAAGATTTTGGCACCAATACAAAGACTATCATTTTCTCAAACTAGAGCATAGTCATTCATGTAATGATGGCCACCTCCGGCGATTCCGGAGGAAATCTTTGGTAAGGTGTCCTTTTTTGGGTTTGTTTGTGGGGCCCAGAGGTCCAATTCAGCTGAAGAAAGAATCTTCAAGGAGTCTTCAGGGATTCTTCGGTGAAGATTTTGGCGCCAATACGAAGACTATCATTTTCTCAAACTAAAGTATAGTCATTCATGTAATGATGGCCACCTCTGGCGATTCCGGAGGAAATCTTTGGTAAGGGGTCCTTTTTTGTTTTTTTTTTGGGGGGGCCCAGGGGTCCAATTCAGCTGAAGAAAGAATCTTCAAAGAGTCTTCAGGGATTCTTCGGTGAAGATTTTGGAGCCAATACGAAGACTATCATTTTCTCAAACTAGAGCATAGTCATTCATGTAATGATGGCCACCTCCGGCGATTCCGGAGGATATCTTTGGTAAGGGGTCCTTTTTTGGTTTTTGTTTTTTTTGTGGGCCCCAGGGGTCCAATTCAGCTGAAGAAAGAATCTTCAAGAAGTCTTCAGGGATTCTTCGGTGAAGATTTTGGAGCCAATACGAAGACTATCATTTTCTCAAACTAGAGCATAGTCATTCATGTAATGTTGGCCACCTCCGGCGATTCCGGAGGAAATCTTTGGTAAGGGGTCCTTTTTTGTTTTTTTTTGTGGGGACCAGGGGTCCAATTCAGCTGAAGAAAGAATCTTCAAGGAGTCTTCAGCGATTTTTCGGTGAAGATTTTGGCGCCAATACGAAGACTATCATTTTCTCAAACTAGAGCATAGTCATTCATGTAATGATGGCCACCTCCGGCGATTCCGGAGGAAATCTTTTGTAAGGGGTCCTTTTTTGTTTTTTTTTTGTGGGGCCCAGGGGTCCAATTCAGCTGAAGAAAGAATCTTCAAGGAGTCTTCAGGGATTCTTCGGTGAAGATTTTGGCGCCAATACGAAGACTATCATTTTCTCAAACTAGAGCATAGTCATTCATGTAATGAAGGCCACCTCTGGCGATTCCGGAGGAAATCTTTGGTAAGGGGTCCCTTTTTTTTTTTTTGTGGGCCCAGGGGTCCAATTCAGCTGAAGAAAGAATCTTCAAGGAGTCTTCAGGGATTCTTCGGTGAAGATTTTGGCACCAATACGAAGACTATCATTTTCTCAAACTAGAGCATAGTCATTCATGTAATGATGGCCACCTCCGGCGATTCCAGAGGAAATCTTTGGTAAGGGGTCCTTTTTTGGGTTTGTTTGTGGGGCCCAGGGGTCCAATTCAGCTGAAGAATGAATCTTCAAGGAGTCTTCACGGATTCTTCGGTGAAGATTTTGGCGCCAATACGAAGACGATCATTTTCTCAAACTAGAGCATAGTCATTCATGTAATGTTGGCTACCTCCGGACATTCCGGAGGAAATCTTTGGTATGGGGTCTTTTTTTTTGGGGGGGGGTGTTCCAGGGGTCCAATTCAGCTGAAGAAAGAATCTTCAAGGAGTCTTCAGGGATTCTTCGGTGAAGATTTTGGCGCCAATACGAAGACTATCATTTTCTCAAACTAGAGCATAATCGTTCATGTAATGATGGCCACCTCCGTCGATTCCGGAGGAAATATTTGGTAAGGGGTCCTTTTTTGTTTTTTTTTTTTTTGTTGGGCCCAGGGGTCTAATTCAGCTGAAGAAAGAATCTTCAAGGAGTCTTCAGGGATTCTTCGGTGAAGATTTTGGCGCTTATACAAAGACTATTATTTTCTCAAAGTAGAGCATAGTCATTCATGTAATGATGGCCACCTCGGGCGATTCTGGAGTAAATCTTTGGTAAGGGGTCCTTTTTTGGGTTTGTTTGTGGGGCCCAGGGGTCCAATCCAGCTAGAGAAAGAATCTTCAAGGAGTCTTCAGGGATTTTTCGGTGAAGATTTTGGCACCAATACGAAGACTATCATTTTCTCAAACTAGAGCATAGTCATAAAGGCTACCAGCTATATAAATGGTAGAAATTACCCTGGAAATTGAAAAATGACACCTGTTATACTGCTGAAGAAAGAGTCTTCAAGGAGTCTTCAGGGACTCTTGTGTGAGGATTTTGGAGCCAATATGAAGACTATCATTTTCTCAAACTAGAGCATAGTCATTAATGTAATGATGGTCATCTCCGGCGATTCCGGAGGAAATGTTTTGTAAGGGGTCCTTTTTTTTTTTTTTTTTTTTTTTGTTGGGCCCAGGGGTCCAATTCAGCTAAAGAAAGAATCTTCAAGTAGTCTTCAGAGATTCTTCGGTGAAGATTTTGGCACCAATACGAAGACTATCATTTTCTCAAGGTAGAGCATAGACATTCATGTAATGATGGCCACCTCCGGCGATTCCGGAGGAAATCTTTGGTAAGGGGTCCTTTTTTGGGTTTGTTTGTGGGGCCCAGGGGTCCAATTCAGCTGAAGAAAGAATCTTCAAAGAGTCTTCAGGGATTCTTCGGTAAAGATTTTGGAGCCAATACAAAGACTATCATTTTCTCAAACTAGAGCATAGTCATTCATGTAATGATGGCCATCTCCGGCGATTCCGGAGGATATCTTTGGTAAGGGGTCCTTTTTTGGTTTTTGTTTTTTTTGTGGGCCCCAGGGGTCCAATTCAGCTGAAGAAAGAATCTTCAAGAAGTCTTCAGGGATTCTTCGGTGAAGATTTTGGAGCCAATACGAAGACTATCATTTTCTCAAACTAGAGCATAGTCATTCATGTAATGATGGCCACCTCCGGCGATTCCGGAGGATATCTTTGGTAAGGGGTCCTTTTTTGGTTTTTGTTTTTTTTTTGTGGGCCCCAGGGGTCCAATTCAGCTGAAGAAAGAATCTTCAAGAAGTCTTTAGGGATTCTTCGGTGAAGATTTTGGAGCCAATACGGAGACAATCATTTTCTCAAACTAGAGCATAGTCATTCATGTAATGTTGGCCACCTCCGGCGATTCCGGAGGAAATCTTTGGTAATGGGTCCTTTTTTGTTTTTTTTTTTTTTTTTGTTTGGACCAGGGGTCCAATTCAGCTGAAGAAAGAATCTTCAAGGAGTCTTCAGGGATTCTTCGGTGAAGATTTTGGCGCCAAAACGAAGACTATCATTTTCTCAAACTAGAGCATAGTCATTCATGTAATGATGGCCACCTCTGGCGATTCCGGAGGAAATCTTTGGTAAGGGGTCCCTTTTTTTTTTTTGTGGGCCCAGGGGTCCAATTCAGCTGAAGAAAGAATCTTCAAGGAGTCTTCAGGGATTCTTCGGTGAAGATTTTGGCGCCAATACGAAGACTATCATTTTCTCAAACTAGAGCATAGTCATTCATGTAATGATGGCCACCTCCGGCGATTCCGGAGGAAATCTTTGGTAAGGGGTCCTTTTTTGGGTTTGTTTGTGGGGCCCAGGGGTCCAATTCAGCTGAAGAATGAATCTTCAAGGAGTCTTCAGGGATTCTTCGGTGAAGATTTTGGAGCCAATACGAAGACTATCATTTTCTCAAACTTTAGCATAGTCATTCATGTAATGATTGCCACCTCCGGCGATTCCGGAGGAAATCTTTGGTAAGGGGTCCTTTTTTGTTTTTTTTTTTTTTTTTGTGGGGCCCAGGGGTCCAATTCAGCTGAAGAAATAATCTTCAAGTAGTCTTCAGGGATTCTTCGGTGAAGATTTTGGCACCAATACGAAGACTATCATTTTCTCAAACTAGAGCATAGTCATTCATGTAATGGTGGCCACCTCCGGCGATTCCGGAGGAAATCTTTGGTAAGTGGTCCTTTTTTGGGTTTGTTTGTGGGGCCCAGAGGTCCAATTCAGCTGAAGAAAGAATCTTCAAGGAGTCTTCAGGGATTCTTCGGTGAAGATTTTGGCGCCAATACGAAGACTATCATTTTCTCAAACTAGAGTATAGTCATTCATGTAATGATGGCTACCTCTAGCGATTCCGGAGGAAATCTTTGGTAAGGGGGCCTTTTTTTTTTTTTGTGGGGCCCAGGGGTCCAATTCAGCTGAAGAAAGAATCTTCAAAGAGTCTTCAGGGATTCTTCGGTGAAGATTTTGGAGCCAATACGAAGACTATCATTTTCTCAAACTAGAGCATAGTCATTCATGTAATGATGGCCACCTCCGGCGATTCCGGAGGATATCTTTGGTAAGGGGTCCTTTTTTGTTTTTTTTTGTGGAGACCAGGGGTCCAATTCAGCTGAAGAAAGAATCTTCAAGGAGTCTTCAGCGATTTTTCGGTGAAGATTTTGGCGCCAATACGAAGACTATCATTTTCTCAAACTAGAGCATAGTCATTCATGTAATGATGGCCACCTCCGGCGATTCCGGAGGAAATCTTTTGTAAGGGGTCCTTTTTTGTTTTTTTTTGTGGGGCCCAGGGGTCCAATTCAGCTGAAGAAAGAATCTTCAAGGAGTCTTCAGGGATTCTTCGGTGAAGAATTTGGCGCCAATACGAAGACTATCATTTTCTCAAACTAGAGCATAGTCATTCATGTTATGATGGCCACCTCCTTCGATTCCGGAGGAAATCTTTGGTAATGGGTCCTTTTTTGGGTTTCTTTGTGGGGCCCACGGGTCCAATTCAGCTGAAGAAAGAATCTTCAAAGAGTCTTCAGGGATTCTTCGGTGAAGATTTTGGAGCCAATACGAAGACTATCATTTTCTCAAACTAGAGCATAGTCATTCATGTAATGATGGCCACCTCCGGCGATTCCGGAGGATATCTTTGGTAAGGGGTCCTTTTTTGTTTTTTTTGCTTTTTTTGTGGGGCCCAGGGGTCCAATTCAGCTGAAGAAAGAATCTTCAAGAAGTCTTCAGGGATTCTTCGGTGAAGATTTTGGAGCCAATACGAAGACTATCATTTTCTCAAACTAGAGCATAGTCATTCATGTAATGATGGCCACCTCCGGCGATTCCGGAGGAAATCTTTTGTAAGGGGTCCTTTTTTGTTTTTTTTTTTGTAGGGCCCAGGGGTACAATTCAGCTGAAGAAAGAATCTTCAAGAAGTCTTCAGGGATTCTTCGGTGAAGATTTTGGCACCAATACGAAGACTATCATTTTCTCAAACTAGAGCATAGTCATTCATGTAATGATGGCCACCTCCGGCGATTCCGGAGGAAATCTTTGGTAAGGGGTCCTTTTTTGGGTTTGTTTGTGGGGCCCAGAGGTCCAATTCAGCTGAAGAAAGAATCTTCAAGGAGTCTTCAGGGATTCTTCGGTGAAGATTTTGGCGCCAATACGAAGACTATCATTTTCTCAAACTAGAGTATAGTCATTCATGTAATGATGGCCACCTCTGGCGATTCCGGAGGAAATCTTTGGTAAGGGGTCCTTTTTTGTTTTTTTTTTGTGGGGCCCAGGGGTCCAATTCAGGTGAAGAAAGAATCTTCAAAGAGTCTTCAGGGATTCTTCGGTGAAGATTTTGGAGCCAATACGAAGACTATCATTATCTCAAACTAGAGCATAGTCATTCATGTAACGATGGCCACCTCCGGCGATTCCGGAGGAAATCTTTGGTAAGGGGTCCTTTTTTGTTTTTTTGTTTTTTTTTTGTGGGGCCGAGGGGTCCAATTCAGCTGAACCAAGAATCTTCAAGGAGTCTTCAGCGATTCTTCGGTGAAGATTTTGGCGCCAAAACGAAGACTATCATTTTCTCAAACTAGAGCATAGTCATTCATGTAATGATGGCCACCTCCGGCGATTCCGGAGGAAATCTTTGGTAAGGGGTCCTTTTTTTTTGTGGGGCCAGGGGTCCAATTCAGCTGAAGAAAGAATCTTCAAGGAGTCTTCAGGGATTCTTCGGTGAAGATTTTGGCGCCAATACGAAGACAATCATTTTCTCAAACTAGAGCATAGTCATTCATGTAATGATGGCCACCTCCGGCGATTCCGGAGGAAATCTTTGGTAAGGGGTCCTTTTTTGTTTTTTTTTTTTTGTGGGGACCAGGGGTCCAGTTCAGCTGAAGAAAGAATCTTCTAGAAGTCTTCAGGGATTCTTCGGTGAAGATTTTGCGCCAATACGAAGACTATCATTTTCTCAAACTAGAGCATAGTCATTCATGTAATGATGGCCACCTCCGGCGATTCCGGAGGAAATCTTTGGTAAGGCGTCCTTTTTTGTTTTTTTTTATGGGGCCCAGGGGTCCAATTCAGCTAAAGCAAGAATCTTCAAGGAGTCTTCAGGGATTCTTCAGTGAAAATTTTGGAGCCAATACGAAGACTATCATTTTCTCAAACTAGAGCATATTCATTCATGTAATGATGGCCACCTCCGGCGATTCCGGAGGAAATCTTTGGTAAGGGGTCCTTTTTTTTTTTTTTTTTTTTGTGGGGCCCAGGGGTCCAGTTCACCTGAAGAAAGAATCTTCAAGGAGTCTTCAGGGATTCTTCGGTGAAGATTTTGGCGCCAATACGAAGACTATCATTTTCTCAAACTAGAGCATAGTCATTCATGTAATGATGGCCACCTCTGGCGATTCCGGAGGAAATCTTTGGTAAGGGGTCCTTTTTTTTGGGGGGGGGGTTCCAGGGGTCCAATTCAGCTGAAGAAAGAATCTTCAAGGAGTCTTCAGGGATTCTTCGGTGAAGATTTTGGCGCCAATACGAAGACTATCATTTTCTCAAACTAGAGCATAATCGTTCATGTAATGATGGCCACCTCCGGCGATTCCGGAGGAAATCTTTGGTAAGGGGTCCTTTTTTTTTTTTTTTTTTTTTTTGTGGGGCCCAGGGGTCCAGTTCATCTGAAGAAAGAATCTTCAAGGAGTCTCCAGGGATTCTTCGGTGAAGATTTTGGCGCCAATACGAAGACTATCATTTTCTCAAACTAGAGCATAGTCATTCATGTAATGATGGCCACCTCTGGCGATTCCGGAGGAAATCTTTGGTAAGGGGTCCTTTTTTTTTGGGGGGGGGGTTCCAGGGGTCCAATTCAGCTGAAGAAAGAATCTTCAAGGAGTCTTCAGGGATTCTTCGGTGAAGATTTTGGCGCCAATACGAAGACTATCATTTTCTCAAACTAGAGCATAATCGTTCATGTAATGATGGCCACCTCCGGCGATTCCGGAGGAAATCTTTGGTAAGGGGTCTTTTTTGTTTTTTTTTTTTTGTGGGGCCCAGGGGTCCAATTCAGCTGAAGAAAGAATCTTCAAGGAGTCTTCACGGATTCTTCGGTGAAGATTTTGGCGCTTATACAAAGACTATTATTTTCTCAAAGTAGAGCATAGTCATTCATGTAATGATGGCCACCTCGGGCGATTCCGGAGGAAATCTTTGGTAAGGGGTCCTTCTTTTTTTTTTTTTTGTGGGTTCCAGGGGTCCAATTCAGCTAGAGAAAGAACCTTCAAGGAGTCTTCAGGGATTTTTCGGTGAAGATTTTGGCACCAATACGAAGACTATCATTTTCTCAAACTAGAGCATAGTCATAAAGGCTACCAGCTATATAAATGGTAGAAATTACCCTGGAAATTGAAAAATGACACCTGTTATACTGCTGAAGAAAGAGTCTTCAAGGAGTCTTCAGGGAATCTTGGGTGAGGAATTTGGAGCCAATATGAAGACTATCATTTTCTCAAACTAGAGCATAGTCATTCATGTAATGATGGCCATCTTCGGCGATTCCGGAGGAAATGTTTGGTAAGTGGTCCTTTTTTTTTTTTTTTTTTTGTGGGGCCCAGGGGTCCAATTCAGCTGAAGAAAGAATCTTCAAGTAGTCTTCAGGGTTTCTTCGGTGAAGATTTTGGCACCAATAGGAAGACTATCTTTTTCTCAAACTAGAGCATAGTCATTTATGTAATGATGGCCACCTCCGGCGATTCCGGAGGAAATCTTTGGTAAGGAGTCCTTTTTTGGGTTTGTTTGTGGGGCCCAGGGGTCCAATTCAGCTGAAGAAAGAATCTTCAAAGAGTCTTCAGGGATTCTTCGGTGAAGATTTTGGAGCCAATACGAAGACTATCATTTTCTCAAACTAGAGCATAGTCATTCATGTAATGATGGCCACCTCCGGCGATTCCGGAGGATATCTTTGGTAAGGGGTCCTTTTTTGGTTTTTGTTTTTTTTTTGGGCCCCAGGGGTCCAATTCAGCTGAAGAAAGAATCTTCAAGAAGTCTTCAGGGATTCTTTGGTGAAGATTTTGGAGCCAATAGGAAGACTATCATTTTCTCAAACTAGAGCATAGTCATTCATGTAATGATGGCCACCTCCGGCGATTCCGGAGGAAATCTTTGGTAAGGGGTCCTTTTTTTTTTTTTTTTTTTGTGGGGCCCAGGTGTCCAATTCAGCTGAAGAAAGAATCTTCAAGGAGTCTTCAGGGATTCTTCTGTGAAGATTTAGGCGCCAATACAAAGACTATCATTTTCTCAAACTAGAGTATAGTCATTCATGTAATGATGGCCACCTCCGGCGATTCCGGAGGCAACCTTTGGTAAGGGGTCCGTTTTTTTTTTTTTTTTTTTTTTTTTGTGGGGCCCAGGGGTCCAATTCAGCTGAAGAAAGAATCTTCAAGGAGTCTTCAGGGATTCTTCGGTGAAGATTTTGGCACCAATACGAAGACTATCATTTTCTCAAACTAGATTATAGTCATTCATGTAATGATGGCTACCTCTGGCGATTCCGGAGGAAATCTTTGGTAAGGGGTCCTTTTTTTTTTTTTTTGTGGGGCCCAGGGGTCCAATTCAGCTGAAGAAAGAATCTTCAAAGAGTCTTCAAGGATTCTTCTGTGAAGGTTTTGGAGCCAATACGAAGACTATCATTTTCTCAAACTAGAGCATAGTCATTCATGTAATGATGGCCACCTCCGGCGATTCCGGAGGATATCTTTGGTAAGGGGTCCTTTTTTGGTTTTTGTTTTTTTTGTGGGCCCCAGGGGTCCAATTCAGCTGAAGAAAGAATCTTCAAGAAGTCTTCAGGGATTCTTCGGTGAAGATTTTGGAGCCAATACGAAGACTATCATTTTCTCAAATTAGAGCATATTCATTCATGTAATGTTGGCCACCTCCGGCGATTCAGGAGGAAATCTTTGGTAAGGGGTCCTTTTTTGTTTTTTTTTTTGTGGGGACCAGGGGTCCAATTCAGCTGAAGAAAGAATCTTCAAGGAGTCTTCGGCGATTTTTCGGTGAAGATTTTGGCGCCAATACGAAAACTATCATTTTCTCAAACTAGAGCATAGTCATTCATGTAATGATGGCCACCTCCGGCGATTCCGGAGGAAATCTTTTGTAAGGGGTCCTTTTTTGGGTTTGTTTGTGGGGCCCAGAGGTCCAATTCAGCTGAAGAAAGAATCTTCAAGGAGTCTTCAGGGATTCTTCGGTGAAGATTTTGGCGCCAATACGAAGACTATCATTTTCTCAAACTAGAGTATAGTCGTTCATGTAATGATGGCCACCTCTGGCGATTCCGTAGGAAATCTTTGGTAAGGGGTCCTTTTTTTTTTTTTTTTTGTGGGGCCCAGGGGTCCAATTCAGCTGAAGAAAGAATCTTCAAGGAGTCTTCAGGGATTCTTCGGTGAAGATTTTGGAGCCAATACGAAGACTATCATTTTCTCAAACTAGAGCATAGTCATTCATGTAATGATGGCCACCTCCGGCGATTCCGGAGGATATCTTTGGTAAGGGGTCCTTTTTTGGTTTTTGTTTTTTTTTTTTTGGCCCCAGGGGTCCAATTCAGCTGAAGAAAGAATCTTCAAGAAGTCTTTAGGGATTCTTCGGTGAAGATTTTGGAGCCAATACGGAGACAATCATTTTCTCAAACTAGAGCATAGTCATTCATGTAATGTTGGCCACCTCCGGCGATTCCAGAGGAAATCTTTGGTAATGGGTCCTTTTTTGGTTTTTTTTTTTTTTTGTTTGGACCAGGGGTCCAATTCAGCTGAAGAAAGAATCTTCAAGGAGTCTTCAGGGATTCTTCGGTGAAGATTTTGGCGCCAATACGAAGACTATCATTTTCTCAAACTAGAGCATAGTCATTCATGTAATGATGGCCACCTCTGGCGATTCCGGAGGAAATCTTTGGTAAGGGGTCCCTTTTTTTTTTGTGGGCCCAGGGGTCCAATTCAGCTGAAGAAAGAATCTTCAAGGAGTCTTCAGGGATTCTTCGGTGAAGATTTTGGCGCCAATACGAAGACTATCATTTTCTCAAACTAGAGCATAGTCATTCATGTAATGATGGCCACCTCCGGCGATTCCGGAGGAAATCTTTGGTAAGGGGTCCTTTTTTGGGTTTGTTTGTGGGGCCCAGGGGTCCAATTCAGCTGAAGAATGAATCTTCACGGAGTCTTCAGGGATTCTTCGGTGAAGATTTTGGAGCCAATACGAAGACTATCATTTTCTCAAACTTTAGCATAGTCATTCATGTAATGATGGCCTCCTCCGGCGATTCCGGAGGAAATCTTTGGTAAGGGGTCCTTTTTTGTTTTTGTTTTTTTTGTGGGGCCCAGGGGTCCAATTCAACTGAAGAAATAATCTTCAAGTAGTCTTCAGGGATTCTTCGGTGAAGATTTTGGCACCAATACGAAGACTATCATTTTCTCAAACTAGAGCATAGTCATTCATGTAATGGTGGCCACCTCCGGCGATTCCAGAGGAAATCTTTGGTAAGGGGTCCTTTTTTGGGTTTGTTTGTGGGGCCCACGGGTCCAATTCAGCTGAAGAAAGAATCTTCAAAGAGTCTTCAGGGATTCTTCGGTGAAGATTTTGGCGCCAATACGAAGACTATCATTTTCTCAAACTAGAGCATAGTCATTCATGTAATGATGGCCACCTCCGGCGATTCCGGAGGAAATTTTTGGTAAGGGGTCCTTTTTTGTTTTTTTTTGTGGGGCCCAGGGGTCCAATTCAGCTGAAGAAAGAATCTTCAAGAAGTCTTCAGGGATTCTTCTGTGAAGATTTTGGAGCCAATACGAAGAATATCATTTTCTCAAACTAGAGCATAGTCATTAATGTAATGATGGCCACCTCCGGCGATTCCGGAGGAAATCTTTGGTAAGGGGTCCTTTTTTGTTTTTTTTTGTGGGGCCCAGGGGTCCAATTCAGCTGAAGAAAGAATCTTCAAGGAGTCTTCAGGGATTCTTCGGTGAAGATTTTGGCACCAATACGAAGACTATCAATTTCTCAAACTAGAGCATAGTCATTCAGGTAATGATGGCCGCCTCCGGCGATTCCGGAGGAAATCTTTTGTAAGGGGTCCTTTTTTGTTTTTTTTTTTTTTTGTGGGGCCCAGGGGTCCAATTCAGCTGAAGAAAGAATCTTCAAGAAGTCTTCAGGGATTCTTCGGTGAAGATTTTGGAGCCAATACGAAGACTATCATTTTCTCAAACTAGAGCATAGTCATTAATGTAATGATGGCCACCTCCGGCGATTCCGGAGGAAATCTTTGGTAAGGGGTCCTTTTTTGTTTTTTTTTTGTGGGGCCCAGGGGTCCAATTCAGCTGAAGAAAGAATCTTCAAGGAGTCTTCAGGGATTCTTCGGTGAAGATTTTGGCACCAATACGAAGACTATCAATTTCTCAAACTAGAGCATAGTCATTCAGGTAATGATGGCCGCCTCCGGCGATTCCGGAGGAAATCTTTGGTATGGGGTCCTTTTTTGGGTTTGTTTGTGGGGCCCAGAGGTCCAATTCAGCTGAAGAAAGAATCTTCAAGGAGTCTTCAGGGATTTTTCGGTGAAGATTTTGGCGCCAATACGAAGACTATCATTTTCTCAAACTAGAGTATAGTCATTCATGTAATGATGGCTACCTCTGGCGATTCCGGAGGAAATCTTTGGTAAGGGGGCCTTTTTTTTTTTTGTGGGGCCCAGGGGTCCAATTCAGCTGAAGAAAGAATCTTCAAAGAGTCTTCAGGGATTCTTCGGTGAAGATTTTGGAGCCAATACGAAGACTATCATTTTCTCAAACTAGAGCATAGTCATTCATGTAATGATGGCCACCTCCGGCGATTCCGGAGGATATCTTTGGTAAGGGGTCCTTTTTTGTTTTTTTTTGTGGAGACCAGGGGTCCAATTCAGCTGAAGAAAGAATCTTCAAAGAGTCTTCAGCGATTTTTCGGTGAAGATTTTGGCGCCAATACGAAGACTATCATTTTCTCAAACTAGAGCATAGTCATTCATGTAATGATGGCCACCTCCGGCGATTCCGGAGGAAATCTTTTGTAAGGGGTCCTTTTTTGTTTTTTTTTTTGTGGGGCCCAGGGGTCCAATTCAGCTGAAGAAAGAATCTTTAAGGAGTCTTCAGGGATTCTTCGGTGAAGAATTTGGCGCCAATACGAAGACTATCATTTTCTCAAACTAGAGCATAGTCATTCATGTAATAATGGCCACCTCTGGCGATTCCGGAGGATATCTTTGGTAATGGGTCCTTTTTTGGGTTTCTTTGTGGGGCCCACGGGTCCAATTCAGCTGAAGAAAGAATCTTCAAAGAGTCTTCAGGGAATCTTCGGTGAAGATTTTGGAGCCAATACGAAGACTATCATTTTCTCAAACTAGAGCATAGTCATTCATGTAATGATGGCCACCTCCGGCGATTCCGGAGGATATCTTTGGTAAGGGGTCCTTTTTTTTTTTTTTGCTTTTTTTGTGGGGCCCAGGGGTCCAATTCAGCTGAAGAAAGAATCTTCAAGAAGTCTTCAGGGATTCTTCGGTGAAGATTTTGGAGCCAATACGAAGACTATCATTTTCTCAAACTAGAGCATAGTCATTCATGTAATGATGGCCACCTCCGGCGATTCCGGAGGAAATCTTTGGTAAGGGGTCCTTTTTTGTTTTTTTTTGTGGGGACCAGGGGTCCAATTCAGCTGAAGAAAGAATCTTCAAGGAGTCTTCAGCGATTTTTCGGTGAAGATTTTGGCGCCAATACGAAGACTATCATTTTCTCAAACTAGAGCATAGTCATTCATGTAATGATGGCCACCTCCGGCGATTCCGGAGGAAATCTTTTGTAAGGGGTCCTTTTTTGTTTTTTTTTGTGGGGCCCAGGGGTACAATTCAGCTGAAGAAAGAATCTTCAAGGAGTCTTCAGGGATTCTTCGGTGAAGATTTTGGCACCAATACGAAGACTATTATTTTCTCAATCTAGAGCATAGTCATTCATGTAATGATGGCCACCTCCGGCGATTCCGGAGGAAATCTTTGGTAAGGGGTCCTTTTTTGGGTTTGTTTGTGGGGCCCAGAGGTCCAATTCAGCTGAAGAAAGAATCTTCAAGGAGTCTTCAGGGATTCTTCAGTGAAGATTTTGGCGCCAATACGAAGACTATCATTTTCTCAAACTAGAGTATAGTCATTCATGTAATGATGGCCACCTCTGGCGATTCCGGAGGAAATCTTTGGTAAGGGGTCCTTTTTTGTTTTTTTTTGTGGGGCCCAGGGGTCCAATTCAGGTGAAGAAAGAATCTTCAAAGAGTCTTCAGGGATTCTTCGGTGAAGATTTTGGAGCCAATACGAAGACTATCATTATCTCAAACTAGAGCATAGTCATTCATGTAATGTTGGCCACCTCCGGCGATTCCGGAGGAAATCTTTGGTAAGGGGGCCTTTTTTGTTTTTTTGTTTTTTTTTTGTGGGGCCGAGGGGTCCAATTCAGCTGAAACAAGAATCTTCAAGGAGTCTTCAGGGATTCTTCGGTGAAGATTTTGGCGCCAATACGAAGACTATCATTTTCTCAAACTAGAGTATAGTCATTCATGTAACGATGGCCACCTCCGGCGATTCCGGAGGAAATCTTTGGTAAGGGGTCCTTTTTTGTTTTTTTTGTTTTTTTTTTGTGGGGCCGAGGGGTCCAATTCAGCTGAAACAAGAATCTTCAAGGAGTCTTCAGCGATTCTTCGGTGAAGATTTTGGCGCCAAAACGAAGACTATCATTTTCTCAAACTAGAGCATAGTCATTCATGTAATGATGGCCACCTCCGGCGATTCCGGAGGAAATCTTTGGTAAGGGGTCCTTTTTTTTTTTGTGGGGCCAGGGGTCCAATTCAGCTGAAGAAAGAATCTTCAAGGAGTCTTCAGGGATTCTTTGGTGAAGATTTTGGCGCCAATACAAAGACAATCATTTTCTCAAACTAGAGCATAGTCATTCATGTAATGATGGCCACCTCCGGCGATTCCGGAGGAAATCTTTGGTAAGGGGTCCTTTTTTGTTTTTTTTTTTTGTGGGGACCAGGGGTCCAGTTCAGCTGAAGAAAGAATCTTCAAGGAGTCTTCAGGGATTCTTCGGTGAAGATTTTGCGCCAATACGAAGACTATCATTTTCTCAAACTAGAGCATAGTCATTCATGTAATGATGGCCACCTCCGGCGATTCCGGAGGAAATCTTTGGTAAGGCGTCCTTTTTTGTTTTTTTTTATGGGGCCCAGGGGTCCAATTCAGCTAAAGCAAGAATCTTCAAGGAGTCTTCAGGGATTCTTCAGTGAAAATTTTGGAGCCAATACGAAGACTATCATTTTCTCAAACTAGAGCATATTCATTCATGTAATGATGGCCACCTCCGGCGATTCCGGAGGAAATCTTTGGTAAGGGGTCCTTTTTTTTTTTTTTTTTTTGTGGGGCCCAGGGGTCCAGTTCATCTGAAGAAAGAATCTTCAAGGAGTCTTCAGGGATTCTTCGGTGAAGATTTTGGCACCAATACGAAGACTATCATTTTCTCAAACTAGATTATAGTCATTCATGTAATGATGGCTACCTCTGGCGATTCCGGAGGAAATCTTTGGTAAGGGGTCCTTTTTTTTTTTTTGTGGGGCCCAGGGGTCCAATTCAGTTGAAGAAAGAATCTTCAAAGAGCCTTCAAGGATTCTTCTGTGAAGATTTTGGAGCCAATACGAAGACTATCATTTTCTCAAACTAGAGCATAGTCATTCATGTAATGATGGCCACCTCCGGGGATTCCGGAGGAAATCTTTTGTAAGGGGTCCTTTTTTGTTTTTTTTTTTTTTGTGGGGCCCAGGGGTCCAATTCAGCTGAAGAAAGAATCTTCAAGGAGTCTTCAGGGATTCTTCGGTGAAGATTTTGGCGCCAATACGAAGACTATCATTTTCTCAAACTAGAGCATAGTCATTCATGTAATGATGGCCACCTCTGGCGATTCAGGAGGAAATCTTTGGTAAGGGGTCCTTTTTTTTTTTTGTGGGGCCCAGGGGTCCAATTCAGCTGAAGAAAGAATCTTCAAGGAGTCTTCAGGGATTCTTCGGTGAAGATTTTGGCGCCAATACGAAGACTATCATTTTCTCAAACTAGAGCATAGTCATTCATGTAATGATGGCCACCTCCGGCGATTCCGGAGGAAATCTTTGGTAAGGGGTCCTTTTCTGGGTTTGTTTGTGGGGCCCAGGGGTCCAATTCAGCTGAAGAATGAATCTTTAAGGAGTCTTCAGGGATTCTTCGGTGAAGATTTTGGCGCCAATACGAAGACTATCATTTTCTCAAATTAGAGCATAGTCGTTCATGTAATGATGGCCACCTCCGGCGACTCTGGAGGAAATCTTTGGTAAGGGGTCCTTTTTTTTTTTTTTTTTTTTTGTGGGGCCCAGGGGTCCAATTCAGTTGAAGAAAGAATCTTCAAGTAGTCTTCAGGGGGTCTTCGGTGAAGATTTTGGCACCAATACGAAGACTATCATTATCTCAAACTAGAGCATAGTCATTCATGTAATGATGGCCACCTCTGGCGATTCCGGAAGAAATCTTTGGTAAGGGGTCCTTTTTTGGGTTTGTTTGTGGGGCCCACAGGTCTAATTCAGCTGTAGAAAGAATCTTCAAAGAGTCTTCAGGGATTCTTCGGTGAAGATTTTGGAGCCAATACGAAGCCTATCATTTTCTGAAACTAGAGCATAGTCATTCATGTAATGATGGCCACCTCCGGCGATTCCGGAGGAAATCTTTGGTAAGGGGTCCTTTTTTGTTTTTTTTTATTTTTTTGTGGGGCCCAGGGGTCCAATTCAGCTGAAGAAAGAATCTTCAAGAAGTCTTCAGGGATTCTTTGTTGAAGATTTTGGAGCCAATGCGAAGACTATCATTTTCTCAAACTAGAGCCTAGTCATTCATGTAATGATGGCCACCTCCGGCGATTCCGGAGGAAATCTTTGGTAAGGGGTCCTTTTTTGTTTTTTTTTTGTGGGGACCAGGGGTCCAATTCAGCTGAAGAAAGAATCTTCAAGGAGTCTTCAGCGATTTTTCGGTGAAGATTTTGGCGCCAATACGAAGACTATCATTTTCTCAATCTAGAGCATAGTCATTCATGTAATGATGGCCACCTCCGGCGATTCCGGAGGAAATCTTTTGTAAGGAGTCCTTTTTTGTTTTTTTTTGTGGGGTCCAGGGGTCCAATTCAGCTGAAGAAAGAATCTTCAAGGAGTCTTCAGGGATTCTTCGGTGAAGATTTTGGCACCAATACGAAGACTATCATTTTCTCAAACTAGAGCATAGTCATTCATGTAATGATGGCCACCTCCGGCGATTCTGGAGGAAATCTTTGGTAAGGGGTCCTTTTTTGGGTTTGTTTGTGGGGCCCAGAGGTCCAATTCAGCTGAAGAAAGAATCTTCAAGGAGTCTTCAGGGATTCTTCGGTGAAGATTTTGGCGCCAATACGAAGACTATCATTTTCTCAAACTAGATTATAGTCATTCATGTAATGATGGCCACCTCTGGCGATTCCGGAGGAAATCTTTGGTAAGGGGTCCTTTTTTGTTTTTTTTTTGTGGGGCCAAGGGGTCCAATACAGGTGAAGAAAGAATCGTCAAAGAGTCTTCAGGGATTCTTCGGTGAAGATTTTGGAGCCAATACGAAGACTATCATTTTCTCAAACTAGAGCATAGTCATTCATGTAATGATGGCCACCTCCGGCGATTCCGGAGGAAATCTTTGGTAAGGGGTCCTTTTTTTTTTTTTTTTTTTTTGTGGGGCCCAGGGGTCCAATTCAGCTGAAGAAATAATCTTCAAGGAGTCTTCAAGGATTCTTCGGTGAAGATTTTGGCGCCAATACGAAGACTATCATTTTCCCAAACTAGAGCATAGTCATTCAAGTAATGATGGCCACCTCCGGCGATTCCGGAGGAAATCTTTGGTAAGTGGTCCTTTTTTTTTTATGGGGCCCAGGGGTCCAATTCAGCTGAAGAAAGAATCTTCAACGAGTCTTCAGGGATTCTTCAGTGAAGATTTTGCGCCAATACGAAGACTATCATTTTCTCAAACTAGAGCATAGTCATTCATGTAATGATGGCCACCTCCGGCGATTCCGGAGGAAATCTTTGGTAAGGGGTCTTTTTTTTTTTGTGGGGCCCAGGGGTCCAATTCAGCTGAAGAAAGAATCTTCAAGGAGTCTTCAGTGATTCTTCGGTGAAGATTTTGCGCCAATACGAAGACTATCATTTTCTCAAACTAGAGCATAGTCATTCATGTAATATTGGCCACCTCCGGCGATTCCGGAGGAAATCTTTGGTAAGGGGTGCTTTTTTGGGTTTGTTTGTGGGGGCCCAGGGGTCCAATTCAGCTGAAGAATGAATCTTCAAGGAGTCTTCGGGGATTCTTCGGTGAAGATTTTGGCACCAATACGAAGACTATCATTTTCTCAAACTAGAGCATAGTCATTCATGTAATGATGGCCACCTCCGGCGATTCCGGAGGAAATCTTTGGTAAGGGGTACTTTTTTGGGTATGTTTGTGGGGCCCAGGGGTCCAATTCAGCTGAAGAAAGAATCTTCAAGGAGTCTTCAGGGATTCTTCGGTGAAGATTTTGGGCACCAATACGAAGACTATCATTTTCTCAAACTAGAGCATAGTCATTCATGTAATGATGGCCACCTCCGGCGATTCCGGAGGAAATCTTTGGTAAGGGGTACTTTTTTGGGTATGTTTGTGGGGCCCAGGGGTCCAATTCAGCTGAAGAAAGAATCTTCAAGGAGTCTTCAGGGATTCTTCGGTGAAGATTTTGGGGCCAATACGAAGACTATCATTTTCTCAAACTAGAGCATAGTCATTCATATAATAATGGCCACCTCCGGCGATTCCGGAGGAAATCTTTGGTAAGGAGTCCTTTTTTGTTTTAATTTTTTTTTTGGGGGGGCCCAGGGGTCCAATTCAACTGAAGAAAGAATCTTTAAGGAGTCTTCAGGGATTCTTCGGTGAAGATTTTGGAGCCAATACGAAGACTATCATTTTCTCAAGCTAGAGCATAGTCATTCATGTAATAATGGCCACCTCCGGCGATTCCGGAGGAAATCTTTGGTAAGGAGTCCTTTTTTGTTTTAATTTTTTTTTTTGGGGGGCCCAGGGGTCCAATTCAACTGAAGAAAGAATCTTTAAGGAGTCTTCAGGGATTCTTCGGTGAAGATTTTGGAGCCAATACGAAGACTATCATTTTCTCAAACTAGAGCATAGTCATTCATGTAATGATGGACACCTCTGGCGATTCCGAAGGAAATCTTTGGTAAGGGGCCCCCCTTTTTTTTTTGTGGGGACCAGGGGTCCACTTCAGCTAAAGAAAGAATCTTCAAGGAGTCTTCAGGGATTCTTCGGTGAAGATTTTGGCGCCAATACGAAGACTATCATTTTCTCAAACTTGAGCATTGTCAGTCATGTAATGATGGCCACCTCCGGCGATTCCGGAGGAAATCTTTGGTAAGGAGACCTTTTTTGTTTATTTTTTTTGTGGGGCCCAGGGGTCCAATTCAGCTGAAGAAAGAATCTTCAAGGAATCTTCAGGGATTCTTCGGTGAAGATTTTTTCGCCAATACGAAGACTATCATTTTCTCAAACTAGAGCATAGTCATTCATGTAATGATGGCCACCTCGGGCGATTCCGGAGGAAATCTTTGGTAAGGGGTCCTTTTTTTGGGGGGGGGTTCCAGGGGTCCAATTCAGCTGAAGAAAGAATCTTCAAGGAGTCTTCAGTGATTCTTTGGTGAAGATTTTGGCGCCAATACGAAGACTATCATTTTCTCAAACTAGAGCATAGTCGTTCATGTAATGATGGCCACCTCCGGCGATTCCGGAGGAAATCTTTGGTAAGGGGTCCTTTTTTGTGTGTTTTTTTTGTGGGGCCCAGGTGTCCAATTCAGCTGAAGAAAGAATCTTCAAGGAGTCTTCAGGGATTCTTCGGTGAAGATTTTGGCGCCAATACGAAGACTATCATTTTCTCAAACTAGATTATAGTCATTCATGTAATGATGGCCACCTCCGGCAATTCTGGAGGAAATCTTTGGTAAGGGGTCCTTCTTTGTTTTTTTTTTTGTGGGTTCCAGGGGTCCAATTCAGCTAGAGAGAGAACCTTCAAGGAGTCTTCACGGATTCTTTGGTGAAGATTTTGGCGTCAATACGAAGACTATCATTTTCTCAAACTAGAGCATAGTCATTCATGTAATGATGGCCACCTCCGGCGATTCCAGAGGAAATCTATGGTAAGGGGTCCTTTTTTGTTTTTTTTTTTTTTGTGGGGCCCAGGGGTCCAATTCAGCTGAAGAAAGAATCTTCAAGGAGTCTTCAGGGATTCTTCGGTGAAGATTTTGGAGCCAATACGAAGACTATCATTTTCTCAAACTAGAGCATAGTCATTCATGTAATGATGGCCACCTCCGGCGATTCCGGAGGAAATCTTTGGTAAGGGGTCATTTTTTTTTCTTTTTTTTGTTGGGACCAGGGGTCCAATTCAGCTGAAGAAAGAATCTTCAAAGAGTCTTCAGCGATTTTTCGGAGAAGATTTTGGCGCCAATACGAAGACTATCATTTTCTCAAACTAGAGCATAGTCATTCATGTAATGTTGGCCACCTCCGGCGATTCCGGAGGAAATCTTTGGTAAGGGGTCCTTTTTTTTTTTTTTGTGGGGCCCAGGGGTCCAATTTAGCTGAAGAAATAATCTTCAAGGAGTCTTCAGGGATTCTTCGGTGAAGATTTTGGCTCCAATACTAAGACTATTATTTTCTCAAAGTAGAGCATAGTCATAAAGGCTACCAGCTATATAAATGGTAGAAATTACCCTTGAAATTGAAAAATGACACCTGTTATACTGCTGAAGAAAGAGTCTTCAAGGAGTCTTCAGGGAATCTTCGGTGAAGATTTTGGAGCCAATACGAAGACTATCATTTTCTAAAACTAGAGCATAGTCATTCATGTAATGATGGCCACCTCCGGCGATTCCGGAGGAAATCTTTGGTAAGGGGTCCTTTTCTTTGGGGGGGGGGTTCCAGGGGTCCAATTCAGCTGAAGAAAGAATCTTCAAGGAGTCTTCAGGGATTCTTTGGTGAAGATTTTGGCGCCAATACTAAGACTATCATTTGCGTAGAACAAACTTGTGCCAGTTGCATAGAACAAACTTGTGCCAGTTATGTAGAAGAAAGTTGTGCCTGTTGCGTCAAACAAACTTGTGCCAGTTGCATCGAACAAACTTGTGCCAGTTACGGCGAACAAACTTGTGCCAGTTTCGTCGAGAAAACTTGTGCCAGTTGCCTCAAATAAACTTGTGCCAGTTGCGTCAAACAAACTTGTGCCAGTTGCATCAAACAAACTTGTACCAGTTGCGTCAAACAAACTTGTTCCAGTTGCGTCAAACAAACTTGTGCCAATTGAGTCGAAAAAACTTGTGCCAGTTGCGTTGAACAAACTTGTGCCAGTTGCGTCAAACAAACTTGTGCCAGTTGCATAGAACAAATTTGTGCCAGTTGCATAGAACAAACTTGTGCCAGTTGCATTAAATAAACTTGTGCCAGTTGAGTCAAACAAACTTGTGCCAGTTGCGTCGAACAAAATTGTGCCAGTTGCGTCGAACAAACTTGTGCCAGTTGCGTCGAACAAACTTGTGCCAGTTACGTAGAACAAACTTGTGCCAGTTGCGTCGAACAAACTTGTGTCAGTTGCGTCAAACAAACTTGTGCCAGTTGCGTCAAACAAACTTGTGCCAGTTGCGTCTAACAAACTTGTGCCAGTTGCGTGAAAAAAACTTGGGCCAGTTTCGTCGAACAAACTTGTGCCAGTGGCATCCAACAAACTTGTGCCAGTTGCGTAGAGCAAACTTGTGCCAGTTGCGTCAAACAAACTTGTGCCAGTTGCGTAGAACAAACTTGTGCCAGTTGCGTCAAACAAACTTGTACCAGTTGCGTCAAACAAACTTGTGCCAATTGGTTCGAATTGGTAGAACAAACTGGTGCCAGTTGCATCAAACAAACTTATGCCAGTTGCGTAAAACAAACTAGTGCCAGTTGCATAGAACAAACTTGTGACAGTTGAGTAGAACAAACTTGTGCCAATTGCGTCAAACAAACTTGTGCCAGTTCGTCGAACAAACTTGTGCCAGTTGCGTCGAACAAACTTGTGCCAGTTGCGTCAAACAAACTTGTGCCAGTTGCGTCAAACAAACTTGTGCCAGTTACGGCGAACAGACTTGTGCCACTTGCGTCGAGAAAACTTGTGCCTGTTGCGTCAAATAAACTTGTGCCAGTTGCGTCAAACAAACTTGTGCCAGTTACGGCGAACAAACTTGTGCTAGTTGCGTCGAGAAAAGTTGTGCCAGTTGCGTCAAATAAACTTGTGCCAGTTGCGTCAAACAAACTTGTGCCAGTTGCGTCAAACAAATTTGTGCCAGTTGCGTCAAACAAACTTGTACCAGTTGCGTCAAACAAACTTGTGCCAATTGATTCGAAAAAACTTGTGCCAGTTGCGTTGAACAAACTTGTGCCAGTTGCGTCTAACAAACTTGTGCCAGTTGCGTCAAACAAACTTGTGCCAGTTGCGTCAAAAAAACTTGGTCCAGTTGCGTCAAACAAGCTTGTGCCAGTGGCATCGAACACACTAGTACCAGTTGCGTAGAACAAACTTGTGCCAGTTGCGTCAAGCAAACTTGTGCCAGTTGCGTAGAACAAACTTGTGCCAGTTGCGTAGAACAACCTTGTGCCATTTGCGTTGAACAAACTTGTACCAGTTGCGTAGAACAAACTTTTGCCAGTTGCGTCAAACAAACTTATGCAAGTTGCGTAGAACAATCTAGTGCCGGTTGCATAGAACAAACTTGTGCCAGTTGCATAGAACAAACTTGTGCCAATTGCGTCAAACAAACTTGTGCCAGTTGCATCTAAGAAACTTGTGCCAGTTGCGTCAAACAAACTTGTGCCAGTTGCGTCAAACAAACTTGTGCCAGTTGCGTCGAACAAACTTGTGCCAGTTATGGCGAACAAACTTGTGCCACTTGCATCGAGAAAACTTGTGCCAGATGCGTCAAATAAACTTGTGCCAGTTGCTATAAACTTTTGCCAGTTACATCAAACAAACTTTTGCCAGTTGCGTCAAACAAACTTGTGCCAGTTGCGTCAAACAAACTTGTGCCAGTTGCGTTAAACAAACTTGTGCCAATTGAGTCGAAAAAACTTGTGCCAGTTGCGTCGAACAGACTTGTGCCAGTTGCTTAGAACAAACTTGTGCCAGTTGCGTCAAACAAACTTGGGCCAGTTGCGTTGAATAAACTTGTGCCAGTTGCATCGAACAAACTAGTGCCGGTTGCATAGAACAAACTTGTGCCAGTTGCGTCAAACAAACTTGTGCCAGTTGCGTAGAACAACCTTATGCCAGTTGCGTCAAACAAACTTTTGCCAGTTGCATCAAACAAACTTGTGCCAGTTGCGTCGAACAAACTTGTGCCAGTTGTGTCACACAAACTTGTGCCAGATGGGTCGAACAAACTTGTGCCAGTTACGTTAAACAAACTTGTACCAGTTGCGTCGAACAATCTTGTGCCAGTTGCGTCGAACAAACTTGTGCCAGTTGCGTCGAACAAGCTTGCACCAGTTCCGTCGAACAAACTTGTGCCAGTTGCGTCGAACAAACTTGTGCCAGTTGTGTCAAACAACCTTGTTACAGTTACGTAGAACAAACTTGTGCCAGTTGCGTCGAAAAAAATTGTGCCAGTTGGGTAGAACAAACATGTGCCAGTTGCGTCAAACAAATATGTGCCAGTTGCATAGAACAAACTTATGCCATTTGCGTAGAAAAAACTTGTGCCAGTTGTGTCAAACAAACTTGTGCCAGTTGTGTACAACAAACTTGTAAGTGTTGCGTAGAACAAACTTGTGCCAGTTGCGTAGAACAAACTTGTGCCAGTTGCGTAGAACAAACTTGTGCCAGTTGCGTCAAACAAACTTGTGCCAGTTGCATAGAACAAATTTGTGCCAGTTGCATAGAACAAACTTGTGCCAGTTGCGTCAAATAAACTTGTGCCAGTTGAGTCAAACAAACTTGTGCCAGTTACGTCGAACAAAATTGTGCCAGTTGCGTCGAACAAACTTGTGCCAGTTGCGTCGAACAAACTTGTGCCAGTTGCGTAGAACAAACTTGTGCCAGTTGCGTCGAACAAACTTGTGTCAGTTGCGTCAAACAAACTTGTGCCAGTTGCGTCAAACAAACTTGTGCCAATTGAGTCGAAAAAACTTGTGCCAGTTGCGTCAAACAAACTTGTGCCAGTTGCGTCTAACAAACTTGTCCCAGTTGCGTCAAACAAACTTGTGCCAGTTGCGTCGAACAAACTTGTGCCAGTTGCGTAGAACAAAATTGTGCCAGTTACGTCAAACAAACTTGTGCCAGTTGCGTAGAACAAACTTGTGTCAGTTGCGTCAAACAACCTTGTGCCAGTTGCGTCAAACAAACTTGTGCCAGTTGCGTCAAACATACTTGTGCCAGTTGGTTCAAACAAACTTATGCCAGTTGCGTCCAACAAACTTGTACCAGTTGCGTCAAACAAACTTGTGACAGTTGCGTCAAACAAACTTGTGCCAGTTGCGTAGAACAAACTTGTGCCAGTTGCGTCAAACAAACTTATGCCAGTTGCATAGAAGAAACTAGTGCCAGTTGCATAGAACAAATTTGTGCCAGTTGCGTAGAACATCATTGTGCCAGTTGCGTCAAACAAACTTGTGACAGTAGCGTCGAACAAACTTGTGCCAGTTGCGTCGAACAAACTTGTGCCAGTTGCGTCGAACAAACTTGTGCCAGTTGCGTCGAACAAACTTGTGCCAGTTGCGTCAAACAAACTTGTGCCAATTGAGTCGAAAAAACTTGTGCCAGTTGCGTCGAACAAACTTGTGCCAGTTGCGTCTAACAAACTTGTGCCGGTTGCGTCAAACAAACTTGTGCCAGTTGCGTCGAACAAACTTGTGCCAGTTGCATTGAACAAACTTGTGCCAGTTGCGTAAAACAAACTTGTGCCAGTTACGTCAAACAAACTTGTGCCAGTTGCGTAGAACAAACTTGTGCCAGTTGCGTAGAACAACCTTGTGCCAGTTGCGTAGAACAAACTTGTGCCAGTTGCATAGAACAACCTTGTGCCAGTTGCGTCAAACAAACTTGTGCCAGTTGCGTCAAACAAACTTGTGCCAGTTGCGTGGAACAAACTTGTGCCAGTTGTGTCAAACAAACTTGTGCCAGTTGCGTAGAACAACCTTGTGCCAGTTGCGTCAAACAAACTTGTGCCAGTTGCATCAAACAAACTTGTGCCAGTTGCGTGGAACAAACTTGTGCCAGTTGTGTCAAACAAACTTGTGCCAGTTGGTTCGAACAACCTTGTGCCAGTTGCGTAGAAGAAACTTGTGCCAGTTGCGTCCAACAAACTTGTGCCAGTTACGTCAAACAAACTTGTGCCAGTTGCGTCGAACAAACTTGTGCCAGTTGCGTCAAACAAACTTATGCCAGTTCCATAGAACAAAATAGTGCCAGTTGCACAGAACAAACTTGTGCCAGTTGCGTAGAACAAACTTGTGCCAGCTGCGTCAAACAAACTTGTGCCAGTTGCGCCGAACAAACTAGTGATAGTTGCGCGAAGAAACTTGTGCCAGTTGCATCAAACAAACATGTGCCAGTTGCGTCGAACAAACTCGTGCCAGATATGGCGAAAAAACTTGTGCCAGTTACGTAAAAAAAAAATTTGTGCCAGTTGCGTCAAACAAACTTGTGCCAGTTACGTCAAACAAACTTGTGCCTCTTGCGTCAAACAAACTTGTGCCAGTTGCATCAAACAAACTTGTACCAATTGAGTCAAAAAAACTTGTGCCGGTTACGTCGAACAAACTTGTGCCAGTTGCGTCTAACAAACTTGTGCCAGTTGCGTCGAACAAACTTGTGCCAGTTGCGTCAAACAAACTTGTGCCAGTTGCGTAGAACAAACTTGTGCCCGTTGCGTCAAACAAACTTGTGCCAGTTGCGTAGAACAAACTTGTGCCAGTTGCGTAGAAGAACCTTGTGGCAGTTGCGTCAAACAAACTTGTGCCAGTTGCGTCAAACAAACTTATGCCAGTTGCGTTAAACAAACTTGTGCCAGTTGCATCGAACAAACTTTTGCCAGTTGCGTAGAACAAACTTGTGCCAGTTGCATTGAAAAAACTTACGCCAGTTGCATCGAACAAACTTGTGCCAGTTGTGTTGAACAAACTTCTGCCAATTGTGTCAAACAAACTTGTGTCAGTTGCGTAGAACAAACTTGTGCCAGTTGCGTCGAACAAACTTGTGTCAGTTGGGTAGAACAAATTTGTGCCAGTTGCGTCAAACAAACTTGTGCCAGTTGCGTAGAACAAACTAGTGCCAGTTGCATAGAACAAACTTTTGCCAGATGCGTAGAACAAACTTGTGCCAGTTGTGTAGAACAAACTTGTGCCAGTTGCATAGAACAAACTTGTGCCAGTTATGTAGAACAAACTTGTGCCAGTTGCGTTAAACAAACTTGTGCCAGTTGTGTCAAACAAACTTGTGCCAGTTACGGCGAACAAACTTGTGCCAGTTTCGTCGAGAAAACTTGTGCCAGTTGCGTCAAATAAACTTGTGCCATTTGCGTCAAACAAACTTGTGCCAGTTGCGTCAAACAAACTTGTGCCAGTTGTGTCAAAAAACTTGTTCCAGTTGCGTCAAACAAAATTGTGCCAGTTGCGTCGAACAAACTTGTGCCAGTTGGTTCGAACAAACTTGTGCCAGTTGCGTCCAACAAACTTGTGCCAGTTGCGTCAAACAAACTTGTGCCAGTTGCGTCAAACAAACTTGTGCCAGTTGCGTCGAACAAACTTGTGCCAGTTGTGTCAAAAAAACTTGTGCCAGTTGGTTCGAACAACCTTGTGCCAGTTGCGTATAACAAACTTGTGCCAGTTGCGTCAAACAAATTTGTGCCAGTTGCGTCGAACAAACTTGTGCCAGTTGCGTAGAACAAACTTGTGCCAGTTGCGTCAAACAAACTTATGCCAGTTGCATAGAACAAACTAGTGCCAGTTGCATAGAACAAACTTGTGCCAGTTGCGTAGAACAAACTTGTGCCAGTTGCGTCAAACAAACTTGTGCCAGTTGCGTCGAACAAACTAGTGCTAGTTGCGTGAAGAAACTTGTGCCAGTTGAATCAAACAAACATGTGCCAGTTGCGTCGAACAAACTTGTGCCAGATATGGCGAACAAACTTGTGCAAGTTGCGTCGAGAAAACTTGTGCCAGTTGCATCAAAAAAAACTTGTGCCAGTTGCGTCAAACAAACTTGTGCTAGTTACGTCAAACAAACTTGTGCCTCTTCCATCAAACAAACTTGTGCCAGTTGCATCAAACAAACTTGTACCAATTGAGTCGAAAAAACTTGTGCCTGTTACGTCGAACAAACTTGTGCCAGTTGAGTCTAACAAACTGGTGCCAGTTGCGTCGAACAAACTTGTGCCAGTTGCGTCAAACAAACCTGTGCCAGTTGCGTAGAACAAACTTGTGCCCGCTGCGTCAAACAAACTTGTGCCAGTTGCGTAGAACAAACTTGTTCCAGTTGCGTAGAAGAACCTTGTGGCAGTTGCGTCAAACAAACTTGTGCCAGTTGCGTCAAACAAACTTGTGCCAGTTGCGTTAAACAAACTTGTGCCAGTTGCACCGAACTAACTTTTGCCAGTTGCGTCGAACAAACTTGTGCCAGTTGCGTCGAAAAAACTTGCGCCAGTTGCGTCGAACAAACTTGTGCCAGTTGCGTTGAACAAACTTCTGCCAATTGTGTCAAACAAACTTGTGTCAGTTGCGTAGAACAAACTTGTGCCAGTTGCGTCGAACAAACTTGTGTCAGTTGGGTAGAACAAATTTGTGCCAGTTGCGTCAAACAAACTTGTGCCAGTTGCGTAGAACAAACTAGTGCCAGTTGCATAGAACAAACTTGTGCCAGATGCGTAGAACAAACTTGTGCCAGTTGTGTAGAACAAACTTGTGCCAGTTGCATAGAACAAACTTGTGCCATTTATGTAGAACAAACTTGTGCCAGTTGCGTTAAACAAACTTGTGCCAGTTGTGTCAAACAAACTTGTGCCAGTTACGGCGAACAAACTTGTGCCAGTTTCGTCGAGAAAACTTGTGCCAGTTGCGTCAAATAAACTTGTGCCATTTGCGTCAAACAAACTTGTGCCAGTTGCGTCAAACAAACTTGTGCCAGTTGCGTCAAACAAACTTGTTCCAGTTGCGTCAAACAAACTTGTGCCAATTGAGTCGAAAAAACTTGTGCCAGTTGCGTCGAACAAACTTGTGCCAGTTGCGTCTAACAAACTTGTGCCAGTTGCTTCAAAAAAATTTGGGCCAGTTTCGTCAAACAAACTTGTGTCAGTGGCATCCAACAAACTTGTGCCAGTTGCGTAGAACAAACTTGTGCCAGTTGCATCAAACAAACTTGTGCCAGTTGCGTAGAACAAACTTGTGCCAGTTGCGTAGAACAACCTTGTGCCAGTTGCGTCGAACAAATTTGTGCTAGTTTGTAGAACAAACTTGTGCCAGTTGCGTCAAACAAACTTATGCCAGTTGCATAAAACAAACTAGTGCCTGTTGCTTAGAACAAACTTGTGACAGTTGAGTAGAACAAACTTGTGCCAATTGCGTCAAACAAACTTATGCCAGTTCGTCGAACAAACTTGTGCCAGTTGCGTGGAAGAAACTTGTGCCAGTTGCGTCAAACAAACTTGTGCCAGTTGCGTCGAACAAACTTGTGCCAGTTGCGTCGAACAAACTTGTGCCAGTTACGGCGAACCAACTTGTGCCACTTGCGTCGAGAAAACTTGTGCCAGTTGTGAAAAAATAAACTTGTGCCAGTTGCGTCAAACAAACTTGTGCCAGTTACGGCGAACAAACTTGTGCCAGTTGCATCGAGAAAAGTTGTGCCAGTTGCGTCAAATAAACTTGTGCCAGTTGCGTCAAACAAACTTGTGCCAGTTGCGTCAAAGAAACTTGTGCCAGTTGCGTCAAACAAACTTGTGCCAGTTGCGTCAAACAAACTTGTGCCAATTGATTAAAAAAAACTTGTGCCAGTTGCGTTGAACAAACTTGTGCCAGTTGCATCTAACAAACTTGTGCCAGTTACGTCAAACAAACTTGTGCCAGTTGCGTCGAACAAACTTGTGCTAGTTGCATCGAACACACTAGTGCCAGTTGCATAGAACAAACTTGTGGCAGTTGGATCAAACAAACTTGTGCCAGTTGCGTCGAAAAAACTTGCACCAGTTGCATCGAACAAACTTGTGCCAGTTGCGTTGAACAAACTTCTGCCAATTGTGTCAAACAAACTTGTGCCAGTTACATCAAACAAACTTATGCCAGTTGCATAAAACAAACTAGTGCCAGTTGCATAGAACAAACTTGTTCCAGTTGAGTAGAACAAACTTGTGCCAATTGCGTCAAACAAACTTGTGCCAGTTCGTCGAACAAACTTGTGCCAGTTGCGTCGAAGAAACTTGTGCCTGTTGCGTCAAACAAACTTGTGCCAGTTGCGTCAAACAAACTTGTGCCAGTTGCGTCGAACAAACTTGTGCCAGTTACGGCGAACCAACTTGTGCCACTTGCGTCGAGAAAACTTGTGCCAGTTGCGTCAAATAAACTTGTGCCAGTTGCGTCAAACAAACTTGTGCCAGTTACGGCGAACAAACTTGTGCCAGTTGCATCGAGAAAAGTTGTGCCAGTTGCGTCAAACAAACTTGTGACAGTTGCGTCAAACAAACTTGTGCCAGTTGCGTCAAACAAACTTGTGCCAATTGATTAAAAAAAACTTGTGCCAGTTGCGTTGAACAAACTTGTGCCAGTTGCGTCTAACAAACTTGTGCCAGTTGCGTCAAACAAACTTGTGCCAGTTGCGTCGAACAAACTTGTGCCAGTTGCATCGAACACACTAGTGCCAGTTGCATAGAACAAACTTGTGCCAGTTGCGTCAAACAAACTTGTGCCAGTTGCGTAGAACAAACTTGTACATGTTGCGTAGAACAACCTTGTGCCAGTTGCGTCAAACAAACTTGTGCCACTTGTGTCAAACAAACTTGTGCCAGTTGGGTCGAACAAACTTGTGCCAGTTACGTTAAACAAACTTGTTCCAGTTGCGTCGAACAAACTTGTGCCAGTTGCGTCGAACAAACTTGTGCCATTTGCGTCGAACCAACTTGCGCCAGTTGCGTCGAACAAACTTGTGCCAGTTGCTTAGAACAAACTTGTGCCAGATGTGTCAAACAAACTTGTGCCAGTTGCATCAAACAAACTTGTGCCAGTTGCGTCGAACAAACTTGTGCCAGTTGGGTAGAACAAACATGTGTCAGTTGTGTCAAACAAATTTGTGCCAGTTGCGTAGAACACACTAGTGCCAGTTGCATAGAACAAACTTGTGCCAGATGGGTAGAACAAACATTTGCCATTTGCGTAGAACAAACTTGTGCCAGTTGTGTCAAACAAACCTGTGCCAGTTGTGTACAACAAACTAGTAAGAGTTGCGTAGAACAAACTTGTGCCAGTTGTGTCGAACAAACTTGTGCCAGTTGCATAGAACAAACTTGTACCAGTTGCGTCAAACAAACTTATGCCAGTTGCATAGAACAAACTAGTGCCAGTTGCATAGAACAAACTTGTGCCAGTTGCATAGAACAAACTTGTGCCAGTTGCGTCAAACAACCTTGTGCCAGTTGCGTAGAAAAAACTTGTGCCAGTTGCGTAGAAGACCCTTGTGCCAGTTGCGTCAAACAAACTTGTGCCAGTTGCGTCAAACAAACTTGTGCCAGTTGCGTTAAAGAAACTTGTGCCAGTTGCATCGAACAAACTTTTGCCAATTGCGTCGAACAAACTTGTGCCAGTTGCGTCAAACAAACTTGCGCCAGTTGCGTCAAACAAACTTGTGCCAGTTGGGTTGAACAAACTTCTGCCAATTGTGTCAAACAAACTTGTGCCAGTTGCATCAAACAAACTTATGCCAGTTGCATAAAACAAACTAGTGCCAGTTGCATAGAACAAACTTGTTCCAGTTGAGTAGAACAAACTTGTGAGAATTGCGTCAAACAAACTTGTGCCAGTTCGTCGAACAAACTTGTGCCAGTTGCGTCGAAGAATCTTGTGCCAGTTGCGTCAAACAAACTTGTGCCAGTTGCGTCGAACAAACTTCTGCCAGTTGCGTCAAACAAACTTGTGCCAGTTACGGTGAACCAACTTTTGCCACTTGCGTCGAGAAAACTTGTGCCAGTTGCGTCAAATAAACTTGTGCCAGTTGCGTCAAACAAACTTGTGCCAGTTACGGCGAACAAACTTTTGCCAGTTGAGTCGAGAAAAGTTGTGCCAGTTGCGTCAAACAAACTTGTGCCAGTTGCATCAAACAATCTTGTGCCAGTTGCGTCAAACAAACTTGTGCCAGTTGCGTCAAACAAACTTGTGCCAATTGATTAAAAAAAACTTGTGCCAGTTGCGTTGAACAAACTTGTGCCAGTTGCGTCTAACAAACTTGTGCCAGTTGCGTCAAACAAACTTGTGCCAGTTGCGTCGAACAAACTTGTGCCAGTTGCATCGAACACACTAGTGCCAGTTGCATAGAACAAACTTGTGCCAGTTGCGTCAAACAAACTTGTGCCAGTTGCGTAGAACAAACTTGTGCCAGTTGCGTCAAACAAACTTTTGCCAGTTGTGTCAAACAAACTTGTGCCAGTTGGGTCGAACATACTTGTGCCATTACGATAAACAAACTTGTTCCAGTTGCATCGAACAAACTTGTGCCAGTTGCGTCGAACAAACTTGTGCCAGTTGCGCCGAACAAACTTGTGCCAGTTGCGTCAAACAAACTTGTGCCAGTTGCGTCAAACAAACTTGTGCCAGTTGCGTCAAACAAACTTGTGCCAGTTGCGTCAAACAAACTTGTGCCAGTTGCGTCAAACAAACTTGTGCCAGTTGCATAGAACAAATTTG
Source organism: Macrobrachium rosenbergii (assembly GCA_039081455.1). NCBI lineage: Eukaryota > Metazoa > Arthropoda > Malacostraca > Decapoda > Palaemonidae > Macrobrachium > Macrobrachium rosenbergii. The sequence goes on along the minus strand of JANJGK010000196.1, from coordinate 1,031,409 downwards.
TGCCAGTTGCATAGAACAAACTTGTGCCAGTTGCGTTAAATAAACTTGTGCCAGTTGAGTCAAACAAACTTGTGCCAGTTGCGTCGAACAAAATTGTGCCATTTGCGTCGAACAAACTTGTGCCAGTTGCGTCGAACAAACTTTTGCCAGTTGCATAGAACAAACTTGTGCCAGTTGCGTCGAACAAACTTGTGTCAGTTACGTCAAACAAACTTGTGCCAGTTGCGTCAAACAAACTTGTGCCAGTTGCGTCTAACAAACTTGTGCCAGTTGCGTGAAAAAAACTTGGGCCAGTTTCGTCGAACAAACTTGTGCCAGTGGCATCCAACAAACTTGAGCCAGTTGCGTAGAGCAAACTTGTGCCAGTTGCGTCAAACAAACTTGTGCCAGTTGCGTAGAACAAACTTGTGCCAGTTGCGTCAAACAAACTTGTACCAGTTGCGTCAAACAAACTTGTGCCAATTGGTTCGAATTGGTAGAACAAACTGGTGCCAGTTGCATCAAACAAACTTATGCCAGTTGCGTAAAACAAACTAGTGCCAGTTGCATAGAACAAACTTGTGACAGTTGAGTAGAACAAACTTGTGCCAATTGCGTCAAACAAACTTGTGCCAGTTCGTCGAACAAACTTGTGCCAGTTGCGTCGAACAAACTTGTGCCAGTTGCGTCAAACAAACTTGTGCCAGTTGCGTCAAACAAACTTGTGCCAGTTACGGCGAACAAACTTGTGCCACTTGCGTCGAGAAAACTTGTGCCTGTTGCGTCAAATAAACTTGTGCCAGTTGCGTCAAACAAACTTGTGCCAGTTACGGCGAACAAACTTGTGCTAGTTGCGTCGAGAAAAGTTGTGCCAGTTGCATCAAATAAACTTGTGCCAGTTGCGTCAAACAAACTTGTGCCAGTTGCGTCAAACAAATTTGTGCCAGTTGCGTCAAACAAACTTGTACCAGTTGCGTCAAACAAACTTGTGCCAATTGATTCGAAAAAACTTGTGCCAGTTGCGTTGAACAAACTTGTGCCAGTTGCGTCTAACAAACTTGTGCCAGTTGCGTCAAACAAACTTGTGCCAGTTGCGTCAAAAAAACTTGGTCCAGTTGCGTCAAACAAGCTTGTGCCAGTGGCATCGAACACACTAGTACCAGTTGCGTAGAACAAACTTGTGCCAGTTGCGTCAAGCAAACTTGTGCCAGTTGCGTAGAACAAACTTGTGCCAGTTGCGTAGAACAACCTTGTGCCATTTGCGTTGAACAAACTTTTACCAGTTGCGTAGAACAAACTTTTGCCAGTTGCGTCAAACAAACTTATGCAAGTTGCGTAGAACAATCTAGTGCCGGTTGCATAGAACAAACTTGTGCCAGTTGCATAGAACAAACTTGTGCCAATTGCGTCAAACAAACTTGTGCCAGTTGCATCTAAGAAACTTGTGCCAGTTGCGTCAAACAAACTTGTGCCAGTTGCGTCAAACAAACTTGTGCCAGTTGCGTCGAACAAACTTGTGCCAGTTATGGCGAACAAACTTGTGCCACTTGCGTCGAGAAAACTTGTGCCAGATGCGTCAAATAAACTTGTGCCAGTTGCTATAAACTTTTGCCAGTTGCATCAAACAAACTTCTGCCAGTTGCGCCAAACAAACTTGTGCCAGTTGCGTCAAACAAACTTGTGCCAGTTGCGTTAAACAAACTTGTGCCAATTGAGTCGAAAAAACTTGTGCCAGTTGCGTCGAACAAACTTGTGCCAGTTGCTTAGAACAAACTTGTGCCAGTTGCGTCAAACAAACGTGGGCCAGTTGCGTTGAATAAACTTGTGCCAGTTGCATCGAACAAACTAGTGCCGGTTGCATAGAACAAACTTGTGCCAGTTGCGTCAAACAAACTTGTGCCAGTTGCGTAGAACAACCTTATACCAGTTGCGTCAAACAAACTTTTGCCAGTTGCATCAAACAAACTTGTGCCAGTTGCGTCGAACAAACTTGTGCCAGTTGTGTCACACAAACTTGTGCCAGATGGGTCGAACAAACTTGTGCCAGTTACGTTAAACAAACTTGTACCAGTTGCGTCGAACAATCTTGTGCCAGTTGCGTCGAACAAACTTGTGCCAGTTGCGTCGAACAAGCTTGCACCAGTTCCGTCGAACAAACTTGTGCCAGTTGCGTCGAACAAACTTGTGCCAGTTGTGTCAAACAACCTTGTTACAGTTACGTAGAACAAACTTGTGCCAGTTGCGTCGAAAAAAATTGTGCCAGTTGGGTAGAACAAACATGTGCCAGTTGCGTCAAACAAATATGTGCCAGTTGCATAGAACAAACTTGTGCCAGATGCATAGAACAAACTTATGCCATTTGCGTAGAACAAACTTGTGCCAGTTGTGTCAAACAAACTTGTGCCAGTTGTGTACAACAAACTTGTAAGTGTTGCGTAGAACAAACTTGTGCCAGTTGCGTAGAACAAACTTGTGCCAGTTGCGTTGAACAAACTTGTGCCAGTTGCGTCAAACAAACTTGTGCCAGTTGCATAGAACAAATTTGTGCCAGTTGCATAGAACAAACTTGTGCCAGTTGCGTCAAATAAACTTGTGCCAGTTGAGTCAAACAAACTTGTGCCAGTTGCGTCGAACAAAATTGTGCCAGTTGCGTCGAACAAACTTGTGCCAATTGCGTCGAACAAACTTGTGCCAGATGCGTAGAACAAACTTGTGCCAGTTGCGTCGAACAAACTTGTGTCAGTTGTGTCAAACAAACTTGTGCCAGTTGCGTCAAACAAACTTGTGCCAATTGAGTCGAAAAAACTTGTGCCAGTTGCGTCAAACAAACTTGTGCCAGTTGCGTCTAACAAACTTGTGCCAGTTGCGTCAAACAAACTTGTGCCAGTTGCGTCGAACAAACTTGTGCCAGTTGCGTAGAACAAAATTGTGCCAGTTGCGTCAAACAAACTTGTGCCAGTTGCGTAGAACAAACTTGTGTCAGTTGCGTCAAACAACCTTGTGCCAGTTGCGTCAAACAAACTTGTGCCAGTTGCGTCAAACATACTTGTGCCAGTTGGTTCAAACAAACTTATGCCAGTTGCGTCCAACAAACTTGTACCAGTTGCGTCAAACAAACTTGTGACAGTTGCGTCAAACAAACTTGTGCCAGTTGCGTAGAACAAACTTGTGCCAGTTGCGTCAAAAAAACTTATGCCAGTTGCATAGAAGAAACTAGTGCCAGTTGCATAGAACAAATTTGTGCCATTTGCGTAGAACCACATTGTGCCAGTTGCGTCAAACAAACTTGTGACAGTAGCGTCAAACAAACTTGTGCCAGTTGCGTCGAACAAACTTGTGCCAGTTGCGTCGAACAAACTTGTGCCAGTTGCGTCGAACAAACTTGTGCCAGTTGCGTCAAACAAACTTGTGCCAATTGAGTCGAAAAAACTTGTGCCAGTTGCGTCGAACAAACTTGTGCCAGTTGCGTCTAACAAACTTGTGCCGGTTGCGTCAAACAAACTTGTGCTAGTTGCGTCGAACAAACTTGTGCCAGTTGCATTGAACAAACTTGTGCCAGTTGCGTAAAACAAACTTGTGCCAGTTACGTCAAACAAACTTGTGCCAGTTGCGTAGAACAAACTTGTGCCAGTTGCGTAGAACAACCTTGTGCCAGTTGCGTAGAACAAACTTGTGCCAGTTGCATAGAACAACCTTGTGCCAGTTGCGTCAAACAAACTTGTGCCAGTTGCATCAAACAAACTTGTGCCAGTTGCGTGGAACAAACTTGTGCCAGTTGTGTCAAACAAACTTGTGCCAGTTGCGTAAAACAACCTTGTGCCAGTTGCGTCAAACAAACTTGTGCCAGTTGCATCAAACAAACTTGTGCCAGTTGCGTGGAACAAACTTGTGCCAGTTGTGTCAAACAAACTTGTGCCAGTTGGTTCGAACAACCTTGTGCCAGTTGCGTAGAACAAACTTGTGCCAGTTGCGTCCAACAAACTTGTGCCAGTTGCGTCAAACAAACTTGTGCCAGTTGCGTCGAACAAACTTGTGCCAGTTGCGTCAAACAAACTTATGCCAGTTCCATAGAACAAAATAGTGCCAGTTGCATAGAAAAAACTTGTGCCAGTTGCGTAGAACAAACTTGTGCCAGTTGCGTCAAACAAACATGTGCCAGTTGCGTCGAACAAACTAGTGATAGTTGCGTGAAGAAACTTGTGCCAGTTGCATCAAACAAACATGTGCCAGTTGCGTCGAACAAACTTGTGCCAGTTGCGTCAAATAAACTTGTTCCAGTTGCATCAAACAAACTTGTACCAATTGAGTCGAAAAAACTTGTGCCTGTTACGTCGAACAAACTTGTGCCAGTTGCGTCTAACAAACTGGTGCCAGTTGCGTCGAACAAACTTGTGCCAGTTGCGTCAAACAAACTTGTGCCAGTTGCGTAGAACAAACTTGTGCCCGCTGCGTCAAACAAACTTGTGCCAGTTGCGTAGAACAAACTTGTGCCAGTTGCATAGAAGAACCTTGTGGCAGTTGCGTCAAACAAACTTGTGCCAGTTGCGTCAAACAAACTTGTGCCAGTTGCGTTAAACAAATTTGTGCCAGTTGCACCGAACTAACTTTTGCCAGTTGCGTCGAACAAACTTGTGCCAGTTGCGTCGAAAAAACTTGCGCCAGTTGCGTCGAACAAACTTGTGCCAGTTGCGTTGAACAAACTTCTGCCAATTGTGTCAAACAAACTTGTGTCAGTTGCGTAGAACAAACTTGTGCCAGTTGCGTCGAACAAACTTGTGTCAGTTGGGTAGAACAAATTTGTGCCAGTTGCGTCAAACAAACTTGTGCCAGTTGCGTAGAACAAACTAGTGCCAGTTGCATAGAACAAACTTGTGCCAGATGCGTAGAACAAACTTGTGCCAGTTGTGTAGAACAAACTTGTGCCAGTTGCATAGAACAAACTTGTGCCATTTATGTAGAACAAACTTGTGCCAGTTGCGTTAAACAAACTTGTGCCAGTTGTGTCAAACAAACTTGTGCCAGTTATGGCGAACAAACTTGTGCCAGTTTCGTCAAGAAAACTTGTGCCAGTTGCGTCAAATAAACTTGTGCCATTTGCGTCAAACAAACTTGTGCCAGTTGCGTCAAACAAACTTGTGCCAGTTGCGTCAAACAAACTTGTTCCAGTTGCGTCAAACAAACTTGTGCCAATTGAGTCAAAAAAACTTGTGCCAGTTGCGTCGAACAAACTTGTGCCAGTTGCGTCTAACAAACTTGTGCCAGTTGCTTCAAAAAAATTTGGGCCAGTTTCGTCAAACAAACTTGTGTCAGTGGCATCCAACAAACTTGTGCCAGTTGCGTAGAACAAACTTGTGCCAGTTGCATCAAACAAACTTGTGCCAGTTGCGTAGAACAAACTTGTGCCAGTTGCGTAGAACAACCTTGTGCCAGTTGCGTCGAACAAACTTGTGCTAGTTTGTAGAACAAACTTGTGCCAGTTGCGTCAAACAAACTTATGCCAGTTGCATAAAACAAACTAGTGCCTGTTGCTTAGAACAAACTTGTGACAGTTGAGTAGAACAAACTTGTGCCAATTGCGTCAAACAAACTTATGCCAGTTCGTCGAACAAACTTGTGCCAGTTGCGTGGAAGAAACTTGTGCCTGTTGCGTCAAACAAACTTGTGCCAGTTGCGTCGAACAAACTTGTGCCAGTTGCGCCGAACAAACTTGTGCCAGTTACGGCGAACCAACTTGTGCCACTTGCGTCGAGAAAACTTGTGCCAGTTGTGAAAAAATAAACTTGTGCCAGTTGCGTCAAACAAACTTGTGCCAGTTACGGCGAACAAACTTGTGCCAGTGGCATCGAGAAAAGTTGTGCCAGTTGCGTCAAATAAACTTGTGCAAGTTGCGTCAAACAAACTTGTGCCAGTTGCGTCAAAGAAACTTGTGCCAGTTGCGTCAAACAAATTTGTGCCAGTTGCGTCAAACAAACTTGTGCCAATTGATTAAAAAAAACTTGTGCCAGTTGCGTTGAACAAACTTGTGCCAGTTGCGTCTAACAAACTTGTGCCAGTTGCGTTGAACAAACTTGTGCTAGTTGCATCGAACACACTAGTGCCAGTTGCATAGAACAAACTTGTGGCAGTTGGATCAAACAAACTTGTGCCAGTTGCGTCGAAAAAACTTACACCAGTTGCATCGAACAAACTTGTGCCAGTTGCGTTGAACAAACTTCTGCCAATTGTGTCAAACAAACTTGTGCCAGTTACATCAAACAAACTTATGCCAGTTGCATAAAACAAACTAGTGCCAGTTGCATAGAACAAACTTGTTCCAGTTGAGTAGAACAAACTTGTGCCAATTGCGTCAAACAAACTTGTGCCAGTTCGTCGAACAAACTTGTGCCAGTTGCGTCGAAGAAACTTGTGCCTGTTGCGTCAAACAAACTTGTGCCAGTTGCGTCAAACAAACTTGTGCCAGTTGCGTCGAACAAACTTGTGCCAGTTACGGCGAACCAACTTGTGCCACTTGCGTCGAGAAAACTTGTGCCAGTTGCGTCAAATAAACTTGTGCCAGTTGCGTCAAACAAACTTGTGCCAGTTACGGCGAACAAACTTGTGCCAGTTGCATCGAGAAAAGTTGTGCCAGTTGCGTCAAACAAACTTGTGACAGTTGCGTCTAACAAACTTGTGCCAGTTGCGTCAAACAAACTTGTGCCAATTGATTAAAAAAAACTTGTGCCAGTTGCGTTGAACAAACTTGTGCCAGTTGCGTCTAACAAACTTGTGCCAGTTGCGTCAAACAAACTTGTGCCAGTTGCGTCGAACAAACTTGTGCCAGTTGCATCGAACACACTAGTGCCAGTTGCATAGAACAAACTTGTGCCAGTTGCGTCAAACAAACTTGTGCCAGTTACGTAGAACAAACTTGTACATGTTGCGTAGAACAACCTTGTGCCAGTTGCGTCAAACAAACTTGTGCCACTTGTGTCAAACAAACTTGTGCCAGTTGGGACGAACAAACTTGTGCCAGTTACGTTAAACAAACTTGTTCCAGTTGCGTCGAACAAACTTGTGCCAGTTGCGTCGAACAAACTTGTGCCATTTGCGTCGAACCAACTTGCGCCAGTTGCGTCGAACAAACTTGTGCCAGTTGCTTAGAACAAACTTGTGCCAGATGTGTCAAACAAACTTGTGCCAGTTGCATCAAACAAACTTGTGCCAGTTGCGTCGAACAAACTTGTGCCAGTTGGGTAGAACAAACATGTGTCAGTTGTGTCAAACAAATTTGTGCCAGTTGCGTAGAACACACTAGTGCCAGTTGCATAGAACAAACTTGTGCCAGATGGGTAGAACAAACATTTGCCATTTGCGTAGAACAAACTTGTGCCGGTTGTGTCAAACAAACCTGTGCCAGTTGTGTACAACAAACTAGTAAGAGTTGCGTAGAACAAACTTGTGCCAGTTGTGTCAAACAAACTTGTGCCAGTTGCATAGAACAAACTTGTACCAGTTGCGTCAAACAAACTTATGCCAGTTGCATAGAACAAACTAGTGCCAGTTGCATAGAACAAACTTGTGCCAGTTGCGTAGAACAAACTTGTGCCAGTTGCGTCAAACAAGCTTGTGCCAGTTGCGTAGAAAAAACTTGTGCCAGTTGCGTAGAAGACCCTTGTGCCAGTTGCGTCAAACAAACTTGTGCCAGTTGCGTCAAACAAACTTGTGCCAGTTGCGTTAAAGAAACTTGTGCCAGTTGCATCGAACAAACTTTTGCCAGTTGCGTCGAACAAACTTGTGCCAGTTGCGTCAAACAAACTTGCGCCAGTTGCGTCAAACAAACTTGTGCCAGTTGGGTTGAACAAACTTCTGCCAATTGTGTCAAACAAACTTGTGCCAGTTGCATCAAACAAACTTATGCCAGTTGCATAAAACAAACTAGTGCCTGTTGCATAGAACAAACTTGTTCCAGTTGAGTAGAACAAACTTGTGAGAATTGCGTCAAACAAACTTGTGCCAGTTCGTCGAACAAACTTGTGCCAGTTGCGTCGAAGAATCTTGTGCCAGTTGCGTCAAACAAACTTGTGCCAGTTGCGTCGAACAAACTTCTGCCAGTTGCGTCGAACAAACTTGTGCCAGTTACGGTGAACCAACTTTTGCCACTTGCTTCGAGAAAACTTGTGCCAGTTGCGTCAAATAAACTTGTGCCAGTTGCGTCAAACAAACTTGTGCCAGTTACGGCGAACAAACTTTTGTCAGTTGAGTCGAGAAAAGTTGTGCCAGTTGCGTCAAACAAACTTGTGCCAGTTGCATCAAACAATCTTGTGCCAGTTGCGTCAAACAGACTTGTGCCAGTTGCGTCAAACAAACTTGTGCCAATTGATTAAAAAAAACTTGTGCCAGTTGCGTTGAACAAACTTGTGCCAGTTGCGTCTAACAAACTTGTGCCAGTTGCGTCAAACAAACTTGTGCCAGTTGCGTCGAACAAACTTGTGCCAGTTGCATCGAACACACTAGTGCCAGTTGCATAGAGCAAACTTGTGCCAGTTGCGTCAAACAAACTTGTGCCAGTTGCGTAGAACAAACTTGTGCCAGTTGCGTCAAACAAACTTGTGCCAGTTGTGTCAAACAAACTTGTGCCAGTTGGGTCGAACATACTTGTGCCAGTTACGTTAAACAAACTTGTTCCAGTTGCATCGAACAAACTTGTGCCAGTTGCGTCGAACAAACTTGTGCCAGTTGCGCCGAACAAACTTGTGCCAGTTGCGTCAAACAAACTTGTGCCAGTTGCGTCAAACAAACTTGTGCCCGTTGCGTCAAACAAACTTGTGCCAGTTGCGTCAAACAAACTTGTGCCACTTGCGCAGAAGAACCTTGTGCCAGTTGCCTCAAACGAACTTGTGCCAGTTGCGTCAAACAAACTTGTGCCAGTTGCGTCGAACAAACTTGTGCCAGTTGAGTCAAACACACTTGTGCCAGTTGCGTCGAACAAACTTGTGCCAGTTGCGTCGAAGAAACTTGTGACAGTTGCGTCAAACAAACTTGTGCCATTTGCGTTGAACAAACTTGTGCCAGATATGGCGAACAAACTTGTGCCAGATATGGCGAACAAACTTGTGCCAGGTGCTTCGAGAAAACTTGTGCCAGTTGCGTAAAAAAAAAAACTTGTGCCAGTTGCGTCAAACAAACTTGTGCCCGTTGCGTCAAACAAACTTGTGCCAGTTGCGTCAAACAAACTTGTGCCAGTTGCGTCAAACAAACTTGTGCCAGTTGCGTCGAACAAACTTGTGCCAGTTGCGTCAACCAAACTTGTGCCAGTTGCGTCAAACAAACTTGTGCCCGTTGCGTCAAACAAACTTGTGCCCGTTTCGTCAAACAAACTTGTGCCACTTGCGCAGAAGAACCTTGTGCCAGTTGCCTCAAACGAACTTGTGCCAGTTGCGTCAAACAAACTTGTGCCAGTTGCGTCGAACAAACTTGTGCCAGTTGAGTCAAACAAACTTGTGCCAGTTGGGTCTAACAAACTTGTGCCAGTTGCGTTAAAAAAAATTGTGCCAGTTGTATCGAACAAACTTTTGCCAGTTGCGTCGAACAAACTTGTCCCAGTTGCGTTGAACAAACTTCTGCCAGTTGTGTCAAACAAACTTGTGTCAGTTGCGTAGAACAAACTTGTGCCAGTTGCGTCGAACAAACTTGTGTCAGTTGGGTAGAACAAACTTGTGCCAGTTGCGTCAAACAAACATGTCCCAGTTGCGTAGAACAAACTAGTGCCAGTTGCATAGAACAAACTTGTGCCAGATGCGCAGAACAAACTTGTGCCAGTTGCGAAGAACAAACTTGTGCCAGTTGCATTGAACAAACTTCTGCCAGTTGTGTCAAACAAACTTGTGTCAGTTGCGAAGAACAAACTTGCGCCAGTTGTGTCGAACAAACTTATGTCAGTTGGGTAGAACAAACTTGTGCCAGTTGCGTCAAACAAACATGTCCCAGTTGCGTAGAACAAACTATTGCCAGTTGCATAGAACAAACTTGTGCCAGATGCGTAGAACAAACTTGTGCCAGTTGCGTAGAACAAACTTGTGCCAGTTGCATAGAAAAAACTTTTGCCAGTTATGTAGAACAAACTTGTGCCAGTTGCGTCGAACAAACTTGTGCCAGTTGCGTAAAACAAACTTGTGCCAGTTACGGCGAACAAACTTATGCCAGTTGCGTCAAATAAACTTGTGCCAGTTGCGTCAAACAAACTTGTGCCATTTGCGTCAAACAAACTTGTGCCAGTTGCGTCAAACAAAATTGTTCTAGTTGCGCCAAACAAACTTGTGCCACTTGAGTCGAAAAAACTTGTGCCAGTTGCGTCGAACAAACTTGTGCCAGTTGCGTCTAACAAACTTGTGCCAGTTGAGTCAAAAAAACTTGTGCCAGTTTCGTCAAACAAACTTGTGCCAGTGGCATCCAACAAACTTGTGCCAGTTGCGTCGAACAAACTTGTGCCAGTTGCGCCAAACAAACTTGTGCCAGTTGCGTAGAACAAACTTGTGCCAGTTGCGTAGAACAACCTTGTGCCAGTTGAGTCGAACAAACTTGTGCCAATTACGTCGAACAAACTTGTGCCAATTGCGTCGAACAAACTTGTGCCAGTTGCGTCGAACAAACTTGTGATAGTTGGTAGAACAAATTTGTGCCAGTTGCGTCAAACAAACATATGCCAGTTGCGTAAAACAAACTAGTGCCAGTTGCATAGAACAAACTTGTGCCAGTTGAGTAGAACAAACTTGTGCCAATTGCATCAAACAAACTTGTGCCAATTGCGTCGAACAAACTTGTGCCAGTTGCGTCGAAGAAACTTGTGCCAGTTGCGTCAAACAAACTTGTGCCAGTTGTGTCGAACAAATTTGTGCCAGTTGCGTCGAACAAACTTGTGCCAGTTACGGCGAACAAACTTGTGCCACTTGCGTCGAGAAAACTTGTGCCAGTTGCGTCAAATAAACTTGTGCCAGTTGCATCAAACAAACTTGTGCCAGTTACGGCGAACAAACTTGTGCCAGCTGCGTCGAGAAAAGTTGTGCCAGTTGCGTCAAATAAACTTGTGCCAGTTGCGTCAAACAAACTTGTGCCAGTTGCGTCAAACAAACTTGTGCCAGTTGCGTCAAACAAACTTCTGCCAATTGATTCGAAAAAACTTGTGCCAGTTGCGTTGAACAAACTTGTGCTAGTTGCGTCTAACAAACTTGTGCCAGTTGCGTCAAATAAACTTGTGCCAGTTGCATCAAACAAACTTGTGCCAGTTACGGCGAACAAACTTGTGCCAGCTGCGTCGAGAAAAGTTGTGCCAGTTGCGTCAAATAAACTTGTGCCAGTTGCGTCAAACAAACTTGTGCCAGTTGCGTCAAACAAACTTGTGCCAGTTGCGTCAAACAAACTTGTGCCAGTTGCGTCAAACAAACTTCTGCCAATTGATTCGAAAAAAACTTGTGCCAGTTGCGTTGAACAAACTTGTGCTAGTTGCGTCTAACAAACTTGTGCCAATTGCGTCAAACAAACTTGTGCCAGTTGCGTCGAACAAACTTGTGCCCGATATGGCGAACAAATTTGTGCCAGTTGCTTCGAGAAAACTTGTGCCAGTTGCGTAAAAAAAAACTTGTGCCAGTTGCGTCAAACAAACTTGTGCCAGTTGCGTCAAACAAACTTGTGCCTCTTGCGTCAAACAAACTTGTGCCAGTTGCGTCAAACAAACTTGTACCAATTGAGTCGAAAAAACTTGTGCCTGTTACGTCGAACAAACTTGTGCCAGTTGCGTCTAACAAACTTGTGCCAGTTGCATAAAAAAAAACTTGTGCCAGTTGCTTCAAACAAACTTGTGCCAGTTGCGTCAAACTAACTTGTGCCAGTTGCGTCAAACAAACTTGTGCCAGTTGCGTCAAACAAACTTGTGCCAGTTGCGTAGAAGAACCTTGTGCCAGTTGCATCAAACGAACTTGTGCCAGTTGCGTCAAACAAACTTTTGCCAGTTGCGTCAAACAAACTTGTGCCAGTTGAGTCAAACAAACTTGTGCCAGTTGGGTCGAACAAACTTGTGCCAGTTGCGTTAAACAAACTTGTGCCAGTTGCATCGAACAAACTTGTGCCAGTTGCGTCGAACAAACTTGTGCCAGTTGCGTCGAACAAACTTGCGCCAGTTACGTCAAACAAAACTTGTGCCAGTTGCGTTGAACAAACTTCTGCCAGTTGTGTCAAACAAACCTGTGTCAGTTGCGTAGAACAAACATTTGCCATTTGCGTAGAACAAACTTGTGCCAGTTGTGTCAAACAAACCTGTGCCAGTTGTGTACAACAAACTAGTAAGAGTTGCGTAGAACAAACTTGTGCCAGCTGTGTCGATCAAACTTGTGCCAGTTGCGTAGAACAAACTTGTACCAGTTGCGTCAAACAAACTTATGCCAGTTGAATAGAACAAACTAGTGCCAGTTGCATAGAACAAACTTGTGCCAGTTGCGTAGAACAAACCTGTGCCAGTTGCGTCACACAAACTTGTGCCAGTTGCGTCGAACAAACTTGTGCCAGTTGCGTCGAAGAAACTTGTGCCAGTTGCGACAAACAAACTTGTGCCATTTGCGTTGAACAAACTTGTGCCAGTTGCGTCGAACAAACTTGTGCCAGATATAGCGAACAAACTTGTGTCAGTTGCTTCAAGAAAACTTGTGCCAGTTGCATAGAACAACCTTGTGCCAATTGAGTCCAACAAACTTGTGCTAGTTTGTAGAACAAACTTGTGCCAGTTGCGTCAAACAAACTTATGCCAGTTGCGTAAAACAAACTAGTGCCAGTTGCATAGAACAAACTTGTGCCAGTTGAGTAGAACAAACTTGTGCCAATTGCATTAAACAAACTTGTGCCAGTTGCGTCGAACAAACTTGTGCCAGTTGCGTCGAAGAAACTTGTGCCAGTTGCGTCAAAAAAACTTGTGCCAGTTGCGTTGAACAAACTTGTGCCAGTTGCGTCGAACAAACTTGTGCCAGTTACGGCGAACAAACTTGTGCCACTTGCGTCGAGAAAACTTGTGCCAGTTGCGTCAAATAAACTTGTGCCAGTTGTGTCAAACAAACTTGTGCCAGTTACGGCGAACCAACTTGTGCCAGTTGCGTCGAGAAAAGTTGTGCCAGTTGCGTCAAATAAACTTGTGCCAGTTGAGTCAAACAAACTTGTGCCAGTTGCGTCAAACAAACTTGTGCCAGTTGCGTCAAACAATCTTGTGCCAATTGATTCGAAAAAACTTGTGCCAGTTGCGTTGAACAAACTTGTGCCAGATACGTCTAACAAACTTGTGCCAGTTGCGTCAAACAAACTTGTGCCAGTTGCGTCGAACAAACTTGTGCCAGATATGGCAAACAAACTTGTGCCAGTTGCTTCGAGAAAACTTGTGCCAGTCGCTAAAAAAAAACTTGTGCCAGTTGCGTCAAACAAACTTGTGTCAGTTGTGTCAAACAAACTTGTGCCTCTTGCGTCAAACAAACTTGTGCCAGTTGCATCAAACAAACTTGTACCAATTGAGTCGAAAAAACTTGTGCCTGTTACGTCGAACAAACTTGTGCCAGTTGCGTCTAACAAACTTGTGCCAGTTGCGTCGAACAAACTTGTGCCAGTTGCGTCAAACAAACTTGTGCCAGTTGCGTAGAACAAACTTGTGCCAGTTGCGTAGAAGAACATTGTGCCAGTTGCGTCAAACAAACTTGTGCCAGTTGCGTCAAACAAACTTGTGCCAGTTGCGTTAAACAAACCTGTGCCAGTTGCATCGAACAAACTTGTGCCAGTTGCATCGAAAAAACTTGCGCCAGTTGCGTCGAACAAACTTATGCCAGTTGAGTTGAACAAACTTCTGCCAATTGTGTCAAACAAACTTGTGTCAGTTGCATAGAACAAACTTGTGCCAGTTGCGTCGAACAAACTTGTGTCAGTTGGGTAGAACAAATTTGTGCCAGTTGCGTGAAACAAACTTGTGCCAGTTGCGTCGAACAAACTTGTGTCAGTTGGGTAGAACAAATTTGTGCCAGTTGCGTGAAACAAACTTGTGTCAGTTGGGTAGAACAAACTTGTGCCAGTTGCATAGAACAAACTCGTGCCAGATGCGTAGAACAAACTTGTGCCAGTTGAGTAGAACAAACTTGTGCCAGTTGCATAGAACAAACTTGTGCCAGTTATGTAGAACAAACTTGTGCCATTTGCGTCGAACAAACTTGTGCCAGTTACGGCGAACAAACTTGTGCCAGTTTCGTCGAGAAAACTTGTGCCAGTTGCGTCAAATAAACTTGTGCCAGTTGCGTCAAACAAACTTGTGCCAGTTGCGTCAAACAAACTTGTGCCAGGTGCGTCAAACAAACTTGTTCCAGTTGCGTCCAAAAAAACTTGTTCCAGTTGCGTCAAACAAACTTATGCCAATTGAGTCAAAAAAACTTGTGCCAGTTCCGTTGAACAAACTTGTGCCAGTTGCGTCAAAAAAACTTGGGCCAGTTTCGTCGAACAAACTTGTGTCAGTGGCATCCAACAAACTTGTGCCAGTTGCGTAGAACAAACTTGTGCCAGTTGCGTCAAACAAACTTGTGCCTGTTGCATAGAACAAACTTGTGCCAGTTGCGTAGAACAACCTTGTGCCAGTTGCATCAAACAAACTTGTGCTAGTTTGTAGAACAAACTTGTGCCAGTTGCGTCAAACAAACTTATGCCAGTTGCGTAAAAGAAACTAGTGCCAGTTGCATAGAACAAACTTGTTCCAGTTGAGTAGAACAAACTTGTGCCAATTGCGTCAAACAAACTTGTGCCAGTTCGTCGAACAAACTTGTGCCAGTTGCGTCGAAGAAATTTATGCCAGTTGCGTCACACAAACTTGTGCCAGTTGTGTCGAACAAACTTGTGCCAGTTGCGTCGAACAAACTTGTGCCAGTTACGGCGAACCAACTTGTGCCACTTGCGTCGAGAAAACTTGTGCCAGTTGCGTCAAATAAACTTGTGCCAGTTACGTCAAACAAACTTGTGCCAGTTACGGCGAACAAACTTGTGCCAGTTGCGTCGAGAAAAGTTGTGCCAGTTGCGTCAAACAAACTTGTGCCTCTTGCGTCAAACAAACTTGTGCCAGTTGCGTCAAACAAACTTCTGCCAGTTGCGTCAAACAAACTTGTGCCATTTGATTAAAAAAAACTTGTGCCAGTTGCGTTGAACAAACTTGTGCCAGTTGCATCTAAGAAACTTGTGCCAGTTGCGTCAAACAAACTTGTGCCAGTTGCGTCGAACAAACTTGTGCCAGTTGCATCGAACACACTAGTGCCAGTTGCATAGAACAAACTTGTGCCAGTTGCGTCAAACAAACTTGAGCCAGTTGCGTAGAACAAACTTGTACATGTTGCGTAGAACAACCTTGTGCCAGTTGCGTCAAACAAGCTTGTGCCAGTTGTGTCAAACAAACTGGTGCCAGTTGGTTCGAACAAACTTGTGCCAGTTACGTTAAACAAACTAGTTCCAGTTGCGTTGAACAAACATGTGTCAGTTGCGTCAAACAAACTTGTGCCAGTTGCGTCGAACAAACTTGCGCCAGTTCCGTTGAACAAACTTGTGCCAGTTGCTTAGAACGAACTTGTGCCAGTTGTGTCAAACAAACTTGTGCCGGTTGCATCAAACATACTTGTGCCAGTTGTGTCGAACAAACTTGTGCCAGTTGGGTAGAACAAACATGTGCCAGTTGTGTCAAACAAATTTGTGCCAGTTGCATAGAACACACTAGTGCCAGTTGCATAGAACAAACTTGTGCCAAATGCGTAGAACAAACATTTGCCATTTGCGTAGAACAAACTTGTGCCAGTTGTGTCAAACAAACCTGTGCCAGTTGTGTACAACAAACTAGTAAGAGTTGCGTAGAACAAACTTGTGCCAGTTGTGTCAAACAAAACTGTGCCAGTTTGTACAACAAACTAGTAAGAGTTGCGTAGAACAAACTTGTGCCAGTTGTGTCGAACAAACTTGTGCCAGTTGCGTAGAACAAACTTTTACCAGTTGCGTCAAACAAACTTATGCCAGTTGCATAGAACAAACTAGTGCCAGTTGCATAGAACAAACTTGTCCCAGTTGCGTAGAACAAACTTGTGCCAGTTGCGTCGAAGAAACTTGTGACACTTGCATAGAACAAACTTGTGCCATTTGCGTTGGACAAACTTGTGCCAGTTGCGTCGAACAAACTTGTGCCAGTTGCGTCAAACAAACTTGTGCCTCTTGCGTCAAACAAACTTGTGCCAGTTGTGTAAAAAAAAAACTTGTGCCAGTTGCGTCAAACAAACTTGTGCCAGTTGCGTCAAACAAACTTGTGCCTCTTGCGTCAAACAAACTTGTGCTAGTTGCGTCAAACAAACTTGTGCCAATTGATTCGAAAAAACTTGTGCCAGTTGCGTTGAACAAACTTGTGCCAGTTGCGTCTAACAAACTTGTGCCAGTTGCGTCAAAAAAAACTTGTGCCAGTTGAATCGAACAAACTTGTGCCAGATATGGCGAACATACTTGTGCCAGTTGCTTCGAGAAAACTTGTGCCAGTTGCGTAAAAAAAAACTTGTGCCAGTTGCGTCAAACAAACTTGTGCCAGTTGCGTCAAACAAACTTGTGCCTCTTGCGTCAAACAAGCTTGTGCCAGTTGCGTCAAACAAACTTGTACGAATTGAGTCGAAAAAACTTGTGCCTGTTACGTCGAACAATCTTGTGCCAGTTGCGTCTAACAAACTTGTGCCAGTTGCGTCAAAAAAAACTTGTGCCAGTTGCGTCAAACAAACTTGTGCCAGTTGCGTCAAACAAACTTGTGCCAGTTGCGTCAAACAAACTTATGCCAGTAGCGTCAAACAAACTTGTGCCAGTTGCGTAGAAAAACCTTGTGCCAGTTGCGTCAAACGAACTTGTGCCAGTTGCGTCAAACAAACTTTTGCCAGTTGCGTCAAACAAACTTGTACCAGTTAAGTCAAACAAACTTTTGCCAGTTGGGTCGAACAAACTTGTGCCAGTTGCGTTAAACAAACTTGTGCCAGTTGCATCGAACAAACTTTTGCCAGTTGCGTCGATCAAACTTGTGCCAGTTGCGTCGAACAAACTTGCGCCAGTTACGTCAAACAAAATTGTGCCAGTTGTGTTGAACAAATTTCTGCCAGTTGTGTCAAATAAACTTGTGTCAGTTGCGTAGAACAAACATTTGCCATTTGCGTAGAACAAACTTGTGCCAGTTGTGTCAAACAAACCTGTGCCCTTTGTGTACAACAAACTAGTAAGAGTTGCGTAGAACAAACTTGTGCCAGTTGTGTTGAACAAACTTGTGCCAGTTGCGTAGAACAAACTTGCACCATTTGCATCAAACAAACTTATGCCAGTTGCACAGAACAAACTAGTGCCAGTTGCATAGAACAAACTTGTGCCAGTTCGTCGAACAAACTTGTGCCAGTTGCGTCGAAGAAACTTGTGCCAGTTGCGACAAACAAACTTGTGCCATTTGCGTTGAACAAACTTGTGCCAGTTGCGTCGAACAAACTTGTGCCAGATATGGCGAACAAACTTGTGCCAGTTGCTTCGAGAAAACTTGTGCCAGTTGCGTAGAACAACCTTGTGCCAGTGGAGTCGAACAACCTTGTGCTAGTTGGTAAAACAAACTTGTGCCAGTTGCGTCAAACAAACTTATGTCAGTTGGGTAGAACAAACTTGTGCCAGTTGCGTCAAACAAACATGTTCCAGTTGCGTAGAACAAACTAGTGCCAGTTGCATAGAACAAACTTGTGCCAGATGCGTCAAACAAACTTGTGCCAGTTGTGTAGAACAAACTTGTGCCTGTTGCATAGAACAAACTTGTGCCAGTTATGTAGAACAAACTTGTGCCAGTTGCGTCGAACAAACTTGTGCCAGTTGCGTCAAAGAAACTTGTGCCAGTTACGGCGAACAAACTTATGCCACTTGCGTCAAATAAACTTGTGCCAGTTGCGTCAAACAAACTTGTGCCAGTTGGGTCGAACAAACTTGTGCCAGTTGCGTTAAACAAACTTGTGCCAGTTGCATCGAACAAACTTGTGCCAGTTGCGTCGAACAAACTTGTGCCAGTTGCGTCTAACAAACTTGCGCCAGTTGCGTCAAACAATTTTGTGCCAGTTGCGTTGAACAAACTTCTGCCAGTTGTGTCAAACAAACTTGTGTCAGTTGCGTAGAACAAACTTGTGCCAGTTGCGTCGAACAAACTTGTGTCAGTTGCGTAGAACAAACTTGTGCCAGTTACGTAGAACAAACTTGTGCCAGTTGCGTAGAATAAACTTGTGCCAGTTGCGTAGAACAAACTTGTGCAAGTTGCATAGAACGAACTTGTGCCAGTAGTGTAGAACATACTTTTGCCAGTTGCGTCGAGAAAAGTTGTGCCAGTTGCGTCAAATAAACTTGTGCCAGTTGAGTCAAACAAACTTGTGACAGTTGCATCAAACAAACTTGTACCAGTTGCGTCAAACAAACTTGTGCCAATTGAGTCGAAGAAACTTGTGCCAGTTGCGTCGAACAAACTTTTGCCAGTTGCATCTAACAAACTTGTGCCAGGTGCGTCAAACAAACTTGTGCCAGTTGCGGCGAACAAACTTGTGCCAGTTGCATCGAACAAACTTGTGCCAGTTGCGTAGAACAAACTTGTGCCAGTTGCGTCAAACAAACTTGTGCCAGTTGCGTAGAACAAACTTGTTCCAGTTGCGTAGAACAGCCTTGTGCCAGTTGCGTCAAACAAACTTGTGCTAGTTGCGTCAAACAAACTTGAGCCAGTTGCGTCAAACAAAGTTGTGCCAGTGGTGTCAAACAAACTTTTGCCAGAAGGTTCGAACAAACTTTTGCCAGTTGCGTCCAATAAACTTGTACTAGTTGCGTCGAAGAAACTTGTGCCAGTTGCGTCGAACAAACTTGTACCAGTTGCGTAGAACAAACTTGTGCCAGTTGCGTCAAACAAACTTATGCCAGTTGCATAGAACAAACTAGTGCCAGTTGCATAGAACAAACTTGTGCCAGTTGCGTAGAACAAACTTGTGCCAGTTGCGTCAAACAAACTTGTGCCAGTTGCGTCGAACAAACTTGTGCCAGTTGCGTCGAAGAAACTTGTGCCAGTTGCGTCAAACAAACTTGTGCCAGTTGCGTCGAACATACTTGTGCCAGTTGCGTCGTACAAACTTGTGCCAGTTACATTAAACAAACTTGTGCCAGTTGCGTCGAGAAAACTTATGCCATTTCCGTCAAAAAAAACTTGTGCCAGTTGTGTAAAACAAACTTGTGCCAGTTGCATCACACAAACTTGTGCCTCTTGCGTCAAACAAACTTGTGCCAGTTGCGTCAAGGAAACTTGTGCCAGTTGCGTTGAACAAACTTGTGCCAGTTGTGTCCAACAAACTTGTGTCACTTGCATATAACAAACTTGTGCCAGTTGCGTCAAAAAAACTTGTGCCAGTTGCGTGAAACAAACTTGTGCCAGTTGCGTCGAACAAACCTGTGCCAGTTACGGCGAACAAACTTGTGCCAGTTGAGTTGAGAAAACTTGTGCCAGTTGCGTCAAATAAACTTGTGCCAGTTGCGTCAAACAAACTTGTGCAAGTTGCGTCAAACAAACTTGTGCAAGTTGCGTCAAACAAACTTGCGCCAGTTGCGCCAAACAAACTTGTGCCAATTGAGTCGAAAAAACTTGTGCCAGTTACGTCGAACAAACTTGTGCCAGTTGCATCTAACAAACATGTGCCAGTTGGGTCAAACAAACTTGGGCCAGTTGCGTCAAACAAACTTGTGCCAGTTGCGTCAAACAAACTTGTGCCAGTTGGGTCGAACAAACTTGTGCCAGTTGCGTCAAACAAACGTGTGCCAGAAGCATCGAACAAACTTGTGCGAGTTGCGTTGAACAAACTTGTGCCAGTTGCGTCGAACAAACTTGCGCCAGTTGCGTCAAACAAACTTGTGCCAGTTGCATTGAACAAACTTGTGCCAGTTGTGTCCAACAAACTTGTGTCACTTGCGTAGAACAAACTTGTGCCAGTTGCGTCGAACAAACTTGTGTCAGTTGGGTAGAACAAACTTCTGCCAGTTCCGTGAAACAAACTTGTGCCAGTTGCGTAAAACAAACTAGTGTCAGTTGGATAGAACAAACTTGTGCCAGATGCGTAGAATAAACTTGTGCCAGTTGCGTAGAAAAAACTTGTGCCAGTTGCGTAGAACAAACTTGTGCCAGATGCGTAGAACAAACGTGTGCCAGTTGCGTAGAACAAACTTGTGCCAGTTGCGTAGAACAAACTTGTGCCAGTTGCGTAGAACAAACTTGTGCCAGTTGCGTCGAACAATCTTGTGGCAGTTGCGTAGAACAAACGTGTGCAAGTTGCATAGAACAAACTTGTGCCAGTTGTGTAGAACATACTTGTGCCAGTTGCGCCGAGAAAAGTTGTGCCAGTTGCGTCAAATAAACTTGTGCCAGTTGCGTCAAAAAAACTTGTGCCAGTTAAGTCAAACAAACTTGTGACAGTTGCATCAAACAAACTTGTGCCAGTTGCGTCAAACAAACTTGTGCCAATTGAGTCGAAGAAACTTGTGCCAGTTGCGTCGAACAAACTTGTGCCAGCTGCGTCTAACAAACTTGTGCCAGTTGCGTCAAACAAACTTGGGCTAGTTGCATCGAACAAACTTGTGCCAGTTGCGCCAAACAAACTCGTGCCAGTTGTGTCAAACAAACTTGTGCCAGTTGCGTCAAACAAACTTGTACAAGTTGCGAAAACAAACTTGTGCCAGTTGCGTCAAACAAACTTGTGCCAGATGTGTTGAAGAAACTTGTGCCAGTTGGGTCGAACAAACTTGTGCCAGTTGCGTCGAACAAACTTGAGCCAGTTGTGTCGAACAAACTTGTGCCAGTTGCGTCGAACAAACTTGTGCCAGTTGCGTCGAACAAACTTGTGCCAGTTGCGTCCAACAAAATTGTGCCTTTTGCGTAGAACAAACTTGTGCCAGTTGCTTCCAACAGACTTGTGCCAGTTGCGTAGAACAAACTTGTGCCAGTTGCATCAAACAAACTTATGGCAGTTGCGTAGAACAAACTAGTGACAGTTGCATACAACAAACTTGTGCCAGTTGCGTATAACAAACTTGTGCCAGTTGCGTAGAACAAACTTGCGCCAGTTACGTAGAACAAACTTGAGCCAGTTGTGTAGAACAAACTTGTGCCAGTTGTGTAAAACAAACTTGTGCCAGTTACTTCGAACAAACTTGTGCCAGTGGCGTCGAACAAACTTGTGCCAGTTACGGCGAACACACTTGTGCCAGTTGCGTCGAGAAAACTTGTGCCAGTTGCTTCAAAAAAACTTGTGCCAGTTGCGTCAAACAAACTTGTGCCAGTTACGTCGAACAAACTTGTGCCAGTTACGGCGAACAAACTTGTGCCAGTTGCGTCGAGCAAACTTGTGCCAGTTGCGTCAAATAAACTTTTGCCAGTTGCGTCAAACAAACTTGTACCAGTTGCGTCAAACAAACATGTGCCAGTTGCGTCAAACAAACTTGTGCCAATTGAGTCGAAAAAACTTCTGAAAGTTACCTCGAACAAACTTGTGCCAGTTGCGTCTAACAAACTTGTGCCAGTTGCGTCGAAAAAACTTGGGCCAGTTGCGTCGAACAAACTTGTGCCAGTTGCGTCAAACAAACTTCTGCCAGTTGCGTCAAACAGACTTGTGCCAGTTGGGTCGAACAAACTTGTGCCAGTTGTGTTAAACAAACTTATGCCAGTTGCATTGAACAAACTTGTGCCAGTTGCGTCGAACAAACTTGTGCCAGTTGCGCCGAACAAACTTGCGCCAGTTGCGTCAAACAAACTGGTGCCAGTTGCGTTGAACAAACTTCTGCCAGTTGTGTCAAACAAACTTGTGTCAGTTGCGTAGAACAAACTTGTGCCAAATGCGTTGAACAAACTTGTGTCAGTTGGGTAGAATAAACTTGTGCCAGTTGCGTCAAACAAACTTGTGCCAGTTGCGTCAAACAAACATGTGCCAGTTGCGTCAAACAAACTTGTGCCAATTGAGTCGAAAAAACTTGTGAAAGTTACCTCGAACAAACTTGTGCTAGTTGCGTCTAACAAACTTGTGCCAGATGCGTCAAAAAAACTTGGGCCAGTTGCATCGAACAAACTTGTGCCAGTTGCGTCAAACAAACTTCTGCCAGTTGCGTCAAACAGACTTGTGCCAGTTGGGTCGAACAAACTTGTGCCAGTTGTGTTAAACAAACTTGTGCCAGTTGCATCGAACAAACTTGTGCCAGTTGCGTCGAACAAACTTGTGCCAGTTGCGCCGAACAAACTTGCGCCAGTTGCGTCAAACAAACTGGTGCCAGTTGCGTTGAACAAACTTCTGCCAGTTGTGTCAAACAAACTTGTGTCAGTTGCGTAGAACAAACTTGTGCCAAATGCGTCGAACAAACTTGTGTCAGTTGGGTAGAATAAACTTGTGCCAGTTGCATCAAACAAACTTGTGCCAGTTGTGTAGAACAAATTAGTGCCAGTTGGATAGAACAAACTTGTGCCAGATGCGTAGAATAAACTTGTGCCAGTTGCGTAGAACAAACTTGTGCCAGTTGCATCGAACAAACTTGTGCCAGTTGCGTCGAACAAACTTGTGCCAGTTGTGCCGAACAAACTTGCGCCAGTTGCGTCAAACAAACTGGTGCCAGTTGCGTTGAACAAACTTCTGCCAGTTGTGTCAAACAAACTTGTGTCAGTTGCGTAGAACAAACTTGTGCCAAATGCGTCGAACAAACTTGTGTCAGTTGGGAAGAATAAACTTGTGCCAGTTGCATCAAACAAACTTGTGCCAGTTGTGTAGAACAAATTAGTGCCAGTTGGATAGAACAAACTTGTGCCAGATGCGTAGAATAAACTTGTGCCAGATGTGTAGAACAAACTTGTGCCAGTTGCGTAGAACAAACATATGCCAGTTGTGTAGAACTAACTTGTGCCAGTTGTGTCGAACAAACTTGTGCCAGATGCGTAGAACAAACTTGTGCCAGTTACGTAGAACAAATTTGTGCCAGTTGCGTAGAACAAACTTGTGCCAGTTGCGTAGAACAAACTTGTGCCAGTTGCGTAGAACAAACTTGTGCCAGTTGCGTAGAACAAACTTGTGCAAGTTGCATAGAACAAACTTGTGCCAGTTGTGTAGAACATACTTGTGCCAATTGCGTCGTGAAAAGTTGTGCCAGTTGCGTCAAATAAACTTGTGCCAGTTGCGCCAAACAAACTTGTGCCAGGTGAGTCAAACAAACTTGTGACAGTTGCATCAAACAAACTTGTACCAGTTGCGTCAAACAAACTTGTGCCAATTGAGTCGAAGAAACTTGTGCTAGTTGCGTTGAACAAACTTGTGCCAGTTGAGTCGAAGAAACTTGTGCCAGTTGCATCGAACATAGTTGTGCCAGTTGCGTAGAACAAACTTATGCCAGTTGCGTCAAACAAACTTGTCCCAGTTGCGTAGAACAAACTTGTGCCAGTTGCGTAGAACAACCTTGTGCCAGTTGCGTCAAACAAACTTGTGCTAGCTGCGTCAAACAAACTTGTGCCAGTTGCGTCGAACAAACTTTTGCCAGTTGTGTCAAACAAACTTTTGCCAGTTGGTTAGAACAAACTTTTGCCAGTTGCGTCCAACAAACTTGTACCAGTTGCGTCGAAGAAACTTGTGCCAGTTGCGTCGAACAAACTTGTACCAGTTGCGTACAACAAACTTGTGCCAGTTGCGTCAAACAAACTTATGCCAGTTGCATTGAACAAACTAGTGCCAGTTGCATAGAACAAACTTGTGCCAGTTGCGTAGAACAAACTTGTGCCAGTTGCGTAGAACAAACATGTGCCAGTTGCGTCAAAAAAAACTTGTGCCAGTTGCGTCGAAGAAACTTGTGCCAGTTGTGTCAAACAAACTTGTGTCAGTTGCGTCGTACATACATGTGCCAGTTGCGTCGAACAAACTTGTGCCAGTTACATTAAACAAACTTGTGCCAGTTGCGTCGAGAAAACTTTTGCTAGTTGCGTTAAAAAAAACTTGTGCCAGTTGCGTCAAACAGACTTGTGCCAGTTGCGTCACACAAACTTGTGCCTCTTGCGTCAAACAAACTTGTGCCAGTTGCGTCGAACAAACTTGTGCCAATTGACTCGAAAAAACTTGTGCCTGTTACGTCGAACAAACTTGTGCCAGTTGCGTCTAACAAACTTGTGCCAGTTACGTCAAATAAACTTGTGCCAGTTGCGTCGAACAAACTTGTGCCAGTTGCATAGAACAAACTTGTGCCAGTTGTGTAGAACAAACTTGTGCCAGTTGCGTAGAAGAACCTTGTGCCAGTTGCTTCAAACAAACTTGTGCCAGTTGCGTCAAACAAACTTGTGCCAGTTGCGTCGAACAAACTTGTGCCAGTTGCGTCAAACAAACTTGTGCCAGTTGCGCCAAACAAACTTGTGACAGTTCCGTCAAACAAACTTGTGCCAGTTGAGTCAAACAAACTTGTACAAGTTGCGAAAACAAACTTATGCCAGTTGCATCAAACAATCTTGTGCCAGATGTGTTGAACAAACATGTGCCAGTTGCATCGAACAAACTTGTGCCTGTTGCGTCGAACAAACTTGTGCCAGTTGCGTCGAACAAACTTGTGCCAGTTGCGTCAAACAAACTTGTGCCAGTTGCGTCGAACAAACTTGTGCCAGTTGCGTCAAACAAACTTGAGCCAGTTGCGTCCAACAAACTTGTGACAGTTGAGTAGAAGAAACTTGTGCCAGTTGTGTCCAAAAAACTTGTGCCATTTGCGTAAAACACTCTTGTGCCATTTGTGTCAAACAAACTTATGCCAGTTGCATACAACAAACTTGTGCCAGTTGCGTAGAACAAACTTGTGCCAGTTGCATAGAACAAACTTGTGCCAGTTGCATAGAACAAATTAGTGCCAGTTGCGTCAAAAAAACTTGTGCCAGTTGCTTCGAACAAACTTGTGCCAGTCACGGCGAAGAAACTTTTGCCATTTGCGTCGAGAAAACTTGTGCCAATTGCGTCAAAAAAACTTGTGCCAGTTGCGTCAAACAAACTTGTGCCAGTTGCGTCGAACAAACCTGTGCCAGTTACGGCGAACAAACTTGTGCCAGTTGCGTCGAGAAAACTTGTGCCAGCTGCGTCAAATAAACTTGTGCCAGTTGCGTCAAACAAACTTGTGCAAGTTGCGTCAAACAAACTTGTGCCAATTTAGTCGAAAAAACTTGTGCCAGTTACGTCGAACAAACTTGTGCCAGTTGCATCAAACAAACTTGGGCCAGTTGCGCCGAACAAACTTGTGCCAGTTGCATCGAACAAACTTCTGCCAGTTGCATCAAACAAACTTGTGCCAGTTGCATCAAACAAACTTGTGCCAGTTGCGTAGAACAAACTTGTGCCACTTTTGTAGAACAACCTTGTGCCAGTTGCGTCAAACAAACTTGTGCCAGTTGTGTCAAACAAACTTGTGCCAGTTGCGTCGAACAAACTTGTGCTAGTTGCGTCAAACAAACTTGTGCCAGTTGAGTCGAACAAACTTGTGCCAGTTGCGTTAAACAAACTTGTGCCAGTTGCATCGAACAAACTTGTGCCAGTTGCGTCGAACAAACTTTTGGCAGTTGCGTCGAACAAACGTCCGCCAGTTGCGTCAAACAAACTTGTGCCAGTTGCGTTGAACAACCTTCTGCCAGTTGTGTCAAACAAACTTGTGTCAGTTGCGTAGAACAAACTTGTGCCAGTTGCGTAGAACAAACTTGTGCCAGTTGCATAGAGCAAACTTGTGCCAGATGCGTAGAACAAACTTGTGCCAGATGCGTAGAACAAACTTGTGCCAGTTGCTTAGAACAAACTTGTGCCAGTTGCGTCGAATAAACTTGTGCCAGTTGCGTAGAACAAACTTGTGCCAGTTGCGTAGAACAAACTTGTGCAAGTTGCATAGAACAAACTATTGCCAGTTGCATACAACAAACTTGTGCCAGTTGCGTAGAACAAACTTGTGCCAGTTGCGTAGAACAAACTTGTGCCAGTTGCATAGAACAAATTAGTGCCAGTTGTGTCAAACAAACTTGTGACAGTTGTTTCAAACAAACTTGTGCCAGTGGCGTCGAGCAAACTTGTGCCAGTTACGGCGAACAAACTTGTCCCAGTTGCGTCGAGAAAAGTTGTGCCAGTTGCGTCAAAAAAACTTGTGCCATTTGCGTCAAACAAACTTGTGCCAGTTGCATCGAACAAACCTGTGCCAGTTACAGCGAACAAACTTGTGCCAGTTGCTTCAAATAAACTTGTGCCAGTTGCGTCAAACAAACTTGTGCAAGTTGCGTCAAACAAACTTGTGCCAGTTATGTCAAACAAACTTGTGCCAATTGAGTCGAAAAAACTCGTGCCAGTTACCTCAAACAAACTTGTGCCAGTTGGGTCGAACAAACTTGTGCCAGTTGCGTTAAACAAACTTGTGCCAGTTGCATCGAACAAACTTGTGCCAGTTGCATCGAAAAAACTTGTGCCAGTTGTGTCAAACAAACTTTTGTCAGTTGCGTAGAACAAACTTGTGCCAGATGCGTCGAACAAACTTGTGTCAGTTGGGTAGAACAAACTTGTGCCAGTTGCATGAAACAAACTTGTGCCAGTTGCGTAAAACAAACTAGTGTCAGTTGGATAGAACAAACTTGTGCCAGATGCGTAGAATAAACTTGTGCCAATTGCGTAGAATAAACTTGTGCCAGTTGCGTAGAACAAACTTGTGCCAGTTACGTAGAACAAACTTCTGCCAGTTGCATAGAACAAACTTGTGCCAGATGCGTAGAACAAACTTGTGCCAGTTGCGTAGAACAAAATTGTGCCAGTTGCGTAGAACAAACTTGTGCCAGTTGCGTAGAACAAACTTGTGCCAGTTGCGTAGAACAAAGTTGTGCCAGTTGCGTAGAACAAACTTGTGCAAGTTGCATAGAACAAACTTGTGCCATTTTTGTAGAACATACTTTTGCCAGTTGCGCCGAGAAAAGTTGTGCCAGTTGCGTCAAATAAACTTGTGCCAGTTGCGTCAAACAAACTTTTGCCAGTTGAGTCAAACAAACTTGTGACAGTTGCGTCAAACAAACTTGGGCTAGTTGCGTCGAACAAACTGGTACCAGTTGCGCCAAACAAACTTGTGCCAGTTGTGTCAAACAAACTTGTGCCAATTGAGTCGAAGAAACTTGTGCCAGTTGCGTCGAACAAACTTGTGGCAGTTGCGTCTAACAAACTTGTGCCAGTTGCGTCAAACAAACTTGGGCTAGTTGCGTCGAACAAACTGGTGCCAGTTGCGCCAAACAAACTTGTGCCAGTTGCGTCAAACAAACTTGTGCCAGTTGCGTCAAACAAACTTGTACAAGTTGCGAAAACAAACTTGTGCCAGTTGCGTCAAACAAACTTGTGCCAGATGTGTTGAACAAACTTGTGCCAGTTGCGTCGAACAAACTTGTGCCAGTTGCGTCGAACAAACTTGTGCCAGTTGCGTCAAACAAACTTGTGCCAGTTGCGTCGAACAAACTTGTGCCAGTTGCGTCAAACAAAATTGTGCCAGTTGCGTAGAACAAACTTGTACCAGTTGCGTCCAACAAACTTGTGCCAGTTGCGTAGAACAAACTTGTGCCAGTTGCGTCAAACAAACTTCTGCCAGTTGCGTAGAACAAACTAATGCCAGTTGCATACAACAAACTTGTGCCAGTTGAATATAACCAACTTGTGCCAGTTGCGTAGAACAAACTTGTGCCAGTTGCATAGAACAAACTTTTGCCAGTTGCATAGAACAAACTTGTGCCAGTTGCGTCAAACAAACTTGTGCCAGTTGCTTCGAACAAACTTGTGCCAGTGCGTCGAACAAACTTGTGCCAGTTACGGCGAACAAACTTGTGCCAGTTGCTTCGAGAAAACTTTTGCCAGTTGCGTCAAAAAACTTGTGCCAGTTGCGTCAAACAAACTTGTGCCAGTTGCGTCGAACAAACTTGTGCCAGTTACGGTGAACAAACTTGTGCCAGTTGCATCGAGAAAACTTGTGCCAGTTGCGTCAAATAAACTTGCGCCAGTTGCGTCAAACAAACTTGTGCCAGTTGCGTCAAACAAACTTGTGCCAGTTGTGTCAAACAAACTTGTGCCAGTTGCGTCAAACAAACTTGTGTCAGTTGCGTAGAACATCCTTGTGCCAGTCGCGTCAAACAGACATGTGCCAGTTGTGTCAAACAAACTTGTGCCAGTTGCGTCAAACAAACTTGTGCCAGTTGCGTCAAACAAACTTATGCCAGTTGGGTCGAACAAACTTGTGCCAGTTGTGTTAAAAAAAATGTGCCAATTGCATTGAACAAACTTGTGCAAGTTGCGTCGAACAAACTTGTGCCAGTTGCGTCGAACAAACTTGCGCCAGTTTTGTTCAAACAAACTTGTGCCAGTTGCGTTGAACAAACTTCTGCCAGTTGTGTCAAACAAACTTGTGTCAGTTGCGTAGAACAAACTTGTGCCAGTTGTGTAGAACAAACTTGTGCCAGTTGCATAGAACAATCTTGTGCCAGTTGCATAGAGCAAACTTGTGCCAGATGCGTAGAACAAACTTGTGCCAGTTGCGTAGAACAAACTTGTGCCAGTTGCGTAGAACAAACTTGTGCCAGTTGCGTAGAATAAACTTGTGCCAGTTGCATAGAACAAACTTGTGCCAGTTGCATAGAACAAACTTGTGCAAGTTGCATAGAACAAACTTGGGCCAGTTGTGTAGAACATACTTGTGCCAGTTGCGTCGAGAAAAGTTGTGCCAGTTGCGTCAAATAAACTTGTGCCAGTTGCGTCAAACAAACTTGTGCCAGTTGAGTCAAACAAACTTGTGACAGTTGCGTCGAACAAACTTGTGCCAGTTGCGTCAAACAAACTTGTGCCAGTTGCGGCAAACAAACTTGTGCCAGTTGAGTCAAACAAACTTGTGACAGTTGCGTCGAACAAACTTGTGCCAGTTGCGACAAACAAACTTGGGCCAGTTGCGGCGAACAAACTTGTGCCAGTTGCATCGAACAAACTTGTGCCAGTTGCGTAGAACAAACTTGTGCCAGTTGCGTCAAACAAACTTGTGCCAGTTGCGTAGAACAAACTTGTGCCAGTTGCGTAGAACAACCTTGTGCTAGTTGCAACAAACAAATTTGTGCTAGTTGCGTCAAACAAACTTGTGCCAGTTGCGTCGAACAAACTTGTGCCAGTTGTGACAAACAAACTTTTGCCAGTTGGTTCGAACAAACATTTGCCAGTTGCTTCCAACAAACTTGTACCAGTTGCGTCGAAGAAACTTGTGCCAGTTGCGTCGAACAAACTTGTACCAGTTGCGTAGAAGAACCTTGTGCCAGTTGCCTCAAACGAACTTGTGCCAGTTGCGTCAAACAAACTTTTGCCAGTTGCGTCGAACAAACTTGTGCCAGTTGCGTCGAACAAACTTGTGCCAGTTGCGTAGTACAACCTTGTGCCAGTTGCGTCAAACAAATTTGTGCTAGTTGCATCAAACAAACTTGTGCCAGTTGCGTCGAACAAACTTGTGCCAGTTGTGTCAAACAAACTTTTGCCAGTTGGTTCGAACATACTTTTGCCAGTTGCGTCCAACAATCTTCTACCAGTTGCGTCGAAGAAACTTGAGCCAGTTGCGTCGAACAAACTTGTACCAGTTGCGTAGAAGAACCTTGTGCCAGTTGCGTCAAACGAACTTGTGCCAGTTGCGTCAAACAAACTTTTGCCAGTTGCATCGAACAAACTTGTGCCAGTTGCGTCGAACAAACTTGTGCCAGTTGTGTCGACCAAACTTGTGCCAGTTGCGTCAAAAAAACTTGTGCCAGTTGTGTCGACCAAACTTGTGCCAGTGGCATCCAACAAACTTGTGCCAGTTGCGTAGAACAAACTTATGCCAGTGGCAACCAACAAACTTGTGCCAGTTGCGCAGAACAACCTTGTGCCAGTTGCGCCAAACAAACTTGTGCCAGTTGCGTAGAACAAACTTGTGCCAGTTGCGTAGAACAACCTTGTGCTAGTTGCGTCGAACAAACTTGTGCTATTTTTCAGAACAAACTAGTACCAGTTGCGTCAAACAAACTTATGCCAGTTGCGTAAAACAAACTAGTGCCAGTTGCATGGAACAAACTTGTGCCAGTTGAGTAGAACAAACTTGTGCCAATTGCGTCAAACAAACTTGTGCCAATTGCGTCAAACAAACTTGTGCCAGTTGCGTCGAAGAAACTTGTGCCAGTTGCGTCAAACAAACTTGTGCCAGTTGCGTCGAACAAAATTGTGCCAGTTGCGTCGAACAAACTTGTGCCAGTTACGGCGAACCAACTTGTGCCACTTGCGTCGAGAAAACTTGTGCCAGCTGCGTCAAATAAACTTGTGCCAGTTGCGTCAAACAAACTTGTGCCAGTTACGGCGAACAAACTTATGCTAGTTGCGTCGAGAAAAGTTGTGCCAGTTGCGTCAAATAAACTTGTGCCAGTTGCGTCAAACAAACTTGTGCCAGATGCGTCAAACAAACCTGTGCCAGTTGCGTCAAACAAACTTGTGCCAGTTGCGTCAAACAAACTTGTGCCAATTGATTAAAAAAAACTTGTGCAGTTGCGTTGAACAAACTTGTGCCAATTGCGACGAACAAACTTGTGCCAGTTGCATTGAACAAACTTGTGCCAGTTGCATCGAACAAACTAGTGCCAGTTGCATAGAACAATCTTGTGCCAGTTGCGTCAAACAAACTTGTGCCAGTTGCGTAGAACA
Source organism: Macrobrachium rosenbergii (assembly GCA_039081455.1). Lineage (NCBI taxonomy): Eukaryota > Metazoa > Arthropoda > Malacostraca > Decapoda > Palaemonidae > Macrobrachium > Macrobrachium rosenbergii. The sequence goes on along the minus strand of JANJGK010000196.1, from coordinate 1,000,645 downwards.
AACTTGTACATGGTGCGTAGAACAACCTTGTGCCACTTTCGTCAAACAAACTTGTGCCAGTTGCGTCAAACAAACTTGTGCCTCTTGCGTCAAACAAACTTGTGCCAGTTGCGTCAAACAAACTTGTACCAATTGAGTCGAAAAAACTTGTGCCTGTTACATCGAACAAACTTGTGCCAGTTGCGTCTAACAAACTTGTGCCAGTTGCGTCAAACAAACTTGTGCCAGTTGCGTCAAACAAACTTGTGTCAGTTGCGTCAAACAAATTTGTGAAAGGTGCGTAGAACAAACTTGTGCCAGTTGCATCAAACAAACTTGTGCTAGTTGCGTAGAAGAACCTTGTGCCAGTTGCTCCAAACGAACTTGTGCCAGTTGCGTCAAACAAACTTTTGCCAGTTGCGTCGAACAAACTTGTGCCAGTTGCGTCGAACAAACTTGCGACAGTTGCGTCAAACAAACTTGTGCCAGTTGCGTTGAAAAAACTTCTGCCAGTTGTGTCAAACAAACTTGTGTCAGTTGCGTAGAACAAACTTGTGCCAGTTGCGTCGAACAAACTTCTGTCAGTTGGGTATAACAAAGTTGTGCCAGTTGCGCCAAACAAACTTGTGCCAGTTGCGTAGAACAAACTAGTGCCAGTTGCATAGAACAAACTTGTGCCAGATGGGTAGAACAAACTTGTGCCAGTTGCGTAGAACAAACTTGTGCCATTGCATAGAACAAACTTGTGCCAGTTATGTAGAACAAACTTGTGCCAGTTGCGTCGAACAAACTTGTGCAAGTTGTGTCAAACAAACTTTTGCCAGTTGCATCAAAAAAACTTGGGCCAGTTTCGTCGAACAAACTTGTGCCAGTGGCATCCAACAAACTTGTGCCAGTTGCGTAGAACAACCTTGTGCCAGTTGCGTAAAACAAACTAGTGCCAGTTGCATAGAACAAACTTGTGCCAGTTGAGTAGAACAAACTTGTGCCAATTGCATCAAACAAACTTGTGCCAGTTGCGTCGAAGAAACTTGTGCCAGTTGCGTCGAAGAAACTTGTGCCAGTTGCATACAACAAACTTGTGCCAGTTGCGTCGAACAAACTTGTGCCAGTTGCGTCGGAAAAACTTGTGCCAGTTACGGCGAACAAACTTGTGCCACTTGCGTCGAGAAACTTGTGCCAGTTGCGTCAAATAAACTTGTGCCAGTTGTGTCAAACAAACTTGTGCCAGTTACGGCGAACAAACTTGTGCCACTTGCGTCGAGAAACTTGTGCCAGTTGGGTCAAATAAACTTGTGCCAGTTGTGTCAAACAAACTTGTGCCAGTTATGGCGAACAAACTTGTGCCAGTTGCGTCGAGAAAAGTTGTGCCAGTTGCGTCAAATAAACTTGTGCCAGTTGCGTCAAACAAACTTGTGCCAGTTGCGTCAAACAAACTTGTGCCAGTTGCGTCAAACAAACTTGTGCCAGTTGATTCGAAAAAACTTGTGCCAGTTGCGTTGAACAAACTTGTGCCAGTTGCATCTAACAAACTTGTGCCAGTTGCGTCTAACAAACTTGTGCCAGTTGCGTCGAACAAACTTGTGCCAGTTGCATCGAACAAACTAGTGCCAGTTGCATAGAACAAACTTCTGCCAGTTGCGTCAAACAAACTTGTGCCAGTTGCGTAGAACAAACTAGTACGTGTTGCGTAGAACAACCTTGTGCCAGTTGCGTCAAACAAACTTGTGCCAGTTGCGTCAAACAAACTTGTGCATGTTGCGTCGAACAAACTTGTACCAGTTGTGTGAAACAAACTTGTGCCAGTTGGGTCAAACAAACTTGTGCCAGTTATGTTAAAAAAAACTTGTACCAGTTGCGTCGTACAAATTTGTGCCAGTTGCGTCGAACAAACTTGTGCCAGTTGCGTCGAACAAACTTGCGCCAGTTCCGTCGAACAAACTTGTGCTAGTTGATTAGAACAAACTTGTGCCAGTTGTGTCAAACAAACTTGTGCCAGTTGTGTAGAACAAACTTGTGCCAGTTGTGTAGAACAACCTTGTGCCAGTTGCGTCGAAAAAACTTGTGCCAGTTGGGTAGAACAAACATGGGCCAGTTGCGTCAAACAAATTTGTCCCAGTTGCGTAGAACAAACTAGTGCCAGTTGCATAGAACAAACTTGTGCCAGATGCGTAGAACAAACTTTTGCCATTTGCGTAGAACAAACTTGTGCCAGTTGTGTCAAACAAACTTGTGCCAGTTGTGTACAACAAACTTGTGCCAGTTATGTAGAACAAACTTGTGCCTGTTTCATCAAACAAACTTGTGCCAGTTGCGTCAAACAAACTTGTGCCAGTTGCATAGAACAAACTTGTGCCAGTTGCATAGAACAACCTTGTGCCAGTTGCGTCAAAAAAACTTGTGCCAGTTGCGTCAAACAGACTTGTGCCAGTTGCGTCAAATAAACTTGTGCCAGTTGCGTCGAACGAACTTTTGCTAGTTGCGTCGAACAAACTTGTGCCAGTTGCGTCTAAGAAACTTGTGCCAGTTGCGTCAAACAAACTTGTGCCAGTTGCGTCAAAAAAAAACTTGTGCCAGTTGCATAGAACAAACTAGTGCCAGTTGCATAGAACAAACTTGTGCCAGTTGCGTAGAAAAAACTTGTGCCAATTGCGTGAAACAAACTTGTGCCAGTTGCGTCGAACAAACTTGTGCCAGTTTCGTCAAAGAAACTTGTGCCAGTTGCATCAAACAAACTTGTGCCAGTTGCGTCGAACAAACTTGTGCCAGTTGCGTCGAACAAACTTGTGCCAGTTACGGCGAACAAACTTGTGTCAGTTGTGCGAGAAAACTTGTGCCAGTTGCGTCAAACAAACTTGTGCCAGTTACGTCAAACAAACTTGTGCCAGTGGCATCAAACAAACTTGTGCCAGTTGTGTCAAACAAACTTGTGCCAATTGAGTCGAAAAAACTTGTGACAGTTGCGTCGAACAAACTTGTGCCAGTTGCGTCTAACAAACTTGTGCCAGTTGCGTCAAACACACTTGGGCCAGTTGCGTACAACAAACTTGTGCCAGTTGCATCAAACAAACTAGTGCCAGTTGCATAGAACAAACTTGTGCCAGTTGCGTAGAACAAACTTGTGCATGTTGTGTCGAACAAACTTGTGCCAGTTGCATCAAACAAACTAGTGCCAGTTGCATCAAACAAACTTGTGCCAGTTGCGTAGAACAAGCTTGTGCATGTTGCGTAGAACAAACTTGTGCCAGTTACGTCAAACAAACTTTTAGCAGTTGCGTCAAACATAACTTATGCCAGTTGTGTCAAACAAACTTGTGCCAGTTGGGTCGAACAAACTTGTGCCAGTTACCTTAAACAAACTTGTACCAGTTGCATCGAACAAACTTGTTCCAGTTGCGTCGAACAAACTTGTGCCAGTTGCGTCGAACAAACTTGCGCCAGTTCTGTCGAACAAACTTGTGCCAGTTGCTTAGAACAAACTTGTCCCAGTTGTGTCAAACAAACTTGTGCCAGTTGCGTAGAACAAACTTGTGCCAGTTGCGTCGAACAAACTTGTGCCAGTTGGGTAGAACAAACATGTGCCAGTTGCGTCAAACAAATTTGTGCCAGTTGCCTAGAACAATCTAGTGCCAGTTGCATAGAACAAACGTGTACCAGATGCGTAGAACAAACTTTTGCCATTTGCGTAGAACAAACTTGTGCCAGTTGTGTCAAACAAACTTGTGCCAGTTGTGTACAACAAACTAGTAAGAGTTGCTTAGTACAAACTTGTGCCAGTTGCGTAGAACAAACTTGTTCCAGTGGCGTGGAACAAACTTGTGCCAGTTGCGTCAAACAAACTTGTGCCAGTTGCATAGAACAAACTTGTGCCAGTTGCGTAGAACAACCTTATGCCATTTGTGTCAAACAAACTTGTGCCAGTTGCGTCAATCAATCTTGTGCCAGTTGTGTCAATCAAACTTGTGCCAGTTGTGTCAAACAAACTTGTGCCAGTTGCGTCAAACAAACTTGTGCCAGTTGCGCCAAACAAACTTGTGCCAGTTGCGTCAAACAAACTTGTGCCAGTTGCGTCAAACAAACTTGTACAAGTTGCGAAAACAAACTTGTGCCAGTTGCGTCCAACAATCTTGTGCCAGTTGCGTAGAACAAACTTGTGCCAGTTGCATCAAACAAACTTATGCCAGTTGCGTAGAACAAACTAGTGCCAGTTGCATACAACAAACTTGTGCCAGTTGCGTAGAACAAACTTGTGATAGTTGCGTCGAACAAACTTGTGCCAGTTGCATAGAACAAACTTGTGCCAGTTGCGTCAAACAAACTTGTGCCAGTTGCTTCGAACAAACTTGTGCCAGTGGCATCGAACAAACGTGTGCCAGTTACGGCGAACAAACTTGTGCCAGTTGCGTTGAGAAAACTTGTGCCAGTTGCGTCAAAAAAACTTGTGCCAGTTGCGTCAAACAAACTTGTGCCAGTTGCGTCGAACAAACTTGTGCCAGTTACGGCGAACAAACTTGTGCCAGTTGCGTCGAGAAAACTTGTGCCAGTTGCGTCAAATAAACTTGTGCCAGTTGCGTCAAACAAACTTGTGCCAGTTACGTCAAACAAACTTCTGCCAATTGCGTCAAACAAACTTGTGCCAGTTACGTCAAACAAACTCGTGCCAATTAAGTAGAAAAACTTGTGCCAGTTACCTCGAACAAACTTGTGCCAGTTCCATCTAACAAACTTGTGCCAGTTGCGTCAAACAAACTTGGGCCAGTTGCGTTGAACAAACTTGTGCCAGTTGCGTCAAACAAACTTCTGGCAGTTGCATCAAAAAAACTTGTGCCAGTTGCATCAAAGAAACTTGTGCCAGTTGCGTAGAACAAACATGTGCTAGTTGCGTAGAACATCCTTGTGCCAGTTGCATCAAACAAACTTGTGCCAGTTGTGTCAAACAAACTTGTGCCAGTTGCGTCAAAGAAACTTGTGCCATTTGCGTCAAACAAACTTGTGCCAGTTGCGTCGAACAAACTTGTGCCAGTTGTGTTAAACAAACTTGCGCCTTTTGCATCGAACAAACTTGTGCCAGTTGCGTCGAACAAACTTGTGCCAGTTGCGTTGAACAAACTTGCGCCAGTTGCATCAAACAAACTTGTGCCAGTTATGTTGAACAAACTTCTGCCAGTTGTGTCAAACAAACTTGTGTCAATTGCGTAGAACAAACTTGTGCCAGTTGCGTCGAACAAACTTGTGTCAGTTGGGTAGTACAAACTTGTGCCAGTTGCGTCAAACTTGTGCCACATGCGTAGAATAAACTTGTGCCAGTTGCGTAGAACAAACTTGTGCCAGTTGTGTAGAACAAACTTATGCCAGTTGCGTAGAACAAACTTGTGCCAGTTACATAGAACAAACTTGTGCCAGATGCGTAAAACAAACTTGTGCCAGTTGCGTAAAACAAACTTGTGCCAGTTGCGTAGAACAAACTTGTGCCAGTTGAGTAGAACAAACTTGTGCCAATTGCATCAAACAAACTTGTGCCAGTTGGGTCGAACAAACTTGTGCCAGTGGCATCCAACAAACTTGTGCCAGTTGCGTAGAACAACCTTGTGCCAGTTGCGTAAAACAAACTAGTGCCAGTTGCATAGAACAAACTTGTGCCAGTTGAGTAGAACAAACTTGTGCCAATTGCATCAAACAAACTTGTGCCAGTTGCGTCGAAGAAACTTGTGCCAGTTGCGTCGAAGAAACTTGTTCCAGTTGCGTCGAACAAACTTGTGCCAGTTGCGTCGAACAAACTTGCGCCAGTTCTGTCGAACAAAATTGTGCCAGTTGCTTAGAAAAAACTTGTCCCAGTTGTGTCAAATAAACTTGTGCCAGTTGCGCAGAACAAACTTGTGCCAGTTGCGTCGAACAAACTTCGGCCAGTTGGGTAGAACAAACATGTGCCAGTTGCGTCAAACAAATTTGTGCCAGATGCCTAGAACAATCTAGTGCCAGTTGCATAGAACAAACGTGTACCAGATGCGTAGAACAAACTTTTGCCATTTGCGTAGAACAAACTTGTACCAGTTGTGTCAAACAAACTTGTGCCAGTTGTGTACAACAAACTAGTAAGAGTTGCTTAGTACAAACTTGTGCCAGTTGCGTAGAACAAACTTGTTCCAGTGGCATGGAACAAACTTGTGCCAGTTGCGTCAAACAATCTTGTGCCAGTTGCGTAGAACAAACTTGTGCCAGTTGCGTCAAACAATCTTATGCCAGTTGCGTAGAACAAACTAGTGCCAGTTGCATACAACAAACTTGTGCCAGTTGCGTATAACAAACTTGTGCCAGTTGCGTAGAACAAACTTGTGCCAGTTGCATAGAACAAACTTGTGCCAGTTGCGTCAAACAAACTTGTGCCAGTTGCTTCGAACAAACTTGTGCCACTGGCGTCAAACAAACGTGTGCCAGTTATGGCGAACAAACTTGTGCCAGTTGCGTTGAGAAAACTTGTGCCAGTTGCGTCAAAAAAACTTGTGCCAGTTGCGTCAAACAAACTTGTGCCAGTTGCGTCGAACAAACTTGTGCCAGTTACGGCGAACAAACTTGTGCCAGTTGCGTCGAGAAAACTTGTGCCAGTTGCGTCAAATAAACTTGTGCCAGTTGTGTCAAACAAACTTGTGCCAGTTGCGTCAAACAAAGTTGTGCCAGTTGCGTCAAACAAACTTGTGCCAGTTGCGTCAAACAAACTCGTGCCAATTGAGTCGAAAAAACTTGTGCCAGTTACCTCGAAGAAACTTGTGCCAGTTCCATCTAACAAACTTGTGCCAGTTGCGTCAAACAAACTTGGGCCAGTTGCGTCGAACAAACTTGTGCCAGTTGCGTCAAACAAACTTCTGCCAGTTGCATCAAAAGAACTTGTGCCAGTTGCATCAAACAAACTTGTGCCAGTTGCGTAGAACAAACATGTGCCAGTTGCATAGAACATCCTTGTGCCAGTTGCGTCAAACAAACTTGTGCCAGTTGTGTCAAACAAACTTGTGCCAGTTGCGTCAAACAAACTTGTGCCAGTTGCGTCAAACAAACTAGTGCCAGTTGGGTCGAACAAACTTGTGCCAGTTGTGTTAAACAAACTTGCGCCAGTTGCATCGAACAAACTTGTGCCAGTCGCGTCGAACAAACTTGTGCCAGTTGCGTTGAACAAACTTGCGCCAATTGCGTCAAACAAACTTGTGCCAGTTGTGTTGAACAAACTTTTGCCAGTTGTGTCAAACAAACTTGTGTCAGTTGCGTAGAACAAACTTGTGCCAGTTGCGTAGAACAAACTTGTGTCAGTTGGGTAGTAGAAAGTTGTGCCAGTTGCGTCAAACAAACTTGTGCCAGATGCGTAGAATAAACTTTTGCCAGTTGCGTAGAACAAACTTGTGCCAGTTGCGTAGAACAAACTTATGCCAGTTGCGTAGAACAAACTTGTGCCAGTTACATAGAACAAACTTGTGCCAGTTGCGTAGAACAAACTTGTGCCAGTTACATAGAACAAACTTGTGCCAGTTGCATAGAACAAACTTGTGCCAGATGCGTAAAACAAACTTGTGCCAGTTGCGTAAAACAAACTTGTGCCAGTTGCGTAGAACAAACTTTTGCCAGTTGCGTAGAACAAACTTGTGCCAGTTATGTAGAACAAACTTGTGCAAGTTGCATAGAACAAACTTGTGCCAGTTGTGTAGAACATACTTGTGCCAGTTGCGTCGAGAAAAGTTGTGCCAGTTACGTCAAATAAACTTGTGCCAGGTACATCAAACAAACTTGTGCCAGTTGAGTCAAAAAAACTTGGGCCAGTTGCGTTGAACAAACTTGTGCCAGTTGCGTCAAACAAACTTGTGCCAGTTGCGTAGAACAAACATGTGTCAGTTGCGTAGAACATCCTTGCGCCAGTCGCGTCAAACAAACTTGTGACAGTTGTGTCAAACAAACTTGTGCCAGTTGCGTCAAACAAACTTGTGCCAGTTGCGTCAAACAAACTTGTGCCAGTTGGGTCGAACAAACTTGTGCCAGTTGTGTACAACTAACTTGTGCCAGTTATGTAGAACAAACTTGTGCCTGTTGCATCAAACAAACTTGTGCCAGTTGCGTCAAACAAACTTGTGCCAGTTGCATAGAACAACCTTATGCCAGTTGCGTCAAAAAAACTTGTGCCAGTTGCGTCAAACAGACTTGTGCCAGTTGCGTTAAACAAACTTGTGCCATTTGCGTCGAACGAACTTGTGCTAGTTGCGTCGAACAAACTTGTGCCAGTTGCGTCCAAGAAACTTGTGCCAGTTGTGTCAAACAAACTTGTGCCAGTTGCGTCAAAAAAACTTGTGCCAGTTGCGTCAAAAAAACTTGGGCCAGTTGCGTCGAACAAACTTGTGCCAGTGGCATCGAACAAACTTATGCCAGTTGCGTAAAAAAAACTTGTGCCAGTTGCGTCAAGCAAACTTGTGCCAGTTGTGTAGAACAAACTTGTGCCAGTTGCGTAGAACAACCTTGTGCCAGTTGCGTCGAAAAAACTTGTGCCAGTTGCGTAGAACAAACTTGTGATAGTTGTGTCAAATAAACTTATGCCAGTTGCGTAGAACAAACTAGTGCCAGTTGCATAGAAGAAACTTGTGCCAGTTGCGTAGAACAAACTTGTGCCAATTGCGTGAAACAAACTTGTGCCAGTTGCGTCGAACAAACTTGTGCCAGTTTCGTCAAAGAAACTTGTGCCAGTTGCATCAAACAAACTTGTGCCAGTTGCGTCGAACAAACTTGTGCCAGTTGCGTCGAACAAACTTGTGCCAGTTACGGCGAACAAACTTGTGTCATTTGTGTCGAGAAAACTAGTGCCACTTGCGTCAAACAAACTTGTGCCAGTTACGTCAAACAAACTTGTGCCAGTGGCACCAAACAAACTTGTGCCAGTTGTGTCAAACAAACTTGTGCCAATTGAGTCGAAAAAACTTGTGCCAGTTGCGTCGAAAAAACTTGTGCCAGTTGCGTCTAACAAACTTGTGCCAGTTGCGTCAAATAAACTTGGGCCAGTTGCGTACAACAAACTTGTGCCAGTTGCATCAAACAAACTAGTGCCAGTTGCATAGAACAAACTTGTGCCAGTTGCGTAGAACAAACTTGTGCATGTTGCATCGAACAAACTTGTGCCAGTTGCATCAAACAAACTAGTGCCAGTTGCGTCAAACAAACTTGTGCCAGTTGCGTAGAACAAGCTTGTGCATGTTGCGTAGAACAAACTTGTGCCAGTTACGTCAAACAAACTTTTAGCAGTTGCGTCAAACATAACTTATGCCAGTTGTGTCAAACAAACTTGTGCCAGTTGGGTCGAACAAACTTGTGCCAGTTACCTTAAACAAACTTGTACCAGTTGCATCGAACAAACTTGTTCCAGTTGCGTCGAACAAACTTGTGCCAGTTGCGTCGAACAAACTTGCGCCAGTTCTGTCGAACAAACTTGTGCCAGTTGCTTAGAACAAACTTGTCCCAGTTGTGTCAAACAAACTTGTGCCAGTTGCGCAGAATAAACTTGTGCCAGTTGCGTCGAACAAACTTGTGCCAGTTGGGTAGAACAAACATGTGCTAGTTGCGTCAAACAAATTTGTGCCAGTTGCCTAGAACAATCTAGTGCCAGTTGCATAGAACAAACGTGTACCAGATGCGTAGAACAAACTTTTGCCATTTGCGTAGAACAAACTTGTACCAGTTGTGTCAAACAAACTTGTGCCGGTTGTGTACAACAAACTAGTAAGAGTTGCTTAGTACAAACTTGTGCCAGTTGCGTAGAACAAACTTGTTCCAGTGGCGTGGAACAAACTTGTGCCAGTTGCGTCAAACAAACTTGTGCCAGTTGCATAGAACAAACTTGTGCCAGTTGCGTAGAACAACCTTATGCTATTTGTGTCAAACAAACTTGTGCCAGTTGCGTCAATCAAACTTGTGCCAGTTGTGTCAAACAAACTTGTGCCAGTTGTGTCAAACAAACTTGTGCCAGTTGCGTCAAACAAACTTGTGCCAGTTGCGCCAAACAAACTTGTGCCAGTTGCGTCAAACAAACTTGTGCCAGTTGCGTCAAACAAACTTGTACAAGTTGCGAAAACAAACTTGTGCCAGTTGCGTCCAACAATCTTGTGCCAGTTGCGTCGAACAAACTTGCGCCAGTTTTGTTCAAACAAACTTGTGCCAGTTGCGTAGAACAAACTAGTGCCAGTTGCATACAACAAACTTGTGCCAGTTGCGTATAACAAACTTGTGCCAGTTGCGTAGAACAAACGTGTGATAGTTGCGTAGAACAAACTTGTGCCAGTTGCATAGAACAAACTTGTGCCTGTTGCGTCAAACAAACTTGTGCCAGTTGCTTCGAACAAACTTGTGCCAGTGGCGTCGAACAAACGTGTGCCAGTTACGGCGAACAAACTTGTGCCAGTTGCGTTGAGAAAACTTGAGCCAGTTGCGTCAAAAAAACTTGTGCCAGTTGCGTCAAACAAACTTGTGCCAGTTGCGACGAACAAACTTGTGCCAGTTACGGCGAACAAACTTGTGCCAGTTGCGTCGAGAAAACTTTTGCCAGTTGCGTCAAATAAACTTGTGCCAGTTGCGTCAAACAAACTTGTGCCAGTTGCGTCAAACAAACTTGTGCCAGTTGCGTCAAACAAACTTATGCCAGTTGCGTCAAACAAACTCGTGCCAATTGAGTCGAAAAAACTTGTGCCAGTTACCTCGAACAAACTTGTGCCAGTTCCATCTAACAAACTTGTGCCAGTTGCGTCAAACAAACTTGGGCCAGTTGCGTCGAACAAACTTGTGCCAGTTGCGTCAAACAAACTTCTGCCAGTTGCATCAAAAAAACTTGTGCCAGTTGCATCAAACAAACTTGTGCCAGTTGCATAGAACAAACATGTGCCAGTAGTGTAGAACATCCTTGTGCCAGTTGCGTCAAACAAACTTGTGCCAGTTGTGTCAAACAAACTTGTGCCAGTTGCGTCAAACAAACTTGTGCCAGTTTCGTCAAACAAACTTGTGCCAGTTGGGTCGAACAAACTTGTGCCAGTTGTGTTAAACAAACTTGCACCAGTTGCATCGAACAAACTTGTGCCAGTTGCGTCGAACAAACTTGTGCCAGTTGCGTTGAACAAACTTGCGCCAGTTGCGTCAAACAAACTTGTGTCAGTTGTGTTGAATAAACTTCTGCCAGTTGTGTCAAACAAACTTGTGTCAGTTGCGTAGAACAAACTTGTGCCAGTTGCGTCGAACAAACTTGTGTCAGTTGGGTAGTACAAACTTGTGCCAGTTGCGTCAAACAAACTTGTGCCAGATGCGTAGAATAAACTTGTGCCAGTTGCGTAGAACAAACTTGTGCCAGTTGCGTCAAACAAACTTGTGCCAGATGCGTAGAACAAACTTGTGCCAGTTGCGTCAAACAAACTTGTGCTAGATGCGTAGAATAAACTTGTGCCAGATGCGTAGAATAAACTTGTGCCAGTTGCGTAGAACAAACTTATGCCAGTTGCGTAGAACAAACTTGTGCCAGTTACATAGAACAAACTTGTGCCAGATGCGTAAAACAAACTTGTGCCAGTTGCATAAAACAAACTTGTGCCAGTTGTGTAGAACAAACTTTTGCCAGTTGCGTAGAACAAACTTGTGCCAGTTGTGTAGAACAAACTTTTGCCAGTTGCGTAGAACAAACTTGTGCCAGTTATGTAGAACAAACTTGTGCAAGTTGCATAGAACAAACTTGTGCCAGTTGTGTAGAACATACTTGTGCCAGTTGCGTCGAGAAAAGTTGTGCCAGTTGCGTCAAATAAACTTGTGCCAGTTTCGTCAAACAAACTTGTGCCAGTTGAGTCAAAAAAACTTGGGCCAGTTGCGTCGAACAAACTTGTGCCAGTTGCGTCAAACAAACTTCTGCCAGTTGTGTAGAACATACTTGTGCCAGTTGCGTAGAACAACCTTGTGCCAGTTGCGTCGAACAAACTTGTGCTAGTTTGTAGAACAAATTTGTGCCAGTTGCATCAAACAAACTTGTGCCAGTTGCGTCAAACAAACTTGTGCCAGTTGCGTCAAACAAACTTGGGCTAGTTGCGTCGAACAAACTTGTGCCAGTTGCGTCAAACAAACTTCTGCCAGTTGCATCAAAAAAACTTGTGCCAGTTGCATCAAACAAACTTGTGCCAGTTGCGTAGAACAAACATGTGTCAGTTGCGTAGAACATCCTTGTGTCAGTCGCATCAAACAAACTTGTGACAGTCGTGTCAAACAAACTTGTGCCAGTTGCGTCAAACAAACTTGTGTCAGTTGCGTCAAACAAACTTGTGCCAGTTGGGTCGAACAAACTTGTGCCAGTTGTGTTAAACAAACTTGTGCCAATTGCATCGAACAAACTTGTGCAAGTTGCGTCGAACAAACTTGTGCCAGTTGCGTCGAACAAACTTGCGCCAGTTTTGTTCAAACAAACTTGTGCCAGTTGCGTTGAACAAACTTCTGCCAGTTGTGTCAAACAAACTTGTGTCAGTTGCGTAGAACAAACTTGTGCCAGTTGTGTAAAACAAACTTGTGCCAGTTGCATAGAACAAACTTGTGCCAGTTGCATAGAGCAAACTTGTGCCAGATGCGTACAACAAACTTGTGCCAGTTGCATAGAACAAACTTGTGCCAGTTGCGTAGAACAAACTTGTGCCAGTTGCGTAGAATAAACTTGTGCCAGTTGCATAGAACAAACTTGTGCCAGTTGCGTAGAACAAATTTGTGCAAGTTGCATAGAACAAACTTGTGCTAGTTGGTAGAACAAACTTGTGCCAGTTGCGTAGAACAACCTTGTGCCAGTTGCGTAAAACAAACTAGTGCCAGTTGCATAGAACAAACTTGTGCCAGTTGAGTAGAACAAACTTGTGCCAATTGCATCAAACAAACTTGTGCCAGTTGCCTCGAAGAAACTTGTGCCAGTTGCGTCGAAGAAACTTGTGCCAGTTGCGTCAAACAAACTTGTGCCAATTGCGTCGAACAAACTTGTGCCAGTTGCGTCGAAAAAACTTGTGCCAGTTACGGCGAACAAACATGTGCCACTTGCGTCGAGAAACTTGTGCCAGTTGCGTCAAATAAACTTGTGCCAGTTGCGTCGAACAAACTTGTGCCAGTTACGGCAAACAAACTTGTGCCACTTGCGTCGAGAAACATGTGCCAGTTGCGTCAAATAAACTTGTGCCAGTTGCGTCAAACAAACTTGTGCCAGTTGCGTCAAACAAACTTGTGCCAGTTACGGCGAACAAACTTGTGCTAGTTGCGTCGAGAAAAGTTGTGCCAGTTGCGTCAAATAAACTTGTGCCAGTTGCGTCAAACAAACTTGTGCCAGTTGCGTCAAACAAACTTGTGCCAGTTGCGTCAAACAAACTTGTGCCAGTTGCGTTGAACAAACTTGTGCCAGTTGCGTCTAACAAACTTGTGCCAGTTGCGTCAAACAAACTTGTGCCAGTTGCGTCGAACAAACTTGTGCCAGTTGCATCGAACAAACTAGTGCCAGTTGCATCTAACAAACTTGTGCCAGTTGCGTCAAACAAACTTGTGCCAGTTGCGTAGAACAAACTTGTACGTGTTGCATAGAACAACCTTGTGCCAGTTGCATCAAACAAAATTGTGCCAGTTGCGTCCAACAAACTTGTGCATGTTGCGTCGAACAAACTTGTGCCAGTTGTGTGAAACAAACTTGTGCCAGTTGGGTCAAACATGCTTGTGCCAATTATGTTAAAAAAAACTTGTACCAGTTGCGTCGAACAAACTTGTGCCAGTTGCGTCGAACAAACTTGCGCCAGTTCCGTCGAACAAACTTGTGCCAGTTGATTAGAACAAACTTGTGCCAGTTGTGTAGAACAAACTTGTGCCAGTTGCGTCGAACAAACTTGTGCCAGTTGGGTAGAACAAACATGTGCCAGTTGCGTCAAACAAATTTGTCCCAGTTGCGTAGAACAAACTAGTGCCAGTTGCATAGAACAAACTTGTGCCAGATGCGTAGAACAAACTTTTGCCATTTGCGTAGAACAAACTTGTGCCAGTTGTGTCAAACAAACTTGTGCCAGTTGTGTATAACAAACTTGTGCCAGTTATGTAGAACAAACTTGTGCCTGTTGCATCAAACAAACTTGTGCCAGTTGCGTCAAACAAACTTGTGCCAGTTGCATAGAACAAACTTGTGCCAGTTGCATAGAACAACCTTGTGCCAGTTGCGTCAAACAAACTTGTGCCAGTTGCGTCAAACAAACTTGTGCCAGTTGCGTCAAACAAACTTGTGCCAGTTGCGTCGAACAAACTTGTGCTAGTTGCGTCGAACAAACTTGTGGCAGTTGCGTCCAACAAACTTGTGCCAGTTGCGTCAAACAAACTTGTGCCAGTTATGTAGAACAAACTTGTGCCAGTTGCGTCAAGCAAACTTGTGCCAGTTGCGTCAAGCAAACTTGTACCAGGTGTGTAGAACAAACTTGTGCCAGTTGCGTCGAACAAACTTGTGCCAGTTGTGTAGAACAAACTTGTGCCAGTTGTGTCAAACAAACTTATGCCAGTTGCGTAGAACAAACTAGTGCCAGTTGCATAGAACAAACTTGTGCCAGTTGCGTAGAACAAACTTGTGCCAATTGCGTGAAACAAACTTGTGCCAGTTGCGTCGAACAAACTTGTGCCAGTTTCGTCAAAGAAACTTGTGCCAGTTACATCAAACAAACTTGTGCCAGTTGCGTCGAACAAACTTGTGCCAGTTGCGTCGAACAAACTTGTGCCAGTTACGGCGAACAAACTTGTGTCAGTTGTGTCGAGAAAACTTGTGCCAGTTGCGTCAAACAAACTTGTGCCAGTTACGTCAAAGAAACTTGTGCCAGTGGCATCAAAGAAACTTGTGCCAGTTGTGTCAAACAAACTTGTGCCAATTGAGTCGAAAAAACTTGTGCCAGTTGCGTCGAACAAACTTGTGCCAGTTGCGTCTAACAAACTTGTGCCAGTTGCGTCAAACAAACTTGGGCCAGTTGCGTCGAACAAACTTGTACCAG
This sequence comes from Macrobrachium rosenbergii, assembly GCA_039081455.1. Taxonomy (NCBI): domain Eukaryota; kingdom Metazoa; phylum Arthropoda; class Malacostraca; order Decapoda; family Palaemonidae; genus Macrobrachium; species Macrobrachium rosenbergii. The sequence goes on along the minus strand of JANJGK010000196.1, from coordinate 985,640 downwards.
TTGCATCAAACAAACTAGTGCCAGTTGCATAGAACAAACTTGTGCCAGTTGCGTTGAACAAACTTGTGCCAGTTGTGTCTAACAAACTTGTGCCAGTTGCGTCAAACAAACTTGTGCCAATTGCGTCAAACAAACTTGTGCCAGTTGCATCGAACAAACTAGTGCCAGTTGCATAGAACAAACTTGTGCCAGTTGCGTCAAACAAACTTGTGCCAGTTGCATAGAACAAACTTGTACATGGTGCGTAGAACAACCTTGTGCCAGTTTCGTCAAACAAACTTGTGCCAGTTGCGTCATACAAACTTGTGCCTCTTGCGTCAAACAAACTTGTGCCAGTTGCGTCAAACAAACTTGTACCAGTTGAGTCGAAAAAACTTGTGCCTGTTACGTCTAACAAACTTGTGCCAGTTGCGTCTAACAAACTTGTGCCAGTTGCATCAAACAAACTTATGCCAGTTGCGTCAAACAAACTTGTGTCAGTTGCGTCAAACAAATTTGTGACAGTTGCGTAGAACAAACTTGTGCCAGTTGCATCAAACAAACTTGTGCCAGTTGCGTCAAACTAACTTGTGCCAGTTGCGTCGAACAAACTTGTGCCAGTTGCGTCGGAAAAACTTGTGCCAGTTGCGTCGAACAAACTTGTGCCAGTTGCGTCGGAAAAACTTGTGCCAGTTACGGCGAACAAACTTGTGCCACCTGCGTCGAGAAACTTGTGCCAGTTGCGTCAAATAAACTTGTGCCAGTTGTGTCAAACAAACTTTTGCCAGTTGCGTCGAACAAACTTGTGCCAGTTGCGTCAAACAAACTTGTGCCAGTTGCGTCGAAGAAACTTGTGCCAGTTGCGTCGAACAAACTTGTGTCAGTTGGGTATAACAAAGTTGTGCCAGTTGCGTCAAACAAACTTGTGTCAGTTGCGTAGAACAAACTAGTGCCAGTTTCATAGAACAAACTTGTGCCAGATGGGTAGAACAAACTTGTGCCAGTTGCGTCGAACAAACTTGCGCCAGTTCCGTCGAACAAACTTGTGCCAGTTGATTAGAACAAACTTGTGCCAGTTGTGTCAAACAAACTTGTGCCAGTTGTGTAGAACAAACTTGTGCCAGTTGCGTCGAACAAACTTGTGCCAGTTGGGTAGAACAAACATGGGCCAGTTGCGTCAAACAAATTTGTCCCAGTTGCGTAGAACAAACTAGTGCCAGTTACATAGAACAAACTTGTGCCAGATGCGTAGAACAAACTTTTGCCATTTGCGTAGAACAAACTTGTGCCAGTTGTGTCAAACAAACTTGTGCCAGTTGTGTACAACAAACTTGTGTCAGTTATGTAGAACAAACTTGTGCCTGTTGCATCAAACAAACTTGTGCCAGTTGCGTCAAACAAACTTGTGCCAGTTGCATAGAACAAACTTGTGCCAGTTGCATAGAACAACCTTGTGCCAGTTGCGTCAAACAAACTTGTGCCAGTTGCGTCAAACAAACTTGTGCCAGTTGCGTCAAACAAACTTGTGCCAGTTGCGTCAAACAAACTTGTGCTAGTTGCGTCGAACAAACTTGTGCCAGTTGCGTCCAACAAACTTGTGCCAGTTGCGTCAAACAAACTTGTGCCAGTTGCGTCAAAAAAACTTGTGCCAGTTGCGTCAAAAAAACTTGTGCCAGTTGCGTTGAACAAACTTGTGCCAGTTGCGTCAAGCAAACTTGTGCCAGTTGCGTCAAGCAAACTTGTGCCAGTTGTGTAGAACAAACTTGTGTTAGTTGCGTAGAACAACCTTGTGCCAGTTGCGTCGAACAAACTTGTGCCACTTGCGTAGAACAAACTTGTGCCAGTTGTGTCAAACAAACTTATCCCAGTTGCGTAGAACAAACTAGTGCCAGTTGCATAGAACAAACTTGTGCCAGTTGCGTAGAACAAACTTGTGCCAGTTGCGTAGAACAAACTTGTGTCAGTTGCGTAGAACAAACTTGTGCCAGTTGCGTCAAACAAACTTGGGCCAGTTGCGTAGAACAAACTTGTGCCAGTTGCGAACTACAAACTTGTGCCAGTTTCGTAGGACAAACTTGTGCCAGTTGCGTCAAACAAACTTGTGCCAGTTGCGTAGAACAAACTTGTGCCAGTTGAGAACTACAAACTTGTGCCACTTTGGCTAGGACAAACTTTTGCCAGTTGCGTCAAAGAAACTTGTGCCAGTTGCATCAAATAAACTTGTGCCAGTTGCGCAGAACAAACTTGTGAAAGTTGCGTAGAACAAACTTGTGCCAGTTGCGTCGAACAAACTTGTGACAGTTGCGTTGAACAAACTTGTGCCAGTTGCGTCGAACAAACTTGTGCCAGTTGCATCAAACAAACTTGTGCCAGTTGCGTAGAACAAACTTGTGCCAGTTGCGTCAAACAAACTAGTGCCAGTTGCGTTTAACAAACTTGTGCCAGTTGCGTAGAACAAACTTGTGCCAGTTGTGTCAAACAAACGTGTGCCAGTTGCGTCGAACAAACTTGTGCCAGTTGCGTAGAACAAACTTGTGCCAGTTACGTAGAACAAACTTGTGCTAGTTGTGTCAAACAAACTTGTGCCAGTTGCGTAGAACAAACTTGTGCCAGTTGCGTAGAACAAACTTGTGCCACTTGCAAAGAACAAACTTGTGCCAGTTACGTAGAACAAACTTGTGCCAGTTGTGTCAAACAAACTTGTGCCATTTGCGTAGAACAAACTTGTGCCAGTTGCGTAGAACAAACTTGTGCCAGTTGCATCAAACAAACTTGTGCCAGTTGCATAGAACAAACTTGTGCCAGTTGCGTCAAACAAACTTGTGCCAGTTGCGTAGAACAAACTTGAGGCAGTTGCGTAGAACAAACGTGTGCCAGTTGCGTAGAACAAAATTGTGCCAGTTGCGCTGAACAAACTTGTGCCAGTTGTTTCAAACAAACTTTTGCCAGTTGCGTCAAACAAACTTGGGCCAGTTGCGTCGAACAAACTTGTGCCAGTTGCGTAGAACAAACTTTGTGAGAGTTGTGTCAAACAAACTTTTCCCAGTTGCGTCAAACAAACTTCGGCCAGTTGCGTCAAACAAATTTATGCCAGTTGCATTGAACAAACTTGTGCCAGTTGCGTAGAACAAACTTGTGCCAGTTGCATCGAACAAACTTGTGACAGTTGCGTCGAACACACTTGTGACAGTTGCGTCGGACAAACTTGTGCCAATTGCATCGAACAAACTTGTGCCAGTTGCGTAGAACAAACTTATGCCAGTTGCGTCGGACAAACTTGTGCCAGTTGCGTCGAACAAACTTGTGCCAGTTGCGTAGAACAAACTTGTGCCAAATGTGTCAAACAAACTTTTGCCAGTTGCGTCAAACAAACTTGGGCCAGTTGCATCGAACAAAATTGTGCCTGTTGCAAACTACAAACTTCTGCCAGTTGCGTTGAACAAACTTGGGCCAGTTGCGTCAAACAAAATTGTGCTAGTTGCGTTAAACAAACTTTTGCCAGTTGCGTCAAACAAACTTGTGCCAGTTGCATTGAACAAACTTGTGCCAGTTGCGTAGAACAAACTTGAGCCAGTTGCGTAGAACAAACTTGTGCCAGTTGCGTAGAACAAACATTTTCCAGTTGCGTAGAACAAACTTGTGCCAGTTGCGTAGAACAAACTTGTGCCAGTTGCGTAGAACAAACATTTTCCAGTTGCGTAGAACAAACTTGTGCCAGTTGCGTCGAAAAAACATGTGCCACTTGATAGAACAAAGTTTTGCCTTTTGCGTTTGACAAACTTGTGCCAGTTGCGTTGAACAAACATGTGACAGTTGCGTAGAACAAACTTGTGCCAGTTGTTTCAAACAAACTTTTGCCAGTTGCGTCAAACAAACTTGGGCCAGTTGCGTCAAACAAACTTGTGCCAGTTGCGTAGAACAAACTTCTGCCAGTTGCATAGAACAAACTAGTGCCAGTTGCGTAGAACAAACTTGTGCCTGTTGCGTCGAACAAACTTGTGCCAGTTGCGTACAACAAACTTGTGCCATTTGCGTCAAAAAACTTGTGCCAGTTGCGTAGAACAAACTTGTGCCTGTTGCATCGAACAAACTTGTGCCAGTTGCATCGAACAAACTTGTGCCAGTTGCATCGAACAAACTTTTGTCAATTGCATAGAACAAACTTGTGCCAGTTTCGTCGAACAAACTTGTGCCAGTTGCGTAGAACAAACTTGTGCCAGTTGTGTCAATCAAACTTCTGCCAGTTGCGTCAAACAAGTTTGGGCCAGTTGCGTCGAACAAACTTGTGCCAGTTGCGTCGAAGAAACTTGTGCCAGTTGCGTCGAAGAAACTTGTGCCAGTTGTGTCAAACAAACTTGTGCCAGTTGCATAGAACAAACTTGTGCCAGTTGTGTAGAGCAACCTTGTGCCAGTTGCGAAGAACAAACTTGGGCCAGTTGCGTAGAACAAACTTGTGTCAGTTGCGATGAACAAAATTGTGCCAGTTGCATCAAACAAACTTGTGCCAGTTGCGTAGAACAAACTTGTGCCTGTTGCATCGAACAAACTTGTGCCAGTTGCGTCGAACAAACTTGTGCCTGTTGCATCGAACAAACTTGTGCCAGTCGCGTCGAACAAACTTGTGCCAGTTGCATCGAACAAACTTTTGTCAATTGCATAGAACAAACTTGTGCCAGTTTCGTCGAACAAACTTGTGCCAGTTGTGTAGAACAAACTTGTGCCAGTTGTGTCAATCAAACTTCTGCCAGTTGCGTCAGACAAGTTTGGGCCAGTTGCGTCGAACAAACTTGTGCCAGTTGCCTCGAAGAAACTTGTGCCAGTTACGTAGAAAAAACTTGTGCCAGTTGTGTCAAACAAACTTGTGCCAGTTGCATAGAACAAACTTGTGCCAGTTGTGTAGAGCAACCTTGTGCCAGTTGCGTCAAACAACCTTGTGGCAGTTGCGTCAAACAAACTAGTGCCAGTTGCGTCAAACAAATTTATGCCAGTTGCATAGAACAAACTTGTGCCAGTTGTGTAGAACAAACTTGTGCTAGTTGCATCGAACAAACTTGTGCCAGTTGCGTCGAACACACTTGTGCCAGTTGCGTCGGACAAACTTGTACCAATTGCGTCGAACAAACTTATGCCAATTGCGTAGAACAAACTTGTGCCAGTTGTGTCAAACAAACTTGTGCCAGTTGCATAAAACAAACTTTTGCCAGTTGCGTCGAACAAACTTGTGCCAGTTGCATAGAACAAACTTGTGCCAGTTACGAAGAACAAACTTGTGCCAGTTGTGTCAGACAAACTTGTGCCAGTTGCGTAGAACAAACTTGTGCCAGTTCCATAGAACAAACTTGTGCTAGTTGCGTAGAACAAACTTGTGCCAGTTTCGTCAAAAAACTTGTGCCATTTGCGTAGAACAAACTTGTGCCAGTTGTGTCAAACAAACTTGTGCCAGTTGCGTCAAACAAACTTGGGCCAGTTGCGTCGAACAAACTTGTGCCAGTTGCGTCGAACAAACTTGTGCCAGTTGCGTAGAACAAACTTGTGCCAGTTGTGTCAAACAAACTTGTGCCAGATGCATAAAACAAACTTTTGCCAGTTGCGTCGAACAAACTTGTGCCAGTTACATAGAACAAACTTGTGCCAGTTACGTAGAACAAACTTGTGCCAGTTGTGTCAGACAAACTTGTGCCAGTTGCGTAGAACAAACTTTTGCCAGTTCCATAGAACAAACTTGTGCTAGTTGCGTAGAACAAACTTGTGCCAGTTGGGTAGAACAAACTTGTGCCAGTTTCGTCGAACAAACTTGTGCCAGTTGCGTAGAACAAACTTCAGCCAGTTGTGTCAAACAAACTTGTGCCAGTTGCGTCAAACAAACTAGGGCCAGTTGCGTCGAACAAACTTGTGCCAGTTGCGTCGAAGAAACTTGTGCCAGTTGCGTAGAACAAACTTGTGCCAGTTGCGTAGAACAAACTTGTGCCAGTTGCGTAGAACAAACTTGTGCCAGTTGCATAGAACAAACTTGTGCCAGTTTTGTAGAACAACCTTGTGCCAGTTGCGTCAAACAACCTTGTGCCAGTTGCATCAAACAAACTTGTGCCAGTTGCGTAGAACAAACTTGTGCCAGTTGACTAGAACAAACTTGTGCCAGTTGCATAGAACAAACTTGTGCCAGTTTTGTAGAACAACCTTGTGCCAGTTGCGTTAAACAAACTTGTGCCAGTTGCGCCGAACAAACTTATGCCAGTTGCGTCGAACAAACTTGTGCCAGTTGCGTCAAACAAACTTATGCCCGTTGCATCGAACAAACTTGTGCCAGTTGCGTAGAACAAACTTGTGCCAGTTGCATAGAACAAACTTTTGCCACTTGCGTAGAACAAACTTGTGCCAGTTGCGCAGAACAAACTTTTGCCAGTTGTGTGGAACAAACTTGTGCCAGTTTTGTCAAACAAACTTGTGCCAGTTGCGTAGAACAAACTTGTGCCCGTTACATGGAACAAACTTGTGTCAGTTGCATAGAACAAACTTCTGCCAGTTGCATCAAACAAACTTGGGCCAGTTGCGTAGAACAAACTTGTGCCAGTTGCATCAAACAAACTTGTGCCAGTTGCGTCAAACAAACTTGTGCCAGTTGCGTAGAAGAAACTTGTGCCAGGTGCGTTGAACAAAATTGTGCCAGTTCCGTGGAACAAACTTGTGCCAGTTGCGTCAAACAAACTTGGGCCAGTCGCGTAGAACAAACTTGTGCCAGTTGTGTCAATCAAACTTCTGCCAGTTGCGTCAGACAAGTTTGGGCCAGTTGCGTCGAACAAACTTGTGCCAGTTCCCTCGAAGAAACTTGTGCCAGTTGCGTAGAAAAAACTTGTGCCAGTTGTGTCAAACAAACTTGTGCCAGGTGCATAGAACAAACTTGTGCCAGTTGTGTAGAGCAACCTTGTGCCAGTTGCGTCAAACAACCTTGTGCCAGATGCGTCAAACAAACTTGTGCCAGTTGCGTCAAACAAATTTATGCCAGTTGCATAGAACAAACTTGTGCCAGTTGTGTAGAACAAACTTGTGCTAGTTGCATCGAACAAACTTGTGCCAGTTGCGTCGAACACACTTGTGCCAGTTGCGTTGGACAAACTTGTGCCAATTGCGTCAAACAAACTTGTGCCAATTGCGTAGAACAAACTTGTGCCAGTTGTGTCAAACAAACTTGTGCCAGTTGCATAAAACAAACTTTTGCCAGTTGCGTCGAACAAACTTGTGCCAGTTGCATAGAACAAACTTGTGCCAGTTACGAAGAACAAACTTGTGCCAGTTGTGTCAGACAAACTTGTGCCAGTTGCGTAGAACAAACTTGTGCCAGTTCCATAGAACAAACTTGTGCTAGTTGCGTAGAACAAACTTGTGCCAGTTTCGTCGAAAAACTTGTGCCATTTGCGTAGAACAAACTTGTGCCAGTTGTGTCAAACAAACTTGTGCCAGTTGCGTCAAACAAACTTGGGCCAGTTGCGTCGAACAAACTTGTGCCAGTTGCGTCGAACAAACTTGTGCCAGTTGCGTAGAACAAACTTGTGCCAGTTGTGTCAAACAAACTTGTGCCAGATGCATAAAACAAACTTTTGCCAGTTGCGTCGAACAAACTTGTGCCAGTTGCATAGAACAAACTTGTGCCAGTTATGTAGAACAAACTTGTGCCAGTTGTGTCAGACAAACTTGTGCCAGTTGCGTAGAACAAACTTGTGCCAGTTCCATAGAACAAACTTGTGCTAGTTGCGTAGAACAAACTTGTGCCAGTTGCGTAGAACAAACTTGTGCCAGTTTCGTCGAACAAACTTGTGCCAGTTGCGTAGAACAAACTTCAGCCAGTTGTGTCAAACAAACTTGTGCCAGTTGCGTCAAACAAACTAGGGCCAGTTGCGTCGAACAAACTTGTGCCAGTTGCGTCGAAGAAACTTGTGCCAGTTGCGTAGAACAAACTTGTGCCAGTTGCGTAGAACAAACTTGTGCCAGTTGCGTAGAACAAACTTGTGCCAGTTGCATAGAACAAACTTGTGCCAGTTTTGTAGAACAACCTTGTGCCAGTTGCGTCAAACAACCTTGTGCCAGTTGCATCAAACAAACTTGTGCCAGTTGCGTAGAACAAACTTGTGCCAGTTGACTAGAACAAACTTGTGCCAGTTGCATAGAACAAACTTGTGCCAGTTTTGTAGAACAACCTTGTGCCAGTTGCGTTAAACAACCTTGTGCCAGTTGAGTCAAAAAAACTTGTGCCAGTTGTGTCAAACAAACTTGTGCCAGTTGGGTCAAATAAACTTGTGCCAGTTGCGTTAAACAAACTTGTGCCAGTTGCGCCGAACAAACTTATGCCAGTTGCGTCGAACAAACTTGTGCCAGTTGCGTCAAACAAACTTATGCCCGTTGCATTGAAAAAACTTGTGCCAGTTGCATAGAACAAACTTGTGCCAGTTACATAGAACAAACTTTTGCCACTTGCGTAGAACAAACTTGTGCCAGTTGCGCAGAACAAACTTTTGCCAGTTGTGTGGAACAAACTTGTGCCAGTTTTGTCAAACAAACTTGTGCCAGTTGCGTAGAACAAACTTGTGCCCGTTACGTGGAACAAACTTGTGTCAGTTGCATAGAACAAACTTCTGCCAGTTGCGTCAAACAAACTTGGGCCAGTTGCGTAGAACAAACTTGTGCCAGTTGCATCAAACAAACTTGTGCCAGTTGCGTCAAACAAACTTGTGCCAGTTGCGTAGAAGAAACTTGTGCCAGGTGCGTTGAACAAACTTGTGCCAGTTCCGTGGAACAAACTTGTGCCAGTTGCGTCAAACAAACTTGGGCCAGTCGCGTAGAACAAACTTGTGCCAGTTGCGTCAAACAAACTTGGGCCAGTTGCATATAACAAACTTGTGCCAGTTGCGTAGAACAAACTTGTGCCAGTTGCGTCAAACAATCTTGTGCCAGTTACGAAGAACAAACTTGTGCCTGTTGCATAGAACAAAATTGTGCCAGTTGTGTAGAACAACTTTGTGCCAGTTGCGTAGAACAAACTTGTGCCAGTTGCGCAGAACAAACTTGTGCTAATTGCGTAGAACAAACTTGTGCCAGTTGCGTAGAACAAACTTGTGCCAGTTGTGTAGAACAATCTTGTGCCAGTTGCGTAGAACAAACTTGTGCCAGTTGCGTCAAACAAACTTGGGCCAGTTGCATATAACAAACTTGTGCCAGTTGCGTAGAACAAACTTGTGCCAGTTGCGTCGAACAATCTTGTGCCAGTTACGAAGAACAAACTTGTGCCTGTTGCATAGAACAAAATTGTGCCAGTTGCGTAGAACAACTTTGTGCCAGTTGCGTAGAACAAACTTGTGCCAGTTGCGTAGAACAAACTTGTGCTAGTTGCGTAGAACAAACTTGTGCCAGTTGCATAGAACAAACTTGTGTCAGTTTCGTTGGACAAACTTGTGCCAGTTGCGTCAAACAAACTTGTGCCAGTTGCGTAGAACAAACTTGCGCCAGTTGCGAACTACAATCTTGTGCCACTTGCGTAGGACAAACTTGTGCCAGTTGCGTCAAAGAAACTTGTGACAGTTGCGTCAAATAAACTTGTTCCAGTTGCGTCAAATAAACTTGTGCCAGTTACGTAGAACAACTTTGTGCCAGTTGCATAGAACAAAATTGTGGCAGTTGCATAGAACAAACTTGTGCCAGTTGCGTAGAACAAACTTGTGCCAGTTGCGTAGAACAAACTTGTGCTAGTTGCGTAGAACAAACTTGTGCCAGTTGCGTAGAACAAACTTGTGTCAGTTGCGTAGAACAAACTTGTGCCAGTTGCTTCAAACAACTTGGGCCAGTTGCGTAGAACAAACTTGTGCCAGTTGCGAACTACAAACTTGTGAGAGTTTCGTAGGACAAACTTGTGCCAGTTGCGTCAAACAAACTTGTGCCAGTTGCGTAGAACAAACTTGTGCCAGTTGAGTACTACAAACTTGTGCCACTTGCGTAGGACAAACTTGTGCCTGTTGCGTTAAAGAAACTTGTGCCAGTTGCATCAAATAAACTTGTGACAGTTGCGTTGAACAAACTTCTGCTAGTTGCGTCGAACAAACTTGTTCCAGTTCCATCAAACAAACTTGTGCCAGTTGCGTAGAACAAACTTGTGCCAGTTGCGTAGAACAAACTTGTGCCAGTTGTGTCAAACAAACTTGTGCCAGTTGCGTCGAACAAACTTGTGCCAGTTGCGTTGAACAAAAAAGGGCAAGTTACGTAGAACAAACTTGTGCTAGTTGTGTCAAACAAACTTGTGCCAGTTGCGTAGAACAAACTTGTCCCAGTTGCGTAGAACAAACTTGTGCCACTTGCGTAGAACAAACTTGTGCCAGTTACGTAGAACAAACTTGTGCCAGTTGTGTCAAACAAACTTGTGCCAGTTGCGTAGAACAAACTTGTGCCAGTTGCGTAGAACAAACTTGTGCCAGTTGCGTCAAACAAACTTGTGCCAGTTGCATAGAACAAACTTGTGCCAGTTGCGTCAAACAAACTTGTGCCAGTTACGTAGAACAAACTTGAGGCAGTTGCGTAGAACAAACGTGTGCCAGTTGCGTAGAACAAAATTGTGCCAGTTCCGCTGAACAAACTTGTGCCAGTTACGTAGAACAAACTTGTGCCAGTTGCGTCAAACAAACTTGTGCCAGTTGCATAGAACAAACTTGTGCCAGTTGCATAGAACAAACTTGTGCCAGTTGCGCAGAACAAACTTGAGGCAGTTGCACAGAACAAACTTTTGCCAGTTGCGTAGAACAAACTTGTGCCAGTTTTGTCAAACAAACTTGTGCCAGTTGCGTAGAACAAACTTGTGCCCGTTACGTGGAACAAACTTGTGCCAGTTGCATAGAACAAACTTCTGCCAGTTGCGTCAAACAAACTTGGGCGAGTTGCGTAGAACAAACTTGTGCCAGTTGCGTCAAACAAACTTGTGCCAGTTGCGTCAAACAAACTTGTGCCAGTTGCGTAGAAGAAACTTGTGCCAGGTGCGTCGAACAAACTTGTGCCACTTCCGTGGAACAAACTTGTGCCAGTTGCGTAGAACAAACTTGTGCCAGTTGTGTAGAACAATCTTGTGCCAGTTGCGTAGAACAAACTTGTGCCAGTTGCGTCAAACAAACTTGGGCCAGTTGCATAGAACAAACTTGTGCCAGTTGCGTTGAACAAACTTGTGCCAGTTGCGTCAAACAATCTTGTGCCAGTTGCGAAGAACAAACTTGTGCCTGTTGCATAGAACAAAACTGTGCCAGTTGCGTAGAACAACTTTGTGCCAGTTGCGTAGAACAAACTTGTGCCAGTTGCGTAGAACAAACTTGTGCTAGTTGCGTAGAACAAACTTGTGCCAGTTGCATAGAACAAACTTGTGTCAGTTGCGTAGAACAAACTTGTGCCAGTTGCGTCAAACAAACCTGGGCCAGTTGCGTAGAACAAACTTGTGCCAGTTGCGAACTACAAACTTGTACCAGTTTCGTAGGACAAACTTGTGCCAGTTGCGTCAAACAAACTTGTGCCAGTTGCGTAGAACAAACTTGCGCCAGTTGCGAACTACAATCTTGTGCCACTTGCGTAGGACAAACTTGTGCCAGTTGCGTCAAAGAAACTTGTGACAGTTGCGTCAAATAAACTTGTTCCAGTTGCGTCAAATAAACTTGTGCCAGTTACGTAGAACAACTTTGTGCCAGTTGCATAGAACAAAATTGTGCCAGTTGCATCGAACAACTTTGTGCCAGTTGCGTAGAACAAACTTGTGCCAGTTGCGTAGAACAAACTTGTGCTAGTTGCGTACAACAACTTTGTGCCAGTTGCGTAGAACAAACTTGTGCCAGTTGCGTAGAACAAACTTGTGCCAGTTGCGAACTACAAACTTGTGCCAGTTTCGTAGGACAAACTTGTGCCAGTTGCGTCAAACAAACTTGTGCCAGTTGCGTCAAACAAACTTGTGCCAGTTGTGTAGAACAAACTTGTGCCAGTTGAGTACTACAAACTTGTGCTACTTGCGTAGGACAAACTTGTGCCTGTTGCGTCAAAGAAACTTGTGACAGTTGCGTTGAACAAACTTGTGCCAATAGCGTCGAACAAACTTCTGCCAGTTGCATCAAACAAACTTGTGCCAGTTGCGTAGAACAAACTTGTGCCAGTTGCGTCAAACAAACTAGTCCCAGTTGCGTTTAACAAACTTGTGCCAGTTGCGTAGAACAAACTTGTGCCAGTTGTGTCAAACAAACTTGTGCCAGTTGCGTCGAACAAACTTGTGCCAGTTGCGTGGAACAAATTTGTGCCAGTTACGTAGAACAAACTTGTGCTAGTTGTGTCAAACAAACTTGTGCCAGTTGCGTCAAACAATCTTGGGCCAGTTGCGTCGAACAAACTTGTGCCAGTTTCGTTAAGAAACTTGTGCCAGTTGCGTCGAACAAACTTGTGCCAGTTGCGTCGAACAAACTTGTGCCAGTTGCGTAGAACAAACTTGAGGCAGTTGCGTAGAACAAACGTGTGCCAGTTGCGTAGGACAAAATTGTGCCAGTTGCGCTGAACATACTTGTGCCAGTTGTTTCAAACAAACTTTTGCCAGTTGCATCAAACAAACTTGGGCCAGTTGCGTCGAACAAACTTGTGCCAGTTGCGTAGAACAAACTTTGTGCCAGTTGTGTCAAACAAACTTTTCCCAGTTGCGTCAAACAAACTTGGGCCAGTTGCGTCAAACAAATTTATGCCAGTTGCATAGAACAAACTTGTGCCAGTTGCGTAGAACAAACTTGGGCCAGTTGCATCGAACAAACTTGTGCCAGTTGCGTCGAACACACTTGTGACAGTTGCGTCGGACAAACTTGTGCCAATTGCGTCGAACAAACTTGTGCCAGTTGCGTAGAACAAACTTATGCCAGTTGCGTCGGACAAACTTGTGCCAGTTGCATCGAACAAACTTGTGCCAGTTGCGTAGAACAAACTTATGCCAGTTGTGTCAAACAAACTTTTGCCAGTTGCGTCAAACAAACTTGGGCCAGTTGTGTCGAACAAAATTGTGCCAGTTGTGTCGGACAAACTTGTGCCAGTTACGTAGAACATACTTGTGCCAGTTGCGAACTACAAACTTGTGCCAGTTGCGTTGAACAAACTTGGGCCAGTTGCGTCAAACAAACTTGTGCTAGTTGCGTTAAACAAACTTTTGCCAGTTGCGTCAAACAAACTTGTGCCAGTTGCGTTGAACAAACTTGTGCCAGTTGCGTAGAACAAACTTGAGCCAGTTGTGTAGAACAAACTTGTGCCAGTTGCGTAGAACAAACATTTTCCAGTTGTGTAGAACAAACTTGTGCCAGTTGCGTCGAACAAACTTATGCCAGTTGCGTAGAACAAACTTGTGCGAGTTGTGTCAAACAAACTTGGGCCAGTTGCGTAGAACAAACTTGTGCCAGATGCGTAGGATAAACATGTGCCAGTTGTGTCAAACAAACTTGTGCTAGTTGCGTAAAACAAACTTGAGCCAGTTGCGTAGAACAAACTTGTGCCAGTTGCATCGAACAAACTTGTGCCAGTTGCGTGGAACAAACTTGTGCCAGTTGCGTAGAACAAACTTGTGCCAGTTAAGTCAAACAGACTTGTGCCAGTTGCGTCAAACAAATTTATGCCAGTTGCATAGAACAAACTTGTGCCAGTTGCGTAGACCAAACTTGTGCCAGTTGCATCGAACAAACTTGTGCCAGTTGCGTCGAACACACGTGCCAGTTGTGTCGGACAACTTGTGCCAATTGCGTCGAACAAACTTGTGCCAGTTGCGTAGAATAAACTTCTGCCAGTTGTGTCAAACAAACTTGTGCCAGTTGGGTCGAATAAACTTGTGCCAGTTGCGTCGAAGAAACTTGTGCCAGTTGCGTAGAACAAACTTGTGCCAGTTACGTAGAACAAACTTGTGCTAGTTTTGTCAAACAAACTTGTGCCAGTTGCGTCAAACAATCTTGGGCCAGTTGCGTCGAACAAACTTGTGCCAGTTTCGTCAAAGAAAGTTGTGCCAGTTGCGTCGAACAAACTTGTGCCAGTTGCGTCGAACAAACTTGTGCCAGTTGCGTAGAACAAACTTTTGCCAGTTACGTAGAACAAACTTGTGCCAGTTTTGTCAAACAAACTTGTGCCAGTTGTATCAAACAAACTTGTGTCAGTTGCGTCGAACAAACTTGTGCCAGTTGTGTAGAACAACCTTGTGCCAGTTGTGTGAAACAAACTTGTGCCAGTTGCATCAAAAAAAACTTGTGCCAGTTGCGTCAAACAAACTTTTGCCTGTTGGGTCGAACAAACTTGTGAGAGTTGTGTCGAACAAACTTGTGCCATTTGCATCGAACAAACTTGTGCCAGTTGTGTTGAACAAGCTTTTGCCAGTTGCGTCAAACAAAATTGTGCCAGTTGCATAGAACAAACTTGTGCCAGTTGCGTAGAACAAACTGTGCCAGTTGTTTCAAACAAACTTGTGCCACTTGCGTCGAACAAACTTGTGCCAGTTGCGTAGAACAAACTTTTGCCAGTTGCGTAGAACAAACTTGTGCCAGTTGAGTCAATCAAACTGGTGTCAGTTGCATAGAACAAACTTGTGCCAGTTGCATAGAACAAACTTGTGCCAGTTACGTAGAACAAACCTTTGCCAGTTGCGTAGAACAAACTTGTGCCAGTTGCATAGAACAAATTTGTGTGAGTTGCGTCAAACAAACTTCTGCCAGTTGCATAAAACAAACTTGTGCCAGTTGCGTAGAACAAACTTGTGCCATTTGCTTAGAACAAACTTGTGCCAGTTGTGTAAAACAACCTTGTGCCTGTTGGTTCGAACAAACTTGTGAGAGTTGTGTCCAACAAACTTGTACCAGTTGCGTCAAACAAACTTGTGCCAGATGCGTAGAACAAACTTGTGCCTGTTGCGTAGAACAAACTTGTGCCAATTGTGTCCAACAAACTTATGCCAGTTGCATAGAACAAACTAGTGCTAGTTGCATAGAACAAACTTGTGCCAGTTGCGTAGAACAAACTTGTGCCAGTTGCATAGAACAAACTTGTGCCAGTTGCGTCGAACAAACTTGTGCCAGTTGTGTCGAAGAAACCTGTGCCAGTTGCGTCAAACAAACATGTGCCAGTTGCGTCGAACAAACTTGTGCCAGTTGCGTCGAACAAACTTGTGCCAGATATGGCAAACAAACTTGTGCCAGTTGCGTCGAGAAAACTTGTGCCAGTTGCGTAAAAAAAAAACTTGTGCCAGTTGCGTCAAACAAACTTGTGCCAGTTGCGTCAAACAAACTTGTGCCTCTTGCGTCAAACAAACTTGTGCCAGTTGCGTCAAACAAACTTGTACCAATTGAGTCGAAAAAACTTGTGCCTGTTACGTCGAACAAACTTGTGCCAGTTGCGTCTAAGAAACTTGTGCAAGTTGCGTCGAACAAACTTGTGCCATTTGCGTCAAACAAACTTGTGCCAGTTGTGTAGAACAAACTTGTGCCAGTTGCGTCAAACAAACTTTTGCCATTTGCGTAGAACAAACTTGTGCCAGATGCGTAGAAGAACCTTGTGCCAGTTGCGTCAAACAAACTTGTGCCAGTTGCGTCAAACAAACTTGTGCCAGTTGCGTCAAACAAACTTGTGCCAGTTGCGTCAAATAAACTTGTGCCAGTTGGGTCGAACAAACTTGTGCCAGTTGCGTTAAACAAACTTGTGCTAGTTGCATCGAACAAACTTTTGCCTGTTGCGTCGAACAAACTAGTGCCAGATGCGTCGAACAATTTTGTGCCAGTTGCGTCGAACAAACTTGTGCCAGTTGCTTTGAACAAACTTCTGCCAATTATGTCAAACAAACTTGTGTCAGTTACGTAGAACAAACTTGTGCCAGTTGCGTCGAACAAACTTGTGTTAATTGGGTAGAACAAATTTGTGCCAGTTGCGTCAAACAAACTTGTGCCAGTTGCATAGAACAAACTAGTGCCAGTTGCATAGAACAAACTTGTGCCAGATGCGTAGAACAAACTTGTGCCAGTTGCGTAGAACAAACTTGTGCCAGTTGCATAGAACAAACTTGTGCCAGTTATATAGAACAAACTTGTGCCAGTTGCGTCAAACAAACTTGTGCCAGTTGAGTCAAAAAAACTTGTGCCAGTTACGGCGAACAAACTTGTGCCAGTTTCGTCGAGAAAACTTGTGCCAGTTGTGTCGAACAAACTTGTGCCAGTTGCGTCAAACAAACTTGTGCCAGTTGCATCAAACAAACTTGTGCCAGTTGCGTCAAACAAACTTGTTCCAGTTGCATCAAACAAACTTGTGCCAATTGAGTCGAAAAAACTTGTGCCAGTTGCGTCGAACAAACTTGTGCCAGTTGTGTCTGACAAACTTGTGCCAGTTGCGTCAAAAAACTTGGGCCAGTTTCGTCGAACAAACTTGTGTCAGTGGCATCCAACAAACTTGTGCCAGTTGCGTAGAACAACCTTGTGCCAGTTGCGTGAAACAAACTTGTGCCAGTTGCGTAAAACAAACTTGTGCCAGTTGCGTAGAACAACCTTGTGCCAGTTGCGTCGAACAAACTTGTGGTAGTTTGTAGAACAAACTTGTGCCAGTTGCGTCAAACAAACTTATGCCAGTTGCGTAAAACAAACTAGTGCCAGTTGCATAGAACAAACTTGTGCCAGTTGAGTAGAACAAACTTTTGCCAATTGCATCAAACAAACTTGTGCCAGTTCGTCGATCAAACTTGTGCCAGTTGCATCGAAGAAACTTGTGCCAGTTGCGTCAAAGAAAATTGTGCCATTTGCATAGAACAAACTTGTGCCAGTTGCGTCGAACAAACTTGTGCCAGTTACGGCGAACCAACTTATGCCACTTGCGTCGAGAAAACTTGTGCCAGTTGCGTTAAATAAACTTGTGCCAGTTGCGTCAAACAAACTTGTGCCAGTTACGGCGAACAAACTTGTGCCAGTTGCGTCGAGAAAACTTGTGCCAGTTACATCAAATAAACTTGTGCCAGTTGCGTCAAACAAACTTGTGCCAGTTGCGTTAAACAAACTTGTGCCAGTTGCGCCAAACAAACTTGTGCCAGTTGCGTCAAACAAACTTGTGCCAATTTATTAAAAAAAACTTGTGCCAGTTGCGTTGAACAAACTTGTGCCAGTTGCGTCTAACAAACTTGTGCCAGTTGTGTCAAACAAACTTGTGCCAGTTGCGTCGAACAAACTTGTGCCAGTGGCATCGAACAAACTAGTGCCAGTTGCATAGAACAAACTTGTGCCAGTTGCGTCAAACAAACTTGTGCCAGTTGCGTAGAACAAACTTGTACATGTTGCGTAGAACAACCTTGTGCCAGTTGCGTCGAGAAAAGTTGTGCCATTTGTGTCAAACAAACTTGTGCCAGTTGTGTCGAACAAACTTGTGCCAGTTACGTTAAAGAAACTTGTTCTAGTTGCGTCGAACAAACTTGCGCCACTTGCGTCAAACAAACTTGTGCCAGTTGCGTCGAACAAACTTGTGCCAGTTGCTTATAACAAACTTGTGCCAGTTGTGTCAAACAAACTTGTGCCAGTTGCGTAGAACAAACTTGTGCCAGTTGCGTCGAACAAACTTGTGCCAGTTGTGTAGAACAAACATGTGCCAGTTGTGTCAAAAAAATTTGTTCCAGTTGCGTAGAACACACTAGTTTCAGTTGCATAGAACAAACTTATGCCAGATGCGTAGAACAAACATTTGCCATTTGCGTAGAACAAACTTGTGCCAGTTGTGTCAAAAAAACTTGTACCAGTTGTGTACAACAAACTAGTAAGAGTTGCGTAGAACAAACTTGTACCAATTGCGTCAAACAAACTTATGCCAGTTGCATAGAACAAACTTGTGCCAGTTGCATAGAACTAACTTGTGCCAGTTGCGTAGAACAAACTTGTGCCAGTTGCGTCAAACAAACTTGTGCCAGTTGCGTCGAACAAACTTGTGCCAGTTGCGTCGAAGAAACTTGTGCCAGTTGCGTCAAACAAACTTGTGCCATTTGCGTCGAACAAACTTGTGCCAGTTGCGTCGAACAAACTTGTGCCAGATATGGCGAACAAACTTGTGCCAGTTGCTTCGAGAAAACTTGTGCCAGTTGCGTAAAAAAAAACTTGTGCCAGTTGCGTCAAACAAACTTGTGCCAGTTGCGTCAAACAAACTTGTGCCTCTTGCATCAAACAAACTTGTGCCAGTTGCGTCAAACAAACTTGTACCAGTTGAGTCGAAAAAACTTGTGCCTGTTATGTCGAAAAAACTTGTGCCAGTTGCGTCTAACAAACTTGTGCCAGTTGCTTCAAACAAACTTTTCCCAGTTGCGTCAAACAAACTTGTGCCAGTTGCGTCAAACAAACTTGTGCCAGTTGCGTCAAACAAACTTGTGCCAATTGCGTCAAACAAACTTGTGCCAGTTGCGTAGAAGAACCTTGTGCCAGTTGCGTCAAACGAACTTGTGCCAGTTGCGTCAAACAAACTTTTGCCGGTTGCGTCGAACAAACTTGTGCCAGTTGCGTCGAACAAACTTGCGACAGTTGCATCAAACAAACTTGTGCCAGTTGCGTTGAACAAACTTCTGCCAGTTGTGTCAAACAAACTTGTGTCAGTTGCGTAGAACAAACTTGTGCCAGTTGCGTCGAACAAACTTGTGTCAGTTGGGTAGAAAAAACTTGTGGCAGTTGCATCAAACAAACTTGTGCCAGTTGCGTAGAACAAACTAGTGCCAGTTGCATAGAACAAACTTGTGCCAGATGCGTAGAACAAACTTGTGCCAGTTGCGTAGAACAAACTTTTGCCAGTTGCATAGAACAAACTTGTGCCAGTTATGTAGAACAAACTTGTGCCAGTTGCGTCGAACAAACTTGTGCCAGTTGTATCGAACAAACTTGTGCCAGTTGCGTCAAAAAAACTTGGGCAAGTTTCGTCGAACAAACTTGTGCCAGTGGCATCCAACAAACTTGTGCCAGTTGCATCGAACAAACTTGTGCCAGTTGCGTCAAACAAACTTGTGCCAGTTGCGTAGAACAAACTTGTGCCAGTTGCGTAGAACAACCTTGTGCCAGTTGCGTTGAACAAACTTGTGCTAGATAATAGAACAAACTTGTGCAAGTTGCGTAGAACAACCTTATGCCAGTTGCGTAAAACAAACTAGTGCCAGTTGCATAGAACAAACTTGTGCCAGTTGAGTAGAACAAACTTGTGCCAATTACATCAAACAAACTTGTGCCAGTTGCGTCGAAGAAACTTGTGCCAGTTGAGTCGAAGAAACTTGTGCCAGTTGCGTCAAACAAACTTGTGCCAGTTGCGTCGAACAAACATGTGCCAGTTGCGTCGAACAAACTTGTGCCAGTTACGGCGAACAAACTTGTGCCATTTGCGTCGAGAAACTTGAGCCAGTTGCATCAAATAAACTTGTGCCAGTTGCGTCAAGCAAACTTTTGCCAGTTACGGCGAACAAACTTGTGCTAGTTGCGTCGAGAAAAGTTGTACCAGTTGCGTCAAATAAACTTGTGCCAGTTGCGTCAAACAAACTTGTGCCAGTTGCGTCAAACAAACTTGTTTCAGTTGCGGCAAACAAACTTGTGCCAGTTGCGTAGAACAAACTAGTGCCAGTTGCATAGAACAAACTTGTGCCAGATGCGTAGAACAAACTTGTGCCCGTTGCGTAGAACAAACTTGTGCCAGTTGCATAGAACAAACTTGTGCCAGTTATGTAGAACAAACTTGTGCCAGTTGCGTCGAACAAACTTGTGCCAGTTGTGTCGAACAAACTTGTGCCAGTTGCGTCAAAAAAACTTGTGCCAGTTACGGCGAACAAACTTGTGCCAGTTGCGTCGAGAAAAGTTGTACCAGTGGCGTCAAATAAACTTGTGCCAGTTGCGTCAAACAAACTTGTGCCAGTTGCGTCAAACAAACTTGTTTCAGTTGCGTCAAACAAACTTGTGCCAGTTGCGTAGAACAAACTAGTGCCAGTTGCATAGAACAAACTTGTGCCAGATGCGTAGAACAAACTTGTGCCAGTTGCGTAGAACAAACTTGTGCCAGTTGCATAGAACAAACTTGTGCCAGTTATGTAGAACAAACTTGTGCCAGTTGCGCCGAACAAACTTGTGCCAGTTGTGTCGAACAAACTTGTGCCAGTTGCGTCAAAAAAACTTGGGCAAGTTTCGTCGAACAAACTTGTGCCAGTGGCATCCAACAAACTTGTGCCAGTTGCATCGAACAAACTTGTGCCAGTTGCGTCAAACAAACTTGTGCCAGTTGCGTAGAACAAACTTGTGCCAGTTGCGTAGAACAACCTTGTGCCAGTTGCGTCGAACAAACTTGTCCTAGATAGTAGAACAAACTTGTTCAAGTTGCGTCAAACAAACTTGTGCCAGTTACATTAAAAAAACTTGTGCCAGTTGCGTCGAGAAAACTTGTGCCAGTTGCGTCAAAAAAAACTTGTGCCAGTTGCGTCAAACAAACTTGTGCCAGTTGCGTCACACAAACTTGTGCCTGTTGAGTCAAACAAACTTGTGCCAGTTGCGTCAAACAAACTTGTGCCAATTGACTCGAAAAAACTTGTGCCTGTTACGTCGAACAAACTTGTGCCAGTTGCGTCTAACAAACTTGTGCCAGTTGCGTCAAACAAACTTGTGCCAGTTGCGTCGAACAAACTTGTGCCAGTTGCGTCACACAAACTTGTGCCAGTTGCGTAGAACAAACTTGTGCCAGTTGCGTAGAAGAACCTTGTGCCAGTTGCGTCAAACAAACTTGTGCCAGTTGCGTCAAACAAACTTGTGCCAGTTGCGTCGAACAAACTTGTGCCAGGTGCGTCAAACAAACTTGTGCCAGTTGCGCCAAACAAACTTGTGACAGTTCTGTCAAACAAACTTGTACAAGTTGCGAAAACAAACTTATGCCAGTTGCGTCAAACAATCTTGTGCCAGATATGTTGAACAAACATGTGCCATTTGCATCAAACAAACTTTTGTCAGTTGCGTCGAACAAACTTGTGCCAGTTGCGTCGAACAAACTTGTGTCAGTTGCGTCGAACAAACTTGTGCCAGTTGCGTCGAACAAACTTGTGCCAGTTGCGTCAAAAAAACTTGAGCCAGTTGCATCCAATAAACTTGTGCCAGTTGCATCGAACAAACTTGTGCCAGTTGCGTAGAAGAAACTTGTGCCAGTTGCGTGCAACAAACTTGTGCCAGTTGCGTAGAACAAACTTGTGCCAGTTGCATCAAACAAACTTATGCCAGTTGAGTAGAACAAACTACTGCCAGTTGCATACAACAAACTTGTGCCAGTTGTGTAGAACAAACTTGTGCCAGTTGCGTCGAACAAACTTGTGCCTGTTGGGTGAAACAAACATGTGCCAGTTGCATCAAACAAACTTGTGCCAGATGCCTAGAACAAACTTTTGCCATTTGCGTAGAACAAACTTGTGCCAGTTGCGTAGAACAACCTTGTGCCAGTTGCTTCAAACAAACTTGTGCCAGTTACTTCAAACAAACTTGTGCCAGTTACGTCAAACAAACTTGTGCCAGTGGCGTCAAACAAACTTGTGCCAGTTGTGTCAAACAAACTTGTGCCAGTTGCGTCGAACAAACTTGTGCCAGTTTCGTCAAAGAAACTTGTGCCAATTGCGTCGAACAAACTTGTGCCAGTTGCGTCACACAAACTTGTGCCAGTTACGGCGAACAAACTTGTGCCAGTTGCGTCGAGAAAACTTGCGCCAGTTGCGTCAAATAAACTTGTGCCAGTTGCGTCAATCAGACTTGTGCCAGTTACGTCAAACAAACTTGTGCCAGTTGTGTCAAACAAACTTGTGCCAATTGAGTCGAAAAAACTTGTGCCAGTTGCGTCTAACAAACTTGTGCCAGTTGCATCAAACAAACTAGTGCCAGTTCCATAGAACAAACTTGTGCCAGTTGCGTCAAACAAACTTGTGCCAGTTGCATAGAACAAACTTGTGCCAGTTGCGTCGAACAAACTTGTGCCAGTTGTGTCAAACAAACTTGTGCCCGTTGGGTCGAACAAACTTGTGCCAGTTTCGTTAAACAAACTTGTACCAGTTGCATCGAACAAACTTGTGCCAGTTGCGTTGAACAAACTTGTGCCAGTTGCGTCGAACAAACTTGCGCCAGTTCCGTCGAACAAACTTGTGCCAGTTGCTTAGAACAAACTTGTGCCAGTTGTGTCAAACAAACTTGTGCCAGTTGCGTAGAACAAACTTGTGCCAGTTGCGTCGAACAAACTTGTGCCAGTTGGGTAGAACAAACATGTGCCAGTTGCGTCAAACAAATTTGTGCCAGTTGCCTAGAACAAACTAGTGCCAGTTGCATAGAACAAATGTGTGCCAGTTGTGTCAAACAAACTTGTGCCAGTTGTGTACAACAAACTAGTAAGAGTTGCGTAGAACAAACTTGTGCCAGTTGTGTTGAACAAACTTGTGCCAGTTGTTTCAAACAAACTTTTGCCAGTTGCGTCAAACAAACTTGTGCCAGTTGCATAGAACAAACTTGTGCCAGTTGCGTAGAACAACCTTGTGCCAGTTGCGTCAAACAAACTTGTGCCAGTTGCATCAAACAAACTTGTGCCAGTTGCGTCGAACAAACTTGTGTCAGTTGCGTCAAACAAACGTGTGCCAGTTGCGTCAAACAAACTTGTGCCAGTTGCGCCAAAGAAACTTGTGACAGTTGCGTCAAACAAACTTGTGCCAGTTGCGTCAAAAAAACTTGTACAAGTTGCGAAAACAAACTTGTGCCAGATGTGTTGAACAAACTTGTGCCAGTTGCGTCGAACAAACTTGTGCCAGTTGCGTCGAACAAACTTGTGCCAGTTGCGTCGAACAAACTTGTGCCAGTTGCGTCGAACAAATTTGTGCCAGTTGCGTCGAACAAACTTGTGCCAGTTGCATCCAACAAAATTGTGCCAGTTGCGTAGAATAAACTTGTGCCAGTTACGTCCAACAAACTTGTGCCAGTTGCGTAGAACAAACTTGTGCCAGTTGCGTCAAACAAACTTATGCCACTTGCATAGAACAAACAAGTGCCAGTTGCATACAAAAAACTTGTGCCAGTTGCGTAGAACAAACTTGTGCCAGTTGCGTAGAACAAACTTGTGCCAGTTGCGTAGAACAAACTTGTGACAGTTGTATAGAACAAACTTGTGCCAGTTGCGTCAAACAAACTTGTGCTAGTTGCTTCGAACAAACTTGTGCCAGTGGCGTCGAACAAACTTGTGCCAGTTACGGCGAACAAACTTGTGCTAGTTGCGTCGAGAAAACTTGTGCCAGTTACGTCAAAGAAACTTGTGCCAGTTGCGTCAAACAAACTTGTGCCAGTTGCGTCGAACAAACTAGTGCCAGTTACGCCGAACAAACTTGTGCCAGTTGCGTCGAGAAAACTTGTGCCAGTTGCGTCAAATAAACTTGTGCCAGTTGCGTCAAACAAACTTTTGCCAGTTGCGTCAAACAAACTTTTGCCAGTTGCGTCAAACAAACTTGTGCCAGTTACGTCAAACAAACTTGTGCCAATTGATTAAAAAAAACTTGTGCCAGTTGCATTGAACAAACTTGTGCCAGTTGCATCTAACAAACTTGTGCCAGTTGCGTCAAACAAACTTGTGCCAGTTGCGTCGAACAAACTTGTGCCAGTTGCATCGAACAAACTAGTGCCAGTTGCATAGAACAAATTAGTGCCAGATGCGTCAAACAAACTTGTGCCAGTTGCGTAGAACAAACTTGTGCCAGTTGCGTCGAACAAACTTGTGCCAGTTGCATCGAACACACTAGTGCCAGTTGCATAAAACAACCTTGTGCCAGTTGCGTCAAACAAACTTGTGCCAGTTGTGTCAAACAAACTTGTGCCAGTTGGGTCGAACAAACTTGTGCCAGTTACGTTAAACAAACTTGTTCTAGTTGCATTGGACAAACTTGTGCCAGTTGAGTCGAACAAACTTTTGCCAGTTGCGTCGAACAAACTTGTGCCAGTTCCGTCGAACAAACTTGTGCCAGTTGCTTAGAACAAACTTGTGCCAGTTGTGTCAAACAAACTTGTGCCAGTTGCGTAGAACAAACTTGTGCCAGTTGCGTCGAACAAACTTGTGCCAGTTGGGTAGAACAAACATGTGCCAGTTGTGTCAAACAAATTTGTGCCAGTTGCGTAGAACACACTAGTGCCAGTTGCATATAACAAACTTGTGCCAGATGCGTAGAACAAACATTTGCTATTTGGGTAGAACAAACTTGTGCCAGTTGTGTCAAACAAACTTGTGCCAGTTGTGTACAACAAACTAGTAAGAGTTGCATAGAACAAACTTGTGCCAGTTGCGTCGAACAAACTTGTGCCAGTTGCGTAGAACAAACTTGTACCAGTTGCGTTAAACAAACTTATGCCAGTTGCATAGAACAAACTAGTGCCAGTTGCATAGAACAAACTTGTGCCAGTTGTGTAGAACAATCTTGTGCCAGTTGCGTCAAACAAACTTGTGCCAGTTTCGTCAAACAAGCTTGTGCCAGTTGCGTCGAAGAAACTTGTGCCAGTTGCGTCAAACAAACTTGTGCCGTTTGCGTCGAACAAACTTGTGCCAGTTGCGTTGAACAAACTTGTGCCAGATATAGCGAAAAACTTGTGCCAGTTGCTTCGAGAAAAATTGTGCCAGTTGCGTAAAAAAAAACTTGTGCCAGTTGCGTCAAACAAACTTGTGCCAGTTGCGTCAAACAAACTTGTGCCTCTTGCGTCAAACAAACTTGTGCCAGTTACGTCAAACAAACTTGTACCAATTGAGTCGAAAAAACTTGTGCCTGTTACGTCGAACAAACTTGTGCCAGTTGCGTCTAACAAACTTGTGCCAGTTGCGTCAAACAAACTTGTGCCAGTTGCGTCAAACAAACTTGTGCCATTTGCGTCAAACAAACTTGTGCCAGTTGCGTAGAACAAACTTGTGCCAGTTGCGTCAAAGAAACTTGCGCCAGTTGCGTAGAAGAACCTTGTGCCAGTTGCGTCAAACGAACTTGTGCCAGTTGCGTCAAACAAACTTTTGCCAGTTGCGTCGAACAAACTTGTGCCAGTTACGTCGAACAAACTTGCGACAGTTGCGTCAAACAATCTTGTGCCAGTTGCGTTGAACAAACTTCTGCCAGTTGTGTCAAACAAACTTGTGTCAGTTGCGTAGAACAAACTTGTGCCAGTTGCGTCGAACAAACTTTTGTCAGTTGGGTAGAACAAACTTGTCCCAGTTGCGTCAAACAAACTTGTGCCAGTTGCGTAGAACAAACTAGTGCCAGTTGCATAGAACAAAATTGTGCCAGATGCGTAGAACAAACTTGTGCCAGTTGCGTAGAACAAACCTATGCCAGTTGCATAGAACAAACTTGTGCCGGTTATGTAGAACAAACTTGTGCCAGTTACGTCGAACAAACTTGTGCCAGTTGTGTCAAACAAACTTGTGCCAGTTGCGTCAAAAAAACTTGGGCCAGTTTCGTCGAACAAACTTGTGCCAGTGGCATCCAACAAACTTGTGCCAGTTGCGTAGAACAAACCTGTGCCAGTTGCATAGAACAAACTTGTGCCGGTTATGTAGAACAAACTTGTGCCAGTTGAAGTCGAACAAACTTGTGCCAGTTGTGTCAAACAAACTTGTGCCAGTTGCGTCAAAAAAACTTGGGACAGTTTCGTCGAACAAACTTATGCCAGTGGCATCCAACTAACTTGTGCCAGTTGCGTCGAACAAACTTGTGACAGTTGGGTCGAAACAAACCTGTGCCAGTTGCGTAGAACAAATTTGTGCCAGTTGCGTAGAACAACCTTGTGCCAGTTGCGTCGAACAAACTTGTGCTAGTTAGTAGAACAAACTTGTGCCAGTTGCGTCAAACAACTTTATGCCAGTTGCGTAAAACAAACTAGTGCCAGTTGCATAGAACAAACTTGTGCCAGTTGAGTAGAACAAACTTGTGCCAATTGCATCAAACAAACTTGTGCCAGTTGCGTCGAACAAACTTGTGCCAGTTGCATTGAAGAAACTTGTGCCAGTTGCGTCAAACAAACTTGTGCCAGTTGCGCCGAACAAACTTGTGCCAGTTGCGTCGAACAAACTTGTGCCAGTTACGGCGAACAAACTTGTGCCACTTGCGTCAAGAAACTTGTGCCAGTTGCGCCAAATAAACTTGTGCCAGTTGCGTCAAACAAACTTGTGCCAGTTACGGCGAACAAACTTGTGCCAGTTGCGTCGAAAAAAAGTTGTGCCAGTTGCGTCAAATAAACTTGTGCCAGTTGCGTCAAACAAACTTGTGCCAGTTGCGTCAAACAAACTTGTGCCAATTGATTTGAAAAAACTTGTGCCAGTTGCGTTGAACAAATTTGTGCCAGTTGCGTCGAACAAACTTGTGCCAGTTGCGCCAAACAAACTTGTGCCAGTTGCGTCGAACAAACTTGTGCCAGTTGCATCGAACAAACTAGTGCCAGTTGCATAGAACAAATTTGTCCCAGTTGCGTCAAACAAACTTGTACATGTTGCGTAGAACAACTTTGTGCCAGTTGCGTCAAACAAACTTGTGCCAGTTGCGTCGAACAAACTTGTGCCAGTTGCATCGAACAAACTAGTGCCAGTTGCATAGAACAAATTTGTCCCAGTTGCGTAGAACAAACTTGTACATGTTGCGTAGAACAACTTTGTGCCAGTTGCGTCAAACAAACTTGTGCCAGTTGCGTCTAACAAACTTGTGCCAGTTGCGTCGAACAAAATTGTGCCAGTTGTGTGAATCAAACTTTTGCCAGTTGGGTCGAACAAACTTGTGCCAGTTACGTTAAACAAACTTGTACCAGTTGCGTTGTACAAATTTGTGCCAGTTGCGTCGAACAAACTTGTGCCAGTTGCGTCGAACAAACTTGCGCCAGTTCCGTCGAACAAACTTGTGCCAGGTGCTTAGAACAAACTTGTGCCACTTGTGTCAAACAAACTTGTGCCAGTTGTGCAGAACAAACTTGTGCCAGTTGCGCCGAACAAACTTGTGCCTGTTGGGTAGAACAAACATGTGCCAGTTGCGTCAAACAAATTCGTGTAAGTTGCGTAGAACAAACTAGTGCCACTTGCATAGAACAAACTTGTACCAGATGCATAGAACAAACTTTTGCCATTTGCGTAGAACAAACTTGTGCCAGTTGTGTCAAACAAACTTGTGCCAGTTGTGTACAACAAACTTGTGCCAGTTATGTAGAACAAACTTTTGCCTGTTGCATCAAACAAACTTGTGCCAGTTGCGTCAAACAAACTTGTGCCATTTGCATAGAACAAAGTTGTGCCAGTTGCATAGAAGAACCTTGTGCCAGTTGCGTCAAACAAACTTGTGCCAGTTGCGTCAAAGAAACTTGTGCCAGTTGCGTCAAAGAAACTTGTGCCAGTTGCGTCGAACAAACTTGTGCCAGTTGCGTAGAACAAACTTGTGCCAGTTGCATAGAACAAACTTGTGCCAGATATGTAGAACAAACTTATGCCAGTTGCGTCAAACAAACTTGTGCCAGTTGCGTCGAACAAACTTGTGCCAGTTATGGCGAACAAACTTGTGCCAGTTTCGTCGAGAAAACTTGTGCCAGTTGCGTCAAATAAACTTGTGCCAGTTGCATCAAACAAACTTGTGCCAATTGCGTCAAACAAACTTGTGCCAGTTGCGTCAAACAAACTTGTTCCAGTTGCGTCAAACAAACTTGTGCCAATTGAGTCGAAAAAACTTGTGCCAGTTGCGTCGAACAAACTTGTGCCAGTTGCGTAGAACAAACTTGTGCCAGTTGCATAGAAGAACCTTGTGCCAGTTGCGTCAAACAAACTTGTGCCAGTTGCGTCAAACAAACTTGTGCCAGTTGCGTCAAAGAAACTTGTGCCAATTGAGTCGAAAAAACTTGTGCCAGTTGCGTAGAACAAACTAGTGCCAGTTGCATACAACAAACTTGTGCCAGTTGCGTAGAACAAAATTGTGCCAGTTGCGTAGAACAAACTTGTGCCAGTTGCATAGAACAAATTAGTGCCAGATGCGTCAAACAAACTTGATCCAGTTACTTTGAACAAACTTGTGCCAGTGGCGTCGAACAAACTTGTGCCAGTTACGGCGAACAAACTTGTGCCAGTTGCGTCAAGAAAACTTGTGCCAGTTGCGTCAAAAAGACTTGTGCCAGTTGCGTCAAACAAACTTGTTCCAGTTGCGTCGAACAAACCTGTGCCAGTTAAGGCGAACAAACTTGTGCCAGTTGCGTCGAGAAAACTTGTGCCAGTTGCGTCAAATAAACTTGTGCCAGTTGCGTCAAACAAACTTGTTCCAGTTACATCGAACAAACTTGTGCCAGTTGCGTCTAAAAAACTTGTGCCAGTTGCTTCAAACAAACTTGGGCCAGTTGCGACGAACAAACTTGTGCCAGTTGCGTCAAACAAACTTCTGCCAGTTGCATCAAACAAACGTGTGCCAATTGCATCAAACAAACTTGTGCCAGTTGCGTAGAACAAACTTGTGCCAGTTTCGTAGAACAAAGTTGTGCCAGTTGCGTCAAACAAACTTGTGCCAGTTGTGTCAAACAAGCTTGGGCCAGTTGCGTCAAACAAACTTGTGCCAGTTGCGTCAAAAAAACTTGTGCCAGTTGGGTCGAACAAACTTGTGCCAGTTGCGTTAAACAAACTTGTGCCAGTTGCATCGAACAAACTTGTGCCAGTTGCGTCGAACAAACTTGTGCCGGTTGCGTCGAACAAACTTGCGCCAGTTGCGTCAAACAAACTTGTGCCAGTTGCGTTGAACAAACTTCTGCCAGTTGTGTCAAACAAACTTGTGTCAGTTGCATCGAACAAACTTGTGCTAGTTGCGTCGAACAAACTTGTGCCAATTGCGTCGAACAAACTTGCGCCAGTTGCGTCAAACAAACTTGTGCCAGTTGCGTTGAACAAACTTCTGCCAGTTGTGTCAAACAAACTTGTGTCAGTTGCATAGAACAAACTTGTGTCAGTTGGGTAGAACAAACTTGTGCCAGTTGCGTCAAACAAACTTGTGCCAGTTGTGTCAAACAAGCTTGGGCCAGTTGCGTCAAACAAACTTGTGTCAGTTGCATCAAAAAAACTTGTGCTAGTTGGGTCGAACAAACTTGTGCCAGTTGCGTTAAACAAACTTGTGCCAGTTGCATCGAACAATCTTGTGCCAGTTGCGTCGAACAAACTTGTGCCAGTTGCGTCGAACAAACTTGCGCCATTTGCGTCAAACAAACTTGTGCCAGTTGCGTCAAACAAACTTCTGCCAGTTGTGTCAAACAAACTTGTGTCAGTTACATCGAACAAACTTGTGCCAGTTGCGTCGAACAAACTTGTGCCAATTGCGTCGAACAAACTTGCGCCAGTTGCGTCAAACAAACTTGTGCCAGTTGCGTTGAACAAACTTATGCCAGTTGTGTCAAACAAACTTGTCTCAGTTGCATAGAACAAACTTGTGTCAGTTGGGTAGAACAAACTTGTGCGAGTTGCGTAAAACAAAGTTGTGCCAGTTGGTTCGAACAAACTTGTGCCAGTTGTGGAAAACAAACTTGTGCCAGTTGGTTCGAACAAATTTGTGAGAGTTGTGTCCAACAAACTTGTACCAGTTGCGTCAAACAAACTTGTGCCAGATGCGTAGAACAAACTTGTGCCTGTTGCGTAGAACAAACTTGTGCCAATTGTGTCAAACAAACTTATGCCAGTTGCATAGAACAAACTAGTGCCAGTTGCATAGAACAAACTTGTGCCAGTTGGGTAGAACAAACTTGTGCCAGTTGTATAGAACAAACTTGTGCCAGTTGCGTCGAACAAACTTGTGCCAGTTGTGTCGAAGAAACCTGTGCCAGTTGCGTCAAACAAACATGTGCCAGTTGCGTCGAACAAACTTGTGCCAGTTGCGTCGAACAAACTTGTGCCAGATATGGCGAACAAACTTGTGACACTTGCGTCGAGAAAACTTGTGCCAGTTGCGTCAAAAAAAACTTGTGCCAGTTGCGTCAAACAAACTTGTGCCAGTTGCGTCAAACAAACTTGTGCTTCTTGCGTCAAACAAACTTGTGCCAGTTGCGTCAAACAAACTTGTACCAATTGAGTCGAAAAAACTTGTGCCTGTTACGTCGAACAAACTTGTGCCAGTTGCGTCTAAGAAACTTGTGCAAGTTGCGTTGAACAAACTTGTGCCATTTGCGTCAAACAAACTTGTGCCAGTTGTGTAGAACAAACTTGTGCCAGTTGCGTCAAACAAACTTTTGCCATTTGTGTAGAACAAACTTGTGCCAGATGCGTAGAAGAACCTCGTGCCAGTTGCGTCAAACAAACTTGTGCCAGTTGCGTCAAACAAACTTGTGCCAGCTGCGTCAAACAAACTTGAGCCAGTTGCGTTAAACAAACTTGTGCCAGTTGGGTCGAACAAACTTGTGCCAGTTGCATTAAACAAACTTGTGCTAGTTGCATCGAACAAACTTTTGCCAGTTGCGTCGAACAAACTTGTGCCAGTTGCGTCGAACAAATTTGTGCCAGTTGCGTCGAACAAACTTGTGCCAGTTGCTTTGAACAAACTTCTGCCAATTATGTCAAACAAACTTGTGTCAGTTACGTAGAACAAACTTGTGCCAGTTGCGTCGAACAAACTTGTGTCAATTGGGTAGAACAAATTTGTGCCAGTTGCGTCAAACAAACTTGTGCCAGTTGCGTAGAACAAACTAGTGCCAGTTGCATAGAACAAACTTGTGCCAGATGCGTAGAACAAACTTGTGCCAGTTGCGAAAAAACAAACTTGTGCCAGTTGCATAGAACAAACTTGTGCCAGTTATGTAGAACAAACTTGTGCCAGTTGCGTCAAACAAACTTGTGCCAGTTGCGTCAAACAAACTTGTGCCAGTTACGGCGAACAAACTTGTGCCAGTTTCGTCGAGAAAACTTGTGCCAGTTGCGTCAAATAAACTTGTGCCAGTTACGTCAAACAAACTTGTGCCAGTTGCGTCAAACAAACTTGTGCCAGTTGCGTCAAACAAACTTGTTCCAGTTGCGTCAAACAAACTTGTGCCAATTGAGTCGAAAAAACTTGTGCCAGTTGCGTCGAACAAACTTGTGCCAGTTGTGTCTGACAAACTTGTGCCAGTTGCGTCAAAAAAACTTGTGCCAGTTTCGTCGAACAAACTTGTGTCAGTGGCATCCAACAAACTTGTGCCAGTTGCGTAGAACAACCTTGTGCCAGTTGCGTGAAACAAACTTGTGCCAGTTGCGTAAAACAAACTTGTGCCAGTTGCGTAGAACAACCTTGTGCCAGTTGCGTTGAACAAACTTGTGGTAGTTTGTAGAACAAACTTGTGCCAGTTGCGTCAAACAAACTTATGCCAGTTGCGTAAAACAAACTAGTGCCAGTTGCATAGAACAAACTTGTGCCAGTTGAGTAGAACAAACTTGTGCCAATTGCATCAAACAAACTTGTGACAGTTCGTCGATCAAACTTGTGCCAGTTGCATCGAAGAAACTTGTGCCAGTTGCGTCAAACAAACTTGTGCCAGTTGCGTCGAACAAACTTGTGTCAGTTGCCTCGAACAAACTTTTGCCTGTTGCGTCAAACAAACTTGTGCCAGTTGCGTCAAACAAACTTGTGCCAGTTGCGTCAAACAAACTTGTGCCAATTGCGTCAAACAAACTTGTGCCAGTTGCGTAGAAGAACCTTGTGCCAGTTGCATCAAACGAACTTGTGCCAGTTGCGTCAAACAAACTTTTGCCGGTTGCGTCTTACAAACTTGTGACAGTTGCGTCGAACAAACTTGCGACAGTTGCATCAAACAAACTTGTGCCAGTTGCGTTGAACAAACTTCTGCCAGTTGTGTCAAACAAACTTGTGTCAGTTGGGTAGAAAAAACTTGTGCCAGTTGCATCAAACAAACTTGTGCCAGTTGCGTAGAACAAACTAGTGCCAGTTACATAGAACAAACTTGTGCCAGATGCGTAGAACAAACTTGTGCCAGTTGCGTAGAACAAACTTGTGCCAGTTGCATTGAACAAACTTGTGCCAGTTATGTAGAACAAACTTGTGCCAGTTGCGTAGAAAAAACTAGTGCCAGTTGCATAGAACAAACTTGTGCCAGATGCGTAGAACAAACTTGTGCCAGTTGCGTAGAACAAACTTGTGCCAGTTGCATAGAACAAACTTGTGCCAGTTATGTAGAACAAACTTGTGCCAGTTGCGTCGAACAAACTTGTGCCAGTGGCATCCAACAAACTTGTGCCAGTTGCATCGAACAAACTTGTGCCAGTTGCGTCAAACAAACTTGTGTCAGTTGCGTAGAACAAACTTGTGCCTGTTGCGTAGAACAATCTTGTGCCAGTTGCGTCGAACAAACTTGTGCTAGATAGTAGAACAAACTTGTGCAAGTTGCGTCAAACAAACTTATGCCAGTTGCGTAAAACAAACTAGTGCCAGTTGCATAGAACAAACTTGTGCCAGTTGAGTAGAACAAACTTGTGCCAATTACATCAAACAAACTTGTGCCAGTTGCGTCGAAGAAACTTGTGCCAGTTGCGTCGAAGAAACTTGTGCCAGTTGCGTCAAACAAACTTGTGCCAGTTGCGTCGAACAAACTTGTGCCAGTTGCGTCGAACAAACTTGTGCCAGTTACGGCGAACAAACTTGTGCCATTTGCGTCGAGAAACTTGAGCCAGTTGCATCAAATAAACTTGTGCCAGTTGCGTCAAACAAACTTGTGCCAGTTACGGTGAACAAACTTGTGCCAGTTGCGTCGAGAAAAGTTGTACCAGTTGCGTCAAATAAACTTGTGCCAGTGTCGTCAAACAAACTTGTGCCAGTTGCGTCAAACAAACTTGTTTCAGTTGCGTCAAACAAACTTGTGCCAGTTGCGTCAAACAAACTTGTTTCAGTTGCGTCAAACAAACTTGTGCCAGTTGCGTCAAACAAACTTGTGCCAATTGATTCGAAAAAACTTGTGCCAGTTGCTTTGAACAAACTTGTGCCAGTTGCGTCTAACAAACTTGTGCCAGTTGTGTCAAACAAACTTGTACCAGTTGCGTCGAACAAACTTGTGCCAGTTGCATCGAACAAACTAGTAATAGTTGCATAAAACAAACTTGTGCCAGTTGCGTCAAACAAACTTGTGCCAGTTGCGTAGAACAAACTTGTACATGTTGCGTAGAACAATCTTGTGCCAGTTGCGTCAAACAAACTTGTGCCAGTTGTTTGAAACAAACGTTTGCCAGTTGGGTCGAACAAATTTATGCCAGTTACGTTAAACAAACTTGTACCAGTTGCGTCGCACAAATTTGTGCCAGTTGTGTCGAACAAACTTGTTCCAGTTGCGTCGAACAAACTTGCGCCAGTTCCGTCGAACAAACTTGTGCCAGGTGCTTAGAACAAACTTGCGCCACTTGTGTCAAACAAACTTGTGCCAGTTGTGTAGAACAAACTTGTTCCAGTTGCGTCGAACACACTTGTGCCAGTTGGGTAGAACAAACATGTGCCAGTTGCGTCAAAGAAATTTGTGCCAGCTGCGTAGAACAAACTAGTGCCAGTTGCATAGAACAAACTTGTGCCAGATGCGTAGAACAAACTTTTGCCATTTGCGTAGAACAAACTTGTGCCAGTTGTGTCAAGCAAACTTGTGCCAGTTGTGTACAACAAAGTTGTGCCAGGTATGTAGTACAAAATTCTTCCTGTTGCATCAAACAAACTTGTGCCAGTTGCGTCAAACAAACTTGTGCCAGTTGTATAGAACAAACTTGTGCCAGTTGCATAGAACAACCTTGTGCCAGTTGCGTCAAACAAACTTGTGCCAGTTGCATCTAACAAACTTGTGCCATTTGCGTCAAACAAACTTGTGCCAGTTACGTCGAACAAACTTGTGCCAGTTGCGTAGAACAAAATTGTGCCAGTTGCATAGAACAAACTTGTGCCAGTTATGTAGAACAAACTTGTGCCAGTTGCGTCAAACAAACTTGTGGCAGTTGCATCGAACAAACTTGTGCCAGTTACAGCGAACAAACTTGTGCCAGTTTCATCGAGAAAACTTGTGCCAGTTGCGTAAAATAAACTTGTGCCAGTTGCATCAAACAAACTTGTGCCAGTTGCGTCAAACAAACTTGTGCCAGTTGCATCAAACAAACTTGTTCCAGTTGCGCCAAACAAACTTGTGCCAATTGAGTCGAAAAAACTTGTGCCACTTGCGTCGAACAAACTTTTGCCAGTTGCGTCTAACAAACTTGTGCCAGTTGCGTCAAAAAAACTTGGGCCAGTTTCGTCGAACAAACTTGTGTCAGTTGCATCCAACAAACTTGTGCCAGTTGCGTAGAACAATCTTGTGCCAGTTGCGTAGAACAACCTTGTACCAGTTGCGTAGAACAAACTTGTGCCAGTTGCGTCACACAAACTTATGCCAGTTGCATAGAACAAACTAGTGCCAGTTGCATAGAACAAACTTGTGCCAGTTGCGTAGAACAAACTTGTGCCAGTTGCGCCAAACAAACTTGTGCCAGTTGCGTCGAACAAACTTGTGCCAGTTGCGTCAAAGAAACTTGTGCCAGTTGCGTCAAACAAACTTGTGCAAATTGCGTCGAACATACTTGTGCCAGTTGCGTCGAACAAACTTGTGCCAGTTACATTAAACAAACTTGTGCCAGTTGCGTCAAGAAAACTTGTGCCAGTTGCGTCAAAAAAAACTTGTGCCAGTTGCGTCAAACAAACTTGTGCCAGTTGCGTCACACAAACTTGTGCCTCTTGCGTCAAACAAACTTGTGCCAGTTGCGTCAAACAAACTTGTGCCAATTGACTCGGAAAAATCTGTGCCTGATACGTCGAACAAACTTGTGCCAGTTGCGTCTAACAAACTTGTGCCAGTTGCGTCAAACAAACTTGTGCCAGTTGTGTCGAACAAACTTGTGCCAGTTGCGTCAAACAAACTTGTGCCAGTTGCATAGAACAAACTTGTGCCAGTTGCGTAGAAGAACCTCGTGCCAGTTGCGTCAAACAAACTTGTGCCAGTTACGTCAAACAAACTTGTGCCAGTTGCGTCGAACAAACTTGTGCCAGTTGCATCAAACAAACTTGTGCCAGTTGCGCCAAACAAACTTGTGACAGTTCTGTCAAACAAACTTGTGCCAGTTGCGTCAAACAAACTTGTACAAGTTGCGAAAACAAACTTATGCCAGTTGCGTCAAACAATCTTGTGCCAGATATGTTGAACAAACATGTGCCATTTGCATCGAACAAACTTGTGTCAGTTGCGTCGAACAAACTTTTGTTAGTTGCGTCGAACAAACTTGTGCCAGTTGCGTCGAACAAACTTGTGCCGGTTGCGTCGAACAAACTTGTGCCAGTTGCGTCAAACAAACTTGAGCCAGTTGCGTCCAATAAACTTGTGCCAGTTGCATCGAACAAACTTGTGCCAGTTGCGTAGAAGAAACTTGTGCCAGTTGCGTGCAACAAACTTGTGCCAGTTGCGTAGAACAAACTTGTGCCAGTTGCGTCAAACAAACTTATGCCAGTTGAGTAGAACAAACTACTGCCAGTTGCATACAACAAACTTGTGCCAGTTCTGTAGAACAAACTTGTGCCAGTTGCGTCGAACAAACTTGTGCCTGTTGGGTGAAACAAACATGTGCCAGTTGCATCAAACAAACTTGTGCCAGATGCCTAGAACAAACTTTTGCCATTTGCGTAGAACAAACTTGTGCCAGTTGCATAGAACAACCTTG
Organism: Macrobrachium rosenbergii; assembly: GCA_039081455.1. Taxonomy (NCBI): domain Eukaryota; kingdom Metazoa; phylum Arthropoda; class Malacostraca; order Decapoda; family Palaemonidae; genus Macrobrachium; species Macrobrachium rosenbergii. Next base: position 949,946 of record JANJGK010000196.1, on the reverse strand, counting down.
TGCCAGTTGCGTCAAACAAACTTTTGCCAGTTGCTTCAAACAAACTTTTGCCAGTTACGTCATACAAACTTGTGCCAGTGGCGTCAAACAAACTTGTGCCAGTTGTGTCAAACAAACTTGTGCCAGTTGCGTCGAACAAACTTGTGCCAGTTTCGTCAATGAAACTTGTGCCAGTTGCATCAAACAAACTTGTGCCAGTTGCGTCGAACAAACTTGTGCCAGTTGCGTCGAACAAACTTGTGCCAGTTACGGCGAACAAACTTGTGCCAGTTGCGTCGAGAAAACTTGCGCCAGTTGCGTCAAATAAACTTGTGCCAGTTGCGTTAATCAAACTTGTGCCAGTTACGTCAAACAAACTTGTGCCAGTGGCGTCAAACAAACTTGTGCCAGTTGTGTCAAACAAACTTGTGCCAATTGAGTCGAAAAAACTTGTGCCATTTGCGTCTAACAAACTTGTGCCAGTTGCATCAAACAAACTAGTGCCAGTTCCATAGAACAAACTTGTGCCAGTTGCGTCAAACAAACTTGTGCCAGTTGCATAGAACAAACTTGTGCCAGTTGCGTCGAACAAACTTGTGCCAGTTGTGTCAAACAAACTTGTGCCAGTTGGGTCGAACAAACTTGTGCCAGTTACGTTAAACAAACTTGTACCAGTTGCATCGAACAAACTTGTGCCAGTTGCGTCGAACAAACTTGTGACAGTTGCGTCGAACAAACTTGCGCCAGTTCCGTGCGAACAAACTTGTGCCAGTTGCTTAGAACAAACTTGTGCCAGTTGTGTCAAACAAACTTGTGCCAGTTGCGTAGAACAAACTTGTGCCAGTTGAGTCAAACAAACTTGTGCCAGTTGCGTAGAACAAACTAGTGCCAGTTGCATAGAACAAACTTGTGCCAGGTGCGTAGAACAAACTTTTGCCATTTGCGTTGAACAAACTTGTGCCAGTTGTGTCAAACAAACTTGTGCCAGTTGTGTACAACAAACTAGTAAGAGTTGCGTAGAACAAACTTGTGCCAGTTGCGTAGAACAAACTTGTGCCAGTTGTGTGGAACAAACTTGTGCCAGTTGTGTCAAACAAACTTGTGCCAGTTGCATAGAACAAACTTGTGCCAGTTGCGTAGAAGAACCTTGTGCCAGTTGCGTCAAACAAACTTGTGCCAGTTGCGTCAAACAAACTTGTGCCAGTTGCACTGAACAAACTTGTGCCAGTTGCGTCAAACAAACTTGTGCCAGTTGTGTCAAACAAACTTGTGCCAATTGCTCCAAAGAAACTTGTGCCAGTTGCGTCAAACAAACTTGTGCCAGTTGCGTCAAACAAACTTGTACAAGTTGCAAAAACAAACTTGTGCCAGTTGCGTCAAACAAACTTGTGCCAGATGTGTTGAACAAACTTGTGCCAGTTGCATAGAACAAACTTGTATCAGTTGCGTCGAACAAACTTGTGCCTGTTGCGTCCAACAAAATTGTGCCAGTTGCGTAGAACAAACTTGTGTCAGTTGCGTCCAACAAACTTGTGCCAGTTGCGTAGAACAAACTAGTGCCAGTTGCATACAACAAACTTGTGCCAGTTGCGTAAAACAAACTTGTGCCAGTTGCGTAGAACAAACTTGTGCCAGTTGCGTAGAACAAACTTGTGCCAGTTGCATAGAACAAACTTGTGCCAGTTGCATCAAACAAACTTGTGCCAGTTGCTTCGAACAAACTTGTGCCAGTGGCGGCGAACAAACTTGTGCCAGTTACGGCGAACAAACTTGTGCCAGTTGCGTCGAGAAAAATTGTGCCAGTTACGTCAAAAAAACTTGTGCCAGTTGCGTCATACAAACTTGTGCCAGTTGCGTCGAACAAACTTGTGACAGTTGCGTCAAGAAAACTTGTGCCAGTTGCGTCAAATAAACTTGTGCCAGTTGCATCAAACAAACTTGTGCCAGTGTCGTCAAACAAACTTGTGCCAGTTGCATCGAACAAACTTGTGCCAGTTGCATAGAACAAACTTGTGCCAGTTGCGTCAAACAAACTTGTGCCAGTTGCATAGAACAAACTTGTGCCAATTGAGTCGAAAAAACTTGTGCCAGTTACCTCGAACAAACTTGTGCCAGTTGCATCGAACAAATTTATGCCAGTTGCGTCAAACAAACTTGGGCCAGTTGCGTCGAACAAACTTGTGCCAGTTGCGTCAAACAAACTTCTGCCAGTTGCATCAAAAAAACTCGTGCCAGTTGCAACAAACAAACTTGTGCCAGTTGCGTAGAACAAACATGTGCCAGTTGCGTAGAACATCCTTGTGCCAGTTGCGTCAAACAAACTTGTGCCAGTTGTGTCAAACAAACTTGTGCCAGTTTCGTCAACCAAACTTGTGCCAGTTGCGTCAAACAAACTTGTGCCAGTTGGGTTGAACAAACTTGTGCCAGTTGTGTTAAACAAACTTGTGCCAGTTGCATCGAACAAACTTGTGCCAGTTGTGTTAAACAAACTTGTGCCAGTTGCATCGAACAAACTTGTGCCAGTTGCGTCGAACAAACTTGTGCCAGTTGTGTTAAACAAACTTGTGCCAGTTGTGTTAAACAAACTTGTGCCAGTTGCATCGAACAAACTTGTGCCAGTTGCGTCGAACAAACTTGCGCCAGTTGCGTCAAACAAACTTGTGCCAGTTGCGTCAAACAAACTTGTGCCAGTTGGGTCGAACAAACTTGTGTCAGTTGGGTAGAACAAACTTGTGCCAGTTGCGTCAAACAAACTTGTGGCAGTTGCGTAGAACAAACTAGTGCCAGTTGGATAGAACAAACTTGTGCCAGATGTGTAGAATAAACTTGTGCCAGTTGCGTAGAACAAACTTTTGCCAGTAGCGTAGAACAAACTTGTGCCAGTTGCGTAGAACAAACTTGTGCCAGTTGCATAGAACAAACTTGTGCCAGATGCGTAGAACAAACTTGTGCCAGTTGCGTAGAACAAACTTGTGCCAGTTGCGTAGAACAAACTTGTGCCAGTTGCGTAGAACAAACTTGTGCCAGTTGCGTAGAACAAACTTGTGCCAGTTGCGCAGAACGAAGTTTGCAAGTAACATAGAACAAACCTGTGCCAGTTTCGTCAATGAAACTTGTGCCAGTTGCATCAAACAAACTTGTGCCAGTTGCGTCGAACAAACTTGTGCCAGTTGCGTCGAACAAACTTGTGCCAGTTACGGCGAACAAACTTCTGCCAGTTGCGTCGAGAAAAGTTGTGCCCATTGCGTCAAATAAACTTGTGCCAGTTGTGGTAACCAAACTTGTGCCAGTTGAGTCAAACAAACTTGTGACAGTTGCGTCAAACAAACTTGTACCAGTTGCGTCAAACAAACTTGTGCCAATTGAGTCGAAGAAACTTGTGCCAGTTGCGTCGAACAAACTTGTGCCAGTTGCGTCTAACAAACTTGTGCCAGTTGCGTCAAACAAACTTGGGCCAGTTGCGGTGAACAAACTTGTGCCAGTTGCATCGAACAAACTTGTGCCAGTTGCATAGAACAAACTTGTGCCAGTTGCGTCAAACAAACTAGTGCCAGTTGCGTAGAACAAACTTCTGCCAGTTGCGTAGAACAACCTTGTGCCAGTTGCGTCAAACAAACTTGTGCCAGTTGCGTCAAACAAACTTGTGTCAGTTGCGTCGAACAAACTTGTGCCAGTTGTGTCAAACAAACTTTTGCTAGTTGGTTCGAACAAACTTGTGCCAGTTGCGTCAAAGAAACTTTTACTAGTTGCGTCGAACAAACTTATGCCAGTTGCGTCGAACAAACTTCTACCAGTTGCGTAGAACAAACTTGTGCCAGTTGCGTCAAACAAACTTATGCCAGTTGCATAGAACAAACTAGTGCCAGTTGCATAGAACAAACTTGTGCCAGTTGCGTAGAACAAACTTGTGCCAGTTGCATGAAACAAACTTGTGCCAGTTGCGTCGAACAAACTTGTGCCAGTTGCGTCAAAGAAACTTGTGCATGGTGCGTCAAACAAACTTGTGCAAGTTGCGTCGAACATACTTGTGCCAGTTGCGTCGAACAAACTTGTGCCAGTTACATTAAACAAACTTGTGCCAGTTACATTAAACAAACTTGTGCCAGTTGCGTCGAGAAAACTTGTGCCAGTTGCGTCAAAAAAAACTTGTGCCAGTTGCGTCAAACAAACTTGTGCCAGTTGCGTCACACAAACTTGTGCCTCTTGCGTCAAACAAACTTGTGCCAGTTGCGTCGAACAAACTTGTGCCAGTTGCGTCAAACAAACTTGTGCCAGTTGCGTAGAAGAAACTTGTGCCAGTTGCATAGAACAAACTTGTGCCAGTTGCTTCAAACAAACTTGTGCCAGTTGCGTCAAACAAACTTGTGCAGTTGCGTCGAACAAACATGTGCCATTTGCGTCAAACACACTTGTGCCAGTTGCGCCAAACAAACTTGTGACAGTTCCGTCAAACAAACTTGTGCCAGTTGCGTCAAACAAACTTGTACAAGTTGCGAAAACAAACTTATGCCAGTTGCGTCAAACAATCTTCTGCCAGATGTGTTGAACAAACATGTGCCAGTTGCATCGAACAAACTTGTGCCAGCTGCGTCGAACAAACTTGTGCCAGTTGCGTCGAACAAACTTGTGCCAGTTGCGTCGAACAAACTTGTGCCAGTTGCATCGAACAAACTTGTGCCAGTTGCGTCAAACAAACTTGAGCCAGTTGCGTCCAACAAACTTGTGCCAGTTGCGAAGAAGAAACTTGTGCCAGTTGCGTCCAACAAACTTTTGCCAGATGCGTAGAACAAACTTTTGCCAGTTGTGTCAAACAAACTTATGCCAGTTGCGTAGAACAAACTAGTGCCAGTTGCATACAACAAACTTGTGCCAGTTGCGTAGAACAAACCTTTGCCAGTTGCGTAGAACAAACTTGTGCCAGTTGCATAGAACAAATTAGTGCCAGATGCGTCAAACAAACTTGTGCCAGTTGCGTCAAACAAACTTGTGTCAGTTGCATAGAACAAACTTGTGCCAGTTGCGTCAAACAAACTTGTGCCAATTGATTAAAAAAAACGTGTGCCAGTTGCGTTGAACAAACTTGTGCCAGTTGGGTCTAACAAACTTGTGCCAGTTGCGTCAAACAAACTTGTGCCAGTTGCGTCGAACAAACTTGTGCAAGTGGCATCGAACAAACTAGTGCCAGTTGCATAGAACAAACTTGTGCCAGTTGTGTCAAACAAACTTGTGCCAGTTGTGTACAACAAACTTGTGCCAGTTATGTAGAACAAACTTCTGCCTGTTGCATCAAACAAACTTGTGCCAGTTGCGTCAATCAAACTTGTGCCATTTGTATAGAACAAACTTGTGCCAGTTGCATAGAACAACCTTGTGCCAGTTGCATCAAACAAACTTGTGCCAGTTGCATCAAACAAACTTGTGCCAGTTGCATCAAACAAACTTGTGCCAGTTGCGTCGAACAAACTTGTGCCAGTTGCGTAGAACAAACTTGTGCCAGTTGCGTAGAACAAACTTGTGCCAGTTATGTAGAACAAACTTTTGCCAGTTGCGTCAAACAAACTTGTGCCAGTTGCGTCGAACATACTTGTGCCAGTTACAGCGAACAAACTTGTGCCAGTTTCATCGAGAAAACTTGTGCCAGTTGCGTAAAATAAACTTGTGCCAGTTGCATCAAACAAACTTGTGCCAGTTGCATCAAACAAACTTGTGCCAGTTGCGTCAAACAAACTTGTTCCAGTTGCGCCAAACAAACTTGTGCCAATTGAGTCGAAAAAACTTGTGCCAGTTGTGTCGAACAAACTTGTGCCAGTTGCGTCTAACAAACTTTTGCCAGTTGCGTCATAAAAACTTGGGCCAGTTTCGTCGAACAAACTTGTTGTCAGTTGCATCCGACAAACTTGTGCCAGTTGCGTAGAACAATCTTGTGCCAGTTGCATCAAACAAACTTGTACCAGTTGCGTAGAACAAACTTGTGCCAGTTGCCTCACACAAACTTATGCCAGTTACATAGAACAAACTAGTGCCAGTTACATAGAACAAACTTGTGCCAGTTGCGCCGAAGAAACTTGTGCCAGTTGCGTCAAACAAACTTGTGCGAGTTGCGTCGAACATACTTGTGCCAGTTGCGTCGAACAAACTTGTGCCAGTTACATTAAACAAACTTGTGACAGTTGCGTCGAGAAAACTTGTGCCAGTTGCGTCAAAAAAAACTTGTGCCAGTTGCGTCAAACAAACTTGTGCCAGTTGCGTCACACAAACTTGTGCCTCTTGCATCAAACAAACTTGTGCCAGTTGCGTCAAACAAACTTGTGCCAATTGACTCGAAAAAACTTGTGCCTGTTACGTCGAACAAACTTGTGCCAGTTGCGTCTAAAAAACTTGTGCCAGTTGCGTCAAACAAACTTGTGCCAGTTGCGTCAAACAAACTTGTGCCAGTTGCATCAAACAAACTTGTGCCAGTTGCGTAGAACAAACTGGTGCCAGTTGCGTAGAAGAACCTTGTGCCAGTTGCGTCAAACAAACTTGTGCCTGTTGTGTCAAACAAACATGTGCCAGTTGCGTAGAACAAACTTGTGCCAGTTGCGTCAAACAAACTTGTGCCAGTTGCGCCAAACAAACATGTGACAGTTTTGTCAAACAAACTTGTGCCAGTTGCGTCAAACAAACTTGTACAAGTTGCGAAAACAAACTTATGCCAGTTGCGTCAAACAATCTTGTGCCAGATGTGTTGAACAAACATGTGCCATTTGTATCGAACATACTTGTGACAGTTGCGTCGAACAAACTTGTGCCAGTTGCGTCGAACAAACTTGTGCCAGTTGCATCGAAGAAACTTGTGCCAGTTGCGTCAAACAAACTTCTGATAGTTGTGTCAAACAATCTTGTGTCAGTTGGGTAGAACAAACTTGTGCCAGTTGCATCGAACAAACTTGTGCCAGTTGCGTAGAAGAAACTTGTGCCAGTTGCGTGCAAGAAACTTATGCCAGTTGCGTAGAACAAACTTGTGCCAGTTGCATAGAACAAACTTATGCCAGTTGCGTAGAACAAACTAGTGCCAGTTGCATACAACAAACTTGTGCCAGTTGAATAGAACAAACTTGTGCCAGTTGCGTAGAACAAACTTGTGCCAGTTGCATAGAACAAATTAGTGCCAGTTGCGTCAAACAAACTTGTGGCAGTTGCTTCGAACAAACTTGTGCCAGTGGCGTCGAACAAACTTGTGCCAGTTACGGCGAACAAACTTGTGCCAGTTGCGTCGAGAAAACTTGTGCCAGTTGTGTAAAAAAAACTTGTGCCAGTTGCATCAAACATAATTGTGCCAGTTGCGTCGAACAAACCTGTGCCAGTTACGGCGAACAAACTTGTGCCAGTTGCATCGAGAAAACTTGTGCCAGTTGCGTCAAATAAACTTGTGCCAGTTGCGTCAAACAAACTTGTGCCAATTGCGTCAAACAAACTTGAGCCAATTGAGTCGAAAAAACTTGTGCCAGTTACGTCGAACAAACTTGTGCCAGTTGCGTCTAACAAACTTGTGCCAGTTGCGTCAAACAAACTTGGGCCAGTTGCGCCGAACAAACTTGTGCCAGTTGCGTCAAACAAACTTCTGCCAGTTGCATCAAACAAACTTGTGCCAGTTACATCAAACAAACTTGTGTCAGTTGCGTAGAACAAACTTGTGCCAGTTTCGTAGAACAACCTTGTGCCAGTTGCGTCAAGCAAACTTGTGCCAGTTGTGTCAAACAAGCTTGTGCCAGTTGCGTCAAACAAACTTGTGCCAGTTGCGTCAAACAAACTTGTGCCAGTTGGGTCGAACAAACTTGTGCCAGTTGCGTTAAACAAACCTCTGCCAGTCGCATCGAACAAACTTGTGCCAGTTGTGTCGAACAAACTTGTGCCAGTTGCGTAGAACAAACTTGAGCCAGTTGCGTCAAACAAACTTTTGCCAGTTGCGTTGAACAAACTTCTGCCAGTTGTGTCAAACAAACTTGTGTCAGTTGGGTAGAACAAACTTGTGCCAGCTGCGTGAAACAAACTTGTGCCAGTTGCGTAAAACAAACTAGTGTCAGTTGGATAGAACAAACTTGTAAAAGATGCATAGAATAAACTTGTGCCAGTTGCGTAGAACAAACTTGTGCCAGTTGCGTAGAACCAACTTGTGCCAGTTACGTAGAACAAACTTCTGCCAGTTGCACACAACAAACTTGTGCCAGATGCGTAGAACAAACTTGTGCCAGTTGCGTAGAACAAACTTGTGCCAGTTGCGTAGAACAAACTTGTGCCAGTTGCGTAGAACAAATTGTGCCAGTTGCGTAGAACAAACTTGTGCCAGTTGCGTAGAAGAAACTTGTGCTAGTTGCGTAGAATAAACTTGTGCAAGTTGCATAGAACAAACTTGTGCCAATTGTGTAGAACATAATTGTGCCAGTTGCGTCAAAAAAACTTGTGCCAGTTGCGTCAAACAAACTTTTGCCAGTTGAGTCAAACAAACTTGTGACAGTTGCGTCAAACAAACTTGTGCCAGTTGCGTCAAACAAACTTGTGCCAATTGTGTCGAAGAAACTTGTGCCAGTTGCGTCGAACAAACTTGTGCCAGTTGCGTCTAACAAACATGTGCCCGTTGCATCAAACAAACTTGTGCTAGTTGCGTCGAACAAACTTGTGCCAGTTGCATCGAACAAACTTGTGCCAGTTGCGTAGAACAAACTTGTGCCAGTTGCGTCAAACAAACTTGTGCCAGTTGCGTAAAACAAACTTGTGCCAGTTGCATAGAACAACCTTGTGCCAGTTGCGTCAAACAAACTTGTCCCAGTTGCGTCAAACAAACTTGTGCCAGTTGCGTCGAACAAAATTGTGCCAGTTGTGTCAAACAAACTTGTGCCGGTTGGTTCGAACAAACTTGTGTCAGTTGCGTCCAACAAACTTGTACCAGTTGCGTCGAACAAACTTGTGCCAGTTGCATCGAACAGACTTGTACCAGTTGCGTAGAACAAACTTGTGCCAGTTGCGTCATAAAAACTTATGCCAGTTACATAGAACAAACTAGTGCCAGTTGCATAGGTCAAACTTGTACCAGTTGCGTAGAACAAACTTGTGCCAGTTGCGTCAAACAAACTTGTGCCAGTTGCGTCGAACAAACTTTTCCAGTTGCGTCGAACAAACTTGTGCCAGTTGCGTTGAACAAACTTGTGCCAGTTGCGTCGAACAAACTTGTGCCAGTTACGTTAAACAAACTTGTGCCAGTTGCGTCGAACAAACTTGTGCCAGTTGCGTCAAACAAACTTGTGCCAGTTGCATAGAACAAACTTGTGCCAGTTGCATAGAACAAACTTGTGCCAGTTGCATCAAACAAACTTATGCCAGTTGCATAGAACAAACTTGTGCCAGTTGCGTTGGACAAACTTGTGCCAGTTGCGTAGAAGAAACATTTTCCAGTTGCATAGAACAAACTTGTATCAGTTGCGTAGAACAAACTTGTGCCAGTTGCGTAGAAGAAACATTTTCCAGTTGCGTAGAACAAACTTGTGCCAGTTGCATAGAACAAACTTGAGCCAGTTGCGTAGAACAACCTTGTGCCAGTTGCGTCAAACAAACTTGTGCCAGTTGCGTAGAACAAACTTGTGCCAGTTGCATAGAACAACCTTGTGACAGTTGCGTCGAACAAACTTGTGCTAGTTTGTAGAACAAACTTGTGCCAGTTGCGTTAAACAAACTTATGCCAGTTGCGTAAAACAAACTAGTGCCAGTTGCATAGAACAAACTTGTGCCAGTTGAGTAGACCAAACTTGTGCCAATTGCATCAAACAAACTTGTGCCAGTTCGTCGTACAAACTTGTGCCAGTTGTGTCGAAGAAACTTGTGCCAGTTGCGTCAAACAAACTTGTGCCACTTGCGTCGAACAAACTTGTGCCAGTTGCGTCGAACAAACTTGTGCCAGTTACGGCGAACCAACTTGTGCTACTTGTGTCGAGAAAACTTGTGCCAGTTGCGTAGAACAAACTTGTGCCAGTTGCGTCGATCAAACTTGTGCCAGTTGCGTCAAACAAACTTGTGCCAGTTGCGTCGAACAAACTTGTGCCAGTTGCATCGAACAAACTTGTGCCAGTTACATAGAAGAAACTTGTGCCAGTAGCGTCAAACAAACTTGTTCCAGTTGCATAGAACAAACTTGTGCCAGTTGCATAGAACAACCTTTTGCCAGTTGCGTCAAACAAACTTGTGCCAGTTGCGTCAAACAAACTTCTGCCAGTTGTGTCGAACAAACTTGTGCCAGTTGTGTCAAACAAACTTGTGCAAGTTGGTTCGAACAAACTTGTGCCAGTTGCGTCCAACAAACTTGTACCAGTTGCGTCAAACAAACTTGGGCCAGTTGCGTCAAACAAACTTGTGCCAGTTGCGTAGAACAAACTTGTGCCAGTTGCATCAAACAAACTTATGCCAGTTGCATAGAACAAACTAGTGCCAGTTGCTTAGGACAAACTTGTGCCCGTTGCGTAGAACAAACTTGTGCCAGTTGCGTCAACCAAACTTGTGCCAGTTGCGTCGAACAAACTTATGCCAATTGTGTCGAAGAAACTTGTGCCAGTTGCGTCAAAGAAACATATGCCAGTTGCGTCGAACAAAGTTGTGCCAGTTGCGTCGAACAAACTTGTGCCAGATATGGCGAACAAACTTGTGCCAGTTGCGTCGAGAAAACTTGTGCCAGTTGCGTCAAACAAAACTTGTGCCCGTTGCGTCAAACAAACTTGTGCCAGTTATATTAAACAAACTTGTGCCAGTTCGTCGAACAAACTTGTGCCAGTTGCATCGAAGAAACTTGTGCCAGTTGCGTCAAACAAACTTGTGCCAGTTCGTCGAACAAACTTGTGCCAGTTGCGTCGAAGAAACTTGTGCCAGTTGCGTCAAACAACCTTGTGCCAGTTGCGTCGAACAAAATTGTGCCATTTGCGTCGAACAAACTTATGCCAGTTGCGTCAAACAAACTTGTGCCAGTTGCATCAAACAAACTTGTGCCAGTTGTGTAGAACAAACTTGTGCCAGTTCCATCTAACAAACTTGTGCCAGTTACGGCGAACCAACTTGTGCCACTTGCGTCGAGAAAACTTGTGCCAGTTGCGTCAAATAAACTTGTGCCAGTTGCAACAAACAAACTTGTGCCAGTTACGGCGAACAAACTTGTGCCAGTTGCGTCGAGAAAAGTTGTGCCAGTTGCGTCAAATAAACTTGTGCCAGTTGCGTCAAACAAACTTGTGCCAGTTGCGTCAAACAAACTTGTGCCAATTGATTTAAAAAAACTTGTGCCAGTTGCGTTGAAGAAACTTGTGCCAGTTGGGTCTAACAAACTTGTGCCAGTTGCGTCAAACAAACTTGTGCCAGTTGCGTCGAACAAACTTGTGCCAGTTGCATCGAACAAACTAGTGCCAGTTGCATAGAACAAACTTGTACCAGTTGCATCTAACAAACTTGTGCCAGTTGCGTCAAGCAAACTTGTGCCAGTTGCGTCGAACAAACTTGTGCCAGTTGCATCGAACAAACTAGTGCCAGTTGCAGAGAACGAACTTGTGCCAGTTGCGTCAAACAAACTTATGCCAGTTGCGCAGAACAAACTTGTACATATTGCGTAGAACAACCTTGTGCCAGTTGCGTCAAACAAACTTGTGCCAGTTGTGTCAAACAAACTTGTGACAGTTTGGTCGAACAACTTGTGCCAGTTACGTTAAACAAACTTGTTCTAGTTGCGTCGAACAAACTTGTGGCAGTTGCGTCGAACAAACTTGTGCCAGTTGCGTCGAACAAACTTGCACCAGTTCCGTCGAACAAACTTGTGCCAGTTGCTTAGAACAAACTTGTGCCAGTTGCGTCGAACAAACTTGTGCCAGTTGCATCGAACAAACTTATGCCAGTTGCATAGAAGAAACTTGTGCCAGTTGCGTCAAACAAACTTGTTCCAGTTGCATAGAACAAACTTGTGCCAGTTGCATAGAACAACCTTTTGCCAGTTGCGTCAAACAAACTTGTGCCAGTTGCGTCAAACAAACTTCTGCCAGTTGTGTCGAACAAACTTGTGCCAGTTGTGTCAAACAAACTTGTGCAAGTTGGTTCGAACAAACTTGTGCCAGTTGCGTTCAACAAACTTGTACCAGTTGCGTCAAACAAACTTGGGCCAGTTGCGTCAAACAAACTTGTGCCAGTTGCGTAGAACAAACTTGTGCCAGTTGCATCAAACAAACTTATGTCAGTTGCATAGAACAAACTAGTGCCAGTTTCATAGGACAAACTTGTGCCCGTTGCGTAGAACAAACTTGTGCCAGTTGCGTCAACCAAACTTGTGCCAGTTGCGTCGAACAAACTTATGCCAGTTGTGTCGAAGAAACTTGTGCCAGTTGCGTCAAAGAAACATATGCCAGTTGCGTCGAACAAAGTTGTGCCAGTTGCGTCGAACAAACTTGTGCCAGATATGACGAACAAACTTGTGCCAGTTGCGTCGAGAAAACTTGTGCCAGTTGCGTCAAACAAAACTTGTGCCCGTTGCGTCAAACAAACTTGTGCCAGTTGCGTCAAACAAACTTGTGCCAGTTCGTCGAACAAACTTGTGCCAGTTGCATCGAAGAAACTTGTGCCAGTTGCGTCAAACAAACTTGTGCCAGTTCGTCGAACAAACTTGTGCCAGTTGCGTCGAAGAAACTTGTGCCAGTTGCGTCAAACAACCTTGTGCCAGTTGCGTCGAACAAAATTGTGCCATTTGCGTCGAACAAACTTATGCCAGTTGCGTCAAACAAACTTGTGCCAGTTGCATCAAAGAAACTTGTGCCAGTTGTGTAGAACAAACTTGTGCCAGTTCCATCTAACAAACTTGTGCCACTTGCGTCGAGAAAACTTGTGCCAGTTGCGTCAAATAAACTTGTGCTAGTTGCATCAAACAAACTTGTGCCGGTTACGGCGAACAAACTTGTGCCAGTTGCGTCGAGAAAAGTTGTGCCAGTTGCGTCAAACAAACTTGTGCCAGTTGCGTCAAATAAACTTGTGCCAGTTGCGTCAAACAAACTTGTGCCAGTTGCGTCAAACAAACTTGTGCCAATTGATTAAAAAAAACTTGTGCCAGTTGCGTTGAACAAACTTGTGCCAGTTGGGTCTAACAAACTTGTGCCAGTTGCGTCAAACAAACTTGTGCCAGTTGCGTCGAACAAACTTGTGCCAGTTGCATCGAACAAACTAGTGCCAGTTGCATAGAACAAACTTGTACCAGTTGCATCTAACAAACTTGTGCCAGTTGCGTCAAGCAAACTTGTGCCAGTTGCGTCGAACAAACTTGTGCCAGTTGCATCGAACAAACTAGTGCCAGTTGCAGAGAACGAACTTGTGCCAGTTGCGTCAAACAAACTTGTGCCAGTTGCGCAGAACAAACTTGTACATATTGCGTAGAACAACCTTGTGCCAGTTGCGTCAAACAAACTTGTGCCAGTTGTGTCAAACAAACTTGTGCCAGTTTGGTCGAACAAACTTGTGCCAGTTACGTTAAACAAACTTGTTCTAGTTGCGTCGAACAAACTTGTGGCAGTTGCGTCGAACAAACTTGTGCCAGTTGCGTCGAACAAACTTGCACCAGTTCCGTCGAACAAACTTGTGCCAGTTGCTTAGAACAAACTTGTGCCAGTTGTGTCAAACAATCTTGTGCCAGTTGCGTAGAACAAACTTGTGCCAGTTGCGTCGAACAAACTTGTGCCAGTTGGGTAGAACAAACATGTACCAGTTGTGTCAAACAAATTTGTGCCAGTTGCGTAGAACACACTAGTGCCAGTTGCATAGAACAAACTTGTGCCAGATGCGTAGAACAAACATTTGCCATATGCATAGAACAAACCTATGCCAGTTGTGTCAAACAAACTTGTGCCAGTTGTGTACAACAAACTAGTAAGAGTTGTGTAGAACAAACTTGTGCCAGTTGCGTCGAACAAACTTGTGCCAGTTGCGTAGAACAAACTTGTAAAAGTTGCGTCAAACAAACTTATGCCAGGTGCATAGAACAAACTAGTGCCAGTTGCATAGAACAAACTTGTGCCAGTTGCGTAGAACAAACTTGTGCCAGTTGCGTCAAACATACTTGTGCCAGTTGCGTCGCAGAAACTTGTGCCAGTTGCGTCAAAGAAACTTGTGCCAGTTGCGTCGAACAAACTTGTGCCAGATATGGCAAACAAACTTGTGCCAGTTGCGTCAAAGAAACTTGTGCCAGTTGCGTCGAACAAACTTGTGCCAGATATGGCAAACAAACTTGTGCCATTTGCGTCAAACAAACTTGTGCCAGTTGCGTCGAACAAACTTGTGCCAGATATGGCAAACAAACTTGTGCCAGTTGCTTCGAGAAAACTTGTGCCAGTTGCGTAAAAAAAAACTTGTGCCAGTTGCGTCAAAGAAACTTGTGCCAGTTGCGTCAAACAAACTTGTGCCTCTTGCATCAAACAAACTTGTGCCAGTTGCTTCAAACAAACTTGTACCAATTGAGTCGAAAAAACTTGTGCCAGTTGCGTCTAACAAACTTGTGCCAGTTGCGTCAAACAAACTTGTGCCAGTTGCGTCAAACAAACTTGTGCAAACAAACTTGTGCCAGTTGCGTCAAACAAACTTGTGCCAGTTGCGTAGAACAAACTTGTGCCAGTTACTTCAAACAAACTTGTGCCAGTTGCGTAGAAGAACCTTGTGCCAGTTGCGTCAAACGAACTTGTGAGAGTTGCGTCAAACAAACTTTTGCCAGTTGCGTCGAACAAACTTGTGCCAGTTGCGTCGAACAAACTTGTGCCAGTTGCGTCGAAAAAACTTGCGACAGTTGCGTCAAACAAACTTGTGCCAGTTGCGTTGAACAAACTTCTGCCAGTTGTGTCAAACAAACTTGTGTCAGTTGCGTAGAACAAACTTGTGCCTGTTGCGTCGAACAAACTTGTGTCAGTTGGGTAGAACAAACTTGTGCCAGTTGCGTCAAACAAACTTGTGCCAGTTGCGTAGAACAAACTAGTGCCAGTTGCATAGAACAAACTTGTGCCAGATGCGTAGAACAAACTTGTGCCAGTTGCGTAGAACAAACTTGTGCCAGTTGCATAGAACAAACTTGTGCCAGTTATGTAGAACAAACTTGTGCCAGTTGCGTCGAACAAACTTGTGCCAGTTTTGTCGAACAAACTTGTGCCAGTTGCGTCAAAAAAACTTCGGCCAGTTTCGTTGAACAAACTTGTGCCAGTGGCATCCATCAAACTTGTGCCAGTTACGTCGAACAAACTTGTGCCAGATGCGTTGAAACAAACTTGTGCCAGTTGCGTAGAACAAACTTGTGCCAGTTGTGTAGAACAACCTTGTACAAGTTGCGTCGAAAAAACTTGTGCTAGTTGGTAGAACAAACTTGTGCCAGTTGCGTCAAACAAACTTATGCCAGTTGCGTAAAACAACCTAGTGCCAGTTGCATAGAACAAACTTGTGCCAGTTGAGTAGAACAAACTTGTGCCAATTGCATCAAACAAACTTGGGCCAGTTGCGTAGAACAACCTTGTGCCAGTTGCGTCGAAGAAACTTGTGCCAGTTGCGTCAAACAAACTTGTGCCAGTTGCGTCGAACAAACTTGTGCCAGTTGCGTCGAACAAACTTGTGCCAGTTACGGCGAACAAACTAGTGCCACTTGCGTCGAGAAACTTGTGCCAGTTGCGTCAAATAAACTTGTGCCAGTTGCGTTAAACAAACTTGTGCCAGTTACGGCGAACAAACTTGTGCCAGTTGAGTCAAAAAAAGTTGTGCCAGTTGCGTCAAATAAACATGTGCCAGTTGCGTCAAACAAACTTGTGCCAGTTGCGTCAAACAAACTTGTGCCAGTTGCGTCAAACAAACTTGTGCCAGTTGCGTCAAACAAACTTGTGCCAATTATTTCGAAAAAACTTGTGCCAGTTGCGTTGAACAAACTTGTGCCAGTTGCGTCTAACAAACTTGTGCCAGTTGCGTCAAACAAACTTCTGCCAGTTGCGTCTAACAAACTTGTGCCAGTTGCGTCAAACAAACTTGGGCCAGTTGCGGTGAACAAACTTGTGCCAGTTGCATCGAACAAACTTGTGCCAGTTGCGTCTAACAAACTTGTGCCAGTTGCGTCAAACAAACTTATGCCAGTTGCGTCGAACAAACTTGTGCCTGTTGCATCAAACAAACTTGTGCCAGTTGCGTCAAACAAACTTGTGCCATTTGCATAGAACAAACTTGTGCCAGTTGCATAGAACAACATTGTGCCAGTTGCGTCAAACAAACTTGTGCCAGTTGCGTCAAACAAACTTGTGCCAGTTGCATCAAACAAACTTGTGCCAGTTGCGTCGAACAAACTTGTGCCAGTTGCGTAGAACAAACTTGTGCCAGTTGCATAGAACAAACTTGTGCCAGTTATGTAGAACAAACTTGTGCCAGTTGCGTCAAACAAACTTGTGCCAGTTGCGTCGAACAAACTTGTGCCAGTTACGACGAACAAACTTGTGCCAGTTTCGTCGAGAAAACTTATGCCAGTTGCGTCAAATAAACTTGTGCCAGTTGCGTCAAAAAAACTTGTGCCAGTTGCGTCAAACAAACTTGTGCCAGTTGCGTCAAACAAACTTGTGTCAGTTCGTTGAACAAACTTGTGTGTTACGTCGAAGAAACTTGTGCCAGTTGCGTCAAACAAACTTGTGCCAGTTCGTCGAACAAACTTGTGCCAGTTCCGTCGAACAAACTTGTGCCAGTTGCGTCGAACAAGCTTGTGCCAGTTATGGCGAACCAACTTGTGCCACTTGCGTCGAGAAAACTTGTGCCAGTTGCATCAAATAAACTTGTGCCAGTTGCGTCAAACAAACTTGTGCCAGTTACGGCGAACAAACTTGTGCCAGTTGCATCGAGAAAAGTTGTGCCTGTTGCGTCAAATAAACTTGTGACAGTTGCGTCAAACAAACTTGTGCCAGTTGCGTCAAACAAACTTGTGCCAGTTGCGTCAAACAAACTTGTGCCAATTGATTAAAAAAAACGTGTGCCAGTTGCGTTGAACAAACTTGTGCCAGTTGGGTCTAACAAACTTGTGACAGTTGCGTCAAACAAACTTGTGCCAGTTGCGTCGAACAAACTTGTGCAAGTGGCATCGAACAAACTAGTGCCAGTTGCATAGAACAAACTTGTGCCAGTTGTGTCAAACAAACTTGTGCCAGTTGTGTACAACAAACTTGTGCCAGTTATGGAGAAAAAAACTTCTGCCTGTTGCATCAAACAAACTTGTGCCAGTTGCGTCAATCAAACTTGTGCCATTTGTATAGAACAAACTTGTGCCAGTTGCATAGACCAACCTTGTGCCAGTTGCGTAGAACAAACTTGTGCCAGTTGCATCAAACAAACTTGTGCCAGTTGCGTCAAACAAACCTGTGCCAGTTGCGTCGAACAAACTTGTGCCAGTTGCGTAGAACATACTTGTGCCAGTTGCGTAGAACAAACTTGTGCAGTTATGTAGAACAAACTTTTGCCAGTTGCGTCAAACAAACTTGTGCCAGTTGCGTCGAACAAACTTGTGCCAGTTACAGCGAACAAACTTGTGCCAGTTTCATCGAGAAAACTTGTGCCAGTTGCGTAAAATAAACTTGTGCCAGTTGCATCAAACAAACTTGTGCCAGTTGCGTCAAACAAACTTGTGCCAGTTGCGTCAAACAAACTTGTTCCAGTTGCGCCAAACAAACTTGTGCCAATTGAGTCGAAAAAACTTGTGCCAGTTGTGTCGAACAAACTTGTGCCAGTTGCGTCTAACAAACTTTTGCCAGTTGCGTCAAAAAAACTTGGGCCACTTTCGTCGAACAAACTTGTGTCAGTTGCATCCAACAAACTTGTGCCAGTTGCGTAGAACAATCTTGTGCCAGTTGCATCAAACAAACTTGTACCAGTTGCGTAGAACAAACTTGTGCCAGTTGCCTCACACAAACTTATGCCAGTTGCATAGAACAAACTAGTGCCAGTTGCATAGAACAAACTTGTGCCAGTTGCGCCGAAGAAACTTGTGCCAGTTGCGTCAAACAAACTTGTGCCAGTTGCGTCGAACATACTTGTGCCAGTTGCGTCGAACAAACTTGTGCCAGTTACATTAAACAAACTTGTGACAGTTGCGTCGAGAAAACCTGTGCCAGTTGCGTCAAAAAAAACTTGTGCCAGTTGCGGCAAGCAAACTTGTGCCAGTTGCGTCACACAAAATTGTGCCTCTTGCGTCAAACAAACTTGTGCCAGTTGCGTCAAACAAACTTGTGCCAATTGACTCGAAAAAACTTGTGCCTGTTACGTCGAACAAACTTGTGCCACTTGCGTCTAAAAAACTTGTGCCAGTTGCGTCAAACAAACTTGTGCCAGTTGCGTCGAACAAACTTGTGCCAGTTGCGTCAAACAAACTTGTGCCAGTTGCGTAGAACAAACTTGTGCCTGTTGCATAGAAGAACCTTGTGCCAGTTATGTCAAACAAACTTGTGCCAGTTGCGTCAAACAAACATGTGCCAGTTGCGTCGAACAAACTTGTGCCAGTTGCGTCAAACAAACTTGTGCCAGTTGCGCCAAACAAACTTGTGACAGTTTTGTCAAACAAACTTGTGCCAGTTGCGTCAAACAAACTTGTACAAGTTGCGAAAACAAACTTATGCCAGTTGCGTCAAACAATCTTGTGCCAGATGTGTTGAACAAACATGTGCCATTTGTATCGAACATACTTGTGCCAGTTGCGTCGAACAAACTTGTGCCAGTTGCGTCGAACAAACATGTGCCACTTGCGTCGAACAAACTTGTGCCAGTTGCGTCAAACAAACTTCTGATAGTTGTGTCAAACAAACTTGTGTCAGTTGGGTAGAACAAACTTGTGCCAGTTGCATCGAACAAACTTGTGCCAGTTGCGTAGAAGAAACTTGTGCCAGTTGCGTGCAACAAACTTGTGCCAGTTGCGTAGAACAAACTTGTGCCAGTTGCGTCAAACAAACTTATGCCAGTTGCGTAGAACAAACTAGTGCCAGTTGCATACAAAAAACTTGTGCCAGTTGCGTAGAACAAACTTGTGCCAGTTGCATAGAACAAACTTGTGCCAGTTGCATAGAACAAATTAGTGCCAGTTGCGTCAAACAAACTTGTGCCAGTTGCTTTGAACAAACTTGTGCCAGTGGCGTCGAACAAACTTGTGCCAGTTACGGCGAACAAACTTGTGCCAGTTGCGTCGAGAAAACTTGTGCCAGTTGCGTAAAAAAAACTTGTGCCAGTTGCATCAAACAAACTTGTGCCAGTTGCATCGAACAAACCTGTGCCAGTTACGGCGAACAAACTTGTGCCAGTTGCATCGAGAAAACTTGTGCCAGTTGCGTCAAATAAACTTGTGCCAGTTGCGTCAAACAAACTTGTGCCAATTGCGTCAAACAAACTTGAGCCAATTGAGTCGAAAAAACTTGTGCCAATTACGTCGAACAAACTTGTGCCAGTTGCGTCTAACAAACATGTGCCAGTTGCGTCAAACAAACTTGGGCCAGTTGCGCCTAACAAACTTGTGCCAATAGCGTCAAACAAACTTCTGCCAGTTGCATCAAACAAACTTGTGCCAGTTACATCAAACAAACTTGTGTCAGTTGCGTAGAACAAACTTGTGCCAGTTTCGTAGAACAACCTTGTGCCAGTTGCGTCAAACAAACTTGTGCCAGTTGTGTCAAACAAGCTTGTGCCAGTTGCGTCAAACAAACTTGTGCCAGTTGCGTCAACCAAACTTGTGCCAGTTGGGTCGAACAAACTTGTGCCAGTTGCGTAGAACAAACTTGTGCCAGTTGCATCGAACAAACTTGTGCCAGTTGTGTCGAACAAACTTGTGCCAGTTGCGTCGAACCATCTTGAGCCAGTTGCGTCAAACAAACTTTTGCCAGTTGCGTTGAACAAACTTCTGCCAGTTGTGTCAAACAAACTTGTGTCAGTTGCGTAGAACAAACTTGTGCCAGTTGCGTCGAACAAACTTGTGTCAGTTGGGTAGAACAAACTTGTGCCAGTTGCGTCAAACAAACTTGTGCCAGTTGCGTAAAACAAACTAGTGTCAGTTGGATAGAACAAACTTGTAAAAGATGCGTAGAAAAATTTTGTGCCAGTTGCATAGAACAAACTTGTGCCAGTTGCGTAGAACAAACTTGTGCCAGTTACGTAGAACAAACTTGTGCCAGTTGCATAGAACAAACTTGTGCCAGATGCGTAGAACAAACTTGTGCCAGTTGCGTAGAACAAACTTGTGCCAGTTGCGTAGAACAAACTTGTGCCAGTTGCGTAGAACTAATTGTGCCAGTTGCGTAGAACAAACTTGTGCCAGTTGCATAGAACAAACTTGTGCCAGTTGTGTAGAACATACTTGTGCCAGTTGCGCGGAGAAAACTTGTTCCAGTTGCGTCAAATAAACTTGTGCCAGTTGCGTCAAACAAACTTGTGCCAGTTGAGTCAAACAAACTTGTGACAGTTGCGTCAAACAAACTTGTGCCAGTTGCGTCAAACAAACTTGTGCCAATTGTGTCGAAGAAACTTGTGCCAGTTGCGTCGAACAAACTTGTGCCAGTTGCGTCTAACAAACTTGTGCCCGTTGCATCAAACAAACTTGTGCTAGTTGCGTCGAACAAACTTGTGCCAGTTGCATCGAACAAACTTGTGCCAGTTGCGTAGAACAAACTTGTGTCAGTTGGGTAGAACAAACTTGTGCCAGTTGGGTAGAACAAACTTGTGCCAGTTGCGTGAAACAAACTTGTGCCAGTTGCGTCAAACAAACTTGTGCCAGTTGCGTCGAAAAAAATTGTGCCAGTTGCGTCTAACAAACTTGTGCCCGTTACATCAAACAAACTTGTGCTAGTTGCGTCGAACAAACTTGTGCCAGTTGCATCGAACAAACTTGTGCCAGTTGCGTAGAACAAACTTGTGCCAGTTGTGTCAAACAAACTTGTGCCAGTTGCGTAAAACAAACTTGTGCCAGTTGCATAGAACAACCTTGTGCCAGTTGCGTCAAACAAACTTGTGCCAGTTGCGTCAAACATACTTGTGCCAGTTGCGTCGAACAAAATTGAGCCAGTTGTGTCAAACAAACTTGTGTCGGTTGGTTCGAACAAACTTGTGTCAGTTGCGTCCAACAAACTTGTACTAGTTGCGTCGAACAAACTTGTGCCAGTTACATCGAACAAACTTGTACCAGTTGCGTAGAACAAACTTGTGCCAGTTGCGTCAAACAAACTTATTCCAGTTGCATAGAACAAACTAGTGCCAGTTGCGTCAAACAAACTTGTGCCAATTACGTCAAACAAACTTGTGCCAGTTGCGTCAAACAAACTTGTACCAGTTGCGTAGAACAAACTTGTGCCAGTTGCGTCAAACAAACTTGTGCCAGTTGCGTCGAACAAACTTTTCCAGTTGCGACAAACAAACTTGTGCCAGTTGCGTCGAACAAACTTGTGCCAGTTGCATCGAACAAACTTGTGCCAGTTACGTTAAACAAACATGTGCCAGTTGCGTCGAACAAACTTGTGCCAGTTGCGTCAAACAAACTTGTGCCAGTTGCGTCAAACAAACTTGTGCCAGTTGCGTAGAACAAACTTGTGCCAGTTGCATCAAAGAAACTTATGCCAGTTGCATAGAACAAACTTGTGCCAGTTGCGTTGGACAAACTTGGGCCAGTTGCGTTGAACAAACTTGTGCCAGTTGCGTAGAAGAAACATTTTCCAGTTGCGTAGAACAAACTTGTATCAGTTGCGTAGAACAAACTTGTGCCAGTTGCGTAGAAGAAACATTTTCCAGTTGCGTAGAACAAACTTGTGCCAGTTGCGTCGAACAAACTTGTGCCAGTTGCATCGAACAAACTTGTGCCAGTTGCGTTGGACAAACTTGGGCCAGTTGAGTTGAACAAACTTGTGATGGTTGCGTAGAACAAACTCGTGCCAGTTGTTTCAAACAACTTTTGCTAGTTGCGTCAAACAAACTTTGGCCAGTTGCGTCAAACAAACTTGTGCCAGTTGCTTAGAACAAACTTGTGCCAGTTGCGAACTACAAACTTGTGCCAGTTGCGTTGAACAAACTTGGGCCAGTTGCGTCAAACAAACTTGTGCTAGTTGCGTTAAACAAACTTTTGCCAGTTGCGTTGAACAATCTTGTGCCAGTTGCGTCGAACAAACTTGTGCCAGTTGCGTCAAACAAACTTGTGTTAGTTGCGTTAAACAAACTTGTGCCAGTTGCGTCGAACATACTTGTGCCAGTTGTGTTGAATAAACTTGTGCCAGTTGCGTTGAACAAACTTGTTACAGTTGCGTAGAACAAACTTGTGCCAGGTGGGTCGAATAAACTTGTGCCATTTGTGTCAAACAAACTTGTGCCATTTGTGTCAAACAAACTTGAGACAGTTGCGTAGAACAAACTTGTGCCAGTTGCGTAGAACAAACTTGTGCCAGTTGCGTAGAACAAACTTGTGCCAGTTACGTAGAACAAACTTGTGCCAGTTGCGTCAAACAAACTTGGGCCAGTTCCGTAGAACAAACTTGTGCCAGTTGCGTAGGACAAACTTGTGCCAGTTGCATCAAACAAACTTGTGCCAGTTGCGTAGAACAAACTTGAGCCAGTTGCGTAGAACAACCTTTTGCCAGTTGCGTCAAACAAACTTGTGCCAGTTGCGTAGAACAAACTTGTGCCAGTTGCATAGAACAACCTTGTGACAGTTGCGTCGAACAAACTTGTGCTAGTTTGTAGAACAAACTTGTGCCAGTTGCGTTAAACAAACTTATGCCAGTTGCGTAAAACAAACTAGTGCCAGTTGCATAGAACAAACTTGTGCCAGTTGAGTAGAACAAACTTGTGCCAATTGCATCAAACAAACTTGTGCCAGTTCGTCGTACAAACTTGTGCCAGTTGCGTCGAAGTAACTTGTGCCAGTTGCGTCAAACAAACTTGTGCCAGTTGCGTCGAACAAACTTGTGCCAGTTGCGTCGAACAAACTTGTGCCAGTTATGGCGAACCAACTTGTGCCACTTGTGTCGAGAAAACTTGTGCCAGTTGCGTAGAACAAACTTGTGCCAGTTGCGTCGATCAAACTTGTGCCAGTTGCGTCAAACAAACTTGTGCCAGTTGCGTCGAACAAACTTGTGCCAGTTGCATCGAACAAACTTGTGCCATTGCATAGAAGAAACTTGTGCCAGTTGCGTCAAACAAACTTGTTCCAGTTGCATAGAACAAACTTGTGCCAGTTGCATAGAACAACGTTGTGCCAGTTGCGTCAAACAAGCTTGTGCCAGTTGCGTCAAACAAACTTCTGCCAGTTGTGTCGAACAAACTTGTGCCAGTTGTGTCAAACAAACTTGTGCAAGTTGGTTCGAACAAACTTGTGCCAGTTGCGTCCAACAAACTTGTACCAGTTGCATCAAACAAACTTGGGCCAGTTGCGTAGAACAAACTTGTGCCAGTTGCGTAAAAAAAACTTGTGCCAGTTGCATCAAACAAACTTGTGCCAGTTGCATCGAACAAACCTGTGCCAGTTACGGCGAACAAACTTGTGCCAGTTGCATCGAGAAAACTTGTGCCAGTTGCGTCAAATAAACTTGTGCCAGTTGCGTCAAACAAACTTGTGCCAATTGCGTCAAACAAACTTGAGCCAATTGAGTCGAAAAAACTTGTGCCAATTACGTCGAACAAACTTGTGCCAGTTGCGTCTAACAAACATGTGCCAGTTGCGTCAAACAAACTTGGGCCAGTTGCGCCTAACAAACTTGTGCCAATAGCGTCAAACAAACTTCTGCCAGTTGCATCAAACAAACTTGTGCCAGTTACATCAAACAAACTTGTGTCAGTTGCGTAGAACAAACTTGTGCCAGTTTCGTAGAACAACCTTGTGCCAGTTGCGTCAAACAAACTTGTGCCAGTTGTGTCAAACAAGCTTGTGCCAGTTGCGTCAAACAAACTTGTGCCAGTTGCGTCAACCAAACTTGTGCCAGTTGGGTCGAACAAACTTGTGCCAGTTGCGTAGAACAAACTTGTGCCACTTGCATCGAACAAACTTGTGCCAGTTGTGTCGAACAAACTTGTGCCAGTTGCGTCGAACCATCTTGAGCCAGTTGCGTCAAACAAACTTTTGCCAGTTGCGTTGAACAAACTTCTGCCAGTTGTGTCAAACAAACTTGTGTCAGTTGCGTAGAACAAACTTGTGCCAGTTGCGTCGAACAAACTTGTGTCAGTTGGGTAGAACAAACTTGTGCCAGTTGCGTCAAACAAACTTGTGCCAGTTGCGTAAAACAAACTAGTGTCAGTTGGATAGAACAAACTTGTAAAAGATGCGTAGAAAAATTTTGTGCCAGTTGCATAGAACAAACTTGTGCCAGTTGCGTAGAACAAACTTGTGCCAGTTACGTAGAACAAACTTGTGCCAGTTGCATAGAACAAACTTGTGCCAGATGCGTAGAACAAACTTGTGCCAGTTGCGTAGAACAAACTTGTGCCAGTTGCGTAGAACAAACTTGTGCCAGTTGCGTAGAACTAATTGTGCCAGTTGCGTAGAACAAACTTGTGCCAGTTGCATAGAACAAACTTGTGCCAGTTGTGTAGAACATACTTGTGCCAGTTGCGCGGAGAAAACTTGTTCCAGTTGCGTCAAATAAACTTGTGCCAGTTGCGTCAAACAAACTTGTGCCAGTTGAGTCAAACAAACTTGTGACAGTTGCGTCAAACAAACTTGTGCCAGTTGCGTCAAACAAACTTGTGCCAATTGTGTCGAAGAAACTTGTGCCAGTTGCGTCGAACAAACTTGTGCCAGTTGCGTCTAACAAACTTGTGCCCGTTGCATCAAACAAACTTGTGCTAGTTGCGTCGAACAAACTTGTGCCAGTTGCATCGAACAAACTTGTGCCAGTTGCGTAGAACAAACTTGTGTCAGTTGGGTAGAACAAACTTGTGCCAGTTGGGTAGAACAAACTTGTGCCAGTTGCGTGAAACAAACTTGTGCCAGTTGCGTCAAACAAACTTGTGCCAGTTGCGTCGAAAAAAATTGTGCCAGTTGCGTCTAACAAACTTGTGCCCGTTACATCAAACAAACTTGTGCTAGTTGCGTCGAACAAACTTGTGCCAGTTGCATCGAACAAACTTGTGCCAGTTGCGTAGAACAAACTTGTGCCAGTTGTGTCAAACAAACTTGTGCCAGTTGCGTAAAACAAACTTGTGCCAGTTGCATAGAACAACCTTGTGCCAGTTGCGTCAAACAAACTTGTGCCAGTTGCGTCAAACATACTTGTGCCAGTTGCGTCGAACAAAATTGAGCCAGTTGTGTCAAACAAACTTGTGTCGGTTGGTTCGAACAAACTTGTGTCAGTTGCGTCCAACAAACTTGCACTAGTTGCGTCGAACAAACTTGTGCCAGTTGCATCGAACAAACTTGTACCAGTTGCGTAGAACAAACTTGTGCCAGTTGCGTCAAACAAACTTATTCCAGTTGCATAGAACAAACTAGTGCCAGTTGCGTCAAACAAACTTGTGCCAATTACGTCAAACAAACTTGTGCCAGTTGCGTCAAACAAACTTGTACCAGTTGCGTAGAACAAACTTGTGCCAGTTGCGTCAAACAAACTTGTGCCAGTTGCGTCGAACAAACTTTTCCAGTTGCGACAAACAAACTTGTGCCAGTTGCGTCGAACAAACTTGTGCCAGTTGCATCGAACAAACTTGTGCCAGTTACGTTAAACAAACATGTGCCAGTTGCGTCGAACAAACTTGTGCCAGTTGCGTCAAACAAACTTGTGCCAGTTGCGTCAAACAAACTTGTGCCAGTTGCGTAGAACAAACTTGTGCCAGTTGCATCAAAGAAACTTATGCCAGTTGCATAGAACAAACTTGTGCCAGTTGCGTTGGACAAACTTGGGCCAGTTGCGTTGAACAAACTTGTGCCAGTTGCGTAGAAGAAACATTTTCCAGTTGCGTAGAACAAACTTGTATCAGTTGCGTAGAACAAACTTGTGCCAGTTGCGTAGAAGAAACATTTTCCAGTTGCGTAGAACAAACTTGTGCCAGTTGCGTCGAACAAACTTGTGCCAGTTGCATCGAACAAACTTGTGCCAGTTGCGTTGGACAAACTTGGGCCAGTTGAGTTGAACAAACTTGTGATGGTTGCGTAGAACAAACTCGTGCCAGTTGTTTCAAACAACTTTTGCTAGTTGCGTCAAACAAACTTTGGCCAGTTGCGTCAAACAAACTTGTGCCAGTTGCTTAGAACAAACTTGTGCCAGTTGCGAACTACAAACTTGTGCCAGTTGCGTTGAACAAACTTGGGCCAGTTGCGTCAAACAAACTTGTGCTAGTTGCGTTAAACAAACTTTTGCCAGTTGCGTTGAACAATCTTGTGCCAGTTGCGTCGAACAAACTTGTGCCAGTTGCGTCAAACAAACTTGTGTTAGTTGCGTTAAACAAACTTGTGCCAGTTGCGTCGAACATACTTGTGCCAGTTGTGTTGAATAAACTTGTGCCAGTTGCGTTGAACAAACTTGTTACAGTTGCGTAGAACAAACTTGTGCCAGGTGGGTCGAATAAACTTGTGCCATTTGTGTCAAACAAACTTGTGCCATTTGTGTCAAACAAACTTGAGACAGTTGCGTAGAACAAACTTGTGCCAGTTGCGTAGAACAAACTTGTGCCAGTTGCGTAGAACAAACTTGTGCCAGTTACGTAGAACAAACTTGTGCCAGTTGCGTCAAACAAACTTGGGCCAGTTCCGTAGAACAAACTTGTGCCAGTTGCGTAGGACAAACTTGTGCCAGTTGCATCAAACAAACTTGTGCCAGTTGCGTAGAACAAACTTGAGCCAGTTGCGTAGAACAACCTTTTGCCAGTTGCGTCAAACAAACTTGTGCCAGTTGCGTAGAACAAACTTGTGCCAGTTGCATAGAACAACCTTGTGACAGTTGCGTCGAACAAACTTGTGCTAGTTTGTAGAACAAACTTGTGCCAGTTGCGTCAAACAAACTTGTGCCAGTTGCGTAGAACAAACTTGTGCCAGTTGCATAGAACAACCTTGTGACAGTTGCGTCGAACAAACTTGTGCTAGTTTGTAGAACAAACGTGTGCCAGTTGCGTTAAACAAACTTATGCCAGTTGCGTAAAACAAACTAGTGCCAGTTGCATAGAACAAACTTGTGCCAGTTGAGTAGAACAAACTTGTGCCAATTGCATCAAACAAACTTGTGCCAGTTCGTCGTACAAACTTGTGCCAGTTGCGTCGAAGTAACTTGTGCCAGTTGCGTCAAACAAACTTGTGCCAGTTGCGTCGAACAAACTTGTGCCAGTTGCGTCGAACAAACTTGTGCCAGTTATGGCGAACCAACTTGTGCCACTTGTGTCGAGAAAACTTGTGCCAGTTGCGTAGAACAAACTTGTGCCAGTTGCGTCGATCAAACTTGTGCCAGTTGCGTCAAACAAACTTGTGCCAGTTGCGTCGAACAAACTTGTGCCAGTTGCATCGAACAAACTTGTGCCATTGCATAGAAGAAACTTGTGCCAGTTGCGTCAAACAAACTTGTTCCAGTTGCATAGAACAAACTTGTGCCAGTTGCATAGAACAACGTTGTGCCAGTTGCGTCAAACAAGCTTGTGCCAGTTGCGTCAAACAAACTTCTGCCAGTTGTGTCGAACAAACTTGTGCCAGTTGTGTCAAACAAACTTGTGCAAGTTGGTTCGAACAAACTTGTGCCAGTTGCGTCCAACAAACTTGTACCAGTTGCATCAAACAAACTTGGGCCAGTTGCGTAGAACAAACTTGTGCCAGTTGCGTAGAACAAACTTGTGCCAGTTGCATCAAACAAACTTATGCCAGTTGCATAGAACAAACTAGTGCCAGTTGCATAGGACAAACTTGTGCCCGTTGCGTAGAACAAACTTGTGCCAGTTGCGTCAAACAAACTTGTGCCAGTTGCGTCGAACAAATTTGTGCCAGTTGCGTCGAACAAACTTGTGCCAGATATGGCGAACAAACTTGTGATAGTTGCGTCGAGAAAACTTGTGCCAGTTGCGTCAAACAAAACTTGTGCCCGTTGCGTCAAACAAACTTGTGCCAGTTGCGTAAAACAAACTTGTGCCAGTTCGTCGATCAAACTTGTGCCAGTTGCGTCGAAGAAACTTGTGCCAGTTGCGTGAAACAAACTTGTGCCAGTTCGTCGAACAAACTTGTGCCAGTTGCGTCGAAGAAACTTGTGCCAGTTGCGTCAAACAACATTGTGCCAGTTGCGTCGAACAAAATTGTGCCATTTGCGTCGAACAAACTTATGCCAGTTGCGTCAAACAAACTTGTGCCAGTTGCATCAAACAAACTTGTGCCAGTTGCGTAGAACAAACTTGTGCCAGTTCCATCTAACAAACTTGTGCCAGTTACGGCGAACCAACTTGTGCCAGTTGCATCAAACAAACTTGTGCCATTTACGGCGAACAAACTTGTGCCAGTTGCGTCGAGAAAAGTTGTGCCAGTTGCGTCAAATAAACTTGTGCCAGTTGCGTCAAACAAACTTGTGCCAGTTGCGTCAAACAAACTTGTGCCAATTGATTAAAAAAAACTTGTGCCAGTTGCGTTGAACAAACTTGTGCCAGTTGGGTCTAACAAACTTGTGCCAGTTGCGTCAAACAAACTTGTGCCAGTTGCGTCGAACAAACTTGTGCCAGTTGCATCGAACAAACTAGTGCCAGTTGCATAGAAAAAACTTGTAACAGTTGCATCTAACAAACTTGTGCCAGTTGCGTCAAGCAAACTTGTGCCAGTTGTGTCGAACAAACTTGTGCCAGTTGCAGAGAACGAACTTGTGCCAGTTGCGTCAAACAAACTTGTGCCAGTTGCGCAGAACAAACTTGTATATATTGCGTAGAACAACCTTGTGCCAGTTGCGTCAAACAAACTTGTGCCAGTTGTGTCAAACAAACTTGTGCCAGTTTGGTCGAACAAACTTGTGCCAGTTATGTTAAACAAACTTGTTCTAGTTGCGTCGAACAAACTTCTGGCAGTTGCGTCGAACAAACTTGTGCCAGTTGCGTCGAACAAACTTGCAAAAGTTCCGTTGAACAAACTTGTGCCAGTTGCTTAGAACAAACTTGTGCCAGTTGTGTCAAACAATCTTGTGCCAGTTGCGTAGAACAAACTTGTGCCAGTTGCGTCGAACAAACTTGTGCCAGTTGGGTAGAACAAACATGTGCCAGTTGTGTCAAACAAATTTGTGCCAGTTGCGTAGAACACACTAGTGCCAGTTGCGTCGAACAAACTTGTGCCAGTTGTGTACAACAAACTAGTAAGAGTTGTGTAGAACAAACTTGTGCCAGTTGCGTCGAACCAACTTGTGCCAGTTGCGTAGAACAAACTTGTAAAAGTTGCGTCAAACAAACTTATGCCAGTTGCATAGAACAAACTAGTGCCAGTTGCATAGAACAAACTTGTGCCAGTTGCGTAGAACAAACTTGTGCCAGTTGCGTCAAACATACTTGTGCCAGTTGCGTCGCAGAAACTTGTGCCAGTTGCGTCAAACAAACTTATGCCATTTGCGTCGAACAAACTTGTGCCAGTTGCGTCGAACAAACTTGTGCCAGATATGGCAAACAAACTTGTGCTAGTTGCTTCGAGAAAACTTGTGCCAGTTGCGTAAAAAAAAACTTGTGCCAGTTGCGTAAAAGAAACCTTTGCCAGTTGCGTGAAACAAACTTGTGCCTCTTGCGTCAAACAGACTTGTGCCGGTTGCTTCAAACAAACTTGTACCAATTGAGTCGAAAAAACTTGTGCCAGTTGCGTCTAACAAACTTGTGCCAGTTGCGTCAAACAAACTTGTGCCAGTTGCATCAAACAAACTTGTGCAAACAAACTTGTGCCAGTTGCGTCAAACAAACTTGTGCCAGTTGCGTAGAACAAACTTGCGCCAGTTACTTCAAACAAACTTGTGCCAGTTGCGTAGAAGAACCTTGTGCCAGTTGCGTCAAACGAACTTGTGAGAGTTGCGTCAAACAAACTTTTGCCAGTTGCGTCGAACAAACTTGTGCCAGTTGCGTCGAACAAACTTGTGCCAGTTGCGTCGAAAAAACTTGCGACAGTTGCGTCAAACAAACTTCTGCCAGTTGCGTTGAACAAACTTCTGCCAGTTGTGTCAAACAAACTTGTGTCAGTTGCGTAGAACAAACTTGTGCCTGTTGCGTCGAACAAACTTGTGTCAGTTGGGTAGAACAAACTTGTGCCTGTTGCATAGAACAAAATTGTGCCAGTTGCGTAGAACAACTTTGTGCCAGTTGCGTAGAACAAATTTGTGCCAGTTGCGTAGAACAAACTAGTGCCAGTTACATAGAACAAACTTGTGCCAGATGCGTAGAACAAACTTGTGCCAGTTGCATAGAACAAACTTGTGCCAGTTATGTAGAACAAACTTGTGCCAGTTGCGTCGAACAAACTTGTGCCAATTTTGTCGAACAAACTTGTGCCAGTTGCGTCAAAAAAACTTGGGCCACTTTCGTCGAACAAACTTGTGCCAGTGGCATCCATCAAACTTGTGCCAGTTACGTCGAACAAACTTGTGCCAGTTGCGTCGAAACAAACTTGTGCCAGTTGCGTAGAACAAACTTGTGCCAGTTGCGTAGAACAACCTTGTACAAGTTGCGTCGAAAAAACTTGTGCTAGTTGGTAGAACAAACTTGTGCCAGTTGCGTCAAACAAACTTATGCCAGTTGCGTAAAACAACCTAGTGCCAGTTGCATAGAACAAACTTGTGCCAGTTGAGTAGAACAAACTTGTGCCAATTGTATCAAACAAACTTGGGCCAGTTGCGTAGAACAACCTTGTGCCAGTTGTGTCGAACAAACTTGTGCCAGTTGCGTCGAACAAACTTGTGCCAGTTGCGTCAAACAAACTTGTGCCAGTTGTGTCGAACAAACTTGTGCCAGTTGCGTCGAACAAACTTGTGCCAGTTACAGCGAACAAACTAGTGCCACTTGCGTCGAGAAACTTGTGCCAGTTGCATCAAATAAACTTGTGCCAGTTGCATCAAACAAACTTGTGCCAGTTACGGCGAACAAACTTGGGCCAGTTGAGTCAAAAAAAGTTGTGCCAGTTGCGTCAAATAAACTTGTGCCAGTTGCGTCAAACAAACTTGTGCCAGTTGCGTCAAACAAACTTGTGCCAGTTGCGTCAAACAAACTTGTGCCAGTTGCGTCAAACATACTTGTGCCAATTATTTCGAAAAAACTTGTGCCAGTTGCGTTGAACAAACTTGTGCCAGTTGCGTCTAACAAACTTGTGCCAGTTGCGTCAAACAAACTTGTGCCAATTGCGTCGAACAAACTTGTGCCAGTTGCATCGAACAAACTTGTGCCAGTTGCATAGAACAAACTTGTGCCAGTTGCGTCAAAATAACTTGTGCCAGTTGCGTAGAACAATCTTGTACATGTTGCGTAGAACAACCTTGTGCCAGTTGCGTCAAACAAACTTGTGCCAGTTGCGTCAAACAAACTTTTGCCAGTTGCGTCGAACAAACTTGTGCCAGTTGTGTGAAACAAACTTTTGCCAGTTGGGTCTAACAAACTTGTGCCAGTTACGTTAAACAAACTTGTACCAGTTGCGTCGTACAAATTTGTGCAAGTTGCGTCGAACAAACTTGTGCTAGTTGCGTCGAACAAACTGCGCCAGTTCCGTCGAACAAACTTGTGCCAGTTGCCTAGAACAAACTTGTGCCACTTGTGTCAAACAAACTTGTGCCAGTTGTGTAGAACATACTCGTGCCAGTTGTGTCGAACAAACTTGTGCCAGTTGGGTAGAACAAACATGTGCCAGTTGCGTCAAACAAATTTGTGCCAGTTGCGTCAAACAAACTAGTGCCAGTTGCATAGAACAAACATGTGCCAGATGCGTAGAACAAACTTTTGCCATTTGTGTAGAACAAACTTGTGCCAGTTGTGTCAAACAAACTTGTGCCAGTTGTGTACAACAAACTTGTGCCAGTTATGTAGAACAAACTTTTGCCTGTTGCATCAAACAAACTTGTGCCAGTTGCGTCAAACAAACTTGTGCCATTTGCATTGAACAAACTTGTGCCAGTTGCATAGAACAACATTGTGCCAGTTGCGTCAAACAAACTTGTGCCAGTTGCGTCAAACAAACTTGTGCCAGTTGCATCAAACAAACTTGTGCCAGTTGCGTCGAACAAACTTGTGCCAGTTGCGTAGAACAAACTTGTGCCAGTTGCATAGAACAAACTTGTGCCAGTTATGTAGAACAAACTTGTGCCAGTTGCGCCAAACAAACTTGTGCCAGTTGCGTCGAACAAACTTGTGCCAGTTACGGCGAACAAACTTGTGCCAGTTTTGTCGAGAAAACTTATGCCAGTTGCGTCAAATAAACTTGTGCCAGTTGCGTCAAAAAAACTTGTGCCAGTTGCGTCAAACAAACTTGTGCCACTTGCGTCAAACAAACTTGTGTCAGTTCGTTGAACAAACTTGTGCCAGTTACGTCGAAGAAACTTGGGCCAGTTGCGTCAAACAAACTAGTGCCAGTTCGTCGAACAAACTTGTGCCAGTTGCGTCGAACAAACTTGTGCCAGTTGCGTCGAACAAACTTGCGCCAGTTAGGGCGAACCAACTTGTGCCACTTGCGTCGAGAAAACTTGTGCCAGTTGCGTCAAATAAACTTGTGCCAGTTGCGTCAAACAAACTTGTGCCAGTTACGGCGAACAAACTTGTGCCAGTTGCGTCGAAAAAAGTTGTGCCAGTTGTGTCAAATAAACTTGTGCCAGTTGCGTCAAACAAACTTGTGCCAGTTGCGTCAAGCAAACTTGTGCCAGTTGCGTCAAACAAACTTGTGCCAGTTGCGTCAAACAAACTTGTGCCAATTGATTAAAAAAAACTTGTGCCAGTTGCGTTGAACAAACTTGTGCCAGTTGCGTCTAACAAACTTGTGCCAGTTGCGTCAAACAAACTTGTGCCAGTTGCGTCGAACAAACTTGTGCCAGTTGCATCGAACAAACTAGTGGCAGTTGCATAGAAGAAACTTGTGCCAGTTGCGTCAAACAAACTTGTGCCAGTTGTGTAGAACAAACTTGTACATATTGCGTAGAACAACCTTGTGCTAGTTGCGTCAAACAAACTTATGCCAGTTGTGTCAAAGAGACTTGTGCCAGTTTGGTCAAACAAACTTGTGCCAGTTACGTTAAACAAACTTGTTCTAGTTGCGTCGAACAAACTTGTGCCAGTTTGGTCGAACAAACTTGTGCCAGTTACGTTAAACAAACTTGTTCTAGTTGTGTCGAACAAACTTATGCCAGTTGCGTGGAACAAACTTGTGCCAGTTGCGTCGAACAAACTTGCATCAGTTCCGTCAAACAAACTTGTGCCAGTTGCTTAGAACAAACTTGTGCCAGTTGTGTCAAACAATCTTGCGCCAGTTGCGTAGAACAAACTTGTGCCAGTTGCGTTGAACAAACTTGTGCCAGTTGGGTAGAACAAACATGTGCCAGTTATGTCAAACAAATTTGTGCCAGTTGCGTAGAACACACTAGTGCCAGTTGCTTCGAACAATCTTGTGCCAGTTTCGTCGAACAAACTTGAGCCAGTTGTGTCAAACAAACTTGTGTCAGTTGCGTCAAACAAACTTGGGCCAGTTGCGTCGAACAAACTTGTGCCAGTTGTGTCGAAGAAACTTGTGCCAGTTGCGTAGAACAAACTTGTGCCAGTTGCGTCAAACAAACTTGTGCCAGTTGCATAGAACAAACTTGTGCCAGTTGTGTAGAATAACCTTGTGCCCGTTGCGTCAAACAACCTTGTGCCAGTTGCATCAAACAAACTTGTGCCAGTTGCGTCAAAAAAACTTGTGCCAGTTGCGTCAAACAAACTTGTGCCAGTTGGGTCGAATAAACTTGTGCCAGTTGCGTTAAACAAACTTGTGCCAGTTCGTCGAACAAACTTTTGCCATTTGCATCGAACAAACTTGTGCCAGTTGCGTCAAACAAACTTGTGCCAGTTGCGTCAAACAAACTTGTGCCAGTTGCATCGAACAAACTTGTGAAAGTTGCGTAGAACAAACTTTTGCCAGTTGCGTAGAACAAACTTGTGCCAGTTGTGTCAAACACACTTGTGCCAGTTGCGTCAGACAAACTTGTGCCAATTGCGTCGAACAAACTTGTGCCAGTTGCGTAGAACAAACTTGTGCCAGATGTGTCAAACAAACTTGTGCCAGTTGCATAAAACAAACTTTTGCCAGTTGCGTCGAACAAACTTGTGCCAGTTGCATAGAACAAACTTGTGCCAGTTGCGTAGAACAAACTTGTGCCAGTTGTGTCAGACAAACTTGTGCCAGTTGCGTAGAACAAACTTGTGCCAGTTGCATAGAACAAACTTGTGCCAGTTGCATAGAACAAACTTGTGCCAGTTGCGTAGAACAAACTTGTGCAAGTTGTGTCGAACAAACTTGTGCTAGTTGCGTCGAACAAACTTGTGCCAGTTTCGTCGAACAAAACTTGTGCCAGTTGCGTAGAACAAACTTGTGCCAGTTGTGTCAAACAAACTTGTGCCAGTTGCGTCAAACAAACTTGGGCCAGTTGCGTCAAACAAACTTTTGCCAGTTGCGTCGAAGAAACTTGTGCCAGTTGCGTAGAACAAACTTGTGCCAGTTGCGTAGAACAAACTTGTGCCAGTTGCGTAGAACAAACTTGTGCCAGTTGCATAGAACAAACTTGTGCCAGTTTTGTAGAACTACCTTGTGCCAGTTGCGTCAAACAACCTTGTGCCAATTGCGTCAAACAAACTTGTGCACGTTGCGTCAAAAAAACTTGTGCCAGTTGTGTCAAACAAACTTGTGCCAGTTGGGTCGAATAAACTTGTGCCAGTTGCGTTAAACAAACTTGTGCCAGTTGCGTCGAACAAACTTGTGCCAGTTGCATCGAACAAACTTGTGCTAGTTGCGTCAAACAAACTTGTGCCAGTTGCATCGAACAAACTTGTGCCAGTTACGTAGAACAAACTTGTGCCAATTGCATAGAACAAACTTGTGCCACTTGCGTCGAACAAACTTGAGCCACCTGCGCAGAACAAACTTGTGCCAGTTGCGTAGAACAAACTTGTGCCAGTTGTGTCAAACAAACTTGTGGAGGTTGCGTAGAACAAACTTGTGCCCGTTACGTGGAACAAACTTGTGCCAGTTGCGTAGAACAAACTTCTGCCAGTTGCGTCAAACAAACTTGGGCCAGTTGCGTAGAACAAACTTGTGCCAGTAGCGTCAAACAAACTTGTGCCAGATGTGTATTACAAACATGTGCCAGTTGTGTCAAACAAACTTGTGCTAGTTGCGTAAAACAAACTTGAGCCAGTTGCGTAGAACAAACTTGTGCCAGTTGCGTAGAACAAACTTGTGCCAGTTGCCTGGAACAAACTTATGCCAGTTGCGCAGAACAAACTTGTGCCATTTAAGTCAAACAGACTTGTTCCAGTTGCGTCAAACAAATTTATGCCAGTTGCATAGAACAAACTTGTGCCAGTTGTGTCAAACAAACTTGTGGAGGTTGCGTAGACCAAACTTGTGCCAGTTGCGTAGAACAAATTTGTACCAGTTGCGTAGAACAAACTTGTGCCAGTTGCGTCGAACAAACTTGTGCCAGTTGCGTCGAACAAACTTGTGCCAGTCTCTTCAAACAAACTTGTGCCAGTTGTGTAGAACAAACTTGTGCCAGTTTTGTCAAACAAACCTGTGCCAGTTGCGTCAAACAAACTTGGGCCAGTTGCGTCGAAGAAACTTGTCCCAGTTGCATCGAACAAACTTGAGCCAGTTGCGTAGAACAAACTTGTGCCAGTTGCATTGAACAATCTTGTGCCAGTTGTGTAGAACAACCTTGTGCTAGTTGCATCAAACAACCTTGTGCCAGTTGCGTCAAAAAAACTTGTGCCAGTTGCGTCAAAAAAACTTTTGCCAGTTGGGTCAAATAAACTTGTGCCAGTTGCGTTAAACAAACTTGTGCCAGTTGCGTCGAACAAACTTGTGCCATTTGCATAGAACAATCTTGTGCCAGTTGTGTCGAACAAGCTTGTGCCAGTTGCGTTAAAAAAACTTGTGCCAGTTGCATCGAACAAACTTGTGCCCGTTGCGTAGAACAAACTGTGCCAGTTGTGTCAAACAAACTTGTGCCAGTTGCATAGAGCAAACTTGTGCCACTTGCGTCAAACAAACTTGTGCCAGTTGCGTAGAACAAACTTTTGCCAGTTGCGTAGAACAAACTTGTGCCAGTTGTGTCAAACAAACTAGTGCCGGTTGTGTAGAACAATCTTGTGCCAGTTACGTAGAACAAACTTGTGCCAGTTACGTAGAACAAACTTGTGCCAGTTGCGTAGAACAAACTTGTGCCAGTTGCTTCAAACAAACTTGTGCCAGTTGCGTCAAACAAACTTGTGCCAGTTGCGTCAAACAAACTTGTGCCAGTTGCGTAGAACAAACTTGAGCCAGTTGAGTAGAACAAACTTGTGCCAGTTGCGTCGAACAGACTTGTGACAGTTGCGTTGAACAAACTTGTGCCAGTTGCGTAGAACAAACTTGTGCCAGTTGCATAGAACAAACTTGTGCGAGTTGCGTCAAACAAACTTCTGCCAGTTGCATAGAACAAACTTGTGCCAGTTGCGTAGAAGAAACTTGGGCCAGTTGCATAGAACAAACTTGTGCCAGTTGCGAAGAACAAACTTGTGCCAATTGCGTCAAACAAACCTGTGCCAGTTGCGTCGAACAAACTTGTGCCAGTTGCGTAGAACAAACTTGTGACAGTTGCGTCGAACAAACTTGTGCCAGTTGCGTCGAACAAACTTGTGACAGTTGCGTCGAACAAACTTGTGCCAGTTGCGTCGAACAAACTTGTGACAGTTGCGTCGAACAAACTTGTGCCAGTTGCGTCGAACAAACTTGTGCCAGTTGCGTCGAACAAACTTGTGACAGTTGCGTCGAACAAACTTGTGCCAGTTGCGTCGAACAAACTTGTGACAGTTGCGTAGAAAAAACTTGTGCCAGTTGTTTCAAACAAACTTTTGCCAGTTTCGTCAAACAAACTTGAGCCTGTTGCGTCAAACAAACTTGTGCCAGTTGCTTAGAACAAACTTGTGCCAGTTGCGTAGAACAAACTTGTGCCAGTTGTGTCAAACAAACTTGTGCCAGATGCGTAGGACAAACTTGTGCCAGTTGCGTAGAACAAACTTGTGCCAGTTGTGTCAAACAAACTTGTGCCAGATGCGTAGGACAAACTTGTGCCAGTTGCGTCAAACAAACTTGTGCCAGTTGTGTAGAACAAACTTGAGCCAGTTGCGTAGAACAAATTTGTGCCAGTTGCATCGAACAAACTTGTGCCAATTGCGCAGAACAAACTTGTGCCAGTTGCGTCGGACAAACTTGTGCCAATTGCGTCGAACAAACTTGAGCCAGTTGAGTCAAACAAACTTGTGCCAGTTGCATAAAACAAACTTGTGCCAGTTGCGTCGAACAAACTTGTGCCAGTTGCGTAGAACAAACTTGTGCCAGTTACGTAGAAGAAACTTGTGCCAGTTGTGTCAGACAAACTTGTGCCAGTTGCGTAGAACAAACTTGTGCCAGTTTTGTTGAACAAACTTGTGCCAGTTGCGTAGAACAAACATGTGCCAGTTGCGATGAACAAACTTGTGCCAGTTGCGCCGAACAAACTTGTGCCAGTTTCGTCGAACAATCTTGTGCCAGTTTCGTCGAACAAACTTGTGCCAGTTGCGTAGAACAAACTTGAGCCAGTTGTGTCAAACAAACTTGTGCCAGTTGCGTCAAACAAACTTGGGCCAGTTGCGTCGAACAAACTTGTGCCAGTTGTGTCGAAGAAACTTGTGCCAGTTGCGTAGAACAAACTTGTGCCAGTTGCGTCAAACAAACTTGTGGCAGTTGCATAGAACAAACTTGTGCCAGTTGTGTAGAATAACCTTGTGCCCGTTGCGTCAAACAACCTTGTGCCAGTTGCGTCAAACAAACTTGTGCCTGTTGCGTCAAAAAAACTTGTGCCAGTTGCGTCAAACAAACTTGTGCCAGTTGGGTCGAATAAACTTGTGCTAGTTGCGTTAAACAAACTTGTGCCAGTTCGTCGAACAAACTTTTGCCATTTGCATCGAACAAACTTGTGCCAGTTGCGTCGAACAAACTTGTGCCAGTTGCGTTAAACAAACTTGTGCCAGTTGCATCGAACAAACTTGTGCCAGTTGCGTAGAACAAACTTGTGCCAGTTACGTAGAACAAACTTTTGCCAGTTGCGTAGAAAAAACTTGTGCCAGTTGTGTCAAACACACTTGTGCCAGTTGCGTCGGACAAACTTGTGCCAATTGCGTAGAACAAAATTGTGCCAGTTGCATAGAACAAACTTGTGCCAGTTGCATAGAACAAACTTGTGCCAGTTGCGTCGAACAAACTTGTGCCAGTTGCGTCGAACAAACTTGTGCCAGTTTCGTCGAACAAAACTTGTGCCAGTTGCGTAGAACAAACTTGTGCTAGTTGTGTCAAACAAACTTGTCCCAGTTGCGTCAAACAAACTTGGGCCAGTTGCGTCGAACAAACTTTTGCCAGTTGCTTTGAAGAAACTTGTGCCAGTTGCGTAGAACAAACTTGTGCCAGTTGCGTAGAACAACCTTGCGCCAGTTGCGTAGAACAAACTTGTGCCAGTTGCATAGAACAAACTTGTGCCAGTTTTGTAGAACAACCTTGTGCCAGTTGCGTCAAACAACCTTGTGCCAGTTGCGTCAAACAAACTTGTGCACGTTGCGTCAAAAAAACTTGTGCCAGTTGTGTCAAACAAACTTTTGCCAGTTGGGTCGAATAAACTTGTGCCAGTTGCGTTAAACAAACTTGTGCCAGTTGCGTCAAACAAACTTGTGCCAGTTGCATCGAACAAACTTGTGCTAGTTGCGTCAAACAAACTTGTGCCATTTGCATCGAAGAAACTTGTGCCAGTTGCGTAGAACAAACTTGTGCCAGTTGCATAGAACAAACTTGTGCCACTTGCGTCGAACAAACTTGTGCCACCTGCGCAGAACAAACTTTTGCCAGTTGCGTAGAACAAACTTGTGCCAGTTGTGTTAAACAAACTTGTGCCAGTTGCGTCAAACAAACTTGTGCCAGTTGCGTAGAACAAACTTGAGCCAGTTGAGTAGAACAAACTTGTGCCAGTTGCGTCGAACAGACTTGTGACAGTTGCGTTGAACAAACTTGTGCCAGTTGCATAGAACAAACTTGTGCCAGTTGCATAGAACAAACTTGTGCGAGTTGCGTCAAACAAACTTCTGCCCGTTGCATAGAACAATCTTGTGCCACTTGCGTAGAAGAAACTTGGGCCAGTTGCATAGAACAAACTTGTGCCAGTTGAGAAGAACAAAACTTGTGCCAATTGCGTCAAACAAACCTGTGCCAGTTGCGTAGAACAAACTTGTGCCAGTTGCGTCGAACAGACTTGTGCCAGTTGCATCGAACAAACTTGTGCCAGTTGTGTTGGACAAACTTGTGCCAGTTGCGTCGAACAAACTTATGACAGTTGCGTAGAAAAAACTTGTGCCAGTTGTTTCAAACAAACTTTTGCAAGTTTCGTCAAACAAACTTGGGCCTGTTGCGTCAAACAAACTTGTGCCAGTTGCTTAGAACAAACTTGTGCCAGTTGCGTAGAACAAACTTGTGCCAGTTGTGTCAAACAAACTTGTGCCAGATGCGTAGGACAAACTTGTGCCAGTTGCGTCAAACAAACTTGTGCCAGTTGCGTAGAACAAACTTGAGCCAGTTGCGTAGAACAAATTTTTGCCAGTTGCATCGAACAAACTGGCGCCAGTTGCATTGAACAAACCTGTGCCAGTTGCGCAGAACAAACTTGTGCCAGTTAAGTCAAACAGACTTGTGCCAGTTGCTTCAAACAAATTTATGCCAGTTGCATAGAACTAACTTGTGCCAGTTGCGTCGGACAAACTTGTGCCAATTGCGTCGAACAAACTTGTGCCAGTTGTTTCAAACAAACTTGTGCCAGTTGCATAAAACAAACTTGTGCCAGTTGCGTCAAACAAACTTGTGCCAGTTGCGTAGAACAAACTTGTGCCAGTTACGTAGAACAAACTTGTGCCAGTTGTGTCAGACAAACTTGTGCCAGTTGCGTAGAACAAACTTGTGCCAGTTTTGTAGAACAAACTTGTGCCAGTTGCGTAGAACAAACTTGTGCCAGTTGCGAAGAACAAACTTGTGCCAGTTGCGCCGAACAAACTTGTGCCAGTTGCGTCGAACAATCTTGTGCCAGTTTCGTCGAACAAACTTGTGCCAGTTGCGTAGAACAAACTTGAGCCAGTTGTGTCAAACAAACTTGTGCCAGTTGCGTCAAACAAACTTGGGCCAGTTGCGTCGAACAAACTTGTGCCAGTTGTGTCGAAGAAACTTGTGCCAGTTGCGTAGAACAAACTTGTGCCAGTTGCGTCAAACAAACTTGTGCCAGTTGCATAGAACAAACTTGTGCCAGTTGTGTAGAATAACCTTGTGCCCGTTGCGTCAAACAACCTTGTGCCAGTTGCATCAAACAAACTTGGGCCAGTTGCGTCAAAAAAACTTGTGCCAGTTGCGTCAAACAAACTTGTGTCAGTTGGGTCGAATAAACTTGTGCCAATTGCGTTAAACAAAATTGTGCCAGTTCGTCGAACAAACTTTTGCCATTTGCATCGAACAAACTTGTGCCAGTTGCGTCGAACAAACTTGTGCCAGTTGCGTCAAACAAACTTGTGCCAGTTGCATCGAACAAACTTGTGCCAGTTGCGTAGAACAAACTTGTGCCAGTTGCGAAGAACAAACTTTTGCCAGTTGTGTCAAACACACTTGTGCCAGTTGCGTCGGACAAACTTGTGCCAATTGCGTCGAACAAACTTGTGCCAGTTGCGTCAAACAAACTTGTGCCAGTAGTGTCAAACAAACTTGTGCCAGTTGCATAAAACAAACTTTTGCCAGTTCCGTCGAACAAACTTGTGCCAGTTGCATAGAACAAACTTGTGCCAGTTGAGTAAAACAAACTTGTGCCAGTTGTGTCAGACAAACTTGTGCCAGTTGCGTAGAACAAACTTGTGCCAGTTGCATAGAACAAACTTGTGCCAGTTGCATAGAACAAACTTGTGCCAGTTGCGTAGAACAAATTGTGCCAGTTGTGTCGAACAAACTTGTGCCAGTAGCGTCGAACAAACTTGTGCCAGTTTCGTCGAACAAAACTTGTGCCAGTTGCGTAGAACAAACTTGTGCCAGTTGTGTCAAACAAACTTGTGCCAGTTGCGTCAGACAAACTTGGGCCAGTTGCGTCGAACAAACTTTTGCCAGTTGCGTCGAAGAAACTTGTGCCAGTTGCGTAGAACAAACTTGTGCCAGTTGCGTAGAACAAAGTTGTGCTAGTTGCGTAGAACAAATTTGTGCCAGTTGCATAGAACAAACTTGTGCCAGTTTTGTAGAACAATCTTGTGCCAGTTGCGTCAAACAACCTTGTGCCAGTTGCGTCAAACAAACTTGTGCACGTTGCGTCAAAAAAACTTGTGCCAGTTGTGTCAAACAAACTTGTGCCAGTTGTGTCGAATAAACTTGTGCCAGTTGCGTTAAACAAACTTTTGCCAGTTGCGTCGAACAAACTTGTGCCAGTTGCATCGAACAAACTTGTGCTAGTTGCGTCAAACAAACTTGTGCTAGTTGTGTCAAACAAACTTGTGCCAGTTACGTAGAACAAACTTGTGCCAGTTGCATAGAACAAACTTGTGACCCTTGCGTCGAACAAACTTGAGCCACCTGCGCAGAACAAACTTGTGCCAGTTGCGTAGAACAAACTTGTGCCAGTTGTGTCAAACAAACTTGTGCCAGTTGCGTAGAACAAACTTGTGCCCGTTACGTGGAACAAACTTGTGCCAGTTGCGTAGAACAAACTTCTGCCAGTTGCGTCAAACAAACTTGGGCCAGTTGCGTAGAACAAACTTGTGCCAGTTGCGTCAAACAATCTTGTACCAGATGTGTAGGACAAACATGTACCAGTTGTGGCAAACAAACTTGTGCTAGTTGCGTAAAACAAACTTGAGCCAGTTGCGTAGAACAAACTTGTGCCAGTTGCGTAGAACAAACTTGTGCCAGTTGCCTGGAACAAACTTGTGCCAGTTGCGCAGAACAAACTTGTGCCATTTAAGTCAAACAGATTTGTTCCAGTTGCGTGAAACAAACTTGTGCCAGTTGCGTAGAACAAACTTGAGCCAGTTGCGTAGAACAAATTTGTGCCAGTTGCATCGAACAAACTGGCGCCAGTTGCATTGAACAAACTTGTGCCAATTGCGCAGAACAAACTTGTGCCAGGTGCGTCGGACAAACTTGTGCCAATTGCGTCGAACAAACTTGTGCCAGTTGTGTCAAACAAACTTGTGCCAGTTGCATAAAACAAACTTGTGCCAGTTGCGTCGAACAAACTTGTGCCAGTTGCGTAGAACAAACTTGTGCCAGTTACGTAGAACAAACTTGTGCCAGTTGTGTCAGACAAACTTGTGCCAGTTGCGTAGAACAAACTTGTGCAAGTTTTGTTGAACAAACTTGTGCCAGTTGCGTAGAACAAACATGTGCCAGTTGCGATGAACAAACTTGTGCCAGTTGCGCCGAACAAACTTGTGCCAGTTGCGTCGAACAATCTTGTGCCAGTTTCGTCGAACAAACTTGTGCCAGTTGCATAGAACAAACTTAAGCCAGTTGTGTCAAACAAACTTGTGCTAGTTGCGCCAAACAAACTTGGGCCAGTTGCGTCGAACAAACTTGTGCCAGTTGTGTCGAAGAAACTTGTGCCAGTTGCTTAGAACAAACTTGTGCCAGTTGCGTCAAACAAACTTGTGCCAGTTGCATAGAACAAACTTTTGCCAGTTGTGTAGAATAACCTTGTGCCCGTTGCGTCAAACAACCTTGTGCCAGTTGCGTCAAACAAACTTGTGCCTGTTGCGTCAAAAAAACTTGTGCCAGTTGCGTCAAACAAACTTGTGCCAGTTGGGTCGAATAAACTTGTGCCAGTTGCGTTAAACAAACTTGTGCCAGTTCGTCGAACAAACTTTTGCCATTTGCATCGAACAAACTTGTGCCAGTTGCGTCGAACAAACTTGTGCCAGTTGCGTCAAACAAACTTGTGCCAGTTGCATCGAACAAACTTGTGCCAGTTGCGTAGAACAAACTTGTGCCAGTTACGTAGAACAAACTTTTGCCAGTTGCGTAGAAAAAACTTGTGCCAGTTGTGTCAAACACACTTGTGCCAGTTGCGTCGGACAAACTTGTGCCAATTGCGTAGAACAAAATTGTGCCAGTTGCATAGAACAAACTTGTGCCAGTTGCATAGAACAAACTTGTGCCAGTTGCATAGAACAAACTTGTGCCAGTTGCGTCGAACAAACTTGTGCCAGTTTCGTCGAACAAAACTTGTGCCATTTGCGTAGAACAAACTTGTGCTAGTTGTGTCAAACAAACTTGTGCCAGTTGCGTCAAACAAACTTGGGGCAGTTGCGTCGAACAAACTTTTGCCAGTTGCTTCGAAGAAACTTGTGCCAGTTGCGTAGAACAAACTTGTGCCAGTTGCGTAGAACAAACTTGTGCCAGTTGCGTAGAACAAACTTGTGCCAGTTGCATAGAACAAACTTGTGCCAGTTTTGTAGAACAACCTTGTGCCAGTTGCGTCAAACAACCTTGTGCCAGTTGCGTCAAACAAACTTGTGCACGTTGCGTCAAAAAAACTTGTGCCAGCTGTGTCAAACAAACTTGTGCCAGTTGGGTCGAACAAACTTGTGCCAGTTGCGTTAAACAAACTTGTGCCAGTTGCGTCAAACAAAATTGTGCCAGTTGCATCGAACAAACTTGTGCTAGTTGCGTCAAACAAACTTGTGCCATTTGCATCGAAGAAACTTGTGCCAG
Source organism: Macrobrachium rosenbergii (assembly GCA_039081455.1). Classification (NCBI taxonomy): domain Eukaryota; kingdom Metazoa; phylum Arthropoda; class Malacostraca; order Decapoda; family Palaemonidae; genus Macrobrachium; species Macrobrachium rosenbergii. Next base: position 906,046 of record JANJGK010000196.1, on the reverse strand, counting down.
TTGCGTAGAACAAACTTGTGCCAGTTGCATAGAACAAACTTGTGCCACTTGCGTCGAACAAACTTGTGCCACCTGCGCAGAACAAACTTGTGCCAGTTGCGTAGAACAAACTTGTGCCAGTTGTGTCAAACAAACTTGTGCCAGTTGCGTCAAAAAAACTTGTGCCAGTTGCGTAGAACAAACTTGAGCCAGTTGAGTAGAACAAACTTGTGCCAGTTGCGTCGAACAGACTTGTGACAGTTGCGGTGAACAAACTTGTGCCAGTTGCATAGAACAAACTTGTGCCAGTTGCATAGAACAAACTTGTGCGAGTTGCGTCAAACAAACTTCTGCCCGTTGCATAGAACAATCTTGTGCCAGTTGCGTAGAAGAAACTTGGGCCAGTTGCATAGAACAAACTTGTGCCAGTTGCAAAGAACAAAACTTGTGCCAATTGCGTCAAACAAACCTGTGCCAGTTGCGTAGAACAAACTTGTGCCAGTTGCGTCGAACAGACTTGTGCCAGTTGCGTAGAACAAACTTGTGCCAGTTGCGTCAAACAAACCTGTGCCAGTTGCGTAGAACAAACCTGTGCCAGTTGCGTAGAACAAACTTGTGCCAGTTGCATCGAACAAACTTGTGCCAGTTGTGTTGGACAAACTTGTGCCAGTTGCGTCGAACAAACTTGTGACAGTTGCGTAGAAAAAACTTGTGCCAGTTGTTTCAAACAAACTTTTACAAGTTTCGTCAAACAAACTTGTGCCAGTTGCTTAGAACAAACTTGTGCCAGTTGCGTAGAACAAACTTGTGCCAGTTGTGTCAAACAAACTTGTGCCAGATGCGTAGGACAAACTTGTGCCAGTTGCATCAAACAAACTTGTGCCAGTTGCGTAGAACAAACTTGAGCCAGTTGCGTAGAACAAATTTGTGCCAGTTGCATCGAACAAACTGGTGCCAGTTGCATTGAACAAACCTGTGCCAGTTGCGCAGAACAAACTTGTGCCAGTTAAGTCAAACAGACTTGTGCCAGTTGCTTCAAACAAATTTATGCCAGTTGCATAGAACTAACTTGTGCCAGTTGCATCGAACAAACTTGTGCTAGTTGCGTCAAACAAACTTGTGCCAGTTGTGTCAAACAAACTTGTGCCAGTTACGTAGAACAAACTTGTGCCAGTTGCATAGAACAAACTTGTGCCACTTGCGTCGAACAAACTTGAGCCACCTGCGCAGAACAAACTTGTGCCAGTTGCGTAGAACAAACTTGTGCCAGTTGTGTCAAACAAACTTGTGCCAGTTGCGTAGAACAAACTTGTGCCCGTTACGTGGAACAAACTTGTGCCAGTTGCGTAGAACAAACTTCTGCCAGTTGCGTCAAACAAACTTGGGCCAGTTGCGTAGAACAAACTTGTGCCAGTTGCGTCAAACAAACTTGTACCAGATGTGTAGGACAAACATGTACCATTTGTGGCAAACAAACTTGTGCTAGTTGCGTAAAACAAACTTGAGCCAGTTGCGTAGAACAAACTTGTGCCAGTTGCGTAGAACAAACTTGTGCCAGTTGCCTGGAACAAACTTGTGCCAGTTGCGCAGAACAAACTTGTGCCATTTAAGTCAAACAGATTTGTTCCAGTTGCGTCAAACAAACTTGTGCCAGTTGCGTAGAACAAATTTGTGCCAGTTGCATCGAACAAACTGGCGCCAGTTGCATTGAACAAACTTGTGCCAATTGCGCAGAACAAACTTGTGCCAGTTGCGTCGGACAAACTTGTGCCAATTGCGTCGAACAAACTTGTGCCAGTTGTTTCAAACAAACTTGTGCCAGTTGCATAAAACAAACTTATGCCAGTTGCGTCAAACAAACTTGTGCCAGTTGCATAGAACCAACTTGTGCCAGTTATGTAGAACAAACTTGTGCCAGTTGTGTCAGACAAACTTGTGCCAGTTGCGTAGAACAAACTTGTGCCAGTTTTGTAGAACAAACTTGTGCCAGTTGCGTAGAAAAAAACTTGTGCCAGTTGCGAAGAACAAACTTGTGCCAGTTGCGCCGAACAAACTTGTGCCAGTTGCGTCGAACAATCTTGTGCCAGTTTCGTCGAACAAACATGTGCCAGTTGCGTAGAACAAACTTGAGCCAGTTGTGTCAAACAAACTTGTGCCAGTTGCGTCAAACAAACTTGGGCCAGTTGCGTCGAACAAACTTGTGCCAGTTGTGTCGAAGAAACTTCTGCCAGTTGCGTAGAACAAACTTGTGCCAGTTGCGTCAAACAAACTTGTGCCAGTTGCATAGAACAAACTTGTGCCAGTTGTGTAGAATAACCTTGTGCCCATTGCGTCAAACAACCTTGTGCCAGTTGCATCAAACAAACTTGGGCCAGTTGCGTCAAAAAAACTTGTGCGAGTTGCGTCAAACAAACTTGTGTCAGTTGGGTCGAATAAACTTGTGCCAATTGCGTTAAACAAAATTGTGACAGTTCGTCGAACAAACTTTTGCCATTTGCATCGAACAAACTTGTGCTAGTTGCGTCGAACAAACTTGTGCCAGTTGCGTCAAAGAAACTTGTGCCAGTTGCATCGAACAAACTTGTGCCAGTTGCGTAGAACAAACTTGTGCCAGTTGCGTAGAACAAACTTTTGCCAGTTGCGTAGAACAAACTTGTGCCAGTTGTGTCAAACACACTTTTGCCAGTTGCGTCTGACAAACTTGTGCCAATTGCGTCCAACAAACTTGTGCCAGTTGCGTTGAACAAACTTGTGCCAGTAGTGTCAAACAAACTTGTGCCAGTTGCATAAAACAAACTTTTGCCAGTTGCGTCGAACAAACTTGTGCCAGTTGCATAGAACAAACTTGTGCCAGTTGCGTAGAACAAACTTGTGCCAGTTGTGTCAGACAAACTTGTGCCAGTTGCGTAGATCAAACTTGTGCCAGTTGCATAGAACAAACTTGTGCCAGTTGCATAGAACAAACTTGTGTCAGTTGCGTAGAACAAACTTGTGCCAGTTGTGTCGAACAAACTTGTGCCAGTAGCGTCGAACAAACTTGTGCCAGTTTCGTCGAACAAAACTTGTGCCAGTTGCGTAGAACAAACTTGTGCCAGTTGTGTCAAACAAACTTGTGCCAGTTGCGTCAGACAAACTTGGGCCAGTTGCGTCGAACAAACTTTTGCCAGTTGCGTCGAAGAAACTTGTGCCAGTTGCGTAGAACAAACTTGTGCCAGTTGCGTAGAACAAACTTGTGCCAGTTGCGTAGAACAAACTTGTGCCAGTTGCGTAGAACAAATTTGTGCCAGTTGCATAGAACAAACTTGTGCCAGTTTTGTAGAACAACCTTGTGCCAGTTGCGTCAAACAACCTTGTGCCAGTTGCGTCAAACAAACTTGTGCACGTTGCGTCAAAAAAACTTGTGCCAGTTGTGTCAAACAAACTTGTGCCTGTTGGGTTGAATAAACTTGTGCCAGTTGCGTTAAACAAACTTGTGCCAGTTGCGTCGAACAAACTTGTGCCAGTTGCATCGAACAAACTTGTGCTAGTTGAGTCAAACAAACTTGTGGCAGTTGTGTCAAACAAACTTGTGCCAGTTACGTAGAACAAACTTGTGCCAGTTGCATAGAACAAACTTGTGCCACTTGCGTCGAACAAACTTGAGCCACCTGCGCAGAACAAACTTGTGCCATTTGCGTAGAACAAACTTGTGCCAGTTGTGTCAAACAAACTTGTGCCAGTTGCGTAGAACAAACTTGTGCCCGTTACGTGGAACAAACTTGTGCCAGTTGTGTAGAACAAACTTCTGCCAGTTGCGTCAAACAAACTTGGGCCAGTTGCGTAGAACAAACTTGTGCCAGTTGCGTCAAACAAACTTGTACCAGATGTGTAGGACAAACATGTGCCAGTTGTGGCAAACAAACTTGTCCTAGTTGCGTAAAACAAAGTTGAGCCAGTTGCGTAGAACAAACTTGTGCCAGTTGCGTAGAACAAACTTGTGCCAGTTGCCTGGAACAAACTTGTGCCAGTTGCGCAGAACAAACTTGTGCCATTTAAGTCAAACAGATTTGTTCCAGTTGCGTCAAACAAATTTATGCCAGTTGCATAGAACAAACTTGTGCCAGTTGCGTAGACCAAACTTGTGCCAGTTGCGTAGAACAAATTTGTACCAGTTGCGTAGAACAAACTTGTGCCAGTTGCGTCGAACAAACTTGTGCCAGTTGTGTAGAACAAACTTGTGCCAGTTGCGTAGAACAAACTTATGCCAGTTCCATAGAACAAACTTGTGCCAGTTGCATAAAACAACCTTGTGCCAGTTGCGTCAAACAAACTTGTGCCAGTTGCGTCAAAAAAATTTGTGCCAGTTGTGTCAAACAATCTTGTGCCTTTTGGGTCGAATAAACTTGTGCTAGTTGCGTTAGACAAATTTGTGCCAGTTGCGCCGAACAAACTTGTGCCAGTTGCATCGAACAAACTTGTGCCAGTTGCGTAGAACAAACTTGTGCCAGATGTGTCAAACAATCTTGGGCCAGTTGCATAGAACAAACTTGTGCCAGTTGCGTCAAACAAACTTGTGCCAGTTGCGTCGAACAAACTTGTGGCAGTTGCATCGAACAAACCTGTGCCAGTTGCGTCGAACAAGCTTGTGCCAGTTGCGTCAAACAAACTTGTGACAGTTGCATCGAACAAACTTGTGCCAGTTGCGTAGAACAACCTTGTGCCAGTTGTGTCAGACAAACTTGTGCCAGTTGCATAGAACAAACTTGTGCCACTTGCGTCGAGCAAACTTGTGCCAGTTGTGTCAAACAAACTTTTGCCAGTTGCGTACAACAAACTTGTGCCAGTTGTTTCAAACAAACTTGTGCCAGTTGTTTCAAACAAACTTGTGCCAGTTGGGTCGAATAAACTTGTGCTAGTTGTGTTAGACAAATTTGTGCCAGTTGCGCCGAACAAACTTGTGCCAGTTGCATCGAACAAACTTGTGCCAGTTGCGTAGAACAAACTTGTGCCAATTGCATCAAACAAACTTGTGCCAGTTGCGTCAAACAAACTTGTGCCAGTTGCATACAACAAACTTGTGCCAGTTGTGTAGAGCAACCTTGTGCCATTTGCGTCAAACAACCTTGTGCCAGTTGCGTCAAACAAACTTGTGCCAGTTGCGTCAAACAAATTTATGCTAGTTGCATAGAACAAACTTGTGCCAGTTGCGTAGAACAAACTTGTGCCAGTTGCATCGAACAAACTTGTGCCAGTCGTGTCGAACACACTTGTGCCAGTTGCATAGAACAAACTTGTGCCAATTGCGTCGAACAAACTTGTGCCAGTTGCGTAGAACAAACTTGTGCCAGTTGTGTCAAACAAACTTGTGCCAGTTGCATAAAACAAACTTTTGCTAGTTGCGTCAAACAAACTTGTGCCAGTTGCATAGAACAAACTTGTACCAGTTACGTAGAACAAACTTGTGCCAGTTGCGTAGAACAAACTTGTGCCAGTTGTGTCAGACAAACTTGTGCCAGTTGCGTCGAACAAACTTGTGCCAGTTGCGTCGAACAAACTTGTGCCAGTTGCGTCGAACAAACTTGTGCCAGTTGCGTTGAACAAACTTGTGCCAGTTTCGTCGAACAAACTTGTGCCAGTTGCGTAGAACAAACTTGTGCCAGTTGTGTCAAACAAACTTGTGCCAGTTGCGTCAAACAAACTTGGGCCAGTTGCGTTGAACAAACTTGTGCCAGTTGCGTCGAGGAAACGTGTGCCAGTTGCGCAGAACAAACTTGTGCCAGTTGTGTAGAACAAACTTGTGCCAGTTGCGTAGAACAAACTTGTGCCAGTTGCATAGAACAAACTTGTGCCAGTTTTGTAGAACAACCTTGTGCCATTTGCGTCAAACAACCTAGTGCCAGTGGCGTCAAACAAACTTGTGCAGGTTGCGTCAAAAAAACTTGTGCCAGTTGTGTCAAACAAACTTGTGCCAGTTGGGTCGAATAAAATTGTGCCAGTTGCGTTAAACAAACTTGTGCCAGTTGCGTCGAACAAACTTGTGCCAGTTGCGTCGAACAAACTTGTGCCAGTTGCGTCAAACAAACTTGTGCCAGTTGCATCGAACAAACTTGTGCCAGTTGCGTCGAACAAACTTGTGCTAGTTGCGTAGAACAAACTTGTGCCAGTTGCATAGAACAAACTTGTGCCACTTGCTTCGAACAAACTTGTGCCAGTTGCACAGAACAAACTTTTGCCAGTTGCGTAGAACAAACTTGGGCCAGTTTTGTCAAACAAACTTGTGCCAGTTGCGTCAAACAAACTTGTGCCCGTTACGTGGAACAAACTTGTGCCAGTTGCGTAGAACAAACTTCTGCCAGTTGCGTCAAACAAACTTGGGCCAGTTGCGTTGAACAAACTTGTGCCAGTTGCGTCAAACAAAATTGTGCAAGTTGCGTCAAACAAACTTGTGCCAGTTGTGTAGAACAAACTTGAGCCAGTTGCGTCAAACAAACTTGTGCCAGTTGCGTAGAACAAACTTGAGCCAGTTGCATAGAACAAACTTGTGCCAGTTGCGTAGAACAAAATTGTGCCAGTTGCGCTGAACAAACTTGTGCCAGTTGTTTCAAACAAACTTTTGCCAGTTGCGTCAAACAAACTTGGGCCAGTTGCGTCGAACAAACTTGTGCCAGTTGCGTAGAACAAACTTTTTGCCAGTTGTGTCCAAAAAACTTTTTGCCAGTTGTGTCCAAAAAACTTTTCCCAGTTGCATCAAACAAACTTGTGCCAGTTGCGTCAAACAAATTTATGCCAGTTGCATAGAACAAACTTGTGCCAGTTGCGTAGAACAAACTTGTGCCAGTTGCGTAGAACAAACTTGTGCCAGTTGTGTCGAACATACTTGTGCCAGTTGCGTCGGACAAACTTATGCCAGTTGCATCGAACAAACTTGTGACAGTTGCGTAGAACAAACTTATGCCAGTTGCGTCGGCAAACTTGTGCCAGTTGCGTCGAACAAACTTGTGCCAGTTGCATAGAACAAACTTGTGCCAGTTGTGTCAAACAAACTTTTGCCAGTTGCGTCAAACAAACTTGGGCCAGTTGCGTCGAACAGACTTGGGCCAGTTGTGTCGGACAAACTTGTGCCAGTTACGTAGAACAAACTTGTGCCAGTTGCTTACAACAAACTTGTGCCAGTTGCGTTGAACAAACTTGGGCCAGTTGCGTCAAACAAACTTGTGCTAGTTGCGTTAAACAAACTTTTGCCAGTTGCGTCAAACAAACTTGTGCCAGTTGCGTTGAACAAACTTGTGCCAGTTGCGTAGAACAAACTTGAATCAGTTGCGTAGAACAAACTTGTGCCAGTTGCGTAGAACAGACTTGTGCCAGTTGCATCGAACAAACTTGTGCCAGTTGCGTGGAACAAACTTGTGCCAGTTGCGCAGAACAAACTTGAGCCAGTTAAGTCAAACAGACTTGTGCCAGTTGCGTCAAACAAATTTATGCCAGTTGCATAGAACAAACTTGTGCCAGTTGCGTAGACCAAACTTGTGCCAGTTGCATCGAACAAACTTGTGCCAGTTGCGTCGAACACACTTGTGCCTGTTGTGTCGGACAAACTTGTGCCAATTGCGTCAAACAAACTTGTGCCAGTTGCGTAGAACAAACTTCTGCCAGTTGTGTCAAACAAACTTGTGCCAGTTGCATAAAACAAACTTGTGCCAGTTGCGTAGAACAAACTTGTGCCAGTTGCGTAGAACAAACTTTTGCCAGTTTTGTCAAACAAACTTGTGCCAGTTGCGTCAAACAATCTTGGGCCAGTTGCGTCGAACAAACTTGTGCCAGTTTCGTCAAAGAAACTTGTGCCTGTTGCATAAAACAAACTTGTGCCAGTTGCGTTGAACAAACTTGTGCCAGTTGCGTAGAACAAACTTGTGCCAGTTGCATCGAACAAACTTGTGCCAGTTGCGTAGAACAAACTTGTGCCAGATGTGTCAAACAATCTTGGGCCAGTTGCATAGAACAAACTTGTGCCAGGTTCGTCAAACAAACTTGTGCCAGTTGCGTCGAACAAACTTGTGGCAGTTGCATCGAACAAACCTGTGCCAGTTGCGTCGAACAAGCTTGTGCCAGTTGTGTCAAACAAACTTGTGACAGTTGCATCGAACAAACTTGTGCCAGTTGCGTAGAACAACCTTGTGCCAGTTGTGTCAGACAAACTTGTGCCAGTTGCATAGAACAAACTTGTGCCACTTGCGTCGAGCAAACTTGTGCCAGTTGTGTCAAACAAACTTTTGCCAGTTGCGTACAACAAACTTGTGCAAGTTGTTTCAAACAAACTTGTGCCAGTTGTTTCAAACAAACTTGTGCCAGTTGGGTCGAATAAACTTGTGCTAGTTGTGTTAGACAAATTTGTGCCAGTTGCGCCGAACAACCTTGTGCCAGTTGCATCGAACAAACTTGTGCCAGTTGCGTAGAACAAACTTGTGCCAATTGCATCAAACAAACTTGGGCCAGTTGCATAGAACAAACTTGTGCCAGTTGCGTAAAAAGAACTTGTGCCAGTTGCGTCGAACAAACTTGTGCCAGTTGCATAAAACAAACTTGTGCCAGTTGCGTCGAACAAGCTTGTGCCAGTTGCGTCAAACATACTTGTGACAGTTGCATCGAACAAACTTGTGCCAGTTGCGTAGAACAAACTTGTGCCAGTTGTGTCAAACAAACTTGTGCCAGTTGCATAGAACAAACTTATGCCACTTACGTCGAGCAAACTTGTGCCAGTTGCGTCAAACAAACTTTTGCCAGTTGCGTAGAACAAACTTGTGCCACTTGTGTCAAACAAACTTGTACCAGTTGCGTAGAACAATCTTGTGCCAGTTGCGTAGAACAAACTTGTGCCAGTTGCGTAGAACAAACTTTTGCCAGTTCCGTGGAACAAACTTGTGCCAGTTGCGTAGAACAAACTTGTGCCAGTTGCGTAGAACAAACTTGTGCCAGTTGCGCAGAACAAACTTGTGCCAGTTGCGTAGAACAAATTTATGCAAGTTGCGTAGAACAAACTTGTGCCAGTTACGTCGAACAAACTTGTGCCAGTTGTATAGAACAAACTCTTGCCAGTTGCGAAGAACAAACATGGGCCAGTAGCGCAGAACAAACTTGCGCCAGTTCCATAGAACAAACTTGTGCCAGTTGCGTAGAACAAACTCGTGCCAGTTGCGGAGAACAAACTTGGGCCAGTTGCGTAGAACAAACTTGTCCCAGTCGCGATGAACAAACTTGTGCCAGTTACGTCAAACAAACTTGTGCCAGTTGCGTAGAACAAACTTGTGCCAGTTACGTAGAACAAACTTGTGCCAGTTGCGCCGAACAAACTTGTGCCAGTTGTGTAGAACAAACTTGTGCCAGTTGCGTCAAACAAACTTGTGCCAGTTGCATACAACAAACTTGTGCCAGTTGTGTAGAGCAACCTTGTGCCATTTGCGTCAAACAACCTTGTGCCAGTTGCGTCAAACAAACTTGTGCCAGTTGCGTCAAACAAATTTATGCTAGTTGCATAGAACAAACTTGTGCCAGTTGCATAGAACAAACTTGTGCCAGTTGCATCGAACAAACTTGTGCCAGTCGTGTCGAACACACTTGTGCAAGTTGCATAGAACAAACTTGTGCCAATTGCGTCGAACAAACTTGTGCCAGTTGCGTAGAACAAACCTGTGCCAGTTGTGTCAAACAAACTTGTGCCAGTTGCATAAAACAAACTTTTGCCAGTTGCGGCAAACAAACTTGTGCCAGTTGCATAGAACAAACTTGTACCAGTTACGTAGAACAAACTTGTGCCAGTTGCGTAGAACAAACTTGTGCCAGTTGTGTCAGACAAACTTGTGCCAGTTGCGTCGAACAAACTTGTGCCAGTTGCGTCGAACAAACTTGTGCCAGTTGCGTCGAACAAACTTGTGCCAGTTGCGTTGAACAAACTTGTGCCAGTTTCGTCGAACAAACTTGTGCCAGTTGCGTCGAACAAACTTGTGCCAGTTGTGTCAAACAAACTTGTGCCAGTTGCGTCAAACAAACTTGGGCCAGTTGCGTTGAACAAACTTGTGCCAGTTGCGTCGAGGAAACTTGTGCCAGTTGCGCAGAACAAACTTGTGCCAGTTGTGTAGAACAAACTTGTGCCAGTTGCGTAGAACAAACTTGTGCCAGTTGCATAGAACAAACTTGTGCCAGTTTTGTAGAACAACCTTGTGCCATTTGCGTCAAACAACCTTGTCCCAGTGGCGTCAAACAAACTTGTGCAGGTTGCGTCAAAAAAACTTGTGCCAGTTGTGTCAAACAAACTTGTGCCAGTTGGGTCGAATAAAATTGTGCCAGTTGCGTTAAACAAACTTGTGCCAGTTGCGTCGAACAAACTTGTGCCAGTTGCGTCGAACAAACTTGTGCCAGTTGCGTCAAACAAACTTGTGCCAGTTGCATCGAACAAACTTGTGCCAGTTGCGTCGAACAAACTTGTGCTAGTTGCGTAGAACAAACTTGTGCCAGTTGCATAGAACAAACTTGTGCCACTTGCTTCGAACAAACTTGTGCCAGTTGCACAGAACAAACTTTTGCCAGTTGCGTAGAACAAACTTGGGCCAGTTTTGTCAAACAAACTTGTGCCAGTTGCGTCAAACAAACTTGTGCCCGTTACGTGGAACAAACTTGTGCCAGTTGCGTAGAACAAACTTCTGCCAGTTGCGTCAAACAAACTTGGGCCAGTTGCGTTGAACAAACTTGTGCCAGTTGCGTCAAACAAACTTGTGCAAGTTGCGTCAAACAAACTTGTGCCAGTTGTGTAGAACAAACTTGAGCCAGTTGCGTCAAACAAACTTGTGCCAGTTGCGTAGAACAAACTTGAGCCAGTTGCATAGAACAAACTTGTGCCAGTTGCGTAGAACAAAATTGTGCCAGTTGCGCTGAACAAACTTGTGCCAGTTGTTTCAAACAAACTTTTGCCAGTTGCGTCAAACAAACTTGGGCCAGTTGCGTCGAACAAACTTGTGCCAGTTGCGTAGAACAAACTTTTTGCCAGTTGTGTCCAAAAAACTTTTCCCAGTTGCGTCAAACAAACTTGTGCCAGTTGCGTCAAACAAATTTATGCCAGTTGCATAGAACAAACTTGTGCCAGTTGCGTAGAACAAACTTGTGCCAGTTGCGTAGAACAAACTTGTGCCAGTTGTGTCGAACATACTTGTGCCAGTTGCGTCGGACAAACTTATGCCAGTTGCGTCGAACAAACTTGTGACAGTTGCGTAGAACAAACTTATGCCAGTTGCGTCGGCAAACTTGTGCCAGTTGCGTCGAACAAACTTGTGCCAGTTGCATAGAACAAACTTGTGCCAGTTGTGTCAAACAAACTTTTGCCAGTTGCGTCAAACAAACTTGGGCCAGTTGCGTCGAACAAACTTGGGCCAGTTGTGTCGGACAAACTTGTGCCAGTTACGTAGAACAAACTTGTGCCAGTTGCTTACAACAAACTTGTGCCAGTTGCGTTGAACAAACTTGGGCCAGTTGCGTCAAACAAACTTGTGCTAGTTGCGTTAAACAAACTTTTGCCAGTTGCGTCAAACAAACTTGTGCCAGTTGCGTTGAACAAACTTGTGCCAGTTGCGTAGAACAAACTTGAATCAGTTGCGTAGAACAAACTTGTGCCAGTTGCGTAGAACAGACTTGTGCCAGTTGCATCGAACAAACTTGTGCCAGTTGCGTGGAACAAACTTGTGCCAGTTGCGCAGAACAAACTTGAGCCAGTTAAGTCAAACAGACTTGTGCCAGTTGCGTCAAACAAATTTATGCCAGTTGCATAGAACAAACTTGTGCCAGTTGCGTAGACCAAACTTGTGAAAGTTGCATCGAACAAACTTGTGCCAGTTGCGTCGAACACACTTGTGCCAGTTGTGTCGGACAAACTTGTGCCAATTGCGTCAAACAAACTTGTGCCAGTTGCGTAGAACAAACTTCTGCCAGTTGTGTCAAACAAACTTGTGCCAGTTGCATAAAACAAACTTGTGCCAGTTGCGTAGAACAAACTTGTGCCAGTTGCGTAGAACAAACTTTTGCCAGTTTTGTCAAACAAACTTGTGCCAGTTGCGTCAAACAATCTTGGGCCAGTTGCGTCGAACAAACTTGTGCCAGTTTCGTCAAAGAAACTTGTCCCTGTTGCATAAAACAAACTTGTGCCAGTTGCGTTGAACAAACTTGTGCCAGTTGCGTAGAACAAACTTGTGCCAGTTACGTAGAACAAACTTGTGCACGTTGCGTCAAACAAACTTGTGCCAGTTGCGTCAAACAAACTTGTTTCAGTTGCGTCGAACAAACTTGTGCCAGTTGTGTAGAACAACCTTGTGCCAGTTGCGTCAAACAACCTTGTGCCAGTTGCGTCAAACAAACTTGTGCCAGTTGCGTCAAAAAAACTTGTGCCAGTTGCGTCAAACAAACTTTTGCCAGTTGGGACGAAGAAACTTGTGCCAGTTGCGTTAAACAAACTTGTGACAGTTGCGTCGAACAAACTTGTGCCATTTGCATCCAACAAACTTGTGCCAGTTGTGTCGAACTAGCTTGTGCCAGTTGTGTAGAACAAACTTGTGCCAGTTGCATCGAACAAACTTGTGCCAGTTGCGTGGAACAAACTGTGCCAGTTGTGTCAAAGAAACTTGTGCCACTTGCGTCGAACAAACTTGTGCCAGTTGCGTAGAACAAACTTTTGCCAGTTGCGTAGAACAAAATTGTGCCAGTTGTGTCAAACAAACTTGTGTCAGTTGCATAGAACAAACTTGTGCCAGTTGCGTAGAACAAACTTGTGCCAGTTACGTAGAACAAACCTTTGCCAGTTGCGTAGAGCAAACTTGTGCCAGTTGCATAGAACAAACTTTTGTGAGTTGCGTCAAACAAACTTCTGCCAGTTGCATAAAACAAACTTGTGCCGGTTGCGTAGAACAAACTTGGGAGAGTTGTTTCAAACAAACTTTTGCCAGTTGCGTCAAACAAACTTGGGCCAGTTGCGTCGAACAAACTTGTGCCAGTTGCTTTGAACAAACTTGTGCCAGTTGTGTTGAACAATCTTGTGCCAGTTGCGAAGAACAAACTTGTGCCAGTTGCGTAGAACAAACTTGTGCCAGTTGCGTCGAACAAACTTCTGCCAGTTGCATAGAACAAACTTGTGTGAGTTGCGTAGAAGAAACTTGGGCCAGTTGCGAAAACAAACTTGTGCCAATTGCGACAAACAAGTTTGTGCCAGTTGCGTAGAACAAACTTGTGCCAGTTGCGTAGAAGAAACTTGTGCCAGTTGCATCGAACAAACTTTTGCCAGTTCCGTGGAACAATCTTGTGCCAGTTGCGTAGAACAAACTTGTGCCAGTTGTGTAGAACAATCTTGTGCCAGTTGCGTAGAACAAACTTGTGCCAGTTGCGTCAAACAAACTTGGGCCAGTTGCGTAGAACAAACTTGTGCCAGTTGCGTAGAACAAACTTGTGCCAGTTGCGTCAAACAATCTTGTGCCAGTTGCGAAGAACAAACTTGTGTCTGTTGCATAGAACAAAATTGTATCAGTTGCGTAGAACAACTTTGTGCCAGTTGCGCAGAACAAACTTGTGCCAGTTGCGTAGAACAAACTTGTGCTAGTTGCGTAGAACAAACTTGTGCCAGTTGCGTAGAACAAACTTGTGTCAGTTGCGTAGAACAAACTTGTGCCAGTTGCGTCAAACAAACTTGGGCCAGTTGCGTAGAACAAACTTGTGCCAGTTGCGAACTACAAAGTTGTGCCAGTTTCGTAGGACAATCTTGTGCCAGTTGTGTCAAACAAAGTTGTGCCAGTTGCGTAGAACAAACTTGCGCCAGTTGTGAACTACAAACTTGTGCCACTTGCGTAGGACAAACTGGTGCCAGTTGCGTCAAAGAAACTTGTGACAGTTGCGTCAAATAAACTTGTTCCGGTTGCGTCAAATAAACTTGTGCCAGTTACGTAGAACAACTTTGTGCCAGTTGAATAGAACAATATTGTGCCAGTTGCATAGAACAACTTTGTGCCAGTTGCGTAGAACAAACTTGTGCCAGTTGCGTAGAACAAACTTGTGATAGTTGCGTAGAACAAATTTGTGCCAGTTGCGTAGAACAAACTTGTGTCAGTTGTGTAGAACAAACTTGTGCCAGTTGCGTCAAACAAACTTGGGCCAGTTGCGTAGAACAAACTTGTGCCAGTTGTGAAGAACAAACTTGTGCCAGTTTCGTATAACAAACTTGTGCCAGTTGCGTCAAACAAACTTGTGCCAGTTGCGTAGAACAAACTTGTGCCAGTTGAGAACTACAAACTTGTGCCACTTGCGTAGGACAAACTTGTGCCAGTTGCGTCAAAGAAACTTGTGCCAGTTGCATAAAATAAACTTGTGCCAGTTGCGCAGAACAAACTTGTGAAAGTTGCGTAGAACAAACTTGTGCCAGCTGCGTCGAACAAACTTGTGACAGTTGCGTTGAACAAACTTGTGCCAGTTGCGTCGAACAACCTTGTGCCAGTTGCATCAAACAAACTTGTGCCAGGTGCGTAGAACAAACTTGTGCCAGTTGCGTCAAACAAACTAGTGCCAGTTGCGTTTTACAAACTTGTGCCAGTTGCGTAGAACAAACTTGTGCCAGTTGCGTAGAACAAACTTGTGCCAGTTGCGTAGAACAAACTTTTGCCAGTTTTGTCAAACAAACTTGTGCCAGTTGCGTCAAACAATCTTGGGCCAGTTGCGTCGAACAAACTTGTGCCAGTTTCGTCAAAGAAACTTGTGCCTGTTGCATAAAACAAACTTGTGCCAGTTGCGTTGAACAAACTTGTGCCAGTTGCGTAGAACAAACTTGTGCCAGTTACGTAGAACAAACTTGTGCACGTTGCGTCAAACAAACTTGTGCCAGTTGCGTAGAACAAACTTGTGCCAGTTACGTAGAACAAACTTGTGCTAGTTGTGTCAAACAAACTTGTGCCACTTGCGTAGAACAAACTTGTGCCAGTTGCGTAGAACAAACTTGTGCCACTTGCGTAGAACAAACTTGTGCCAGTTACGTAGAACAAACAGGTGCCAGTTGTGTCAAACAAACTTGTGCCAGTTGCGTAGAACAAACTTGTGCCAGTTGCGTGAAACAAACTTGTGCCAGTTGCGTAGAACAAACTTGTGCCAGTTGCGTCAAACTTGTGCCAGTTGCATAGAACAAACTTGTGCCAGTTGCGTCAAACAAACTTGTGCCAGTTGCGTAGAACAAACTTTAGGCAGTTGCGTAGAACAAACGTGTGCCAGTTGCGTAGAACAAAATTGTGCCAGTTGCCCTGAACAAACTTGTGCCAGTTGTTTCAAACAAACTTTTGCCAGTTGCGTCAAACAAACTTGGGCCAGTTGCGTCGAACTAACTTGTGCTAGTTGCGTAGAACAAACTTTGTGCCAGTTGTGTCAAACAAACTTTTCCCAGTTGCGTCAAACAAACTTGGGCCAGTTTCATAGAACAAATTTATGCCAGTTGCATATAACAAACTTGTGCCAGTTGCATCGAACAAACGTGTGCCAGTTGAGTCGAACAAACGTGTGCCAGTTGCGTTGAACACACTTGTGACAGTTGCGTCGGACAAACTTGTGCCAATTGCGTCAAACAAACTTGTGCCAGTTGCGTAGAACAAACTTGTGCCAGTTGCGTCAAACAAACTAGTGCCAGTTGTGTTTAACAAACTTGTGCCAGTTGCGTAGAACAAACTTGTGCCAGTTGTGTCAAACAAACGTGTGCCAGTTGCGTCGAACAAACTTGTGCCAGTTGCGTAGAACAAACTTTTGCCAGTTACGTAGAACAAACTTATGCTAGTTGTGTCAAACAAACTTGTGCCACTTGCGTAGAACAAACTTGTGCCACTTGCGTAGAACAAACTTGTGCCACTTGCGTAGAACAAACTTGTGCCAGTTACGTAGAACAAACTTGTGCCAGTTGTGTCAAACAAACTTGTGCCAGTTGCGTAGAACAAACTTGTGCCAGTTGCGTAGAACAAACTTGTGCCAGTTGCGTAGAACAAACTTGTGCCAGTTGCGTCAAACAAACTTGTGCCAGTTGCATAGAACAAACTTGTGCCAGTTGCGTCAACCAAACTTGTGCCAGTTGCGTAGAACAAACTTTAGGCAGTTGCGTAGAACAAACGTGTCCCAGTTGCGTAGAACAAAATTGTGCCAGTTGCGCTGAACAAACTTGTGCCAGTTGTTTCAAACAAACTTTTGCCAGTTGCATCAAACAAACTTGGGCCAGTTGCGTCGAACAAACTTGTGCTAGTTGCGCAGAACAAACTTTGTGCCAGTTGTGTCAAACAAACTTTTCCCAGTTGCGTCAAACAAACTTGGGCCAGTTGCGTCAAACAAATTTATGCCAGTTGCATAGAACAAACTTGTGCCAGTTGCGTAGAACAAACTTGTGCCAGTTGCATCGAACAAACGTGTGCCAGTTGCGTCGAACACACTTGTGACAGTTGCGTCGGACAAACTTGTGCCAATTGCGTCAAACAAACTTGTGCCAGTTAGGTAGAACAAACTTATGCCAGTTGCATCGGACAAACTTGTGCCAGTTGCGTCGAACAAACCTGTGCCAGTTGCGTAGAACAAACTTGTGCCAGTTGTATCAAACAAACTTTTGCCAGTTGCGTCAAACAAACTTGGGCCAGTTGCGTCGAACAAAAATTGTGCCAGTTGTGTCGGACAAACTTGTGCCAGTTACGTAGAACATAATTGTGCCAGTTGCGAACTACAAACTTGAGCCAGTTGCGTTGAACAAACTTGTGCCAGTTGCGTCAAACAAACTTGTGCCAGTTGCGTTAAACCAACTTTTGCCAGTTGCGTCAAACAAACTTGTGCCAGTTGCGTTGAACAAACTTGTGCCAGTTGCGTAGAACAAACTTGAGCCAGTTGCGTAGAACAAACATTTTCCAGTTGCGTAGAACAAACTTGTGCCAGTTGCGTAGAACAAACTTGTGCCAGTTGCGTAGAACAAACATTTTCCAGTTGCATAGAACAAACTTGTGCCAGTTGCGTCGAAAAAACTTGTGCCAGTTGCGTTAAAACAACTTTTGCCAGTTGCGTCAAACAAACTTGTGCCAGTTGCGTTGAACAAACTTGTGCCAGTTGCGTAGAACAAACTTGAGCCAGTTGCGTAGAACAAACTTGTGCCAGTTGCGTAGAACAAACATTTTCCAGTTGCGTAGAACAAACTTGTGCCAGTTGCGTAGAACAAACATTTTCCAGTTGCATAGAACAAACTTGTGCCAGTTGCGTCGAAAAAACTTGTGCCAGTTGATCGAACAAAGTTGTGCCAGTTGCGTTTGACAAACTTGTGCCAGTTGTGTTGAACAAACTTGTGCCAGTTGTTTCAAACAAACTTTTGCCAGTTGCATCAAACAAACTTTGGCCAGTTGCGTCAAACAAACTTGTGCCAGTTGTGTAGAACAAACTTGTGCCAGTTGTGTAGAACAAACTTGTGCCAGTTGCGTAGAACAAACTTGTGCCAGTTGCGTCGAACAAACTTGTGCCAGTTGCGTACAACAAACTTGTGCCAGTTGCGTCGAACAAACTTGTGCCAGTTGTGTAGAACAAACTTGTGCCAGTTGCGTAGAACAAACTTGTGCCAGTTGCGTCGAACAAACTTGTGCCAGTTGCGTCAAAAAACTTGTGCCAATAGCGTAGAACAAATTTGTGCTAGTTGCGTAGAACAAACTTGTGCCAGTTGCGTCGAACAAACTTGTGCCAGTTGCATAGAACAAACTCGTGCCAGTTGCGAAGAACAAACTTGGGCCAGTTGCGTAGAACAAACTTGTGTCAGTTGCGATGAACAAACTTGTGCCAGTTGCATCAAACAAACTTGTGCCAGTTGCGTAGAACAAACTTGTGCCAGTTGCGTAGAACAAACTTGTGCCTGTTACATCGAACAAACTTGTGCCAGTTGCGTCGAACAAACTTGTGCCAGTTGCATCGAACAAACTTGTGTCAATTGCATAGAACAAACTTGTGCCAGTTTCGTCGAACAAACTTGTGCCAGTTGCGTAGAACAAACTTGTGCCAGTTGTGTCAATCAAACTTCTGCTAGTTGCGTCAAACAAGTTTGGGCCAGTTGCGTCGAACAAACTTGTGCCAGTTGCATCGAAGAAACTTGTGCCAGTTGCGTAGAAAAAACTTGTGCCAGTTGTGTCAAACAAACTTGTGCCAGTTGCATAGAACAAACTTGTTCCAGTTGTGTAGAGCAACCTTGTGCCAGTTGCGTCAAACAACCTTGTGCCAGTTGCGTCAAACAAACTTGTGCCAGTTGCGACAAACAAATTTATGCCAGTTACATAGAACAAACTTGTGCCAGTTGCGTAGAACAAACTTGTGCCAGTTGTGTAGAACAAACTTGTGCCAGTTGCGACGAACA
Source organism: Macrobrachium rosenbergii (assembly GCA_039081455.1). Taxonomy (NCBI): domain Eukaryota; kingdom Metazoa; phylum Arthropoda; class Malacostraca; order Decapoda; family Palaemonidae; genus Macrobrachium; species Macrobrachium rosenbergii. Next base: position 887,676 of record JANJGK010000196.1, on the reverse strand, counting down.
AACTTGTGCCAGTTGCGTCGGACAAACTTGTGCCAATTGCGTCGAACAAACTTGTGCCAGTTGCGTAGAACAAACTTGTGCCAGTTGTGTCAAACAAACTTGTGCCAGTTGCATAAAACAAACTTGTGCCAGTTGCGTCGAACAAACTTGTGCCAGTTGCATAGAACAAACTTGTGCCAGTTACGTAGAACAAACTTGTGCCAGTTGTGTCAGACAAACTTGTGTCAGTTGCGCAGAACAAATTTGTGCCAGTTGCGTAGAAAAAACTTGTGCCAGTTGCGTAGAACAAACTTGTGCCAGTTGCGTTGAACAAACTTGTGCCAGTTTCGTCGAACAAACTTGTGCCAGTTGCGTAGAACAAACTTGTGCCAGTTGTGTCAAACAAACTTGTGACAGTTGCCTTAAACAAACTTGGGCCAGTTGTGTCGAAGAAACTTGTGCCAGTTGCGTAGAACAAACTTGTGCCAGTTGTGTAGAACAAACTTGTGCCAGTTGCGTCGAACAAACTTGTGCCAGTTCCATAGAACAAACTTGTGCCAGTTGCATAAAACAACCTTGTGCCAGTTGCGTCAAACAAACTTGTGCCAGTTGCGTCAAAAAAATTTGTGCTAGTTGTGTCAAACAAACTTGTGCCAGTTGGGTCGAATAAACTTGTGCTAGTTGCGTTAGGCAAATTTGTGCCAGTTGCGCCGAACAAACTTGTGCCAGTTGCGTAGAACAAACTTGTGCCAGTTGCGTCAAACAATCTTGGGCCAGTTGTATAGAACAAACTTGTGCCAGTTGCGTCAAACAAACTTGTGCCAGTTGCGTCGAACAAACTTGTGGCAGTTGCATCGAACAAACCTGTGCAAGTTGCGTCGAACAAGCTTGTGCCAGTTGCGTCAAACAAACTTGTGACAGTTGTATCGAACAAACTTGTGCCAGTTGCGTAGAACAACCTTGTGCCAGTTGTGTCAAACAAACTTGGGCCAGTTGCATAGAACAAACTTGTGCCACTTGCGTCGAGCAAACTTGTGCCAGTTGTGTCAAACAAACTTTTGCCAGTTGCGTACAACAAACTTGTGCCAGTTGTTTCAAACAAACTTGTGCCAGTTGGGTCAAATAAACTTGTGCTAGTTGTGTTAGACAAATTTGTGCCAGTTGCGCCGAACAAACTTGTGCCAGTTGCATCGAACAAACTTTTGCCAGTTGCGTAGAACAAACTTGTGCCAGTTACGTCAAACAAACTTGGGCCAGTTGCATAGAACAAACTTGTGCCAGTTACGTAAAAAAAACTTGTGCCAGTTGCGTCGAACAAACTTGTGCCAGTTGCGTCGAACAAGCTTGTGCCAGTTGCGTCAAACATACTTGTGACAGTTGCATCGAACAAACTTGTGCCAGTTGCGTAGAACAAACTTGTGCCAGTTGTGTAAAACAAACTTGTGCCAGTTGCATAGAACAAACTTATGCCACTTGCGTCGAGCAAACTTGTGCCAGTTGCGTCAAACAAACTTTTGCCAGTTGCGTAGAACAAACTTGTGCCACTTGTGTCAAACAAACTTGTACCAGTTGCGTAGAACAATCTTGTGCCAGTTGCGTCGAACAAACTTGTGCCAGTTACGTAGAACAAACTTGTGCCAGTTGCGTAGAACAAACTTGTGCCAGTTGCGTCAAACAAACTTGGGCCAGTTGCGTCAAACAAACTTGTGCCAGTTGCGTCAAACAAACTTGTACCAGTTGTGTAGAACAAACTTGAGCCAGTTGCGTAGAACAAACTTGTGCCAGTTGCGTCGAACAGACTTGTGACAGTTGCGTTGAACAAACTTGAGCCAGTTGCGTTGAACAAACTTGTGCCAGTTGCGTAGACCAAACTTGTGCCAGTTGCGTAGAACAAACTTGTGCCAGTTACGTAGAATAAATTTTTGCCATTTGTGTCAAAGAAACTTGTGCCAGTTGCGTAGAACAAACTTGTGCCAGTTGCGTAGAACAAACTTGTGCCAGTTACGTAGAACAAACTTGTGTCAGTGGCGTAGAACAACCTTGTGCTAGTTGCCTAAAACAAACTTGGGCCAGTTGCATAGAACAAACTTGTGCCAGTTGCGTCAAAGAAACTTGTGCCAGGTGCGTCAAACAAACTTGTGCCAGTTGCGTAGAACAAACTTGAGACAGTCGCGTAGAGCAAACTTGTGCCAGTTGCGTTGAAGAAACTTGTGCCAGTTGCGTAGAACAAACTTGTGGCAGTTGCGTAGAACAAACTTGTGCCAGTTGCGTAGAACAAACATTTTCCAGTTGCGTAGAACAAACTTGTGCCAGTTGCGTCGAACAAACTTGTGCCAGTTGCATCGAACAAACTTTTGCCAGGTGCGTTGGACAAACTTGTGACAGTTGCGTAGAACAAACTTGTGCCAGTTGTTTCAAACAAACTTTTGCCAGTTGCGTCAAACAATCTTGGGCCAGTTGCGTCCAACAAACTTGTGCCAGTTGCGTAGAACAAACTTATGCCTGTTGCGTAGAACAAACTTGTGCCAGTTGCGTAGAACAAACTTGTGCCAGTTGCGTAGAACAAACTTGTGCCAGTTGCGTAGAACAAATTTGTGCAAGTTACGTAGAACAAACTTGTGCCAGTTACGTCGAACAAACTTGTGCCAGTTGCATAGAACAAACTCTTGCCAGTTGCGAAGAACAAACATGGGCCAGTAGCGCAGAACAAACTTGCGCCAGTTCCAAAGAACAAACTTGTGCCAGTTGCGTAGAACAAACTCGTACCAGTTGCGTAGAACAAACTTGGGCCAATTGCGTAGAACAAACTTGTCCCAGTTGCGATGAACAAACTTGTGCCAGTTACGTCAAACAAACTTGTGCCAGTTGCGTAGAACAAACTTGTGCCAGTTGCGTAGAACAAACTTGTGCCAGTTGCGTCGAACAAACTTGTGCCAGTTGCGTCGAACAAACTTGTGCCAGTTGTGTAAAACAAACTTGTGCCAGTTGCGTCAAACAAACTTGTGCCAGTTGCATACAACAAACTTGTGCCAGTTGTGTATAGCAACCTTGTGCCATTTGCGTCAAACAAACTTGTGCCAGTTGCGTCAAACAAACTTGTGCCAGTTGCATCAAAAAAATTTATGCCAGTTGCATAGAACAAACTTGTGCCAGTTGCGTAGAACAAACTTGTGCCAGTTGCGTAGAACAAACTTGTGCCAGTTGCGTAGAACAAACTTGTGCCAGTTATGTCAAACAAACTTGTGCCAGTTGCGTCAAACGAACTTGTGCCAGTTGCGTCGAGGAAACTTGTGCCAGTTGCATAGAACAAACTTGTACCAGTTACGTAGAACAAACTTGTGCCAGTTGCGTAGAACAAACTTGTGCCAGTTGTGTCAGACAAACTTGTGCCAGTTGCGTAGAACAAACTTGTGCCAGTTGCGTAGAACAAACTTGTGCCAGTTGCGTCAAACAAACTTGTGCCAGTTGCGTCGAACAAACTTGTGCCAGTTTCGTCGAACAAACTTGTGCCAGTTGCGTAGAACAAACTTGTGCCAGTTGCGTAGAACAAACTTGTGCCAGTTGTGTCAAACAAACTTGTGCCAGTTGCGTCAAACAAACTTGTGCCAGTTGCGTTGAACAAACTTGTGCCAGTTGCGTCGAGGAAATTTGTGCCAGTTGCGTAGAACAAACTTGTGCCAGTTGTGTAGAACAAACTTGTGCCAGTTGCGTAGAACAAACTTGTGCCAGTTGCATAGAACAAACTTGTGCCAGTTTTGTAGAACAACCTTGTGCCAGTTGCGTCAAACAACCTTGTGCCAGTTGCGTCAAACAAACTTGAGCAGGTTGCGTCAAAAAAACTTGTGCTAGTTGTGTCAAACAAACTTGTGCCAGTTGGGTCGAATAAAATTGTGCCAGTTGCGTTAAACAAACTTGTGCCAGTTGCATCGAACAAACTTGTGCCAGTTGCGTCGAACAAACTTGTGCCAGTTGCGTCAAACAAACTTGTGCCAGTTGCAACGAACAAACTTGTGCCAGTTGCGTCGAACAAACTTGTGCCAGTTGCGTAGAACAAACTTGTGCCAGTTGCATAGAACAAACTTGTGCCACTTGCGTCGAACAAACTTGTGCCACTTGCGCAGAACAAACTTTTGCCAGTTGCGTAGAACAAACTTGTGCCAGTTGCGTCAAAGAAACTTGTGCCAGTTGCGTAGAACAAACTTGAGACAGTTGCGTAGAGCAAACTTGTGCCAGTTACGTCGAACATACTTGTGCCAGTTGCGTTGAAGAAACTTGTGCCAGTTGTGTAGAACAAACTTGTGGCAGTTGCATAGAATAAACTTGTGCCAGTTGCGTAGAACAAACATTTTCCAGTTGCGTAGAACGAACTTGTGCCAGTTGCGTCGAACAAACTTGTTCCAGTTGCATCGAAAAAACTTGTGCCAGTTGCGTTGGACAAACTTGTGACAGTTGCGTAGAACAAACTTGTGCCAGTTGTTTCAAACAAACTTTTGCCAGTTACGTCAAACTAACTTGGGCCAGTTGCGTCAAACAAACTTGTGCCAGTTGCGTAGAACAAATTTATGCCAGTTGCGTAGAACAAACTTGTGCCAGTTGCGCAGAACAAACTTGAGCCAGTTAAGTCAAACAGACTTGTGCCAGTTGCATCAAACAAATTTATGCCAGTTGCATAGAACAAACTTGTGCCAGTTGCGTAGACCAAACTTGTGCCAGTTGCATCGAACAAACTTGTGCCAGTTGCGTCGAACACACTTGTGCCAGTTGTGTCGGACAAACTTGTGCCAATTGCGTCAAACAAACTTGTGCCAGTTGCGTAGAACAAACTTCTGCCAGTTGTGCCAAACAAACTTGTGCCAGTTGCATAAAACAAACTTGTGCCAGTTGCGTAGAACAAACTTGTGCCAGTTGCGTAGAACAAACTTTTGCCAGTTTTGTCAAACAAACTTGTGCCAGTTGCGTCAAACAATCTTGGGCCAGTTGCGTCGAACAAACTTGTGCCAGTTTCGTCAAAGAAACTTGTCCCTGTTGCATAAAACAAACTTGTGCCAGTTGCGTTGAACAAACTTGTGCCAGTTGCGTAGAACAAACTTGTGCCAGTTACGTAGAACAAACTTGTGCACGTTGCGTCAAACAAACTTGTGCCAGTTGCGTCAAACAAACTTGTTTCAGTTGCGTCGAACAAACTTGTGCCAGTTGTGTAGAACAACCTTGTGCCAGTTGCGTCAAACAACCTTGTGCCAGTTGCGTCAAACAAACTTGTGCCAGTTGCGTCAAAAAAACTTGTGCCAGTTGCGTCAAACAAACTTTTGCCAGTTGGGACGAAGAAACTTGTGCCAGTTGCGTTAAACAAACTTGTGACAGTTGCGTCGAACAAACTTGTGCCATTTGCATCCAACAAACTTGTGCCAGTTGTGTCGAACTAGCTTGTGCCAGTTGCGTCAAACAAACTTGTGCCAGTTGCATCGAACAAACTTGTGCCAGTTGCGTAGAACAAACTGTGCCAGTTGTGTCAAAGAAACTTGTGCCACTTGCGTCGAACAAACTTGTGCCAGTTGCGTAGAACAAACTTTTGCCAGTTGCGTAGAACAAAATTGTGCCAGTTGTGTCAAACAAACTTGTGTCAGTTGCATAGAACAAACTTGTGCCAGTTGCGTAGAACAAACTTGTGCCAGTTACGTAGAACAAACCTTTGCCAGTTGCGTAGAGCAAACTTGTGCCAGTTGCATAGAACAAACTTTTGTGAGTTGCGTCAAACAAACTTCTGCCAGTTGCATAAAACAAACTTGTGCCGGTTGCGTAGAACAAACTTGGGAGAGTTGTTTCAAACAAACTTTTGCCAGTTGCGTCAAACAAACTTGGGCCAGTTGCGTCGAACAAACTTGTGCCAGTTGCTTTGAACAAACTTGTGCTAGTTGTGTTGAACAATCTTGTGCCAGTTGCGAAGAACAAACTTGTGCCAGTTGCGTAGAACAAACTTGTGCCAGTTGCGTCGAACAAACTTCTGCCAGTTGCATAGAACAAACTTGTGTGAGTTGCGTAGAAGAAACTTGGGCCAGTTGCGAAAACAAACTTGTGCCAATTGCGACAAACAAGTTTGTGCCAGTTGCGTAGAACAAACTTGTGCCAGTTGCGTAGAAGAAACTTGTGCCAGTTGCATCGAACAAACTTTTGCCAGTTCCGTGGAACAATCTTGTGCCAGTTGCGTAGAACAAACTTGTGCCAGTTGTGTAGAACAATCTTGTGCCAGTTGCGTAGAACAAACTTGTGCCAGTTGCGTCAAACAAACTTGGGCCAGTTGCGTAGAACAAACTTGTGCCAGTTGCGTAGAACAAACTTGTGCCAGTTGCGTCAAACACTCTTGTGCCAGTTGCGAAGAACAAACTTGTGTCTGTTGCATAGAACAAAATTGTATCAGTTGCGTAGAACAACTTTGTGCCAGTTGCGCAGAACAAACTTGTGCCAGTTGCGTAGAACAAACTTGTGCTAGTCGCGTAGAACAAACTTGTGCCAGTTGCGTAGAACAAACTTGTGTCAGTTGCGTAGAACAAACTTGTGCCAGTTGCGTCAAACAAACTTGGGCCAGTTGCGTAGAACAAACTTGTGCCAGTTGCGAACTACAAAGTTGTGCCAGTTTCGTAGGACAAACTTGTGCCAGTTGTGTCAAACAAAGTTGTGCCAGTTGCGTAGAACAAACTTGCGCCAGTTGTGAACTACAAACTTGTGCCACTTGCGTAGGACAAACTGGTGCCAGTTGCGTCAAAGAAACTTGTGACAGTTGCGTCAAATAAACTTGTTCCGGTTGCGTCAAATAAACTTGTGCCAGTTACGTAGAACAACTTTGTGCCAGTTGAATAGAACAATATTGTGCCAGTTGCATAGAACAACTTTGTGCCAGTTGCGTAGAACAAACTTGTGCCAGTTGCGTAGAACAAACTTGTGATAGTTGCGTAGAACAAATTTGTGCCAGTTGCGTAGAACAAACTTGTGTCAGTTGTGTAGAACAAACTTGTGCCAGTTGCGTCAAACAAACTTGGGCCAGTTGCGTAGAACAAACTTGTGCCAGTTGTGAAGAACAAACTTGTGCCAGTTTCGTATAACAAACTTGTGCCAGTTGCGTCAAACAAACTTGTGCCAGTTGCGTAGAACAAACTTGTGCCAGTTGAGAACTACAAACTTGTGCCACTTGCGTAGGACAAACTTGTGCCAGTTGCGTCAAAGAAACTTGTGCCAGTTGCATAAAATAAACTTGTGCCAGTTGCGCAGAACAAACTTGTGAAAGTTGCGTAGAACAAACTTGTGCCAGCTGCGTCGAACAAACTTGTGACAGTTGCGTTGAACAAACTTGTGCCAGTTGCGTCGAACAACCTTGTGCCAGTTGCATCAAACAAACTTGTGCCAGTTGCGTAGAACAAACTTGTGTCAGTTGCGTCAAACAAACTAGTGCCAGTTGCGTTTTACAAACTTGTGCCAGTTGCGTAGAACAAACTTGTGCCAGTTGCGTAGAACAAACTTGTGCCAGTTGCGTAGAACAAACTTTTGCCAGTTTTGTCAAACAAACTTGTGCCAGTTGCGTCAAACAATCTTGGGCCAGTTGCGTCGAACAAACTTGTGCCAGTTTCGTCAAAGAAACTTGTGCCTGTTGCATAAAACAAACTTGTGCCAGTTGCGTTGAACAAACTTGTGCCAGTTGCGTAGAACAAACTTGTGCCAGTTACGTAGAACAAACTTGTGCACGTTGCGTCAAACAAACTTGTGCCAGTTGCGTAGAACAAACTTGTGCCAGTTACGTAGAACAAACTTGTGCTAGTTGTGTCAAACAAACTTGTGCCACTTGCGTAGAACAAACTTGTGCCAGTTGCGTAGAACAAACTTGTGCCACTTGCGTAGAACAAACTTGTGCCAGTTACGTAGAACAAACAGGTGCCAGTTGTGTCAAACAAACTTGTGCCAGTTGCGTAGAACAAACTTGTGCCAGTTGCGTGAAACAAACTTGTGCCAGTTGCGTAGAACAAACTTGTGCCAGTTGCGTCAAACTTGTGCCAGTTGCATAGAACAAACTTGTGCCAGTTGCGTCAAACAAACTTGTGCCAGTTGCGTAGAACAAACTTTAGGCAGTTGCGTAGAACAAACGTGTGCCAGTTGCGTAGAACAAAATTGTGCCAGTTGCCCTGAACAAACTTGTGCCAGTTGTTTCAAACAAACTTTTGCCAGTTGCGTCAAACAAACTTGGGCCAGTTGCGTCGAACTAACTTGTGCTAGTTGCGTAGAACAAACTTTGTGCCAGTTGTGTCAAACAAACTTTTCCCAGTTGCGTCAAACAAACTTGGGCCAGTTGCATAGAACAAATTTATGCCAGTTGCATATAACAAACTTGTGCCAGTTGCATCGAACAAACGTGTGCCAGTTGAGTCGAACAAACGTGTGCCAGTTGCGTTGAACACACTTGTGACAGTTGCGTCGGACAAACTTGTGCCAATTGCGTCAAACAAACTTGTGCCAGTTGCGTAGAACAAACTTGTGCCAGTTGCGTCAAACAAACTAGTGCCAGTTGTGTTTAACAAACTTGTGCCAGTTGCGTAGAACAAACTTGTGCCAGTTGTGTCAAACAAACGTGTGCCAGTTGCGTCGAACAAACTTATGCCAGTTGCGTAGAACAAACTTTTGCCAGTTACGTAGAACAAACTTGTGCTAGTTGTGTCAAACAAACTTGTGCCACTTGCGTAGAACAAACTTGTGCCACTTGCGTAGAACAAACTTGTGCCACTTGCGTAGAACAAACTTGTGCCAGTTACGTAGAACAAACTTGTGCCAGTTGTGTCAAACAAACTTGTGCCAGTTGCGTAGAACAAACTTGTGCCAGTTGCGTAGAACAAACTTGTGCCAGTTGCGTAGAACAAACTTGTGCCAGTTGCGTCAAACAAACTTGTGCTAGTTGCATAGAACAAACTTGTGCCAGTTGCGTCAAGCAAACTTGTGCCAGTTGCGTAGAACAAACTTTAGGCAGTTGCGTAGAACAAACGTGTCCCAGTTGCGTAGAACAAAATTGTGCCAGTTGCGCTGAACAAACTTGTGCCAGTTGTTTCAAACAAACTTTTGCCAGTTGCGTCAAACAAACTTGGGCCAGTTGCGTCGAACAAACTTGTGCTAGTTGCACAGAACAAACTTTGTGCCAGTTGTGTCAAACAAACTTTTCCCAGTTGCGTCAAACAAACTTGGGCCAGTTGCGTCAAACAAATTTATGCCAGTTGCATAGAACAAACTTGTGCCAGTTGCGTAGAACAAACTTGTGCCAGTTGCATCGAACAAACGTGTGCCAGTTGCGTCGAACACACTTGTGACAGTTGCGTCGGACAAACTTGTGCCAATTGCGTCAAACAAACTTGTGCCAGTTAGGTAGAACAAACTTATGCCAGTTGCATCGGACAAACTTGTGCCAGTTGCGTCGAACAAACCTGTGCCAGTTGCGTAGAACAAACTTGTGCCAGTTGTATCAAACAAACTTTTGCCAGTTGCGTCAAACAAACTTGGGCCAGTTGCGTCGAACAAAAATTGTGCCAGTTGTGTCGGACAAACTTGTGCCAGTTACGTAGAACATAATTGTGCCAGTTGCGAACTACAAACTTGAGCCAGTTGCGTTGAACAAACTTGTGCCAGTTGCGTCAAACAAACTTGTGCCAGTTGCGTTAAACCAACTTTTGCCAGTTGCGTCAAACAAACTTGTGCCAGTTGCGTTGAACAAACTTGTGCCAGTTGCGTAGAACAAACTTGAGCCAGTTGCGTAGAACAAACATTTTCCAGTTGCGTAGAACAAACTTGTGCCAGTTGCGTAGAACAAACTTGTGCCAGTTGCGTAGAACAAACATTTTCCAGTTGCATAGAACAAACTTGTGCCAGTTGCGTCGAAAAAACTTGTGCCAGTTGCGTTAAAACAACTTTTGCCAGTTGCGTCAAACAAACTTGTGCCAGTTGCGTTGAACAAACTTGTGCCAGTTGCGTAGAACAAACTTGAGCCAGTTGCGTAGAACAAACTTGTGCCAGTTGCGTAGAACAAACATTTTCCAGTTGCGTAGAACAAACTTGTGCCAGTTGCGTAGAACAAACATTTTCCAGTTGCATAGAACAAACTTGTGCCAGTTGCGTCGAAAAAACTTGTGCCAGTTGATCGAACAAAGTTGTGCCAGTTGCGTTTGACAAACTTGTGCCAGTTGTGTTGAACAAACTTGTGCCAGTTGTTTCAAAAAAACTTTTGCCAGTTGCATCAAACAAACTTTGGCCAGTTGCGTCAAACAAACTTGTGCCAGTTGTGTAGAACAAACTTGTGCCAGTTGTGTAGAACAAACTTGTGCCAGTTGCGTAGAACAAACTTGTGCCAGTTGCGTCGAACAAACTTGTGCCAGTTGCGTACAACAAACTTGTGCCAGTTGCGTCGAACAAACTTGTGCCAGTTGTGTAGAACAAACTTGTGCCAGTTGCGTAGAACAAACTTGTGCCAGTTGCGTCGAACAAACTTGTGCCAGTTGCGTCAAAAAACTTGTGCCAATTGCGTAGAACAAATTTGTGCTAGTTGCGTAGAACAAACTTGTGCCAGTTGCGTCGAACAAACTTGTGCCAGTTGCATAGAACAAACTCGTGCCAGTTGCGAAGAACAAACTTGGGCCAGTTGCGTAGAACAAACTTGTGTCAGTTGCGATGAACAAACTTGTGCCAGTTGCATCAAACAAACTTGTGCCAGTTGCGTAGAACAAACTTGTGCCAGTTGCGTAGAACAAACTTGTGCCTGTTACATCGAACAAACTTGTGCCAGTTGCGTCGAACAAACTTGTGCCAGTTGCATCGAACAAACTTGTGTCAATTGCATAGAACAAACTTGTGCCAGTTTCGTCGAACAAACTTGTGCCAGTTGCGTAGAACAAACTTGTGCCAGTTGTGTCAATCAAACTTCTGCCAGTTGCGTCAAACAAGTTTGGGCCAGTTGCGTCGAACAAACTTGTGCCAGTTGCATCGAAGAAACTTGTGCCAGTTGCGTAGAAAAAACTTGTGCCAGTTGTGTCAAACAAACTTGTGCCAGTTGCATAGAACAAACTTGTTCCAGTTGTGTAGAGCAACCTTGTGCCAGTTGCGTCAAACAACCTTGTGCCAGTTGCGTCAAACAAACGTGTGCCAGTTGCGACAAACAAATTTATGCCAGTTACATAGAACAAACTTGTGCCAGTTGCGTAGAACAAACTTGTGCCAGTTGTGTAGAACAAACTTGTGCCAGTTGCGACGAACAAACTTGTGCCAGTTGCGTCGGACAAACTTGTGCCAATTGCGTCGAACAAACTTGTGCCAGTTGCGTAGAACAAACTTGTGCCAGTTGTGTCAAACAAACTTGTGCCAGTTGCATAAAACAAACTTGTGCCAGTTGCGTCGAACAAACTTGTGCCAGTTGCATAGAACAAACTTGTGCCAGTTACGTAGAACAAACTTGTGCCAGTTGTGTCAGACAAACTTGTGTCAGTTGCGCAGAACAAATTTGTGCCAGTTGCGTAGAAAAAACTTGTGCCAGTTGCGTAGAACAAACTTGTGCCAGTTGCGTTGAACAAACTTGTGCCAGTTTCGTCGAACAAACTTGTGCCAGTTGCGTAGAACAAACTTGTGCCAGTTGTGTCAAACAAACTTGTGCCAGTTGCCTTAAACAAACTTGGGCCAGTTGTGTCGAAGAAACTTGTGCCAGTTGCGTAGAACAAACTTGTGCCAGTTGTGTAGAACAAACTTGTGCCAGTTGCGTCGAACAAACTTGTGCCAGTTCCATAGAACAAACTTGTGCCAGTTGCATAAAACAACCTTGTGCCAGTTGCGTCAAACAAACTTGTGCCAGTTGCGTCAAAAAAATTTGTGCTAGTTGTGTCAAACAAACTTGTGCCAGTTGGGTCGAATAAACTTGTGCTAGTTGCGTTAGGCAAATTTGTGCCAGTTGCGCCGAACAAACTTGTGCCAGTTGCGTAGAACAAACTTGTGCCAGTTGCGTCAAACAATCTTGGGCCAGTTGTATAGAACAAACTTGTGCCAGTTGCGTCAAACAAACTTGTGCCAGTTGCGTCGAACAAACTTGTGGCAGTTGCATCGAACAAACCTGTGCAAGTTGCGTCGAACAAGCTTGTGCCAGTTGCGTCAAACAAACTTGTGACAGTTGTATCGAACAAACTTGTGCCAGTTGCGTAGAACAACCTTGTGCCAGTTGTGTCAAACAAACTTGGGCCAGTTGCATAGAACAAACTTGTGCCACTTGCGTCGAGCAAACTTGTGCCAGTTGTGTCAAACAAACTTTTGCCAGTTGCGTATAACAAACTTGTGCCAGTTGTTTCAAACAAACTTGTGCCAGTTGGGTCAAATAAACTTGTGCTAGTTGTGTTAGACAAATTTGTGCCAGTTGCGCCGAACAAACTTGTGCCAGTTGCATCGAACAAACTTTTGCCAGTTGCGTAGAACAAACTTGTGCCAGTTACGTCAAACAAACTTGGGCCAGTTGCATAGAACAAACTTGTGCCAGTTACGTAAAAAAAACTTGTGCCAGTTGCGTCGAACAAACTTGTGCCAGTTGCGTCGAACAAGCTTGTGCCAGTTGCGTCAAACATACTTGTGACAGTTGCATCGAACAAACTTGTGCCAGTTGCGTAGAACAAACTTGTGCCAGTTGTGTAAAACAAACTTGTGCCAGTTGCATAGAACAAACTTATGCCACTTGCGTCGAGCAAACTTGTGCCAGTTGCGTCAAACAAACTTTTGCCAGTTGCGTAGAACAAACTTGTGCCACTTGTGTCAAACAAACTTGTACCAGTTGCGTAGAACAATCTTGTGCCAGTTGCGTCGAACAAACTTGTGCCAGTTACGTAGAACAAACTTGTGCCAGTTGCGTAGAACAAACTTGTGCCAGTTGCGTCAAACAAACTTGGGACAGTTGCGTCAAACAAACTTGTGCCAGTTGCGTCAAACAAACTTGTACCAGTTGTGTAGAACAAACTTGAGCCAGTTGCGTAGAACAAACTTGTGCCAGTTGCGTCGAACAGACTTGTGACAGTTGCGTTGAACAAACTTGAGCCAGTTGCGTTGAACAAACTTGTGCCAGTTGCGTAGACCAAACTTGTGCCAGTTGCGTAGAACAAACTTGTGCCAGTTACGTAGAATAAACTTTTGCCATTTGTGTCAAACAAACTTGTGCCAGTTGCGTAGAACAAACTTGTGCCAGTTGCGTAGAACAAACTTGTGCCAGTTACGTAGAACAAACTTGTGTCAGTGGCGTAGAACAACCTTGTGCTAGTTGCCTAAAACAAACTTGGGCCAGTTGCATAGAACAAACTTGTGCCAGTTGCGTCAAAGAAACTTGTGCCAGGTGCGTCAAACAAACTTGTGCCAGTTGCGTAGAACAAACTTGAGACAGTTGCGTAGAGCAAACTTGTGCCAGTTGCGTTGAAGAAACTTGTGCCAGTTGCGTAGAACAAACTTGTGGCAGTTGCGTAGAACAAACTTGTGCCAGTTGCGTAGAACAAACATTTTCCAGTTGCGTAGAACAAACTTGTGCCAGTTGCGTCGAACAAACTTGTGCCAGTTGCATCGAACAAACTTTTGCCAGGTGCGTTGGACAAACTTGTGACAGTTGCGTAGAACAAACTTGTGCCAGTTGTTTCAAACAAACTTTTGCCAGTTGCGTCAAACAATCTTGGGCCAGTTGCGTCCAACAAACTTGTGCCAGTTGCGTAGAACAAACTTATGCCTGTTGCGTAGAACAAACTTGTGCCAGTTGCGTAGAACAAACTTGTGCCAGTTGCGTAGAACAAACTTGTGCCAGTTGCGTAGAACAAATTTGTGCAAGTTACGTAGAACAAACTTGTGCCAGTTACGTCGAACAAACTTGTGCCAGTTGCATAGAACAAACTCTTGCCAGTTGCGAAGAACAAACATGGGCCAGTAGCGCAGAACAAACTTGCGCCAGTTCCAAAGAACAAACTTGTGCCAGTTGCGTAGAACAAACTCGTACCAGTTGCGTAGAACAAACTTGGGCCAATTGCGTAGAACAAACTTGTCCCAGTTGCGATGAACAAACTTGTGCCAGTTACGTCAAACAAACTTGTGCCAGTTGCGTAGAACAAACTTGTGCCAGTTGCGTAGAACAAACTTGTGCCAGTTGCGTCGAACAAACTTGTGCCAGTTGCGTCGAACAAACTTGTGCCAGTTGTGTAAAACAAACTTGTGCCAGTTGCGTCAAACAAACTTGTGCCAGTTGCATACAACAAACTTGTGCCAGTTGTGTATAGCAACCTTGTGCCATTTGCGTCAAACAAACTTGTGCCAGTTGCGTCAAACAAACTTGTGCCAGTTGCATCAAAAAAATTTATGCCAGTTGCATAGAACAAACTTGTGCCAGTTGCGTAGAACAAACTTGTGCCAGTTGCGTAGAACAAACTTGTGCCAGTTGCGTAGAACAAACTTGTGCCAGTTATGTCAAACAAACTTGTGCCAGTTGCGTCAAACGAACTTGTGCCAGTTGCGTCGAGGAAACTTGTGCCAGTTGCATAGAACAAACTTGTACCAGTTACGTAGAACAAACTTGTGCCAGTTGCGTAGAACAAACTTGTGCCAGTTGTGTCAGACAAACTTGTGCCAGTTGCGTAGAACAAACTTGTGCCAGTTGCGTAGAACAAACTTGTGCCAGTTGCGTCAAACAAACTTGTGCCAGTTGCGTCGAACAAACTTGTGCCAGTTTCGTCGAACAAACTTGTGCCAGTTGCGTAGAACAAACTTGTGCCAGTTGCGTAGAACAAACTTGTGCCAGTTGTGTCAAACAAACTTGTGCCAGTTGCGTCAAACAAACTTGTGCCAGTTGCGTTGAACAAACTTGTGCCAGTTGCGTCGAGGAAATTTGTGCCAGTTGCGTAGAACAAACTTGTGCCAGTTGTGTAGAACAAACTTGTGCCAGTTGCGTAGAACAAACTTGTGCCAGTTGCATAGAACAAACTTGTGCCAGTTTTGTAGAACAACCTTGTGCCAGTTGCGTCAAACAACCTTGTGCCAGTTGCGTCAAACAAACTTGAGCAGGTTGCGTCAAAAAAACTTGTGCCAGTTGTGTCAAACAAACTTGTGCCAGTTGGGTCGAATAAAATTGTGCCAGTTGCGTTAAACAAACTTGTGCCAGTTGCATCGAACAAACTTGTGCCAGTTGCGTCGAACAAACTTGTGCCAGTTGCGTCAAACAAACTTGTGCCAGTTGCATCGAACAAACTTGTGCCAGTTGCGTCGAACAAACTTGTGCCAGTTGCGTAGAACAAACTTGTGCCAGTTGCATAGAACAAACTTGTGCCACTTGCGTCGAACAAACTTGTGCCACTTGCGCAGAACAAACTTTTGCCAGTTGCGTAGAACAAACTTGTGCCAGTTGCGTCAAAGAAACTTGTGCCACTTGTGTCAAACAAACTTGTGCCAGTTGCGTAGAACAAACTTGAGACAGTTGCGTAGAGCAAACTTGTGCCAGTTGCGTCGAACATACTTGTGCCAGTTGCGTTGAAGAAACTTGTGCCAGTTGTGTAGAACAAACTTGTGGCAGTTGCATAGAACAAACTTGTGCCAGTTGCGTAGAACAAACATTTTCCAGTTGCGTAGAACGAACTTGTGCCAGTTGCGTCGAACAAACTTGTTCCAGTTGCATCGAAAAAACTTGTGCCAGTTGCGTTGGACAAACTTGTGACAGTTGCGTAGAACAAACTTGTGCCAGTTGTTTCAAACAAACTTTTGCCAGTTACGTCAAACAAACTTGGGCCAGTTGCGTCAAACAAACTTGTGCCAGTTGCGTAGAACAAATTTATGCCAGTTGCGTAGAACAAACTTGTGCCAGTTGCGCAGAACAAACTTGAGCCAGTTAAGTCAAACAGACTTGTGCCAGTTGCGTCAAACAAATTTATGCCAGTTGCATAGAACAAACTTGTGCCAGTTGCGTAGACCAAACTTGTGCCAGTTGCATCGAACAAACTTGTGCCAGTTGCGTCGAACACACTTGTGCCAGTTGTGTCGGACAAACTTGTGCCAATTGCGTCAAACAAACTTGTGCCAGTTGCGTAGAACAAACTGCTGCCAGTTGTGCCAAACAAACTTGTGCCAGTTGCATAAAACAAACTTGTGCCAGTTGCGTAGAACAAACTTGTGCCAGTTGCGTAGAACAAACTTTTGCCAGTTTTGTCAAACAAACTTGTGCCAGTTGCGTCAAACAATCTTGGGCCAGTTGCGTCGAACAAACTTGTGCCAGTTTCGTCAAAGAAACTTGTCCCTGTTGCATAAAACAAACTTGTGCCAGTTGCGTTGAACAAACTTGTGCCAGTTGCGTAGAACAAACTTGTGCCAGTTACGTAGAACAAACTTGTGCACGTTGCGTCAAACAAACTTGTGCCAGTTGCGTCAAACAAACTTGTTTCAGTTGCGTCGAACAAACTTGTGCCAGTTGTGTAGAACAACCTTGTGCCAGTTGCGTCAAACAACCTTGTGCCAGTTGCGTCAAACAAACTTGTGCCAGTTGCGTCAAAAAAACTTGTGCCAGTTGCGTCAAACAAACTTTTGCCAGTTGGGACGAAGAAACTTGTGCCAGTTGCGTTAAACAAACTTGTGACAGTTGCGTCGAACAAACTTGTGCCATTTGCATCCAACAAACTTGTGCCAGTTGTGTCGAACTAGCTTGTGCCAGTTGCGTCAAACAAACTTGTGCCAGTTGCATCGAACAAACTTGTGCCAGTTGCGTAGAACAAACTGTGCCAGTTGTGTCAAAGAAACTTGTGCCACTTGCGTCGAACAAACTTGTGCCAGTTGCGTAGAACAAACTTTTGCCAGTTGCGTAGAACAAAATTGTGCCAGTTGTGTCAAACAAACTTGTGTCAGTTGCATAGAACAAACTTGTGCCAGTTGCGTAGAACAAACTTGTGCCAGTTACGTAGAACAAACCTTTGCCAGTTGCGTAGAGCAAACTTGTGCCAGTTGCATAGAACAAACTTTTGTGAGTTGCGTCAAACAAACTTCTGCCAGTTGCATAAAACAAACTTGTGCCGGTTGCGTAGAACAAACTTGGGAGAGTTGTTTCAAACAAACTTTTGCCAGTTGCGTCAAACAAACTTGGGCCAGTTGCGTCGAACAAACTTGTGCCAGTTGCTTTGAACAAACTTGTGCCAGTTGTGTTGAACAATCTTGTGCCAGTTGCGAAGAACAAACTTGTGCCAGTTGCGTAGAACAAACTTGTGCCAGTTGCGTCGAACAAACTTCTGCCAGTTGCATAGAACAAACTTGTGTGAGTTGCGTAGAAGAAACTTGGGCCAGTTGCGAAAACAAACTTGTGCCAATTGCGACAAACAAGTTTGTGCCAGTTGCGTAGAACAAACTTGTGCCAGTTGCGTAGAAGAAACTTGTGCCAGTTGCATCGAACAAACTTTTGCCAGTTCCGTGGAACAATCTTGTGCCAGTTGCGTAGAACAAACTTGTGCCAGTTGTGTAGAACAATCTTGTGCCAGTTGCGTAGAACAAACTTGTGCCAGTTGCGTCAAACAAACTTGGGCCAGTTGCGTAGAACAAACTTGTGCCAGTTGCGTAGAACAAACTTGTGCCAGTTGCGTCAAACAATCTTGTGCCAGTTGCGAAGAACAAACTTGTGTCTGTTGCATAGAACAAAATTGTATCAGTTGCGTAGAACAACTTTGTGCCAGTTGCGCAGAACAAACTTGTGCCAGTTGCGTAGAACAAACTTGTGCTAGTTGCGTAGAACAAACTTGTGCCAGTTGCGTAGAACAAACTTGTGTCAGTTGCGTAGAACAAACTTGTGCCAGTTGCGTCAAACAAACTTGGGCCAGTTGCGTAGAACAAACTTGTGCCAGTTGCGAACTACAAAGTTGTGCCAGTTTCGTAGGACAAACTTGTGCCAGTTGTGTCAAACAAAGTTGTGCCAGTTGCGTAGAACAAACTTGCGCCAGTTGTGAACTACAAACTTGTGCCACTTGCGTAGGACAAACTGGTGCCAGTTGCGTCAAAGAAACTTGTGACAGTTGCGTCAAATAAACTTGTTCCGGTTGCGTCAAATAAACTTGTGCCAGTTACGTAGAACAACTTTGTGCCAGTTGAATAGAACAATATTGTGCCAGTTGCATAGAACAACTTTGTACCAGTTGCGTAGAACAAACTTGTGCCAGTTGCGTAGAACAAACTTGTGATAGTTGCGTAGAACAAATTTGTGCCAGTTGCGTAGAACAAACTTGTGTCAGTTGTGTAGAACAAACTTGTGCCAGTTGCGTCAAACAAACTTGGGCCAGTTGCGTAGAACAAACTTGTGCCAGTTGTGAAGAACAAACTTGTGCCAGTTTCGTATAACAAACTTGTGCCAGTTGCGTCAAACAAACTTGTGCCAGTTGCGTAGAACAAACTTGTGCCAGTTGAGAACTACAAACTTGTGCCACTTGCGTAGGACAAACTTGTGCCAGTTGCGTCAAAGAAACTTGTGCCAGTTGCATAAAATAAACTTGTGCCAGTTGCGCAGAACAAACTTGTGAAAGTTGCGTAGAACAAACTTGTGCCAGCTGCGTCGAACAAACTTGTGACAGTTGCGTTGAACAAACTTGTGCCAGTTGCGTCGAACAACCTTGTGCCAGTTGCATCAAACAAACTTGTGCCAGTTGCATAGAACAAACTTGTGCCAGTTGCGTCAAACAAACTAGTGCCAGTTGCGTTTTACAAACTTGTGCCAGTTGCGTAGAACAAACTTGTGCCAGTTGCGTAGAACAAACTTGTGCCAGTTGCGTAGAACAAACTTTTGCCAGTTTTGTCAAACAAACTTGTGCCAGTTGCGTCAAACAATCTTGGGCCAGTTGCGTCGAACAAACTTGTGCCAGTTTCGTCAAAGAAACTTGTGCCTGTTGCATAAAACAAACTTGTGCCAGTTGCGTTGAACAAACTTGTGCCAGTTGCGTAGAACAAACTTGTGCCAGTTACGTAGAACAAACTTGTGCACGTTGCGTCAAACAAACTTGTGCCAGTTGCGTAGAACAAACTTGTGCCAGTTACGTAGAACAAACTTGTGCTAGTTGTGTCAAACAAACTTGTGCCACTTGCGTAGAACAAACTTGTGCCAGTTGCGTAGAACAAACTTGTGCCACTTGCGTAGAACAAACTTGTGCCAGTTACGTAGAACAAACAGGTGCCAGTTGTGTCAAACAAACTTGTGCCAGTTGCGTAGAACAAACTTGTGCCAGTTGCGTGAAACAAACTTGTGCCAGTTGCGTAGAACAAACTTGTGCCAGTTGCGTCAAACTTGTGCCAGTTGCATAGAACAAACTTGTGCCAGTTGCGTCAAACAAACTTGTGCCAGTTGCGTAGAACAAACTTTAGGCAGTTGCGTAGAACAAACGTGTGCCAGTTGCGTAGAACAAAATTGTGCCAGTTGCCCTGAACAAACTTGTGCCAGTTGTTTCAAACAAACTTTTGCCAGTTGCGTCAAACAAACTTGGGCCAGTTGCGTCGAACTAACTTGTGCTAGTTGCGTAGAACAAACTTTGTGCCAGTTGTGTCAAACAAACTTTTCCCAGTTGCGTCAAACAAACTTGGGCCAGTTGCATAGAACAAATTTATGCCAGTTGCATATAACAAACTTGTGCCAGTTGCATCGAACAAACGTGTGCCAGTTGAGTCGAACAAACGTGTGCCAGTTGCGTTGAACACACTTGTGACAGTTGCGTCGGACAAACTTGTGCCAATTGCGTCAAACAAACTTGTGCCAGTTGCGTAGAACAAACTTGTGCCAGTTGCGTCAAACAAACTAGTGCCAGTTGTGTTTAAAAAACTTGTGCCAGTTGCGTAGAACAAACTTGTGCCAGTTGTGTCAAACAAACGTGTGCCAGTTGCGTCGAACAAACTTGTGCCAGTTGCGTAGAACAAACTTTTGCCAGTTACGTAGAACAAACTTGTGCTAGTTGTGTCAAACAAACTTGTGCCACTTGCGTAGAACAAACTTGTGCCACTTGCGTAGAACAAACTTGTGCCACTTGCGTAGAACAAACTTGTGCCAGTTACGTAGAACAAACTTGTGCCAGTTGTGTCAAACAAACTTGTGCCAGTTGCGTAGAACAAACTTGTGCCAGTTGCGTAGAACAAACTTGTGCCAGTTGCGTAGAACAAACTTGTGCCAGTTGCGTCAAACAAACTTGTGCCAGTTGCATAGAACAAACTTGTGCCAGTTGCGTCAAGCAAACTTGTGCCAGTTGCGTAGAACAAACTTTAGGCAGTTGCGTAGAACAAACGTGTCCCAGTTGCGTAGAACAAAATTGTGCCAGTTGCGCTGAACAAACTTGTGCCAGTTGTTTCAAACAAACTTTTGCCAGTTGCGTCAAACAAACTTGGGCCAGTTGCGTCGAACAAACTTGTGCTAGTTGCGCAGAACAAACTTTGTGCCAGTTGTGTCAAACAAACTTTTCCCAGTTGCGTCAAACAAACTTGGGCCAGTTGCGTCAAACAAATTTATGCCAGTTGCATAGAACAAACTTGTGCCAGTTGCGTAGAACAAACTTGTGCCAGTTGCATCGAACAAACGTGTGCCAGTTGCGTCGAACACACTTGTGACAGTTGCGTCGGACAAACTTGTGCCAATTGCGTCAAACAAACTTGTGCCAGTTAGGTAGAACAAACTTATGCCAGTTGCATCGGACAAACTTGTGCCAGTTGCGTCGAACAAACCTGTGCCAGTTGCGTAGAACAAACTTGTGCCAGTTGTATCAAACAAACTTTTGCCAGTTGCGTCAAACAAACTTGGGCCAGTTGCGTCGAACAAAAATTGTGCCAGTTGTGTCGGACAAACTTGTGCCAGTTACGTAGAACATAATTGTGCCAGTTGCGAACTACAAACTTGAGCCAGTTGCGTTGAACAAACTTGTGCCAGTTGCGTCAAACAAACTTGTGCCAGTTGCGTTAAACCAACTTTTGCCAGTTGCGTCAAACAAACTTGTGCCAGTTGCGTTGAACAAACTTGTGCCAGTTGCGTAGAACAAACTTGAGCCAGTTGCGTAGAACAAAAATTTTCCAGTTGCGTAGAACAAACTTGTGCCAGTTGCGTAGAACAAACTTGTGCCAGTTGCGTAGAACAAACATTTTCCAGTTGCATAGAACAAACTTGTGCCAGTTGCGTCGAAAAAACTTGTGCCAGTTGCGTTAAAACAACTTTTGCCAGTTGCGTCAAACAAACTTGTGCCAGTTGCGTTGAACAAACTTGTGCCAGTTGCGTAGAACAAACTTGAGCCAGTTGCGTAGAACAAACTTGTGCCAGTTGCGTAGAACAAACATTTTCCAGTTGCGTAGAACAAACTTGTGCCAGTTGCGTAGAACAAACATTTTCCAGTTGCATAGAACAAACTTGTGCCAGTTGCATCGAAAAAACTTGTGCCAGTTGATCGAACAAAGTTGTGCCAGTTGCGTTTGACAAACTTGTGCCAGTTGTGTTGAACAAACTTGTGCCAGTTGTTTCAAACAAACTTTTGCCAGTTGCATCAAACAAACTTTGGCCAGTTGCGTCAAACAAACTTGTGCCAGTTGTGTAGAACAAACTTGTGCCAGTTGTGTAGAACAAACTTGTGCCAGTTGCGTAGAACAAACTTGTGCCAGTTGCGTCGAACAAACTTGTGCCAGTTGCGTACAACAAACTTGTGCCATTTGCGTCAAAAAACTTGTGCCAATTGCGTAGAACAAATTTGTGCTAGTTGCGTAGAACAAACTTGTGCCAGTTGCGTCGAACAAACTTGTGCCAGTTGCATAGAACAAACTCGTGCCAGTTGCGAAGAACAAACTTGGGCCAGTTGCGTAGAACAAACTTGTGTCAGTTGCGATGAACAAACTTGTGCCAGTTGCATCAAACAAACTTGTGCCAGTTGCGTAGAACAAACTTGTGCCAGTTGCGTAGAACAAACTTGTGCCTGTTACATCGAACAAACTTGTGCCAGTTGCGTCGAACAAACTTGTGCCAGTTGCATCGAACAAACTTGTGTCAATTGCATAGAACAAACTTGTGCCAGTTTCGTCGAACAAACTTGTGCCAGTTGCGTAGAACAAACTTGTGCCAGTTGTGTCAATCAAACTTCTGCCAGTTGCGTCAAACAAGTTTGGGCCAGTTGCGTCGAACAAACTTGTGCCAGTTGCATCGAAGAAACTTGTGCCAGTTGCGTAGAAAAAACTTGTGCCAGTTGTGTCAAACAAACTTGTGCCAGTTGCATAGAACAAACTTGTTCCAGTTGTGTAGAGCAACCTTGTGCCAGTTGCGTCAAACAACCTTGTGCCAGTTGCGTCAAACAAACTTGTGCCAGTTGCGACAAACAAATTTATGCCAGTTACATAGAACAAACTTGTGCCAGTTGCGTAGAACAAACTTGTGCCAGTTGTGTAGAACAAACTTGTGCCAGTTGCGTCGAACAAACTTGTGCCAGTTGCGTCGGACAAACTTGTGCCAATTGCGTCGAACAAACTTGTGCCAGTTGCGTAGAACAAACTTGTGCCAGTTGTGTCAAACAAACTTGTGCCAGTTGCATAAAACAAACTTGTGCCAGTTGCGTCGAACAAACTTGTGCCAGTTGCATAGAACAAACTTGTGCCAGTTACGTAGAACAAACTTGTGCCAGTTGTGTCAGACAAACTTGTGTCAGTTGCGCAGAACAAATTTGTGCCAGTTGCGTAGAAAAAACTTGTGCCAGTTGCGTAGAACAAACTTGTGCCAGTTGCGTCAAACAAACTTGTGCCAGTTTCGTCGAACAAACTTGTGCCAGTTGCGTAGAACAAACTTGTGCCAGTTGTGTCAAACAAACTTGTGCCAGTTGCCTTAAACAAACTTGGGCCAGTTGTGTCGAAGAAACTTGTGCCAGTTGCGTAGAACAAACTTGTGCCAGTTGTGTAGAACAAACTTGTGCCAGTTGCGTCGAACAAACTTGTGCCAGTTCCATAGAACAAACTTGTGCCAGTTGCATAAAACAACCTTGTGCCAGTTGCGTCAAACAAACTTGTGCCAGTTGCGTCAAAAAAATTTGTGCTAGTTGTGTCAAACAAACTTGTGCCAGTTGGGTCGAATAAACTTGTGCTAGTTGCGTTAGACAAATTTGTGCCAGTTGCGCCGAACAAACTTGTGCCAGTTGCGTAGAACAAACTTGTGCCAGTTGCGTCAAACAATCTTGGGCCAGTTGTATAGAACAAACTTATGCCAGTTGCGTCAAACAAACTTGTGCCAGTTGCGTCGAACAAACTTGTGGCAGTTGCATCGAACAAACCTGTGCAAGTTGCGTCGAACAAGCTTGTGCCAGTTGCGTCAAACAAACTTGTGACAGTTGTATCGAACAAACTTGTGCCAGTTGCGTTGAACAACCTTGTGCCAGTTGTGTCAAACAAACTTGGGCCAGTTGCATAGAACAAACTTGTGCCACTTGCGTCGAGCAAACTTGTGCCAGTTGTGTCAAACAAACTTTTGCCAGTTGCGTACAACAAACTTGTGCCAGTTGTTTCAAACAAACTTGTGCCAGTTGGGTCAAATAAACTTGTGCTAGTTGTGTTAGACAAATTTGTGCCAGTTGCGCCGAACAAACTTGTGCCAGTTGCATCGAACAAACTTTTGCCAGTTGCGTAGAACAAACTTGTGCCAGTTGCGTCAAACAAACTTGGGCCAGTTGCATAGAACAAACTTGTGCCAGTTACGTAAAAAAAACTTGTGCCAGTTGCGTCGAACAAACTTGTGCCAGTTGCGTCGAACAAGCTTGTGCCAGTTGCGTCAAACATACTTGTGACAGTTGCATCGAACAAACTTGTGCCAGTTGCGTAGAACAAACTTGTGCCAGTTGTGTAAAACAAACTTGTGCCAGTTGCATAGAACAAACTTATGCCACTTGCGTCGAGCAAACTTGTGCCAGTTGCGTCAAACAAACTTTTGCCAGTTGCGTAGAACAAACTTGTGCCACTTGTGTCAAACAAACTTGTACCAGTTGCGTAGAACAATCTTGTGCCAGTTGCGTCGAACAAACTTGTGCCAGTTACGTAGAACAAACTTGTGCCAGTTGCGTAGAACAAACTTGTGCCAGTTGCGTCAAACAAACTTGGGCCAGTTGCGTCAAACAAACTTGTGCCAGTTGCGTCAAACAAACTTGTACCAGTTGTGTAGAACAAACTTGAGCCAGTTGCGTAGAACAAACTTGTGCCAGTTGCGTCGAACAGACTTGTGACAGTTGCGTTGAACAAACTTGAGCCAGTTGCGTTGAACAAACTTGTGCCAGTTGCGTAGATCAAACTTGTGCCAGTTGCGTAGAACAAACTTGTGCCAGTTACGTAGAATAAACTTTTGCCATTTGTGTCAAACAAACTTGTGCCAGTTGCGTAGAACAAACTTGTGCCAGTTGCGTAGAACAAACTTGTGCCAGTTACGTAGAACAAACTTGTGTCAGTGGCGTAGAACAACCTTGTGCTAGTTGCCTAAAACAAACTTGGGCCAGTTGCATAGAACAAACTTGTGCCAGTTGCGTCAAAGAAACTTGTGCCAGGTGCGTCAAACAAACTTGTGCCAGTTGCGTAGAACAAACTTGAGACAGTTGCGTAGAGCAAACTTGTGCCAGTTGCGTTGAAGAAACTTGTGCCAGTTGCGTAGAACAAACTTGTGGCAGTTGCGTAGAACAAACTTGTGCCAGTTGCGTAGAACAAACATTTTCCAGTTGCGTAGAACAAACTTGTGCCAGTTGCGTCGAACAAACTTGTGCCAGTTGCATCGAACAAACTTTTGCCAGGTGCGTTGGACAAACTTGTGACAGTTGCGTAGAACAAACTTGTGCCAGTTGTTTCAAACAAACTTTTGCCAGTTGCGTCAAACAATCTTGGGCCAGTTGCGTCCAACAAACTTGTGCCAGTTGCGTAGAACAAACTTACGCCTGTTGCGTAGAACAAACTTGTGCCAGTTGCGTAGAACAAACTTGTGCCAGTTGCGTAGAACAAACTTGTGCCAGTTGCGTAGAACAAATTTGTGCAAGTTACGTAGAACAAACTTGTGCCAGTTACGTCGAACAAACTTGTGCCAGTTGCATAGAACAAACTCTTGCCAGTTGCGAAGAACAAACATGGGCCAGTAGCGCAGAACAAACTTGCGCCAGTTCCAAAGAACAAACTTGTGCCAGTTGCGTAGAACAAACTCGTACCAGTTGCGTAGAACAAACTTGGGCCAATTGCGTAGAACAAACTTGTCCCAGTTGCGATGAACAAACTTGTGCCAGTTACGTCAAACAAACTTGTGCCAGTTGCGAAGAACAAACTTGTGCCAGTTGCGTAGAACAAACTTGGGTCAGTTGCATAGAACAAACTTGTGCCAGTTGCGAAGAACAAACTTGTGCCAGTTGTGTAAAACAAACTTGTGCCAGTTGCGTCAAACAAACTTGTGCCAGTTGCATACAACAAACTTGTGCCAGTTGTGTATAGCAACCTTGTGCCATTTGCGTCAAACAAACTTGTGCCAGTTGCGTCAAACAAACTTGTGCCAGTTGCATCAAAAAAATTTATGCCAGTTGCATAGAACAAACTTGTGCCAGTTGCGTAGAACAAACTTGTGCCAGTTGCGTAGAACAAACTTGTGCCAGTTGCGTAGAACAAACTTGTGCCAGTTATGTCAAACAAATTTGTGCCAGTTGCGTCAAACGAACTTGTGCCAGTTGCGTCGAGGAAACTTGTGCCAGTTGCATAGAACAAACTTGTACCAGTTACGTAGAACAAACTTGTGCCAGTTGCGTAGAACAAACTTGTGCCAGTTGTGTCAGTCAAACTTGTGCCAGTTGCGTAGAACAAACTTGTGCCAGTTGCGTAGAACAAACTTGTGCCAGTTGCGTCGAACAAACTTGTGCCAGTTGCGTCGAACAAACTTGTGCCAGTTTCGTCGAACAAACTTGTGCCAGTTGCGTAGAACAAACTTGTGCCAGTTGCGTAGAACAAACTTGTGCCAGTTGTGTCAAACAAACTTGTGCCAGTTGCGTCAAAGAAACTTGTGCCAGTTGCGTTGAACAAACTTGTGCCAGTTGCGTCGAGGAAATTTGTGCCAGTTGCGTAGAACAAACTTGTGCCAGTTGTGTAGAACAAACTTGTGCCAGTTGCGTAGAACAAACTTGTGCCAGTTGCATAGAACAAACTTGTGCCAGTTTTGTAGAACAACCTTGTGCCAGTTGCGTCAAACAACCTTGTGCCAGTTGCGTCAAACAAACTTGAGCAGGTTGCGTCAAAAAAACTTGTGCCAGTTGTGTCAAACAAACTTGTGCCAGTTGGGTCGAATAAAATTGTGCCAGTTGCGTTAAACAAACTTGTGCCAGTTGTGTCGAACAAACTTGTGCCAGTTGCGTCGAACAAACTTGTGCCAGTTGCGTCAAACAAACTTGTGCCAGTTGCATCGAACAAACTTGTGCCAGTTGCGTCGAACAAACTTGTGCCAGTTGCGTAGAACAAACTTGTGCCAGTTGCATAGAACAAACTTGTGCCACTTGCGTCGAACAAACTTGTGCCACTTGCGCAGAACAAACTTTTGCCAGTTGCGTAGAACAAACTTGTGCCAGTTGCGTCAAAGAAACTTTTGCCACTTGTGTCAAACAAACTTGTGCCAGTTGCGTAGAACAAACTTGAGACAGTTGCGTAGAGCAAACTTGTGCCAGTTGCGTCGAACATACTTGTGCCAGTTGCGTTGAAGAAACTTGTGCCAGTTGTGTAGAACAAACTTGTGGCAGTTGCATAGAACAAACTTGTGCCAGTTGCGTAGAACAAAAATTTTCCAGTTGCGTAGAACGAACTTGTGCCAGTTGCGTCGAACAAACTTGTTCCAGTTGCATCGAAAAAACTTGTGCCAGTTGCGTTGGACAAACTTGTGACAGTTGCGTAGAACAAACTTGTGCCAGTTGTTTCAAACAAACTTTTGCCAGTTACGTCAAACAAACTTGGGCCAGTTGCGTCAAACAAACTTGTGCCAGTTGCGTTGAACAAATTTATGCCAGTTGCGTAGAACAAACTTGTGCCAGTTGCGTAGAACAAACTTGTGCCAGTTGCGTAGAACAAACTTGTGCCAGTTGCGTAGAACAAACTTGTGCCAGTTGCGTAGAACAAATTTGTGCAAGTTGCGTAGAACAAACTTGTGCCAGTTACGTCGAACAAACTTGTGCCAGTTGCATAGAACAAACTCTTGCCAGTTGCGAAGAACAAACATGGGCCAGTAGTGCAGAACAAACTTGCGCCAGTTCCAAAGAACAAACTTGTGCCAGTTGCGTAGAACAAACTCGTGCCAGTTGCGTAGAACAAACTTGGGCCAGTTGCGTAAAACAAACTTGTCCCAGTTGCGATGAACAAACTTGTGCCAGTTACGTCAAACAAACTTGTACCAGTTGCGTAGAACAAACTTGTGCCATTTGCGTCGAACAAACTTGTACCAGTTGCGTCGAACAAACTTGTGCCAGTTGCGTCGAACAAACTTGTGCCAGTTGTGTAAAACAACCTTGTGCCAGTTGCATCAAACAAACTTGTGCCAGTTGCATACAACAAACTTGTGCCAGTTGTGTATAGCAACCTTGTGCCATTTGCGTCAAACAACCTTGTGCCAGTTGCGTCAAACAAACTTGTGCCAGTTGCGTCAAAGAAATTTATGCCAGTTGCATAGAACAAACTTGTGCCAGTTGCGTAGAACAAACTTGTGCCAGTTGCAACGAACAAACTTGTGCCTGTCGCGTCGAACACACTTGTGCCAGTTGCATAGAACAAACTTGTGCCAATTGCGTCGAACAAACTTGTGCCAGTTGCGTAGAACAAACTCGTGCCAGTTGTGTCAAACAAACTTGTGCCAGTTGCATAAAACAAACTTTTGCCAGTTGCGTAAAACAAACTTGTGCCAGTTGCATAGAACAAACTTGTACCAGTTACGTAGAACAAACTTGTGCCAGTTGCGTAGAACAAACTTGTGCCAGTTGTGTCAGACAAACTTGTGCCAGTTGCGTAGAACAAACTTGTGCCAGTTGCATAGAACAAACTTGTGCCAGTTGCGTCGAACAAACTTGTGCCAGTTGCGTCTAACAAACTTGTGCCAGTTGCGTCGAACAAACTTGTGCCAGTTTCGTAGAACAAACTTGTGCCAGTTGCGTAGAACAAACTTGTGCCCGTTGTGTCAAACAAACTTGTGCCAGTTGCGTCAAACAAACTCGGGCCAGTTGCGTTGACCAAACTTGTGCCAGTTGCGTCGAGGAAACTTGTGCCAGTTGCGTAGAACAAACTTGTGCCAGTTGTGTAGAACAAACTTGGGCCAGTTGTGTAGAACAAACTTGTGCCAGTTGCATAGAACAAACTTGTGCCAGTTTTGTAGAACAACCTTGTGCCAGTTGCGTCAAACAAACTTGTGCCAGTTGCGTCAAACAAACTTGTGCACGTTGCGTCAAAAAAACTTGTGCCAGTTGTGTCAAACAAACTTGTACCAGTTGGGTCGAATAAAATTGTGCCAGTTGCGTTAAACAAACTTGTGCCAGTTGCGTCGAACAAACTTGTGCCAGTTGCGTCGAACAAACTTGTGCCAGTTGCGTCAAACAAACTTGTGCCAGTTGCATCGAACAAACTTGTGCCACTTGCGTCGAACAAACTTGTGCCAGTTGCGTAGAACAAACTTGTGCCAGTTGCATAGAACAAACTTGTGCCACTTGCATCGAACAAACTTGTGCCAGTTGCGCAGAACAAACTTTTGCCAGTTGCGTAGAACAAACTTGTGCCAGTTTTGTCAAACAAACTTGTGCCAGTTGCGTCAAACAAACTTGTGCCCGTTACATGGAACAAACTTGTGCCAGTTGCGTAGAACAAACTTCTGCCAGTTGCGTCAAACAAACTTGGGCCAGTTGCGTAGAACAAACTTGTGCCAGTTGCGTCAAACAAACTTGTGCCAGTTGCGTCAAACAAACTTGTGCCAGTTGCGTAGAACAAACTTGAGCCAGTTGCGTCAAACAAACTTGTGCCAGTTGAGTAGAACAAACTTGAGCCAGTTGCGTAGAACAAACTTGTGCCAGTTGCGTCGAACAAACTTGTGCCAGTTGCATAGAACAAACTTTTTTCCAGTTGTGTCCAAAAAACTTTTCCCAGTTGCGTCAAACAAACTTGGGCCAGTTGCGTCAAACAAATTTATGCCAGTTGCATAGAACAAACTTGTGCCAGTTGCGTAGAACAAACTTGTGCCAGTTGCATCGAACAAACTTGTGCCAGTTGCGTCGAACACACTTGTGCCAGTTGTGTCGGACAAACTTGTGCCAGTTGCTTCAAACAAACTTGTGCCAGTTGCGTAGAACAAACTTATGCCAGTTGCGTCGGACAAACTTGTGCCAGTTGCGTCGAACAAACTTGTGCCAGTTGCGTAGAACAAACTTGTGCCAGTTGTGTCAAACAAACTTTTGCCAGGTGCGTCAAACAAACTTGGGCCAGTTGCGTCGAACAAACTTGGGCCAGTTGTGTCGGACAAACTTGTGCCAGTTACGTAGAACAAACTTGTGCCAGTTGCGCAGAACAAACTTGTGCCAGTTGCGTAGAACAAACTTGTGCCAGTTGCGTAGAACAAACTTGTGTCAGTTACGTAGAACAAACTTGTGCCAGTTGCATCGAACAAACTTGTGCCAGTTGCGTCGAACAAACTTGTGCCAGTTGCGTCGAACAAACTTGTGCCAGTTGCGTCAAACAAACTTGGGCCAGTTGCATAGAACAAACTTGTGCCAGTTACGTAAAAAAAACTTGTGCCAGTTGCGTCGAACAAACTTGTGCCAGTTGCGTCGAACAAGCTTGTGCCAGTTGCGTCAAACATACTTGTGACAGTTGCATCGAACAAACTTGTGCCAGTTGCGTAGAACAAACTTGTGCCAGTTGTGTAAAACAAACTTGTGCCAGTTGCATAGAACAAACTTATGCCACTTGCGTCGAGCAAACTTGTGCCAGTTGCGTCAAACAAACTTTTGCCAGTTGCGTAGAACAAACTTGTGCCACTTGTGTCAAACAAACTTGTACCAGTTGCGTAGAACAATCTTGTGCCAGTTGCGTCGAACAAACTTGTGCCAGTTACGTAGAACAAACTTGTGCCAGTTGCGTAGAACAAACTTGTGCCAGTTGCGTCAAACAAACTTGGGCCAGTTGCGTCAAACAAACTTGTGCCAGTTGCGTCAAACAAACTTGTACCAGTTGTGTAGAACAAACTTGAGCCAGTTGCGTAGAACAAACTTGTGCCAGTTGCGTCGAACAGACTTGTGACAGTTGCGTTGAACAAACTTGAGCCAGTTGCGTTGAACAAACTTGTGCCAGTTGCGTAGATCAAACTTGTGCCAGTTGCGTAGAACAAACTTGTGCCAGTTACGTAGAATAAACTTTTGCCATTTGTGTCAAACAAACTTGTGCCAGTTGCGTAGAACAAACTTGTGCCAGTTGCGTAGAACAAACTTGTGCCAGTTACGTAGAACAAACTTGTGTCAGTGGCGTAGAACAACCTTGTGCTAGTTGCCTAAAACAAACTTGGGCCAGTTGCATAGAACAAACTTGTGCCAGTTGCGTCAAAGAAACTTGTGCCAGGTGCGTCAAACAAACTTGTGCCAGTTGCGTAGAACAAACTTGAGACAGTTGCGTAGAGCAAACTTGTGCCAGTTGCGTTGAAGAAACTTGTGCCAGTTGCGTAGAACAAACTTGTGGCAGTTGCGTAGAACAAACTTGTGCCAGTTGCGTAGAACAAACATTTTCCAGTTGCGTAGAACAAACTTGTGCCAGTTGCGTCGAACAAACTTGTGCCAGTTGCATCGAACAAACTTTTGCCAGGTGCGTTGGACAAACTTGTGACAGTTGCGTAGAACAAACTTGTGCCAGTTGTTTCAAACAAACTTTTGCCAGTTGCGTCAAACAATCTTGGGCCAGTTGCGTCCAACAAACTTGTGCCAGTTGCGTAGAACAAACTTACGCCTGTTGCGTAGAACAAACTTGTGCCAGTTGCGTAGAACAAACTTGTGCCAGTTGCGTAGAACAAACTTGTGCCAGTTGCGTAGAACAAATTTGTGCAAGTTACGTAGAACAAACTTGTGCCAGTTACGTCGAACAAACTTGTGCCAGTTGCATAGAACAAACTCTTGCCAGTTGCGAAGAACAAACATGGGCCAGTAGCGCAGAACAAACTTGCGCCAGTTCCAAAGAACAAACTTGTGCCAGTTGCGTAGAACAAACTCGTACCAGTTGCGTAGAACAAACTTGGGCCAATTGCGTAGAACAAACTTGTCCCAGTTGCGATGAACAAACTTGTGCCAGTTACGTCAAACAAACTTGTGCCAGT
Organism: Macrobrachium rosenbergii; assembly: GCA_039081455.1. Lineage (NCBI taxonomy): Eukaryota > Metazoa > Arthropoda > Malacostraca > Decapoda > Palaemonidae > Macrobrachium > Macrobrachium rosenbergii. The sequence goes on along the minus strand of JANJGK010000196.1, from coordinate 856,352 downwards.
TGCGAAGAACAAACTTGTGCCAGTTGCGTAGAACAAACTTGGGTCAGTTGCATAGAACAAACTTGTGCCAGTTGCGAAGAACAAACTTGTGCCAGTTGTGTAAAACAAACTTGTGCCAGTTGCGTCAAACAAACTTGTGCCAGTTGCATACAACAAACTTGTGCCAGTTGTGTATAGCAACCTTGTGCCATTTGCGTCAAACAAACTTGTGCCAGTTGCGTCAAACAAACTTGTGCCAGTTGCATCAAAAAAATTTATGCCAGTTGCATAGAACAAACTTGTGCCAGTTGCGTAGAACAAACTTGTGCCAGTTGCGTAGAACAAACTTGTGCCAGTTGCGTAGAACAAACTTGTGCCAGTTATGTCAAACAAATTTGTGCCAGTTGCGTCAAACGAACTTGTGCCAGTTGCGTCGAGGAAACTTGTGCCAGTTGCATAGAACAAACTTGTACCAGTTACGTAGAACAAACTTGTGCCAGTTGCGTAGAACAAACTTGTGCCAGTTGTGTCAGTCAAACTTGTGCCAGTTGCGTAGAACAAACTTGTGCCAGTTGCGTAGAACAAACTTGTGCCAGTTGCGTCGAACAAACTTGTGCCAGTTGCGTCGAACAAACTTGTGCCAGTTTCGTCGAACAAACTTGTGCCAGTTGCGTAGAACAAACTTGTGCCAGTTGCGTAGAACAAACTTGTGCCAGTTGTGTCAAACAAACTTGTGCCAGTTGCGTCAAAGAAACTTGTGCCAGTTGCGTTGAACAAACTTGTGCCAGTTGCGTCGAGGAAATTTGTGCCAGTTGCGTAGAACAAACTTGTGCCAGTTGTGTAGAACAAACTTGTGCCAGTTGCGTAGAACAAACTTGTGCCAGTTGCATAGAACAAACTTGTGCCAGTTTTGTAGAACAACCTTGTGCCAGTTGCGTCAAACAACCTTGTGCCAGTTGCGTCAAACAAACTTGAGCAGGTTGCGTCAAAAAAACTTGTGCCAGTTGTGTCAAACAAACTTGTGCCAGTTGGGTCGAATAAAATTGTGCCAGTTGCGTTAAACAAACTTGTGCCAGTTGTGTCGAACAAACTTGTGCCAGTTGCGTCGAACAAACTTGTGCCAGTTGCGTCAAACAAACTTGTGCCAGTTGCATCGAACAAACTTGTGCCAGTTGCGTCGAACAAACTTGTGCCAGTTGCGTAGAACAAACTTGTGCCAGTTGCATAGAACAAACTTGTGCCACTTGCGTCGAACAAACTTGTGCCACTTGCGCAGAACAAACTTTTGCCAGTTGCGTAGAACAAACTTGTGCCAGTTGCGTCAAAGAAACTTTTGCCACTTGTGTCAAACAAACTTGTGCCAGTTGCGTAGAACAAACTTGAGACAGTTGCGTAGAGCAAACTTGTGCCAGTTGCGTCGAACATACTTGTGCCAGTTGCGTTGAAGAAACTTGTGCCAGTTGTGTAGAACAAACTTGTGGCAGTTGCATAGAACAAACTTGTGCCAGTTGCGTAGAACAAAAATTTTCCAGTTGCGTAGAACGAACTTGTGCCAGTTGCGTCGAACAAACTTGTTCCAGTTGCATCGAAAAAACTTGTGCCAGTTGCGTTGGACAAACTTGTGACAGTTGCGTAGAACAAACTTGTGCCAGTTGTTTCAAACAAACTTTTGCCAGTTACGTCAAACAAACTTGGGCCAGTTGCGTCAAACAAACTTGTGCCAGTTGCGTTGAACAAATTTATGCCAGTTGCGTAGAACAAACTTGTGCCAGTTGCGTAGAACAAACTTGTGCCAGTTGCGTAGAACAAACTTGTGCCAGTTGAGTAGAACAAACTTGTGCCAGTTGCGTAGAACAAATTTGTGCAAGTTGCGTAGAACAAACTTGTGCCAGTTACGTCGAACAAACTTGTGCCAGTTGCATAGAACAAACTCTTGCCAGTTGCGAAGAACAAACATGGGCCAGTAGTGCAGAACAAACTTGCGCCAGTTCCAAAGAACAAACTTGTGCCAGTTGCGTAGAACAAACTCGTGCCAGTTGCGTAGAACAAACTTGGGCCAGTTGCGTAAAACAAACTTGTCCCAGTTGCGATGAACAAACTTGTGCCAGTTACGTCAAACAAACTTGTACCAGTTGCGTAGAACAAACTTGTGCCATTTGCGTCGAACAAACTTGTACCAGTTGCGTCGAACAAACTTGTGCCAGTTGCGTCGAACAAACTTGTGCCAGTTGTGTAAAACAACCTTGTGCCAGTTGCATCAAACAAACTTGTGCCAGTTGCATACAACAAACTTGTGCCAGTTGTGTATAGCAACCTTGTGCCATTTGCGTCAAACAACCTTGTGCCAGTTGCGTCAAACAAACTTGTGCCAGTTGCGTCAAAGAAATTTATGCCAGTTGCATAGAACAAACTTGTGCCAGTTGCGTAGAACAAACTTGTGCCAGTTGCAACGAACAAACTTGTGCCTGTCGCGTCGAACACACTTGTGCCAGTTGCATAGAACAAACTTGTGCCAATTGCGTCGAACAAACTTGTGCCAGTTGCGTAGAACAAACTCGTGCCAGTTGTGTCAAACAAACTTGTGCCAGTTGCATAAAACAAACTTTTGCCAGTTGCGTAAAACAAACTTGTGCCAGTTGCATAGAACAAACTTGTACCAGTTACGTAGAACAAACTTGTGCCAGTTGCGTAGAACAAACTTGTGCCAGTTGTGTCAGACAAACTTGTGCCAGTTGCGTAGAACAAACTTGTGCCAGTTGCATAGAACAAACTTGTGCCAGTTGCGTCGAACAAACTTGTGCCAGTTGCGTCTAACAAACTTGTGCCAGTTGCGTCGAACAAACTTGTGCCAGTTTCGTAGAACAAACTTGTGCCAGTTGCGTAGAACAAACTTGTGCCCGTTGTGTCAAACAAACTTGTGCCAGTTGCGTCAAACAAACTCGGGCCAGTTGCGTTGACCAAACTTGTGCCAGTTGCGTCGAGGAAACTTGTGCCAGTTGCGTAGAACAAACTTGTGCCAGTTGTGTAGAACAAACTTGGGCCAGTTGTGTAGAACAAACTTGTGCCAGTTGCATAGAACAAACTTGTGCCAGTTTTGTAGAACAACCTTGTGCCAGTTGCGTCAAACAAACTTGTGCCAGTTGCGTCAAACAAACTTGTGCACGTTGCGTCAAAAAAACTTGTGCCAGTTGTGTCAAACAAACTTGTACCAGTTGGGTCGAATAAAATTGTGCCAGTTGCGTTAAACAAACTTGTGCCAGTTGCGTCGAACAAACTTGTGCCAGTTGCGTCGAACAAACTTGTGCCAGTTGCGTCAAACAAACTTGTGCCAGTTGCATCGAACAAACTTGTGCCACTTGCGTCGAACAAACTTGTGCCAGTTGCGTAGAACAAACTTGTGCCAGTTGCATAGAACAAACTTGTGCCACTTGCATCGAACAAACTTGTGCCAGTTGCGCAGAACAAACTTTTGCCAGTTGCGTAGAACAAACTTGTGCCAGTTTTGTCAAACAAACTTGTGCCAGTTGCGTCAAACAAACTTGTGCCCGTTACATGGAACAAACTTGTGCCAGTTGCGTAGAACAAACTTCTGCCAGTTGCGTCAAACAAACTTGGGCCAGTTGCGTAGAACAAACTTGTGCCAGTTGCGTCAAACAAACTTGTGCCAGTTGCGTCAAACAAACTTGTGCCAGTTGCGTAGAACAAACTTGAGCCAGTTGCGTCAAACAAACTTGTGCCAGTTGAGTAGAACAAACTTGAGCCAGTTGCGTAGAACAAACTTGTGCCAGTTGCGTCGAACAAACTTGTGCCAGTTGCATAGAACAAACTTTTTTCCAGTTGTGTCCAAAAAACTTTTCCCAGTTGCGTCAAACAAACTTGGGCCAGTTGCGTCAAACAAATTTATGCCAGTTGCATAGAACAAACTTGTGCCAGTTGCGTAGAACAAACTTGTGCCAGTTGCATCGAACAAACTTGTGCCAGTTGCGTCGAACACACTTGTGCCAGTTGTGTCGGACAAACTTGTGCCAGTTGCTTCAAACAAACTTGTGCCAGTTGCGTAGAACAAACTTATGCCAGTTGCGTCGGACAAACTTGTGCCAGTTGCGTCGAACAAACTTGTGCCAGTTGCGTAGAACAAACTTGTGCCAGTTGTGTCAAACAAACTTTTGCCAGTTGCGTCAAACAAACTTGGGCCAGTTGCGTCGAACAAACTTGGGCCAGTTGTGTCGGACAAACTTGTGCCAGTTACGTAGAACAAACTTGTGCCAGTTGCGCAGAACAAACTTGTGCCAGTTGCGTAGAACAAACTTGTGCCAGTTGCGTAGAACAAACTTGTGTCAGTTACGTAGAACAAACTTGTGCCAGTTGCATCGAACAAACTTGTGCCAGTTGCGTCGAACAAACTTGTGCCAGTTGCGTCGAACAAACTTGTGCCAGTTGTGTCAAACAAACTTGTGCCAGTTGCGTAGAACAAACTTGTGCCAGTTGTGTCAAACAAACTTGTGCCAGTTGAGTAAAACAAACTTGTGCCAATTGCGTCGAACAAACTTGTGCCAGTTGCGTAGAACAAACTTGTGCTAGTTATGTAGAACAAACTTGTGCCAGTTATGTCAGTCAAACTTGTGCCAGTTGCGCAGAACAAACTTGTGCCAGTTACGTCGAACAAACTTGTGCCAGTTGCATCGAACAAACTTGTGCCAGTTGCGCAGAACAAACTTGTGCCAGTTAAGTCAAACAGACTTGTGCCAGTTGCGTCAAACAAACTTGTGCCAGTTGCATACATCAAACTTGTGCCAGTTGCGTAGACCAAACTTGTGCCAGTTGCGTCGAACACACTTGTGCCAGTTGTGTCAGATAACCTTGTGCCAATTGCGTCGAACACACTTGTGCCAGTTGTGTCGGACAAACTTGTGCCAATTGCGTCGAACAAACTTGTGCCAGTTGCGTCGAACAAACATGTGCCAGTTGCGTAGAACAAACTTGTGCCAATTACGTAGAACAAAATTGTGCCAGTTGTGTCAGACAAACTTGTGCCAGTTGCGTAGAACAAACTTGTGCCAGTTGCATAGAACAAACTTGTGCCTGTTGTGTAGAACAACCTTGTGCCAGTTGCGTCAAACAAACTTGTGCCAGTTGCGTCAAAAAAATTTGTGCCAGTTGCGTCAAACAAACTTTTGCCAGTTGGGTCGAATAAACTTGTGCCAGTTGCGTTAAACAAACTTGTGCCAGTTGCGTCGAACAAACTTGTGCCATTTGCATCGAACAAACTTGTGCCAGTTGCGTCGAATAAGCTTGTGCCAGTTGCGTCAAACAAACTTATGCCAGTTGTATCGAACAAACTTGTGCCAGTTGCGTTGAACAAACTTGTGCCAGTTGTGTCAAACAAACTTGTGCCAGTTGCATAGAACAAACTTGTGCCACTTGCGTCGAACAAACTTGTGCCAGTTGCGTAAAACAAACTTTTGCCAGTTCCATAGAACAAACTTGTGCCAGTTGTGTCAAACAAACTTGTGCCAGTTGCGTCGAACAAACTTGTGCCAGTTGTGTAGAACAAACTTGTGCCAGTTACTTAGAACAAACTTGTGACAGTTGTGTCAGACAAACTAGTGCCAGTTGCGTAGAACAAACTTGTGCCAGTTTCGTAGAACAAACTTGTGCCAGTTGCGTAGAAAAAACTTCTACCAGTTGCGAAGAACAAACTTGTGCCAGTTGCGCCGAACAAACTTTTTCCAGTTGCGTCGAACAATCTTGTGCCAGTTTCGTCGAACAAACTTGTGCCAGTTGCGTAGAACAAACTTGTGCCAGTTGTGTCAAACAAACTTGTGCCAGTTGCGTAGAACGAACTTCTGCCAGTTGCGTCGAACAAACTTGTGCCAGTTGTGTCGAAGAAACTTGTGCCAGTTGCGTAGAACAAACTTGTGCCAGTTGCGTCAAACAAACTTGTGCCAGTTGCGTAGAACAAACTTGTGCCAGTTGTGTAGAATAACCTTGTGCCAGTTGCGTCAAACAACCTTGTGCTAGTTGCGTCAAACAAACTTGTGCCAGTTGCGTCAAAAAAACTTGTGCCAGTTGCGTCAAACAAACTTGTGCCAGTTGGGTCGAAGAAACTTTTGCCAGTTGCGTTAAACATACTTGTTCCAGTTCGCCGAACAAACTTGTGCCAGTTGCATCGAACAAACTTGTGCCAGTTGCGTCGAACAAACTTGTGCCAGTTGCGTCAAACAAACTTGTGCCAGTTGCATCGAACAAACTTGTGCCAGTTGCGTAGAACAAACTTGTGCCAGTTGTGTCAAACAAACTTGTGCCAGTTGCATAGAACAAACTTATGACACTTACGTTGAACAAACTTGTGCCAGTTGTTTCAAACAAACTTTTGCCAGTTGTGTCAAACAAACTTGTGTCAGATGTGTCAAACAAACTTGTGCCAGTTGCGTAGAACAAACTTGTGCCAGTTGCGTAGAACAAACTTCTGCCAGTTGCGTAGAACAAACTTGTGCCAGGTACGTAGAACAAACTTGTGCCAGTTGCGTAGAACAAACTTCTGCCAGTTGTGTCAAACAAACTTGGGCCAGTTGCGTAAAACAAACTTGTGCCAGTTGCGTCAAACAAACTTGTGCCAGTTGCGTCAAACAAACTTGTGCCAGTTGCATAGAACAAACTTGAGCCAGTTGCGTAGAACAAACTTGTGCCAGTTGCGTCGAACATACTTGCGCCAGTTGCGTTGAACAAACTTGTGCCAGTTGCGTAGATCAAACTTGTGCCAGTTGCGTAGAACCAACTTGTGCGAGTTGTGTCAAACAAACTTGTGCCAGTTGCATACAACAAACTTGTGCCAGTTGCGTAGAACAAACTTGGGCCAGTTGCATAGAACAAACTTGTGCCAGTTGCGAAGAACAAACTTGTGCCAATTGCGTCAAACAAACTTGTGCCAGTTGCGTAGAACAAACTTGTGCCAGTTGCGTTGAACAAATTTGTGCCAGTTGCGTAGAACAAACTTGTGCCTGTTGCGTTGAACAAACTTGTGCCAGTTGCGTAGAACAAACTTGTGCCAGTTGCGTAGAACAAACTTGTGCCAGTTGCATAGAACAAACTTGTGCCAGTTGCGTAGAACAAATTTGTGCCAGTTGCGTAGAACAAACTTGTGCCAGTTGCGTTGAACAAACTTGTGCCAGTTGCGTAGAACAAACTTGTGCCAGTTGCGTAGAACAAACTTGTGCCAGTTGCGTAGAACAAACTTGTGCCAGTTGCGTAGAACAAACTTGTGCCAGTAGCGTTGAACAAATTTGTGCCAGTTGCGTAGAACAAACTTGTGCCAGTTGCGTAGAACAAACTTGTGCCAGTTGCGTAGAACAAATTTGTGCCAGTTGCGTCGAACAAACTTGTGCCAGTTGCGTTGAACAAACTTGTGCAAGTTGCGCAGAACAAACTTGTGCCAGTTGCGTCAAACAAACTTGTGCCAGTTGTGTCAAACAAATTTATGCCAGTTGCGTAGAACAAACTTGTGTCAGTTGCGTAGAATAAAATTGTGCCAGTTGCATCGAACAAACTTGTGCCAGTTGCGTCGAACAAACTTGTGCCAGTTGCGTCGGACAAAATTGTGACAATTGCGTTGAACAAACTTGTGCCAGTTGCGTCGAACAAACTTGTGCCAGTTGCATAGAACAAACTTGTGCCAGTTTTGTAGAACAACCTTTTGCCAGTTGCGTCAAAACAACCTTGTGCCTGTTGCATAGAGCAAACTTGTGCCAGTTGCGTCAAAAAAACTTGTGCCAGTTGCGTCAAACAAACTTGTGCTAGTTGGGTCGAATAAACTTGTGCCAGTTGCATTAAATAAACTTGTGCCAGTTGCGTCGAACAAACTTGTGCTAGTTGCATCGAACAAACTTGTGCCAGTTGCGTCGAACAAACTTTTGCCAGTTGCGTCAAACAAACTTGTGCCAGTTGCATAGAACAAACTTGTGCCAGTTGTGTAGAATAAAATTGTGCCAGTTGCGTCAAACAACCTTGTGCTAGTTGCGTCAAACAAACTTGTGCCAGTTGCATAGAACAAACTTGTGCCAGTTGCGTAGACCAAACTTGTGCCAGTTGCGTCGAACACACTTGTGCCAGTTGTGTCGGACAAACTTGTGCCAATTGCGTTGAACAAACTTGTGCCAGTTGTGTCAAACAAACTTGTGCCGGTTGCGTCAAACAAACTTGTGCCAGTTGCGTAGAACAAACTTCTGCCAGTTGTGTCAAACAAACTTGTGCCAGTTGCATAAAACAAACTTGTGCCAGTTGCGTCGAACAAACTTGTGCCAGTTGCGTAGAACAAACTTGTGCCAGTTACGTAGAACAAAATTGTGCCAGTTGTGTCAGACAAACTTGTGCCAGTTGCATAGAACAAACTTCTGCCAGTTGTGTCAAACAAACTTGTGCTAGTTGCGCCAAAGAAACTTGTGCCAGTTGCGTAGAACAAACTTCTGCCAGTTGCATCAAACAAACTTGTGCCAGTTACATAGAACAATCTTGTGCCAGTTGCGCAGAACAACCTTGTGCCAGTTGCGTCAAACAAACTTGTGCCAGTTGCGTCAAACAAACTTGTGCCAGTTGCGTCGAGTAAACTTGTGCCAGTTGTGTTAAACAAACTTGTGCCAGTTGCGTCAAACAAACTTGGGCCAGTTGCATCGAACAAACTTGTGCAAGTTGCATAGAACAAACTTGTGCCAGTTGCGTCAAACAAACTTGTTCCAGTTGCGTTGAACAAACTTGTGCCAGTTGCATAGAACAAACTAGTGCCCGTTGCGTTGAACAAAATTGTGCAAGTTGCGCAGAAGAAACTTGTGCCAGTTGCGTCAAACAAACTTGTGCCAGTTGTATCGAACAAACTTGTGCCAGTTGCGTCGAACAAACTTGTGCCAGTTGCGTCGGACAAAATTGTGCCAATTGCGTCGAACAAACTTTTGCCAGTTGCGTAGAACAAACTTGTGCCAGTTGTGTCAAACAAACTTGTGCCAGTTGAGTAAAACAGACTTGTGCCAGTTGCGTCGAACAAACTTGTGCCAGTTGAGTAGAACAAACTTGTGCTAGTTACGTAGAACAAACTTGTGCCAGTTATGTCAGACAAACTTGTGCCAGTTGCGCAGAACAAACTTGTGCCAGTTGCGTAGAACAAACTTGTGCCAGTTGCGTCGAACAAACTTGTGCCAGTTGCGTCAGACAAACTTGTGCCAGTTGCGTAGACCAAACTTGTGCCAGTTGCGTCGAACACACTTGTGCCAGTTGTGTCGGACAAACTTGTGCCAATTGCGTCGAACACACTTGTGCCAGTTGTGTCGGACAAACTTGTGCCAATTTCGTCGAACAAACTTGTGCCAGTTGCGTCGAACAAACTTGTGCCAGTTGCGTAGAACAAACTTGTGCCAGTTACGTAGAACAAAATTGTGCCAGTTGTGTCAGACAAACTTGTGCCAGTTGCGTAGAACAAACTTGTGCCAGTTCCGTAAAAAAAACTTGTGCCAGTTCCGTAAAACAAACTTGTGCCAGTTGCGTCGAACAAACTTGTGCCAGTTGCGTCGAACAAACTTGTGCCAGTTTTGTCGAACAAACTTGTTTCAGTTGTGTAGAACAAACTTGTGCCAGTTTTGTCAAACAAACTTGTGCCAGTTGCGTCAAACAAACTTGGGCCAGTTGCGTCGAATAAACTTGTGCCAGTTTCGTCAAAGAAACTTGTGCCAGTTGCGTAGAACAAACTTGTGCCAGTTGCGTCAAACAAACTTGTGTCAGTTGCATAGAACAAACTTGTGCCTGTTGTGTAGAACAGCCTTGTGCCAGTTACGTCAAACAAACTTGTGCCAGTTGCGTCAAAAAAATTTGTGCCAGTTGCGTCAAACAAACTTTTGCCAGTTGGGTCGAATAAACTTGTGCCAGTTGCGTTAAACAAACTTGTGCCAGTTGCGTCGAACAAACTTGTGCCATTTGCATCGAACAAACTTGTGCCAGTTGCGTCGAATAAGCTTGTGCCAGTTGCGTCAAATAAACTTGTGCCAGTTGTATCGAACAAACTTGTGCCAGTTGCGTTGAACAAACTTGTGCCAGTTGTGTCAAACAAACTTGTGCCAGTTGCATAGAACAAACTTGTGCCACTTGCGTCGAACAAACTTGTGCCAGTTGCGTAAAACAAACTTTTGCCAGTTGCGTAGAACAAACTTGTGCCAGTTGTGTCAAACAAACTTGTGCCAGTTGCGTCGAACAAACTTGTGCCAGTTGTGTAGAACAAACTTGTGCCAGTTACGTAGAACAAACTTGTGACAGTTGTGTCAGACAAACTTGTGCCAGTTGTGTAGAACAAACTTGTGCCAGTTTCGTAGAACAAACTTGTGCCAGTTGCGTAGAAAAAACTTCTACCAGTTGCGAAGAACAAACTTGTGCCAGTTGCGCCGAACAAACTTGTTCCAGTTGCGTCGAACAATCTTGTGCCAGTTTCGTCGAACAAACTTGTGCCAGTTGCGTAGAACAAACTTGTGCCAGTTGTGTCAAACAAACTTGTGCCAGTTGCGTAGAACGAACTTCTGCCAGTTGCGTCGAACAAACTTGTGCCAGTTGCGTCGGACAAAATTGTGCCAATTGCGTTGAACAAACTTTTGCCAGTTGCGTAGAACAAACTTGTGCCAGTTGTGTCAAACAAACTTGTGCCAGTTGCGTCGAACAAACTTGTGCCAGTTGCATTGAACAAACTTGTGCCAGTTTTGTAGAACAACCTTTTGCCAGTTGCGTCAAAACAAACTTGTGCCAGTTGCATAGAACAAACTTGTGCCAGTTGCGTCGAACAAACTTGTGCCAGTTGCGTCGGACAAACTTGTGCCAGTTGCGTAGACCAAACTTGTGCCAGTTGCGTCGAACACACTTGTGCCAGTTGTGTCGGACAAACTTGTGCCAATTGCGTCGAACACACTTGTGCCAGTTGTGTCGGACAAACTTGTGCCAATTTCGTCGAACAAACTTGTGCCAGTTGCGTCAAACAAACATGTGCCAGTTGCGTAGAACAAACTTGTGCCAGTTACGTAGAACAAAATTGTGCCAGTTGTGTTAGACAAACTTGTGCCAGTTGCGTAGAACAAACTTGTGCCAGTTCCGTAAAAAAAACTTGTGCCAGTTCCGTAAAACAAACTTGTGCCAGTTGCGTCGAACAAACTTGTGCCAGTTGCGTCGAACAAACTTGTGCCAGTTTTGTCGAACAAACTTGTTTCAGTTGTGTAGAACAAACTTGTGCCAGTTTTGTCAAACAAACTTGTGCCAGTTGCGTCAAACAAACTTGGGCCAGTTGCGTCGAATAAACTTGTGCCAGTTTCGTCAAAGAAACTTGTGCCAGTTGCGTAGAACAAACTTGTGCCAGTTGCGTCAAACAAACTTGTGTCAGTTGCATAGAACAAACTTGTGCCTGTTGTGTAGAACAACCTTGTGCCAGTTGCGTCAAACAAACTTGTGCCAGTTGCGTCAAAAAAATTTGTGCCAGTTGCATCAAACAAACTTTTGCCAGTTGGGTCGAATAAACTTGTGCCAGTTGCGTTAAACAAACTTGTGCCAGTTGCGTCGAACAAACTTGTGCCATTTGCATCGAACAAACTTGTGCCAGTTGCGTCGAATAAGCTTGTGCCAGTTGCGTCAAAGAAACTTGTGCCAGTTGTATCGAACAAACTTGTGCCAGTTGCGTTGAACAAACTTGTGCCAGTTGTGTCAAACAAACTTGTGCCAGTTGCATAGAACAAACTTGTGCCACTTTCGTCGAACAAACTTGTGCCAGTTGCGTAAAACAAACTTTTGCCAGTTGTGTAGAACTAACTTGTGCCAGTTGTGTCAAACAAACTTGTGCCAGTTGCGTCGAACAAACTTGTGCCAGTTGTGTAGAACAAACTTGTGCCAGTTACGTAGAACAAACTTGTGACAGTTGTGTCAGACAAACTTGTGCCAGTTGTGTAGAACAAACTTGTGCCAGTTTCGTAGAACAAACTTGTGCCAGTTGCGTAGAAAAAACTTCTACCAGTTGCGAAGAACAAACTTGTGCCAGTTGCGCCGAACAAACTTGTTCCAGTTGCGTCGAACAATCTTGTGCCAGTTTCGTCGAACAAACTTGTGCCAGTTGTGTAGAACAAACTTGTGCCAGTTGTGTCAAACAAACTTGTGCCAGTTGCGTAGAACGAACTTCTGCCAGTTGCGTCGAACAAACTTGTGCCAGTTGCGTCGGACAAAATTGTGCCAATTGCGTTGAACAAACTTTTGCCAGTTGCGTAGAACAAACTTGTGCCAGTTGTGTCAAACAAACTTGTGCCAGTTGCGTCGAACAAACTTGTGCCAGTTGCGTAGAACAAACTTGTGCCAGTTTTGTAGAACAACCTTTTGCCAGTTGCGTCAAAACAAACTTGTGCCAGTTGCATAGAACAAACTTGTGCCAGTTGCGTCAAAAAAACTTGTGCCAGTTGCGTCAAACAAACTTGTGCTAGTTGGGTCGAATAAACTTGTGCCAGTTGCATTAAATAAACTTGTGCCAGTTGCGTCGAACAAACTTGTGCTAGTTGCATCGAAGAAACTTGTGCCAGTTGCGCAGAACAAACTTGTGCCAGTTGCGTCAAAAAAACTTTTGCCAGTTGCGTCAAACAAACTTGTGCCAGTTGCATAGAACAAACTTGTGCCAGTTGCGTAGACCAAACTTGTGCCAGTTGCGTCGAACACACTTGTGCCAGTTGTGTCGGACAAACTTGTGCCAATTGCGTTGAACAAACTTGTGCCAGTTGTGTCGGACAAACTTGTGCCGGTTGCGTCAAACAAACTTGTGCCAGTTGCGTAGAACAAACTTCTGCCAGTTGTGTCAAACAAACTTGTGCCAGTTGCATAAAACAAACTTGTGCCAGTTGCGTCGAACAAACTTTTGCCAGTTGCGTAGAACAAACTTGTGCCAGTTACGTAGAACAAAATTGTGCCAGTTGTGTCAGACAAACTTGTGCCAGTTGCATAGAACAAACTTGTGCCAGTTGTGTCAAACAAACTTGTGCCAGTTGCGCCAAAGAAACTTGTGCCAGTTGCGTAGAACAAACTTCTGCCAGTTGCATCAAACAAACTTGTGCCAGTTACATAGAACAAACTTGTGCCAGTTGCGCAGAACAACCTTGTGCCAGTTGCGCAGAACAACCCTGTGCCAGTTGCGTCAAACAAACTTGTGCCAGTTGCGTCAAACAAACTTGTGCCAGTTGCGTCGAGTAAACTTGTGCCAGTTGTGTTAAACAAACTTGTGCCAGTTGCGTCAAACAAACTTGGGCCAGTTGCATCGAACAAACTTGTGCCAGTTGCGTAGAACAAACTTGTGCCAGTTGCGTCAAACAAACTTGTTCCAGTTGCGTTGAACAAACTTGTGCCAGTTGCATAGAACAAACTTGTGCCAGTTGCGTTGAACAAACTTTTGCAAGTTGCGCAGAACAAACTTGTGCCAGTTGTGTCAAACAAACTTGTGCCAGTTGCGCAGAACAAACTTGTGCCAGTTGCGTAGAACAAACTTGTGCCAGTTGCGTCGAACAAACTTGTGCCAGTTGCGTCGGACAAAATTGTGCCAATTGCGTCGGACAAAATTGTACCAATTGCGTCGAACAAACTTTTGCCAGTTGCGTAGAACAAACTTGTGCCAGTTGTGTCAAACAAACTTGTGCCAGTTGAGTAAAACAAACTTGTGCCAGTTGCGTCGAACAAACTTGTGCCAGTTGCGCAGAACAAACTTGTGCTCTTTACGTAGAACAAACTTGTGCCAGTTATGTCAGACAAACTTGTGCCAGTTGCGCAGAACAAACTTGTGCCAGTTGCGTAGAACAAACTTGTGCCAGTTTCGTCGAACAAACTTGAGCCAGTTGCGTCGGACAAACTTGTGCCAGTTTCGTCGAACAAACTTGTGCCAGTTGCATAGAACAAACTTGTGCCAGTTGCGTCAAAAAAACTTGTGCCAGTTGCGTCAAACAAACTTGTGCTAGTTGGGTCGAATAAACTTGTGCCAGTTGCATTAAATAAACTTGTGCCAGTTGCGTCGAACAAACTTGTGCCAGTTGCATCGAACAAACTTGTGCCAGTTGCTCAGAACAAACTTGTGCCAGTTAAGTCAAACAGACTTGTGCCAGTTGCGTCAAACAAACTTGTGCCAGTTGCATAGAACAAACTTGTGCCAGTTGCGTAGACCAAACTTGTGCCAGTTGCGTCGAACACACTTGTGCCAGTTGTGTCGGACAAACTTGTGCCAATTGCGTCGAACACACTTGTGCCAGTTGTGTCGGACAAACTTGTGCCAATTTCGTCGAACAAACTTGTGCCAGTTGCGTCGAACAAACTTGTGCCAGTTGCGTAGAACAAACTTGTGCCAGTTACGTAGAACAAAATTGTGCCAGTTGTGTCAGACAAACTTGTGCCAGTTGCGTAGAACAAACTTGTGCCAGTTCCGTAAAAAAAACTTGTGCCAGTTCCGTAAAACAAACTTGTGCCAGTTGCGTCGAACAAACTTGTGCCAGTTGCGTCGAACAAACTTGTGCCAGTTTTGTCGAACAAACTTGTTTCAGTTGTGTAGAACAAACTTGTGCCAGTTTTGTCAAACAAACTTGTGCCAGTTGCGTCAAACAAACTTGGGCCAGTTGCGTCGAATAAACTTGTGCCAGTTTCGTCAAAGAAACTTGTGCCAGTTGCGTAGAACAAACTTGTGCCAGTTGCGTCAAACAAACTTGTGTCAGTTGCATAGAACAAACTTGTGCCTGTTGTGTAGAACAACCTTGTGCCAGTTGCGTCAAACAAACTTGTGCCAGTTGCGTCAAAAAAATTTTTGCCAGTTGCGTCAAACAAACTTTTGCCTGTTGGGTCGAATAAACTTGTGCCAGTTGCGTTAAACAAACTTGTGCCAGTTGCGTCGAACAAACTTGTGCCATTTGCATCGAACAAACTTGTGCCAGTTGCGTCGAATAAGCTTGTGCCAGTTGCGTCAAAGAAACTTGTGCCAGTTGTATCGAACAAACTTGTGCCAGTTGCGTTGAACAAACTTGTGCCAGTTGTGTCAAACAAACTTGTGCCAGTTGCATAGAACAAACTTGTGCCACTTGCGTCGAACAAACTTGTGCCAGTTGCGTAAAACAAACTTTTGCCAGTTGCGTAGAACAAACTTGTGCCAGTTGTGTCAAACAAACTTGTGCCAGTTGCGTCGAACAAACTTGTGCCAGTTGTGTAGAACAAACTTGTGCCAGTTACGTAGAACAAACTTGTGACAGTTGTGTCAGACAAACTTGTGCCAGTTGCGTAGAACAAACTTGTGCCAGTTTCGTAGAACAAACTTGTGCCAGTTGCGTAGAAAAAACTTCTACCAGTTGCGAAGAACAAACTTGTGCCAGTTGCGCCGAACAAACTTGTTCCAGTTGCGTCGAACAATCTTGTGCAAGTTTCGTCGAACAAACTTGTGCCAGTTGCGTAGAACAAACTTGTGCCAGTTGTGTCAAACAATCTTGTGCCAGTTGCGTAGAACGAACTTCTGCCAGTTGCGTCGAACAAACTTGTGCCAGTTGCGTCGGACAAAATTGTGCCAATTGCGTTGAACAAACTTTTGCCAGTTGCGTAGAACAAACTTGTGTCAGTTGTGTCAAACAAACTTGTGCCAGTTGCGTCGAACAAACTTGTGCCAGTTGCATAGAACAAACTTGTGCCAGTTTTGTAGAACAACCTTTTGCCAGTTGCGTCAAAACAAACTTGTGCCAGTTGCATAGAACAAACTTGTGCCAGTTGCGTCAAAAAAACTTGTGCCAGTTGCGTCAAACAAACTTGTGCTAGTTGGGTCGAATAAACTTGTGCCAGTTGCATTAAATAAACTTGTGCCAGTTGCGTCGAACAAACTTGTGCTAGTTGCATCGAACAAACTTGTGCCAGTTGTGCAGAACAAACTTGTGCCAGTTGCGTCAAAAAAACTTTTGCCAGTTGCGTCAAACAAACTTGTGCCAGTTGCATAGAACAAACTTGTGCCAGTTGCGTAGACCAAACTTGTGCCAGTTGCGTCGAACACACTTGTGCCAGTTGTGTCGGACAAACTTGTGCCAATTGCGTTGAACAAACTTGTGCCAGTTGTGTCGGACAAACTTGTGCCGGTTGCGTCAAACAAACTTGTGCCAGTTGCGTAGAACAAACTTCTGCCAGTTGTGTCAAACAAACTTGTGCCAGTTGCATAAAACAAACTTGTGCCAGTTGCGTCGAACAAACTTGTGCCAGTTGCGTAGAACAAACTTGTGCCAGTTACGTAGAACAAAATTGTGCCAGTTGTGTCAGACAAACTTGTGCCAGTTGCATAGAACAAACTTCTGCCAGTTGTGTCAAACAAACTTGTGCCAGTTGCGCCAAAGAAACTTGTGCCAGTTGCGTAGAACAAACTTCTGCCAGTTGCATCAAACAAACTTGTACCAGTTACATAGAACAAACTTGTGCCAGTTGCGCAGAACAACCTTGTGCCAGTTGCGCAGAACAACCTTGTGCCAGTTGCGTCAAACAAACTTGTGCCAGTTGCGTCAAACAAACTTGTGCCAGTTGCGTCGAGTAAACTTGTGCCAGTTGTGTTAAACAAACTTGTGCCAGTTGCGTCAAACAAACTTGGGCCAGTTGCATCGAACAAACTTGTGCCAGTTGCGTAGAACAAACTTGTGCCAGTTGCGTCAAACAAACTTGTTCCAGTTGCGTTGAACAAACTTGTGCCAGTTGCATAGAACAAACTTGTGCCCGTTGCGTTGAACAAACTTGTGCAAGTTGCGCAGAACAAACTTGTGCCAGTTGTGTCAAACAAACTTGTGCCAGTTGCATCGAACAAACTTGTGCCAGTTGCGTCGAACAAACTTGTGCCAGTTGCGTCGGACAAAATTGTGCCAATTGCGTCGGACAAAATTGTGCCAATTGCGTCGAACAAACTTTTGCCAGTTGCGTAGAACAAACTTGTGCCAGTTGTGTCAAACAAACTTGTGCCAGTTGAGTAAAACAAACTTGTGCCAGTTGCGTCGAACAAACTTGTGCCAGTTGCGTAGAACAAACTTGTGCTAGTTACGTAAAACAAACTTGTGCCAGTTATGTCAGACAAACTTGTGCCAGTTGCGCAGAACAAACTTGTGCCAGTTGCGTAGAACAAACTTGTGCCAGTTGCGTCGAACAAACTTGTGCCAGTTGCGTCGGACAAACTTGTGCCAGTTTCGTCGAACAAACTTGTGCCAGTTGCATAGAACAAACTTGTGCCAGTTGCGTCAAAAAAACTTGTGCCAGTTGCGTCAAACAAACTTGTGCTAGTTGGGTCGAATAAACTTGTGCCAGTTGCATTAAATAAACTTGTGCCAGTTACGTCGAACAAACTTGTGCCAGTTGCATCGAACAAACTTGTGCCAGTTGCTCAGAACAAACTTGTGCCAGTTAAGTCAAACAGACTTGTGCCAGTTGCGTCAAACAAACTTGTGCCAGTTGCATAGAACAAACTTGTGCCAGTTGCGTAGACCAAACTTGTGCCAGTTGCGTCGAACACACTTGTGCCACTTGTGTCGGACAAACTTGTGCCAATTGCGTCGAACAAACTTGTGCCAGTTGCGTCGAACAAACTTGTGCCAGTTGCGTAGAACAAACTTGTGCCAGTTACGTAGAACAAAATTGTGCCAGTTGTGTCAGACAAACTTGTGCCAGTTGCGTAGAACAAACTTGTGCCAGTTCCGTAAAAAAAACTTGTGCCAGTTCCGTAAAACAAACTTGTGCCAGTTGCGTCGAACAAACTTGTGCCAGTTGCGTCGAACAAACTTGTGCCAGTTTTGTCGAACAAACTTGTTTCAGTTGTGTAGAACAAACTTGTGCCAGTTTTGTCAAACAAACTTGTGCCAGTTGCGTCAAACAAACTTGGGCCAGTTGCGTCGAATAAACTTGTGCCAGTTTCGTCAAAGAAACTTGTGCCAGTTGCGTAGAACAAACTTGTGCCAGTTGCGTCAAACAAACTTGTGTCAGTTGCATAGAACAAACTTGTGCCTGTTGTGTAGAACAACCTTGTGCCAGTTGCGTCAAACAAACTTGTGCCAGTTGCGTCAAAAAAATTTGTGCCAGTTGCGTCAAACAAACTTTTGCCAGTTGGGTCGAATAAACTTGTGCCAGTTGCGTTAAACAAACTTGTGCCAGTTGCGTCGAACAAACTTGTGCCATTTGCATCGAACAAACTTGTGCCAGTTGCGTCGAATAAGCTTGTGCCAGTTGCGTCAAAGAAACTTGTGCCAGTTGTATCGAACAAACTTGTGCCAGTTGCCTTTGAACAAACTTGTGCCAGTTGTGTCAAACAAACTTGTGCCAGTTGCATAGAACAAACTTGTGCCACTTGCGTCGAACAAACTTGTGCTAGTTGCGTAAAACAAACTTTTGCCAGTTGCGTAGAACAAACTTGTGCCAGTTGTGTCAAACAAACTTGTGCCAGTTGCGTCGAACAAACTTGTGCCAGTTGTGTAGAACAAACTTGTGCCAGTTACGTAGAACAAACTTCTGACAGTTGTGTCAGACAAACTTGTGCCAGTTGCGTAGAACAAACTTGTGCCAGTTTCGTAGAACAAACTTGTGCCAGTTGCGTAGAAAAAACTTCTACCAGTTGCGAAGAACAAACTTGTGCCAGTTGCGCCGAACAAACTTGTTCCAGTTGCGTCGAACAATCTTGTGCCAGTTTCGTCGAACAAACTTGTGCCATTTGTGTCAAACAATCTTGTGCCAGTTGCGTAGAACGAACTTCTGCCAGTTGCGTCGAACAAACTTGTGCCAGTTGCGTCGGACAAAATTGTGCCAATTGCGTTGAACAAACTTTTGCCAGTTGCGTAGAACAAACTTGTGCCAGTTGTGTCAAACAAACTTGTGCCAGTTGCGTCGAACAAACTTGTGCCAGTTGCATAGAACAAACTTGTGCCAGTTTTGTAGAACAACCTTTTGCCAGTTTCGTCAAAACAAACTTGTGCCAGTTGCATAGAACAAACTTGTGCCAGTTGCGTCAAAAAAACTTGTGCCAGTTGCGTCAAACAAACTTGTGCTAGTTGGGTCGAATAAACTTGTGCCAGTTGCATTAAATAAACTTGTGCCAGTTGCGTCGAACAAACTTGTGCTAGTTGCATCGAACAAACTTGTGCCAGTTGCGCAGAACAAACTTGTGCCAGTTGCGTCAAAAAAACTTGTGCCAGTTGCGTCAAACAAACTTGTGCCAGTTGCATAGAACAAACTTGTGCCAGTTGCATAGACCAAACTTGTGCCAGTTGCGTCGAACACACTTGTGCCAGTTGTGTCGGACAAACTTGTGCCAATTGCGTTGAACAAACTTGTGCCAGTTGTGTCGGACAAACTTGTGCCGGTTGCGTCAAACAAACTTGTGCCAGTTGCATAGAACAAACTTCTGCCAGTTGTGTCAAACAAACTTGTGCCAGTTGCATAAAACAAACTTGTGCCAGTTGCGTCGAACAAACTTGTGCCAGTTGCGTAGAACAAACTTGTGCCAGTTACGTAGAACAAAATTGTGCCAGTTGTGTCAGACAAACTTGTGCCAGTTGCATAGAACAAACTTCTGCCAGTTGTGTCAAACAAACATGTGCTAGTTGCGTAGAACAAACTTGTGCCAGTTGCATAGAAGAACCCTGTGCCAGTTGCATCAAACAAACTTGTGCCAGTTGCGTCAAACAAACTTGTGCCAGTTGCGCAGAACAACCTTGTGCCAGTTGCGTCAAACAAACTTGTGCCAGTTGCGTCAAACAAACTTGTGCCAGTTGCGTCGAGTAAACTTGTGCCAGTTGTGTTAAACAAACTTGTGCCAGTTGCGTCAAACAAACTTGGGCCAGTTGCATCGAACAAACTTGTGCCAGTTGCGTAGAACAAACTTGTGCCAGTTGCGTCAAACAAACTTGTTCCAGTTGCGTTGTACAAACTTGTGCCAGTTGCGTAGAAGAACCCTGTGCCAGTTGCATAGAACAAACTTGTGCCCGTTGCGTTGAACAAACTTGTGCAAGTTGCGCAGAACCAACTTGTGCCAGTTGCGTCAAACAAACTTGTGCCAGTTGCATCGAACAAACTTGTGCCAGTTGCGTCGAACAAACTTGTGCCAGTTGCGTAGAACAAAATTGTGCCAATTGCGTCGAACAAACTTTTGCCAGTTGCGTAGAACAAACTTGTGCCAGTTGTGTCAAACAAACTTGTGCCAGTTGAGTAAAACAAACTTGTGCCAGTTGCGTCGAACAAACTTGTGCCAGTTGCATAGAACAAACTTGTGCCAGTTTTGTAGAACAACCTTTTGCCAGTTGCGTCAAAACAAACTTGTGCCAGTTGCATAGAACAAACTTGTGCCAGTTGCGTCAAAAAAACTTGTGCCAGTTGCGTCAAACAAACTTGTGCTAGTTGGGTCGAATAAACTTGTGCCAGTTGCATTAAATAAACTTGTGCCAGTTGCGTCGAACAAACTTGTGCTAGTTGCATCGAACAAACTTGTGCCAGTTGCGCAGAACAAACTTGTGCCAGTTGCGTCAAAAAAACTTGTGCCAGTTGCGTCAAACAAACTTGTGCCAGTTGCATAGAACAAACTTGTGCCAGTTGCGTAGACCAAACTTGTGCCAGTTGCGTCGAACACACTTGTGCCAGTTGTGTCGGACAAACTTGTGCCAATTGCGTTGAACAAACTTGTGCCAGTTGTGTCGGACAAACTTGTGCCGGTTGCGTCAAACAAACTTGTGCCAGTTGCATAGAACAAAATTCTGCCAGTTGTGTCAAACAAACTTGTGCCAGTTGCATAAAACAAACTTGTGCCAGTTGCGTCGAACAAACTTGTGCCAGTTGCGTAGAACAAACTTGTGCCAGTTACGTAGAACAAAATTGTGCCAGTTGTGTCAGACAAACTTGTGCCAGTTGCATAGAACAAACTTCTGCCAGTTGTGTCAAACAAACTTGTGCTAGTTGCGTAGAACAAACTTGTGCCAGTTGCGTAGAAGAACCCTGTGCCAGTTGCATCAAACAAACTTGTGCCAGTTGCGTCAAACAAACTTGTGCCAGTTGCGCAGAACAACCTTGTGCCAGTTGCGTCAAACAAACTTGTGCCAGTTGCGTCAAACAAACTTGTGCCAGTTGCGTCGAGTAAACTTGTGCCAGTTGTGTTAAACAAACTTGTGCCAGTTGCGTCAAACAAACTTGGGCCAGTTGCATCGAACAAACTTGTGCCAGTTGCGTAGAACAAACTTGTGCCAGTTGCGTCAAACAAACTTGTTCCAGTTGCGTAGAACAAACTTGTGCCAGTTGCGTAGAAGAACCCTGTGCCAGTTGCATAGAACAAACTTGTGCCCGTTGCGTTGAACAAACTTGTGCAAGTTGCGCAGAACCAACTTGTGCCAGTTGCGTCAAACAAACTTGTGCCAGTTGCATCGAACAAACTTGTGCCAGTTGCGTCGAACAAACTTGTGCCAGTTGCGTAGAACAAAATTGTGCCAATTGCGTCGAACAAACTTTTGCCAGTTGCGTAGAACAAACTTGTGCCAGTTGTGTCAAACAAACTTGTGCCAGTTGAGTAAAACAAACTTGTGCCAGTTGCGTCGAACAAACTTGTGCCAGTTGCGTAGAACAAACTTGTGCTAGTTACGTAGAACAAACTTGTGCCAGTTACGTCAGACAAACTTGTGCCAGTTGCGCAGAACAAACTTGTGCCAGTTGCGTAGAACAAACTTGTGCCAGTTGCGTCGAACAAACTTGTGCCAGTTGCGTCGGAGAAACTTGTGCCAGTTGCATAGAACAAACTTGTGCCAGTTGCATAGAACAAACTTGTGCCAGTTGCGTCAAAAAAACTTGTGCCAGTTGCGTCAAACAAACTTGTGCTAGTTGGGTCGAATAAACTTGTGCCAGTTGCATTAAACAAACTTGTGCCAGTTGCATCGAACAAACTTGTGCCAGTTGCACAGAACAAACTTGTGCCAGTTAAGTCAAACAGACTTGTGCCAGTTGCGTCAAACAAACTTGTGCCAGTTGCATAGAACAAACTTGTGCCAGTTGCGTAGACCAAACTTGTGCCAGTTGCGTCGAACACACTTGTGCCAGTTGTGTCGGACAAACTTGTGCCAATTGCGTCGAACACACTTGTGCCAGTTGTGTCGGACAAACTTGTGCCAATTTCGTCGAACAAACTTGTGCCAGTTGCGTCGAACAAACTTGTGCCAGTTGCGTAGAACAACGTTGTGCCAGTTATGTAGAACAAAATTGTGCCAGTTGTGTCAGACAAACTTGTGCCAGTTGCGTAGAACAAACTTGTGCCAGTTCCGTAAAAAAAACTTGTGCCAGTTCCATAAAACAAACTTGTGCCAGTTGCGTCGAACAAACTTGTGCCAGTTGCGTCGAACAAACTTGTGCCAGTTTTGTCGAACAAACTTGTTTCAGTTGTGTAGAACAAACTTGTGCCAGTTTTGTCAAACAAACTTGTGCCAGTTGCGTCAAACAAACTTGGGCCAGTTGCGTCGAATAAACTTGTGCCAGTTTCATCAAAGAAACTTGTGCCAGTTGCGTAGAACAAACTTGTGCCAGTTGCGTCAAACAAACTTGTGTCAGTTGCATAGAACAAACTTGTGCCTGTTGTGTAGAACAACCTTGTGCCAGTTGCGTCAAACAAACTTGTGCCAGTTGCGTCAAAAAAATTTGTGCCAGTTGCGTCAAACAAACTTTTGCCAGTTGGGTCGAATAAACTTGTGCCAGTTGCGTTAAACAAACTTGTGCCAGTTGCGTCGAACAAACTTGTGCCATTTGCATCGAACAAACTTGTGCCAGTTGCGTCGAATAAGCTTGTGCCAGTTGCGTCAAAGAAACTTGTGCCAGTTGTATCGAACAAACTTGTGCCAGTTGCGTTGAACAAACTTGTGCCAGTTGTGTCAAACAAACTTGTGCCAGTTGCATAGAACAAACTTGTGCCACTTGCGTCGAACAAACTTGTGCCAGTTGCGTAAAACAAACTTTTGCCAGTTGCGTAGAACAAACTTGTGCCAGTTGTGTCAAACAAACTTGTGCCAGTTGCGTCGAACAAACTTGTGCCAGTTGTGTAGAACAAACTTGTGCCAGTTACGTAGAACAAACTTGTGACAGTTGTGTCAGACAAACTTGTGCCAGTTGCGTAGAACAAACTGGTGCCAGTTTCGTAGAACAAACTTGTGCCAGTTGCGTAGAAAAAACTTGTACCAGTTGCGAAGAACAAACTTGTGCCAGTTGCGCCGAACAAACTTGTTCCAGTTGCGTCGAACAATCTTGTGCCAGTTTCGTCGAACAAACGTGTGCCAGTTGCGTAGAACAAACTTGTGCCAGTTGTGTCAAACAAACTTGTGCCAGTTGCGTAGAACAAACTTCTGCCAGTTGCGTCGAACAAACTTGTGCCAGTTGTGTCGAATAAACTTGTGCCAGTTGCGTAGAACAAACTTGTGCCAGTTGCGTCAAACAAACTTGTGCCAGTTGCATAGAACAAACTTGTGCCAGTTGTGTAGAATAACCTTGTGCCAGTTGCGTCAAACAACCTTGTGCTAGTTGCGTCAAACAAACTTGTGCCAGTTGCGTCAAAAAAACTTGTGCCAGTTGCGTCAAACAAACTTGTGCCAGTTGGGTCGAAGAAACTTTTGCCAGTTGCGTTAAACATAATTGTTCCAGTTCGCCGAACAAACTTGTGCCAGTTGCATCGAACAAACTTGTGCCAGTTGCGTTGAACAAACTTGTGCCAGTTGCGTCAAACAAACTTGTGCCAGTTGCATCGAACAAACTTGTGCCAGTTGCGTAGAACAAACTTGTGCCAGTTGTGTCAAACAAACTTGTGCCAGTTGCATAGAACAAACTTATGACACTTACGTCGAACAAACTTGTGCCAGTTGTTTCAAACAAACTTTTGCCAGTTGTGTCAAACAAACTTGTGCCAGATGTGTCAAACAAACTTGTGCCAGTTGCGTAGAACAAACTTGTGCCAGTTGCGTAGAACAAACTTCTGCCAGTTGCGTAGAACAAACTTGTGCCAGTTACGTAGAACAAACTTGTGCCAGTTGCGTAGAACAAACTTCTGCCTGTTGCGTCAAACAAACTTGGGCCAGTTGCGTAGAACAAACTTGTGCCAGTTGCGTCAAACAAACTTGTGCCAGTTGCATCAAACAAACTTGTGCCAGTTGCATAGAACAAACTTGAGCCAGTTGCGTAGAACAAACTTGTGCCAGTTGCGTCGAACATACTTACGTCAGTTGCGTTGAACAAACTTGTGCCAGTTGCGTAGATCAAACTTGTGCCAGTTGCGTAGAACCAACTTGTGGGAGTTGTGTCAAACAAACTTCTGCCAGTTGCATACAACAAACTTGTGCCAGTTGCGTAGAACAAACTTGGGCCAGTTGCATAGAACAAACTTGTGCCAGTTGCGAAGAACAAACTTGTGCCAATTGCGTCAAACAAACTTGTGCCAGTTGCGTAGAACAAACTTGTGCCAGTTGCGTAGAACAAATTTGTGCCAGTTGCGTAGAACAAACTTGTGCCAGTTGCGTCGAACAAACTTGTGCCAGTTGCGTTGAACAAACTTGTGCAAGTTGCGCAGAACAAACTTGTGCCAGTTGCGTCAAACAAACTTGTGCCAGTTGCGTCAAACAAATTTATGCCAGTTGCGTAGAACAAACTTGTGTCAGTTGCGTAGAATAAAATTGTGCCAGTTGCATCGAACAAACTTGTGCCAGTTGCGTCAAACAAACTTGTGCCAGTTGTGTCGGACAAAATTGTGCCAATTGCGCTGAACAAACTTTTGCCAGTTGCGTAGAACAAACTTGTGCCAGTTGTGTCAAACAAACTTGTGCCAGTTGCGTCGAACAAACTTGTGCCAGTTGCGTCGAACAAACTTGTGCCAGTTGCATAGAACAAACTTGTGCCAGTTTTGTAGAACAACCTTGTGCCAGTTGCATCAAAACAAACTTGTGCCAGTTGCGTCAAAAAAACTTGTGCCAGTTGCGTCAAACAAACTTGTGCTAGTTGGGTCGAACAAACTTGTGCTAGTTGCATCGAACAAACTTGTGCCAGTTGCGCAGAACAAACTTGTGCCAGTTAGGTCAAAAAAACTTTTGCCAGTTGCGTCAAACAAACTTGTGCCAGTTGCATAGAACAAAGTTGTGCCAGTAGCGTAGACCAAACTTGTGCCAGTTGCGTCGAACACACTTGTGCCAGTTGTGTCGGACAAACTTGTGCCAATTGCGTTGAACAAACTTGTGCCAGTTGTGTCGGACAAACTTGTGCCAATTGCGTCGAACAAACTTGTGCCAGTTGCGTAGAACAAACTTCTGCCAGTTGTGTCAAACAAACTTGTGCCAGTTGCATTAAACAAACTTGAGCCAGTTGCGTCGAACAAACTTGTACCAGTTGCGTAGAACAAACTTGTGCCAGTTACGTAAAACAAAATTGTGCCAGTTGTCTCAGACAAACTTGTGCCAGTTGCGTAGAACAAACTTGTGCCAGTTCCGTAAAACAAACTTGTGCCAGTTCCGTAAAACAAACTTGTGCCAGTTGCGTCGAACAAACTTGTGCCAGTTGCGTCGAACAAACTTGTGCCAGTTTTGTTGAACAAACTTGTGCCAGTTGTGTAGAACAAACTTGTGCCAGTTTTGTCAAACAAACTTGTGCCAGTTGCGTCAAACAAACTTGGGCCAGTTGCGTCGAACAAACTTGTGCCAGTTTCGTCAAAGAAACTTGTGCCAGTTGCGTAGAACAAACTTGTGCCAGTTGCGTCAAACAAACTTGTGTCAGTTGCATAGAACAAACTTGTGCCAGTTGTGTAGAACAACCTTGTGCCAGTTGCGTCAAACAACCTTGTGCCAGTTGCGTCAAACAAACTTGTGCCAGTTGCGTCAAAAAAACTTGTGCCAGTTGCATAGAACAAACTTGTGCCAGTTGCGTAGACCAAACTTGTGCCAGTTGCGTCGAACACACTTGTGCCAGTTGTGTCGGACAAACTTGTGCCAATTGCGTCGAACAAACTTGTGCCAGTTGTGTCGGACAAACTTGTGCCAATTGCGTCGAACAAATTTGTGCCAGTTGCGTAGAACAAACTTCTGCCAGTTGTGTCAAACAAACTTGTGCCAGTTGCATAAAACAAACTTGTGCCAGTTGCGTCGAACAAACTTTAGCCAGTTGCGTAGAACAAACTTGTGCCATTTACGTAGAACAAAATTGTGCCAGTTGTGTCAGACAAACTTGTGCCAGTTGTGTAGAACAAACTTGTGCCAGTTCCGTAAACCAAACTTGTGCCAGTTCCGCAAAACAAACTTGTGCCAGTTGCGTTGAACAAACTTGTGCCAGTTTTGTTGAACAAACTTGTGCCAGTTGTGTAGAACAAACTTGTGCCAGTTTTGTCAAACAAACTTGTGCCAGTTGCGTCAAATAAACTTGTGCCAGTTTCGTCAAAGAAACTTGTGCCAGTTGCGTAGAACAAACTTGTGCCAGTTGCGTCAAACAAACTTGTGTCAGTTGCATAGAACAAACTTTTGCCAGTTGTGTAGAACAACCTTGTGCCAGTTGCGTCAAACAACCTTGTGCCAGTTGCGTCAAACAAACTTGTGCCAGTTGCGTCAAAAAAACTTGTGCCAGTTGCGTCAAACAAACTTGTGCCAGTTGGGTCGAATAAACTTGTGCCAGTTGCGTTAAACAAACTTGTGCTAGTTGCGTCAAACAAACTTGTGCCATTTGCATCGAACAAACTTGTGCCAGTTGCGTCGAACAAGCTTGTGCCAGTTGCCTCAAACAAACTTGTGCCAGTTGCATCGAACAAACTTGTGCCAGTTGCGTAGAACAAACTTGTGCCAGTTGTGTCAAACAAACTTTTGCCAGTTGCGTCGAACAAATTTGTGCCAGTTGCGTAGAACAAACTTTTGCCAGTTGCGTAGAACAAACTTGTGCCAGTTTTGTCAAACAAACTTGTGCCAGTTGCGTCGAACAAACTTGTGCCAGTTGCGTAGAACAAACTTGTGCCAGTTACGTAGAACAAACTTGTGCCAGTTGTGTCAGACAAACTTTTGCCAGTTGCGTTGAACAAACTTGTGCCAGTTTCGTAGAACAAACTTGTGCCAGTTGCGTAGAAAAAACTTGTACTAATTGCGAAGAACAAACTTGTGCCAGTTGCGCCGAACAAACTTATTCCAGTTGCGTCGAACAATCTTGTGCCAGTTTCGTCGAACAAACTTGTGCCAGTTGCGTAGAACAAACTTGTGCCAGTTGTGTCAAACAAACTTGTGCCAGTTGCATCAAACAAACTTGGGCCAGTTGCGTCGAACAAACTTGTGCCAGTTGTGTCGAAGAAACTTGTGCCAGTTGCGTAGAACAAACTTTTGCCCGTTGCGTCAAACAAACTTGTGCCAGTTGCATAGAACAAACTTGTGCCAGTTGTGTAGAATAACCTTGTAACAGTTGCGTGAAACAACCTTGTGCCAGTTGCGTCAAACAAACTTGTGCCAGTTGCGTCAAAAAAACTTGTGCCAGTTGCGTAAAACAAACTTGTGCCAGTTGGGTCGAATAAACTTGTGCCAGTTGCGTTAAACAAACTTGTGCCAGTTCGTCGAACAAACTTGTGCCAGTTGCATCGAACAAACTTGTGCCAGTTGCATCGAACAAACTAGTGCCAGTTGCGTAGAACAAACTTGTGCCAGTTGGGTCCAACAAACTTGTGCCAGTTGCATAGAACAAACTTGTGCCACTTGCGTCGAATGAACTTATGCCAGTTGCGTAGAACAAACTTTTGCCAGTTGTGTCAAACAAACTTGTGCCAGATTTGTCAAACAAACTTGTGCCAGTTGCGTAGAACAAACTTGTGCCAGTTACGTAGAACAAACTTGTGCCAGTTGTGTAGAACAAACTTCTGCCAGTTGCGTAGAACAAACTTGTGCCAGTTACGTAGAACAAACTTGTGCTAGTTGCGTAGAACAAACTTGTGCCAGTTGCGTTAAACAAACTTAGGCCATTTGCGTAGAACAAACTTGTGCCAGTTGCGTCAAACAAACTTGTGCCAGTTGCGTCAAACAAACTTGTGCCAGTTGCAGAGAACAAACTTGTGCCAGTTGCGCCGAACAAACTTATTCCAGTTGCGTCGAACAATCTTGTGCCAGTTTCGTCGAACAAACTTGTGCCAGTTGCGTAGAACAAACTTGTGCCAGTTGTGTCAAACAAACTTGTGCCAGTTGCGTCGAACAAACTTGTGCCAGTTGCGTCGAACATACTTGCGCCAGTTGCGTTGAACAAACTTGTGCCAGTTGCGTAGAACAAACTTGTGCCAGTTGCGTAGAACAAACTTGTGCGAGTTGGGTCAAACAAACTTCTGCCAGTTGCATAGAACAAACTTGTGCCAGTTGCGTAGAA
The DNA here is from genome assembly GCA_039081455.1 of Macrobrachium rosenbergii. NCBI lineage: Eukaryota > Metazoa > Arthropoda > Malacostraca > Decapoda > Palaemonidae > Macrobrachium > Macrobrachium rosenbergii. The sequence goes on along the minus strand of JANJGK010000196.1, from coordinate 827,993 downwards.
CAAACTTGGGCCAGTTGCATAGAACAAACTTGTGCCAGTTGCGAAGAACAAACTAGTGCCAATTGCATCAAACAAACTTGTGCCAGTTGCGTAAAACAAACTTGTGCCAGTTGCGTAGAACAAATTTGTGCCAGTTGCGTAGAACAAACTTGTGCCAGTTGCGTCGAACAAACTTGTGCCAGTTGCATCGAACAAACCTGTGCCCGTTGCATCGAACAAACTAGTGCCAGATGCGTTGAACAAACTTGTGACAGTTGCGTAGAACAAACTTGTGCCAGTTGTTTCAAATAAAATTTTGCCCGTTGCGTCGAACAAACTTGTGCCACTTGTGTCGAACAAACTTGTGCCAGTTGCGTAGAACAAACTTTTGCCAGTTACGTCGAACAAACTTGTGCCAGTTGCATCGAACAAACTTGTGCCAGTTGCGCAGAACAAACTTGTGCCAGTTAAGTCAGACAGACTTGTGCCAGTTGCGTCAAACAAACTTGTGCCAGTTGCATAGAACAAACTTGTGCCAGTTGCGTAGACCAAACTTGTGCCAGTTGCGTCAATCACACTTGTGCCAGTTGTGTCGGACAAACTTGTGCCAATTGCGTCGAACAAACTTGTGCCAGTTGTGTCAGACAAACTTGTGCCAATTGCGTAGAACAAACTTGTGCCAGCTGCGTCGAACAAACTTGTGCCAGTTGCGTAGAACAAACTTGTGCCAGTTACGTAGAGCAAAATTGTGCCAGTTGTGTCAGACAAACTTGTGCTAGTTGCGTAGAACAAACTAGTGCCAGTTCCGTAAAACAAACTTGTGCCAGTTCCGTAAAACAAACTTGTGCCAGTTGCGTCGAACAAACTTGTGCCATTTACGTCGAACAAACTTGTGCGAGTTTTGGCGAACAAACTTGTGCCAGTTGTGTAGAACAAACTTGTGCTAGTTTTGTCAAACAAACTTGTGCCAGTTGCGTCAAACAAACTTGGGCCAGTTGCGTCGAACAAACTTGTGCCAGTTTCGTCAAAGAAACTTGTGCCAGTTGCGTAGAACAAACTTGTGCCAGTTGCGTGAAACAAACTTGTGTCAGTTGCATAGAACAAACTTGTGCCAGTTGTGTAGAACAACCTTGTGCCAGTTGCGTCAAACAACCTTGTGCCAGTTGCGTCAAACAAACTTGTGCCAGTTGAGTCAAAAAAAAACTTGTGCCAGTTGCGTCAAAGAAACTTTTGCCAGTTGGGTCGAATGAACTTGTGCCAGTTGCGTCGAACAAACTTGTGCCATTTGCATCGAACAAACTTGTGCCAGTTGCGTCGAACAAGCTTGTGCCAGTTACCTCAAACAAACTTGTGCCAGTTGTATCGAACAAACTTGTGCCAGTTGCATAGAACAAACTTGTGCCAGTTGTGTCAAACAAACTTGTGCCAGTTGCATAGAACAAACATGTGCCACTTGCGTCGAACAAACTTGTGCCAGTTGCGTAAAACAAACTTTTGCCAGTTGCGCAGAACAAACTTGTGCCAGATGTGTCAAACAAACTTGTGCCAGTTGCGTTGAACAAACTTGTGCCAGTTGCGTTGAACAAACTTGTGCCAGTTACGTAGAACAAACTTGTGCCAGTTGTGTCAGACAAACTTGTGCCAGTTGCGTAGAACAAACTTGTGCCAGTTTCGTAGAACAAACTTGTGCCAGTTGCGTAGAAAAAGCTTGTTCCAGTTGCGAAGAACAAACTTGTGCCAGTTGCGCCGAACAAACTTGTTCCAGTTGCGTCGAACAATCTTGTGCCAGTTTCGTTGAACAAACTTGTGCCAGTTGCGTAGAACAAACTTGTGCCAGTTGTGTCAAACAAACTTGTGCCAGTTGCATCAAACAAACTTGAGCCAGTTGCGTCGAACAAACTTGTGCCAGTTGTGTCGAAGAAACTTGTGCCAGTTGCGTAGAACAAACGTGTGCCAGTCGTGTCAAACAAACTTGTGCCAGTTGCATAGAACAAACTTGTGCCAGTTGTGTAGAATAACCTTGTGCCAGTTGCGTCAAACAACCTTGTGCCAGTTGCGTCAAACAAACTTGTGCCAGTTGCGTAAAAAAAACTTGTGCCAGTTGCGTCAAACAAACTTGTGCCTGTTGGGTCGAATAAACTTGTGCCAGTTACGTTAAACAAACTTGTTCCAGATCGTCGAACAAACTTGTGCCAGTTGCATCGAACAAACTTGTGACAGTTGCGTCGAACAAACTTGTGCCAGTTGCATCGAACAAACTTTTGCCAGTTGTGTCAAAAAAACTTGTGCCAGATGTGTCAAACAAACTTGTGCCACTTGCGTAGAACAAACTTGTGCCAGTTACATAGAACAAACTTGTGCCAGTAGCGTAGAACAAACTTCTGCCAGTTGCGTAGAACAAACTTGTGCCAGTTACGTAGAACAAACTTGTGCCAGTTGAGTAGAACAAACTTCTGCCAGTTGCGTTAAACAAACTTGGGCCAGTTGCGTAGAACAAACTTGTGCCAGTTGCGTCAAACAAACTTGTGCCAGTTGCGTCAAACAAACTTGTGCCAGTTGCATAGAACAAACTTGAGCCAGTTGCGTAGAACAAACTTGTGCCAGTTGCGTCGAACATACTTGCGCCAGTTGCGTCGAACAAAATTGTGCCAATTGCGTCGAACAAACTTTTGCCAGTTGCGTCGAACAAACTTGTGCCAGTTGTGTCAAACAAACTTATGCCAGTTGCGTAAAACAAACTTGTGCCAGTTGCGTCGAACAAACTTGTGCCAGTTACGTAGAACAAACTTGTGCCAGTTATGTCAGACAAACTTATGCCAGTTGCACAGAACAAACTTGTGCCAGTTGCGTAGAACAAACTTGTGCCAGTTGCGTCGAACAAACTTGTGCCAGTTGCATCGGACAAACTTGACCCAGTTTCGTCGAACAAACTTGTGCCAGTTGCGTAGAACAAAATTGTGCTAGTTGTGTCAAATAAACTTGTGCCAGTTGCGTCAAACAAACTTGGGCCAGTTGCGTCGAACAAACTTGTGCCAGTTGCGTCAAAGAAACTTGTGCCAGTTGCGTAAACAAACTTGTGCCAGTTGCGTCAAACAAACTTGTGCCAGTTGCATACAACAAACTTGTGCCAGTTTTGTAGAACAACCTTGTGCCAGTTGCGTAAAAAAAAACTTGTGCCAGTTGCATAGAACAAACTTGTGCCAGTTGCATCAAAAAAACTTGTGCCAGTTGCGTCAAACAAACTTGTGCTAGTTGGGTCGAATAAACTTGTGCCAGTTGCATTAAATAAACTTGTGCCAGTTGCGTCGAACAAACTTGTGCCAGTTGCATCGAACAAACTTGTGCCAGTTGCGCAGAACAAACTTGTGCCAGTTAAGTCAAACAGACTTGTGTCAGTTGCGTAGACCAAACTTGTGCCAGTTGCATAGAACAAACTTGTGCCAGTTGCGTAGACCAAACTTGTGCCAGTTGCGTTGAACACACTTGTGCCAGTTGTGTCGGACAAACTTGTGCCAATTGCATCGAACAAACTTGTGCCAGTTGTGTCGGACAAACTTGTGCCAATTGCGTCGAACAAACTTGTGCCAGTTGCGTAGAACAAACTTCTGCCAGTTGTGTCAAACAAACTTGTGCCAGTTGCATAAAACAAACTTGTGCCAGTGGCGTCGAACAAACTTGTGAAAGTTGCGTAGAACAAACTTGTGCCAGTTACGTAGAACAAAATTGTGCCAGTTGTGTCAGACAAACTTGTGCCAGTTGCGTAGAACAAACTTGTGCCAGTTCCGTAAAACAAACTTGTGCCAGTTGAATCGAACAAACTTGTGCCAGTTGCGTCGAACAAACTTGTGCCAGTTTTGTCGAACAAACTTGTGCCAGTTGTGTAGAACAAACTTGTGCCAGTTTTGTAAAACAAACTTGTGCCAGTTGCGTCAAACAAACTTGGGCCAGTTGCGTCGAACAAACTTGTGCCAGTTTCGTCAAAGAAACTTGTGCCAGTTGCGTCGAACAAACTTGTGCCAGTTGCGTCGAACAAACTTGCGCCAGTTTTGTCGAACAAACTTGTGCCAATTGTGTAGAACAAACTTGTGCCAGTTTTCTCAAAAAAACTTGTGCCAGTTGCGTCAAACAAACTTGGGCCAGTTGCGTCGAACAAACTTGTGCCAGTTTCGTCAAAGAAACTTGTGCCAGTTGCGTAGAACAAACTTGTGCCAGTTGCGTCAAACTAACTTGTGTCAGTTGCATAGAACAAACTTGTGCCAGTTGTGTAGAACAACCTTGTGCCAGTTGCGTCAAACAACCTTGTGCCAGTTGCGTCAAACAAACTTGTGCCAGTTGCGTCAAAAAAACTTGTGCCAGTTGCGTCAAACAAACTTGTGCCAGTTGGGTCGAATAAACTTGTGCCAGTTGCGTTAAACAAACTTGTGCTAGTTGCGTCGAACAAACTTGTGCCATTTGCATAGAACAAACTTGTGCCAGTTGCGTCGAACAAGTATGTGCCAGTTGCGTCAAACAAACTTGTGCCAGTTGCATCGAACAAACTTGTGCCAGTTGCGCAGAACAAACTTGTGCCAGTTGTGTCAAACAAACTTGTGCCAGTTGCATAGAACAAACTTTGGTAGGGGGTCCTTTTTTTTTTTTTTTTTTTGTGGGGACCAGGGGTCCAATTCAGCTGAAGAAAGAATCTTCAAGGAGTCTTCAGGGATTCTTCGGTGAAGATTTTGGCGCCAATACTAAGACTATCATTTTCTCAAACTAGAGCATAGTCATAAAGGCTACCAGCTATATAAATGGTAGAAATTACCCTTGAAATTGAAAAATGACACCTGTTATACTGCTGAAGAAAGAGTCTTCAAGGAGTCTTCAGGGAATCTTGGGTGAGGATTTTGGAGCCAATATGAGGACTATCATTTTCTAAAACTAGAGCGTAGTCATTCATGTAATGATGGCCACCTCCGGCGATTCCGGAGGAAATCTCTGGTAAGGTGTCCTTTTTTGTTTTTTTTTTTGTGGGGCCCAGGGGTCCAATTCAGCTGAAGAAAGAATCTTCAAGGAGTCTTCAGGGATTCTTCGGTGAAGATTTTGCGCCAATACGAAGACTATCATTTTCCCAAACTAGAGCATAGTCATTCATGTAATGATGGCCACCTCCGGCGATTCCGGAGGAAATCTTTGGTAAGGGGTCCATTTTTGTTTTTTTGGGGGGGGGCCCAGGGGTCCAATTCAGCTGAAGAAAGAATCTTCAAGGAGTCTTGAAGATTTTGGCGCCAATACTAAGACTATCATTTTCTCAAACTAGAGCATAGTCATTCATATAATGATGGCCACCTCCGGCGATTCCAGAGGAAATCTTTGGTAAGGTGTCCTTTTTTTTTTTTTTTTTTTTTGTGGGGCCCAGGGGTCCAATTCAGCTGAAGAAATAATCTTCAAGGAGTCTTCAGGGATTCTTCGGTGAAGATTTTGGAGCCAATACGAAGACTATCATTTTCTCAAACTAGAGCATAGTCAATCATGTAATGATGGCCACCTCCGGCGATTCCGGAGGAAATCTTTGGTAAGGGGTCCTTTTTTTTTTTTTGTGGGGCCCAGGGGTCCAATTCAGCTGAAGAAAGAATCTTCAAGGAGTCTTCAGAGATTCTTCGGTGAAGATTTTGGCGCCAATACTAAGACTATCATTTTCTCAAACTAGAGCATAGTCATTCATGTAATGATGGCCACCTCCGGCGATTCCGGAGGAAATCTTTGGTAAGGGGTCCTTTTTTTTTTTTGTGGGGCCCAGGGGTCCAGTTCAGCTGAAGAAAGAATCTTCAAGGAGTCTTCAGGGATTCTTGGGTGAAGATTTTGGCGCCAATACGAAGACTATCATTTTCTCAAACTAGAGCATAGTCATTCATGTAATGATGGCCACCTCCGGCGATTCCGGAGGAAATCTTTGGTAAGGGGTCCTTTTTTTTTTTTTTTTGTGGGGCCCAGGGGTCCAATTCAGCTGAAGAAAGAATCTTCAAGGAGTCTTCAGGGATTCTTCGGTGAAGATTTTGGCAACAATACTAAGACTATCATTTTCTCAAACTAGAGCATTGTCATAAAGGCTACCAGCTATATAAATGGTAGAAATTACCCTTGAAATTGAAAAATGACATCTGTTATACTGCTGAAGAAAGAGTCTTCAAGGAGTCTTCAGGGAATCTTGGGTGAGGATTCTGGAGCCAATATGAAGACTATCATTTTCTAAAACTAGAGCATAGTCATTCATGTAATGATGGCCACCTCCGGCGATTCCGGAGGAAATCTTTGGTAAGGGGTCCTTTTTTGTTTTTTTTGGGGGGGCCCAGGGGTCCAATTCAGCTGAAGAAAGAATCTTCAAGGAGCCTTCGGGGATTCTTCGGTGAAGATTTTGGAGCCAATACGAAGACTATCATTTTCTCAAACTAGAGCATAGTCATTCATGTAATGATGGCCACCTCCGGCGATTCCGGAGGAAATCTTTGGTAAGGAGTCCTTTTTTTTTTTTTTAGTGGGGCCCAGGGGTCCAGTTCAGCTGAAGAAAGAATCTTCAAGGAGTCTTCAGGGATTCTTCGGTGTAGATTTTGGCGCCAATACGAAGACTATCATTTTCTCAAACTAGAGCATAGTCATTCATGTAATGATGGCCACCTCCGGCGATTCCGGAGGAAATCTTTGGTAAGGGGTCCTTTTTTGTTTTTTTTTGTGGGTCCCAGGGGTCCAATTTAGCTGAAGAAAGAATCTTCAAGGAGTCTTCAGGGAATCTTCGGTGAAGATTTTGGCGCCAATACAAAGACTATCATTTTCTAAAACTAGAGCATAGTCATTCATGTAATGATGTCCACCTCCGGCGATTCCGGAGGAAATCTTTGGTGAGGGGTCCTTTTTTATTTTTTTGTGGGGCCCAGGGGTCCAATTCAGCTGAAGAAAGAATCTTCAAGGAGTCATCAGGGATTCTCCAGTGAATATTTTGGCACAAATACGAAGACTATCATTTTCTCAAACTAGAGCATAGTCATTCATGTAATGATGGCTACCTCCTGCGATTACGGAGGAAATCTTTGGTGAGGGGTCCTTTTTTTTTTTTTTTTTGTGGGGCCCAGGGGTCCAGTTCAGCTGAAGAAAGAATCTTCAAGGAGTCTTCAGGGATTCTTCGGTGAATATTTTGGAGCCAATACGAAGACTATCATTTTCTCAAACTAGAGCATAGTCATTCATGTAATGATGGCCACCTCTGGCGATTCCGGAGGAAATCTTTGGTAAGGGGTCCTTTCTTGTTTTTTTTTTTTTTGTGGGGCCCAGGGGTCCAGTTCAGCTGAAGAAAGAATCTTCAAGGAGTCTTCAGAGATTCTTCGGTGAAGATTTTGGCGCCAATACGAAGACTATCATTTTCTCAAACTAGAGCATAGTCATTCATGTAATGATAGCCACCTCCGGCGATTCCGGAGGAAATCTTTGGTAAGGGGTCCTTTTTTTTTTTTTTTTTTTTTGTGGGGCCCAGGGGTCCAATTCAGCTGAAGAAAGAATCTTCAAGGAGTCTTCAGGGATTCTTCGGTGAAGATTTTGCGCCAATACTAAGACTATCATTTTCTCAAACTAGAGCATAGTCATAAAGGCTACCAGCTATATAAATGGTAGAAATTACCCTTGAAATTAAAAAATGACACCTGTTATACTGCTGAAGAAAGAGTCTTCAAGGAGTCTTCAGGGAATCTTGGGTGAGGATTCTGGAGCCAATATGAAGACTATCATTTTCTAAAACTAGAGCATAGTCATTCATGTAATGATGGCCACCTCCGGCGATTCCGGAGGAAATCTTTGGTAAGGGGTCGTTTTTGTTTTTTTGGGGGGGGGCCCAGGGGTTCAATTCAGCAGAAGAAAGAATCTTCAAAGAGTCTTCAGGGATTCTTCGGTGAAGATTTTGGAGCCAATACGAAGACTATCATTTTCTCAAACTAGAGCATAGTCATTCATGTAATGATGGCCACCTCCGGCGATTCCGGAGAACTCTTTGGTAAGGGGTACTTTTTTTTTTTTTTTTTTTTTTGTGGGGCCCAGGGGTCCAGTTCAGCTGAAGAAAGAATCTTCAAGGAGTCTTCAGGGATTCTTTGATGAAGATTTTGCGCCAATACGAAGACTATCATTTTCTCAAACTAGAGCATAGTCATTCATGTAATGATGGCCACCTCCGGCGATTCCGGAGGAAATGTTTGGTAAGGGGTCCTTTTTTGTTTTTTTGGGGGGGGCCCAGGGGTCCAATTCAGCTGAAGAAAGAATCTTCAAGGAGTCTTCAGGGATTCTTCGGTGAAGACTTTGGCGCCAATACGAAGACTATCACTTTCTCAAACTAGAGCATATTCATTCATGTAATGATGGCCACCTCCGGCGATTCCGGAGGAAATCTTTGGTAAGGGGTCCTTTTTTGTTTTTTTTTGTGGGTCCCAGGGGTCCAATTTAGCTGAAGAAAGAATCTTCAAGGAGCCTTCAGGGATTCTTCGGTGAAGATTTTGGCGCCAATACGAAGACTATCATTTTCTCAAACTAGAGCTTAGTCATTCATGTAATAATGGCCACCTCCGGCGATTCCGGAGGAAATCTTTGGTAAGGGGTCCTTTTTTGTTTTTTTTTGTGGGGCCCAGGGGTCCAATTCAGCTGAAGAAAGAATCTTCAAGGAGTCTTCAGGGATTCTTCGGTGAAGATTTTGGAGCCAATACGAAGACTATCATTTTCTCGAACTAGAGCATAGTCATTCATGTAATGATGGCCATCTCCAGCAATTCCGGAGGAAATCTTTGGTAGGGGGTCCTTTTTTTTTCGTGGGGCCCAGGGGTCCAGTTCAGCTGAAGAAAGAATCTTCAAGGAGTCTTCAGGGATTCTTCGGTGAAGATTTTGGCACCAATACGAAGACTATCATTTTCTCAGACTAGAGCTTAGTCATTCATGTAATGATGGCCACCTCCGGCGATTCCGGAGGAAATCTTTGGTAAGGGTTCCTTTTTTTTTGGGGGGGGGGCCAGGGGTCCAGTTCAGATGAAGAAAGAATCTTCAAGGAGTCTTCAGGGATTCTTCAGTGAAGATTTTGGCTCCAATACGAAGACTATCATTTTCTCAAACTAGAGCATAGTCATTCATGTAATGATGGCCACCTCCGGCGATTCCGGAGGAAATCTTTGGTAAAGGGTCCTTTTTTGTTTTTTTTTTGTGGGGCCCAGTGGTCCAATTCAGCTGAAGAAAGAATCTTCAAGGAGTCTTCAGGGATTCTTCGGTGAATATTTTGGAGCCAATACGAAGACTGTCATTTTCTCAAACTAGAGCATAGTCATTCATGTAATGATGGCCACCTCCGGCGATTCCGGAGGAAATCTTTGGTAAGGGGTCCTTTTTTTTTTTTTTTTTTTTGTGGGGCCCAGGGGTTCAGTTCAGCTGAAGAAAGAATCTTCAAGGAGTCTTCAGGGATTCTTCGGTGAAGATTTTGCGCCAATACGAAGACTATCATTTTCCCAAACTAGAGCATAGTCATTCATGTAATGATGGCCACCTCCGGCGATTCCGGAGGAAATCTTTGGTAAGGGGTCCATTTTTGTTTTTTTGGGGGGGGGCCCAGGGGTCCAATTCAGCTGAAGAAAGAATCTTCAAGGAGTCTTCAGGAATTCTTCGGTGAAGATTTTGGAGCCAATACGAAGACTATCATTTTCTTAAACTAGAGCATAGTCATTCATGTAATGATGGCCACCTCCGGCGATTCCGGAGGAAATCTTTGGTAAGGGGTCCTTTTTTGTTTGTTTTTTTTTTTGTGGGGCCCAGGGGTCCAGTTCAGCTGAAGAAAGAATCTTCAAAGAGTCTTCAGGGATTCCTCGGTGAAGATTTTGGCACCAATACGAAGACTATCATTTTCTCAAACTAGAGCATAGTCATTCATGTAATGATGGCCACCTCCGGCGATTCCGGAGGAAATCTTTGGTAAGGGGTCCTTTTTTGTTTTTTTTTGTGGGGCCCAGTGGTCCAATTCAGCTGAAGAAAGAATCTTCAAGGAGTGTTCAGGGATTCTTCGGTGAATATTTTGGAGCCAATACGAAGACTATCATTTTCTCAAACTAGAGCATAGTCATTCATGTAATGATGGCCACCTCCGGCGATTCCGGAGGAAATCTTTGCTAAGCGTTTTTTTTTTTTTTTTTTTTGTGGGGCCCAGGGGTCCAGTTCAGCTGAAGAAAGAATCTTCAAGGAGTCTTCAGGGATTCTTCGGTGAAGATTTTGGCGCCAATACGAAGACTATCATTTTCTCAAACTAGAGCATAGTCATTCATGTAATGATGGCTACCTCCGGCGATTCCGGAGGAAATGTTTGGTAAGGGGTAGTTTTTTGGTTTTTTTTTGTGGGGCCCAGGAGTCTAATTCAGCTGAAGAAAAAATATTCAAGGGGTCTTCAGGGATTCTTCACTGAAGATTTTGGCACCAATACGAAGACTATCATTTTCTCAAACTAGAGCATAGTCATTCATGTAATGATGGCCACCTCCGGCGATTCCGGAGGAAATCTTTGGTAAGGGGTCCTTTTTTTTTTTTGTGGGGCCCAGGGGTCCAATTCAGCTGAAGAAAGAATCTTCAAGGAGTCTTCAGGGATTCTTCGGTGAAGATTTTGGAGCCAATACGAAGACTATCATTTTCTCAAACTAGAGCATAGTCATTCATGTAATGATGGCCACCTCCGGCGATTCCGGAGGAAATCTTTGCTACGGGGTTTTTTTTTTTTTTTTTTTTGTGGGGCCCAGGGGTCCAGTTCAGCTGAAGAAAGAATCTTCAAGGAGTCTTCAGGGATTCTTCGGTGAAGATTTTGGCGCCAATACGAAGACTATCATTTTCTCAAACTAGAGCATAGTCATTCATGTAATGATGGCCACCTCCGGCGATTCCGGATGAAAATGTTTTGTAAGGGGTCCTTTTTTTTTTTTGTGGGGCCCAGGGGTCCAATTCAGCTGAAGAAAGAATCTTCAAGGAGTCTTCAGGGATTCCTCGGTGAAGATTTTGGCGCCAATACGAAGATTATCATTTTCTCAAACTAGAGCATAGTCATTCATGTAATGATGGCCACCTCCAGCGATTCCGGAGGAAATCTTTGGTAAGGGTTTTTTTTTTTTTTTTGTGGGGCCCAGGGGTCCAGTTCAGCTGAAGAAAGAATCTTCAAGGAGTCTTCAGGGATTCCTCGGTGAAGATTTTGGCGCCAATACGAAGACTATCATTTTCTAAAACTAGAGCATAGTCATTCATGTAATGATGGTCCTCCAGCGATTCCGGAGGAAATCTTTGGTAAGGGGTCCTTTTTTGTTTTTTTTTGTGGGGCCCAGTGGTCCAATTCAGCTGAAGAAAGAATCTTCAAGGAGTCTTCAGGGATTCTTCGGTGAATATTTTGGAGCCAATACGAAGACTATCATTTTCTTAAACTAGAGCATAGTCATTCATGTAACGATGGCCACCTCCGGCGATTCCGGAGGAAATCTTTGGTAAGGGGTCCTTTTTTTTTTTTTTTTTTTTGTGGGGCCCAGGGGTCCAATTCAGCTGAAGAAAGAATCTTCAAGGAGTCTTCAGGGATTCTTGGGTGAAGATTTTGGCGCCAATACGAAGACTATCATTTTCTCAAACTAGAGCATAGTCATTCATGTAATGATGGCCACCTCCGGCGATTCCGGAGGAAATCTTTGGTAAGGGGTCCTTTTTTGTTTTTTTTATTTTTTTGTGGGGCCCAGGGGTCCAATTCAGCTGAAGAAAGAATCTTCAAGGAGTCTTCAGGGATTCTTCGGTGAAGATTTTGGCAACAATACTAATACTATCATTTTCTCAAACTAGAGCATAGTCATAAAGGCTACCAGCTATATAAATGGTAGAAATTACCCTTGAAATTGAAAAATGACATCTGTTATACTGCTGAAGAAAGAGTCTTCAAGGAGTCTTCAGGGAATCTTGGGTGAGGATTCTGGAGCCAATATGAAGACTATCATTTTCTAAAACTAGAGCATAGTTATTCATGTAATGATGGCCACCTTTGGCGATTCCGGAGGAAATCTTTGGTAAGGGGTCGTTTGTGTTTTTTTTTTTTGTGGGCCCAGGGGTCCAATTCAGCTGAAGAAAGAATCTTCAAAGAGTCTTCAGGGATTCTTCGGTGAAGATTTTGGAGCCAATACGAAGACTATCATTTTCTCAAACTAGAGCATAGTCATTCATGTAATGATGGCCTCCTCCGGCGATTCCTGAGGAACTCTTTGGTAATGGGTACTTTTTTTTTTTTGTGGGGCCCAGGGGTCCAGTTCAGCTGAAGAAAGAATCTTCAAGGAGTCTTCAGGGATTCTTCGGTGAAGATTTTGCGCCAATACGAAGACTATCATTTTCTCAAACTAGAGCATAGTCATTCATGTAATGATGGCCACCTCTGGCGATTCCGGAGGAAATCTTTGGTAAGCGGTCCTTTTTTGTTTTTTTTTGTGGGGCCCAGGGGTCCAATTCAGCTGAAGAAAGAATCTTCAAGGAGTCTTCAGGGATTCTTCGGTGAAGATTTTGGAGCCAATACGAAGACTATCATTTTCTCAAACTAGAGCATAGTCATTCATGTAATGATGGCGACCTCCGGCGATTCTGGAGGAAATCTTTGGTAAGGGGTCCTTTTTTTTTTTTTTTTTTGTGGGCCCAGGGGTCCAGTTCAGCTGAAGAAAGAATCTTCAAGGAGTCTTCAGGGATTCTTCGGTGAAGATTTTGGCGCCAATACGAAGACTATCATTTTCTCAAACTAGAGCATAGTCATTCATGTAATGATGGCCACCTAGGGCGATTCCAGAGGAAATCTTTGGTAAGGGGTTCTTTTTTGTTTTTTTTTTGTGGGTCCCAGGGGTCCAATTTAGCTGAAGAAAGAATCTTCAAGGAGTCTTCAGGGATTCTTCGGTGAAGATTTTGGCGCCAATACGAAGACTATCATTTTCTCAAACTAGAGCTTAGTCATTCATGTAATAATGGCCACCTCCGGCGATTCCGGAGGAAATCTTTGGTAAGAGGTCCTTTTTTGTTTTTTTTCTGGGGCCCAGGGGTCCAATTCAGCTGAAGAAAGAATCTTAAAGGAGTCTTCACGGATTCTTCGGTGAAGATTTTGGCGCCAATACGAAGACTATCATTTTCTCAAACTAGAGCATAGTCATTCATGTAATGAGGGCCACCTCCGGCGATTCCGGAGGAAATCTTTGGTAGGGGGTCCTTTTTTTTTTCGTGGGGCCCAGGGGTCCAGTTCAGCTGAAGAAAGAATCTTCAAGGATTCTTCAGGGATTCTTCAGTGAAGATTTTGGCACCAATACGAAGACTATCATTTTCTCAAACTAGAGCTTAGTCATTCATGTAATGATGGCCACCTCCGGCGATTCCGGAGGAAATCTTTGGTAAGGGGTCCTTTTTTTTTTTTTTTTTTTGTGGGGCCCAGGGGTCCAGTTCAGCTGAAGAAAGAATCTTCAAGGAGTCTTCAGGGATTCCTCAGTGAAGATTTTGGCACCAATACGAAGACTATCATTTTCTCAAACTAGAGCATAGTTATTCATGTAATGATGGCCACCTCCGGCGATTCCGGAGGAAATCTTTGGTAAGGGGTCCTTTTTTGTTTTTTTTTGTGAGGCCCAGTGGTCCAATTCAGCTGAAGAAAGAATCTTCAAGGAGTCTTCAGGGATTCTTCGGTGAATATTTTGGAGCCAATACGAAGACTATCATTTTCTCAAACTAGAGCATAGTCATTCATGTAATGATGGCCACCTCCGGCGATTCCGGAGGAAATCTTTGGTAAGGTTTTTTTTTTTTTTTTGTTGTGGGGCCCAGGGGTCCAGTTCAGCTGAAGAAAGAATCTTCAAGGAGTCTTCAGGGATTCTTTGGTGAAGATTTTGGCGTCAATACGAAGACTATCATTTTCTCAAACTAGAGCATAGTCATTCATGTAATGATGGCCACCTCTGGCGATCCCGGAGGAAATCTTTGGTAAGGGGTCCTTTTTTTTTTTTTTTTTGTGGGGCCCAGGGGTCCAATTCAGCTGAAGAAAGAATCTTCAAGGAGTCTTCAGGGATTCTTCGGTGAAGATTTTGGCGCCAATACTAAAACTATCATTTTCTCAAACTAGAGCATAGTCATAAAGGCTACCAGCTATATAAATGGTAGAAATTACCCTTGAAATTGAAAAATGACACCTGTTATACTGCTGAAGAAAGAGTCTTCAAGGAGTCTTCAGGGAATCTTGGGTGAGGATTTTGGGGCCAATATAAGGACTATCATTTTCTAAAACTAGAGCATAGTCATTCATGTAATGATGGGCACCTCCGGCGATTCCGGAGGAAATCTCTGGTAAGGGGTCCTTTTTTGTTTTTTTTTTTTTGTGGGGCCCAGGGGTCCAATTCAGCTGAAGAAAGAATCTTCAAAGAGTCTTCAGGGATTCTTCGGTGAAGATTTTGGAGCCAATACGAAGACTATCATTTTCTCAAACTAGAGCATAGTTATTCATGTAATGATGGCTACCTCCGGCGATTCCGGAGGAAATCTTGGGTAAGGGGTCCTTTTTTGTTTTTTTTGTGGGGCCCAGGGGTCCAATTCAGCTGAAGAAAGAATCCTCAAGGAGTCTTCAGGTATTCTTCGTTGAAGATTTTGGAGCCAATACGAAGACTATCATTTTCTCAAACTAGAGCATAGTCATTCATGTAATGATGGCCACCTCCGGTGATTCTGGATGAAATCTTTGGTAAGGGGTCCTCTTTTTTTTTTTGTTTTTTTTTTTTTGTGGGGCCCAGGGGTCCAGTTCAGCTGAAGAAAGAATCTTCAAGGAGTCTTCAGGTATTCTTTGGTGAAGATTTTGGAGCCAATACGAAGACTATCATTATCCGAAACTAGAACATAGTCATTCATGTAATGATGGCCACCTCCGGTGATTCCGGATGAAATCTTTGGTAAGGGGTCCTTTTTTTTTTTTTTTTTTTTTTTTGTGGGGCCCAGGGGTCCAATTCAGCTGAAGAAAGAATCTTCAAAGAGTCTTCAGGGATTCTTCGGTGAAGATTTTGGCGTCAATACGAAGACTATCATTTTCTCAAACTAGAGCATAGTCATTCATGTAATGATGGCCACCTCCGGTGATTCCGGATGAAATCTTTGGTAAGGGGTCCTTTTTTTTTTTTTTTTTTTTTTTGTGGGGCCCAGGGGTCCAATTCAGCTGAAGAAAGAATCTTCAAAGAGTCTTCAGGGATTCTTCGGTGAAGATTTTGGAGCCAATATGAAGACTATCATTTTCTCAAACTAGAGCATAGTTATTCATGTAATGATGGCTACCTCCGGCGATTCCGGAGGAAATCTTGGGTAAGGGGTCCTTTTTTGTTTTTTTGTGGGGCCCAGGGGTCCAATTCAGCTGAAGAAAGAATCTTCAAAGAGTCTTCAGGGATTCTTCGGTGAAGATTTTGGCGTCAATACGAAGACTATCATTTTCTCAAACTAGAGCATAGTCATTCATGTAATGATGGCCACCTCCGGTGATTCCGGATGAAATCTTTGGTAAGGGGTCCTTTTTTTTTTTTTTTTTTTGTGGGGCCCAGGGGTCCAATTCAGCTGAAGAAAGAATCTTCAAAGAGTCTTCAGGGATTCTTCGGTGAAGATTTTGGAGCCAATACGAAGACTATCATTTTCTCAAACTAGAGCATAGTCATTCATGTAATGATGGCCACCTCCGGCGATTCCCGAGGAAATCTTTGGTAAAGGGTCCTTTTTTGTTTTTTTTTGTGGGGCCCAGGAGTCCAATTCAGCTGAAGAAAGAATCTTCAAGGAGTCTTCAGGGATTCTTCGGTGAAGATTTTGGCGCCAATACGAAGACTATCATTTTCTCAAACTAGAGCTTAGTCGTTCATGTAATGATGGTGACCTCCGGTGATTCCGGAGGAAATCTTTGGTAAGGGGTCCTTTTTAGTTTTTTTTTTTATGGGACCCAGGGGTCCAATTCAGCTGAAGAAAGAATCTTCAAGGAGTCTTCAGGGATTCTTCGGTGAAGATTTTGGAGCCAATACGAAGACTATCATTTTCTCAAACTAGAGCATAGTCATTCATGTAATGATGGCCACCTCCGGCGATTCCGGAGGAAATCTTTGGTAGGGGGTCCTTTTTTTTTTTTTTCGTGGGGCCCAGGGGTCCAGTTCAGCTGAAGAAAGAATATTCAAGGAGTCTTCAGGGATTCTTCGGTGAAGATTTTGGCGCCAATACGAAGACTATCATTTTCTCAAACTAGAGTATAGTCATTCATGTAATGATGGCCACCTCCGGCGATTCCGGAGGAAATCTTTGGTAAGGGGTCCTTTTTTTTTTTTTTTTTTTTTTTGTGGGGCCAAGGGGTCCAATTTAGCTGAAGAAAGAATCTTCAAGGAGTCTTTAGAGATTCTTCGGTGAAGATTTTGGCGCCAATACTAAGACTATCATTTTCTCAAACTAGAGCATAGTCATAAAGGCTACCAGCTATATAAATGGTAGAAATTACCCTTGAAATTGAAAAATGACACCTGTTATACTGCTGAAGAAAGAGTCTTCAAGGAGTCTTCAGGGAATGTTGGGTGAGGATTTTGGAGCCAATATGAGGACTATCATTTTCTCAAACTAGAGCATAGTCATTCATGTAATGATGGCCACATCCGGCGATTCCGGAGGAAATCTTTGGTAGGGGGTCCTTTTTTTTTTTTCGTGGGGCGCAGGGGTCCAGTTCAGCTGAAGAAAGAATCTTCAAGGAGTCTTCAGGAATTCTTCGGTGAAGATTTTGGAGCCAATACGAAGACTATCATTTTCTCAAACTAGAGCACAGTCATTCATGTAATGATGTCCACCTCCGGCGATTCCAGAGGAAATCTTTGGTAAGGGGTCCTTTTTTTTTTTTTTTTTTTTGTGGGGCCCAGGGGTCCAGTTCAGCTGAAGAAAGAATCTTCAAGGAGTCTTCAGGGATTCTTCGATGAAGATTTTGGCGCCAATACTAAGACTATCATTTTCTCAAACTAGAGCATAGACATAAAGGCTACAAACTATATAAATGGTAGAAATTACCCTTGAAATTGAAAAATGACACCTGTTATACTGCTGAAGAAAGAGTCTTCAAGGAGTCTTCAGGGAATCTTGGGTGATGATTTTGGAGCCAATATGAAGACTATCATTTTCTAAAACTAGAGCATAGTCATTCATGTAATGATGGCCACCTCCGGCGATTCCGGAGGAAATCTTTGGTAAGGGGTACTTTTTTTTTTTTGTGGGGCCCAGGGGTCCAATTCAGCTGAAGAAAGAATCTTCAAAGAGTCTTCATGGATTCTTCGGTGAAGATTTTGGCGCCAATACAAAGACTATCATTTTCTCAAACTAGAGCATAGTCATTCATGTAATGATGGCCACCTCCGGCGATTCCGGAGGAAATCTTTGGTAAGGGGTACTTTTTTTTTTTTTGTGGGGCCCAGGGGTCCAGTTCAGCCGAAGAAAGAATCTTCAAGGAGTCTTCAGGGATTCTTCGGTGAAGATTTTGGCGCCAATACGAACACTATCATTTTCTCAAACTAGAGCATAGTCATTCATGTAATGATGGCCACCTCTGGCGATTCAAGAGGAAATCTTTGGTAAGGGGTCCTTTTTTTTTGGGGGGGGGCCCAGGGGTCCAATTCAGCTGAAAAAAGAATCTTCAAGGAGTCTTCAGGGATTCTTCGGTGAAGATTTTGGCGCCAATACTAAGACTATCATTTTCTCAAACTAGAGCATAGTCATAAAGGCTACCAGCTATATAAATGGTAGAAATTACCCTTGAAATTGAAAAATGACACCTGTTATACTGCTGAAGAAAGAGTCTCCAAGGAGTCTTCAGGGAATCTTGGGTGAGGATTTTGGTGCCAAAATGAAGACTATCATTTTCTAAAACTAGAGCATAGTCATTCATGTAATGATGGCCACCTCCTGCGATTCCGAAGGAAATCTTTGCTAGGGGGTCCTTTATTTTTTTCGTGGGGCCCAGGGGTCCAATTCAGCTGAAGAAAGAATCTTCAAGGAGTCTTCAGGGATTCTTCGGTGAAGATTTTGGAGCCAATACGAAGACTATCATTTTCTCAAACTAGAGCATAGTCATTCATGTAATGATGGCCACCTCCGGCGATTCCGGATGAAATCTTTGGTAAGGGGTCCTCTTTTGTTTTTTGTTTTTTTTGTGGGGCCCAGGGGTCCAGTTCAGCTGAAGAAAGAATCTTCAAGGAGTCTTCAGGTATTCTTCGGTGAAGATTTTGGAGCCAATACGAAGACTATCATTTTCTAGAACTAGAGCATAGTCATTCATGAAATGATGGCCACCTCCGGTGATTCCGGATGAAATCTTTGGTAAGGGGTCCTTTTTTTTTTTTTTTTTGTGGGGCCCAGGGGTCCAGTTCAGCTGAAGAAAGAATCTTCAAGGAGTCTTCAGGGATTCTTCGGTGAAGATTTTGGCGCCAATACGAAGACTATCATTTTCTCAAACTAGAGCTTAGTTATTCATTTAATAATGGCCACCTCCGGCGATTCTGGAGGAAATCTTTGGTAAGGGGTCCTTTTTTGTTTTTTTTTGTGGGGCCCAGGGGTCCAATTCAGCTGAAGAAAGAATCTTCAAGGAGTCTTCAGGGATTCTTCGGTGAAGATTTTGGCGCCAATACGAAGACTATCATTTTCTCAAACTAGAGCATAGTCATTCATGTAATGATGGCCACCTCCGGCGATTCCGGAGGAAAACTTTGGTAGGATGTCCTTTTTTTTTTCGTGGGCCCCAGGGGTCCAATTCAGCTGAAGAAAGAATCTTCAAGGAGTCTTCAGGGATTCTTCGGTGAAGATTTTGGCACCAATACGAAGACTATCATTTTCTCAAACTAGAGCTTAGTCATTTATGTAATGATGGCCACCTTCGGCGATTCCGGAGGAAATCTTTGGTAAGGGGTCCTTTTTTTTTTTTTGTGGGGCCCAGGGGTCCAGTTCAGCTGAAGAAAGAATCTTCAAGGAGTCTTCAGGGATTCTTCAGTGAAGATTTTGGCACCAATACGAAGTCTATCATTTTCTCAAACTAGAGCATAGTCATTCATGTAATGATGGCTACCTCCGGCGATTCCGGAGGAAATCTTTGGTAAGGGGTCTTTTTTTTTTTTTTTTGTGGGGCCCAGGGGTCCAGTTCAGCTGAAGAAAGAATCTTCAAGGAGTCTTCAGGGATTCCTCGGTGAAGATTTTGGCGCCAATACGAAGACTATCATTTTCTCAAACTAGAGCATAGTCATTCATGTAATGATAGCCACCTCCGGCGATTCCGGAGGAAATCTTTGGTAAGGGGTCCTTTTTTTTTTTTTTTTTTTTTTTGTGGGGCCCAGGGGTCCAATTCAGCTGAAGAAAGAATCTTCAAGGAGTCTTCAGGGATTCTTCGGTGAAGATTTTGCGCCAATACTAAGACTATCATTTTCTCAAACTAGAGCATAGTCATAAAGGCTACCAGCTATATAAATGGTAGAAATTACCCTTGAAATTAAAAAATGACACCTGTTATACTGCTGAAGAAAGAGTCTTCAAGGAGTCTTCAGGGAATCTTGGGTGAGGATTCTGGAGCCAATATGAAGACTATCATTTTCTAAAACTAGAGCATAGTCATTCATGTAATGATGGCCACCTCCGGCGATTCCGGAGGAAATCTTTGGTAAGGGGTCGTTTTTGTTTTTTTTGGGGGGGGCCCAGGGGTTCAATTCAGCAGAAGAAAGAATCTTCAAAGAGTCTTCAGGGATTCTTCGGTGAAGATTTTGGAGCCAATACGAAGACTATCATTTTCTCAAACTAGAGCATAGTCATTCATGTAATGATGGCCACCTCCGGCGATTCCGGAGAACTCTTTGGTAAGGGGTACTTTTTTTTTTTTTTTTTTTTTTGTGGGGCCCAGGGGTCCAGTTCAGCTGAAGAAAGAATCTTCAAGGAGTCTTCAGGGATTCTTTGATGAAGATTTTGCGCCAATACGAAGACTATCATTTTCTCAAACTAGAGCATAGTCATTCATGTAATGATGGCCACCTCCGGCGATTCCGGAGGAAATGTTTGGTAAGGGGTCCTTTTTTGTTTTTTTGGGGGGGGCCCAGGGGTCCAATTCAGCTGAAGAAAGAATCTTCAAGGAGTCTTCAGGGATTCTTCGGTGAAGACTTTGGCGCCAATACGAAGACTATCACTTTCTCAAACTAGAGCATATTCATTCATGTAATGATGGCCACCTCCGGCGATTCCGGAGGAAATCTTTGGTAAGGGGTCCTTTTTTGTTTTTTTTTGTGGGTCCCAGGGGTCCAATTTAGCTGAAGAAAGAATCTTCAAGGAGCCTTCAGGGATTCTTCGGTGAAGATTTTGGCGCCAATACGAAGACTATCATTTTCTCAAACTAGAGCTTAGTCATTCATGTAATAATGGCCACCTCCGGCGATTCCGGAGGAAATCTTTGGTAAGGGGTCCTTTTTTGTTTTTTTTTGTGGGGCCCAGGGGTCCAATTCAGCTGAAGAAAGAATCTTCAAGGAGTCTTCAGGGATTCTTCGGTGAAGATTTTGGAGCCAATACGAAGACTATCATTTTCTCGAACTAGAGCATAGTCATTCATGTAATGATGGCCATCTCCAGCAATTCCGGAGGAAATCTTTGGTAGGGGGTCCTTTTTTTTTCGTGGGGCCCAGGGGTCCAGTTCAGCTGAAGAAAGAATCTTCAAGGAGTCTTCAGGGATTCTTCGGTGAAGATTTTGGCACCAATACGAAGACTATCATTTTCTCAGACTAGAGCTTAGTCATTCATGTAATGATGGCCACCTCCGGCGATTCCGGAGGAAATCTTTGGTAAGGGTTCCTTTTTTTTTGGGGGGGGGGCCAGGGGTCCAGTTCAGATGAAGAAAGAATCTTCAAGGAGTCTTCAGGGATTCTTCAGTGAAGATTTTGGCTCCAATACGAAGACTATCATTTTCTCAAACTAGAGCATAGTCATTCATGTAATGATGGCCACCTCCGGCGATTCCGGAGGAAATCTTTGGTAAAGGGTCCTTTTTTGTTTTTTTTTTGTGGGGCCCAGTGGTCCAATTCAGCTGAAGAAAGAATCTTCAAGGAGTCTTCAGGGATTCTTCGGTGAATATTTTGGAGCCAATACGAAGACTGTCATTTTCTCAAACTAGAGCATAGTCATTCATGTAATGATGGCCACCTCCGGCGATTCCGGAGGAAATCTTTGGTAAGGGGTCCTTTTTTTTTTTTTTTTTTTGTGGGGCCCAGGGGTTCAGTTCAGCTGAAGAAAGAATCTTCAAGGAGTCTTCAGGGATTCTTCGGTGAAGATTTTGCGCCAAAACGAAGACTATCATTTTCCCAAACTAGAGCATAGTCATTCATGTAATGATGGCCACCTCCGGCGATTCCGGAGGAAATCTTTGGTAAGGGGTCCATTTTTGTTTTTTTGGGGGGGGGCCCAGGGGTCCAATTCAGCTGAAGAAAGAATCTTCAAGGAGTCTTCAGGAATTCTTCGGTGAAGATTTTGGAGCCAATACGAAGACTATCATTTTCTTAAACTAGAGCATAGTCATTCATGTAATGATGGCCACCTCCGGCGATTCCGGAGGAAATCTTTGGTAAGGGGTCCTTTTTTGTTTGTTTTTTTTTTGTGGGGCCCAGGGGTCCAGTTCAGCTGAAGAAAGAATCTTCAAAGAGTCTTCAGGGATTCCTCGGTGAAGATTTTGGCACCAATACGAAGACTATCATTTTCTCAAACTAGAGCATAGTCATTCATGTAATGATGGCCACCTCCGGCGATTCCGGAGGAAATCTTTGGTAAGGGGTCCTTTTTTGTTTTTTTTTGTGGGGCCCAGTGGTCCAATTCAGCTGAAGAAAGAATCTTCAAGGAGTGTTCAGGGATTCTTCGGTGAATATTTTGGAGCCAATACGAAGACTATCATTTTCTCAAACTAGAGCATAGTCATTCATGTAATGATGGCCACCTCCGGCGATTCCGGAGGAAATCTTTGCTAAGGATTTTTTTTTTTTTTTTTTTTGGGGGGGCCCAGGGGTCCAGTTCAGCTGAAGAAAGAATCTTCAAGGAGTCTTCAGGGATTCTTCGGTGAAGATTTTGGCGCCAATACGAAGACTATCATTTTCTCAAACTAGAGCATAGTCATTCATGTAATGATGGCTACCTCCGGCGATTCCGGAGGAAATGTTTGGTAAGGGGTAGTTTTTTGGTTTTTTTTTGTGGGGCCCAGGAGTCTAATTCAGCTGAAGAAAAAATATTCAAGGGGTCTTCAGGGATTCTTCACTGAAGATTTTGGCACCAATACGAAGACTATCATTTTCTCAAACTAGAGCATAGTCATTCATGTAATGATGGCCACCTCCGGCGATTCCGGAGGAAATCTTTGGTAAGGGGTCCTTTTTTTTTTTTGTGGGGCCCAGGGGTCCAATTCAGCTGAAGAAAGAATCTTCAAGGAGTCTTCAGGGATTCTTCGGTGAAGATTTTGGAGCCAATACGAAGACTATCATTTTCTCAAACTAGAGCATAGTCATTCATGTAATGATGGCCACCTCCGGCGATTCCGGAGGAAATCTTTGCTACGGGGTTTTTTTTTTTTTTTTTTTGTGGGGCCCAGGGGTCCAGTTCAGCTGAAGAAAGAATCTTCAAGGAGTCTTCAGGGATTCTTCGGTGAAGATTTTGGCGCCAATACGAAGACTATCATTTTCTCAAACTAGAGCATAGTCATTCATGTAATGATGGCCACCTCCGGCGATTCCGGATGAAAATGTTTTGTAAGGGGTCCTTTTTTTTTTTTTGTGGGGCCCAGGGGTCCAATTCAGCTGAAGAAAGAATCTTCAAGGAGTCTTCAGGGATTCCTCGGTGAAGATTTTGGCGCCAATACGAAGATTATCATTTTCTCAAACTAGAGCATAGTCATTCATGTAATGATGGCCACCTCCAGCGATTCCGGAGGAAATCTTTGGTAAGGGTTTTTTTTTTTTTTTTGTGGGGCCCAGGGGTCCAGTTCAGCTGAAGAAAGAATCTTCAAGGAGTCTTCAGGGATTCCTCGGTGAAGATTTTGGCGCCAATACGAAGACTATCATTTTCTAAAACTAGAGCATAGTCATTCATGTAATGATGGTCCTCCAGCGATTCCGGAGGAAATCTTTGGTAAGGGGTCCTTTTTTGTTTTTTTTTGTGGGGCCCAGTGGTCCAATTCAGCTGAAGAAAGAATCTTCAAGGAGTCTTCAGGGATTCTTCGGTGAATATTTTGGAGCCAATACGAAGACTATCATTTTCTTAAACTAGAGCATAGTCATTCATGTAACGATGGCCACCTCCGGCGATTCCGGAGGAAATCTTTGGTAAGGGGTCCTTTTTTTTTTTTTTTTTTTTGTGGGGCCCAGGGGTCCAATTCAGCTGAAGAAAGAATCTTCAAGGAGTCTTCAGGGATTCTTGGGTGAAGATTTTGGCGCCAATACGAAGACTATCATTTTCTCAAACTAGAGCATAGTCATTCATGTAATGATGGCCACCTCCGGCGATTCCGGAGGAAATCTTTGGTAAGGGGTCCTTTTTTGTTTTTTTTATTTTTTTGTGGGGCCCAGGGGTCCAATTCAGCTGAAGAAAGAATCTTCAAGGAGTCTTCAGGGATTCTTCGGTGAAGATTTTGGCAACAATACTAATACTATCATTTTCTCAAACTAGAGCATAGTCATAAAGGCTACCAGCTATATAAATGGTAGAAATTACCCTTGAAATTGAAAAATGACATCTGTTATACTGCTGAAGAAAGAGTCTTCAAGGAGTCTTCAGGGAATCTTGGGTGAGGATTCTGGAGCCAATATGAAGACTATCATTTTCTAAAACTAGAGCATAGTTATTCATGTAATGATGGCCACCTTTGGCGATTCCGGAGGAAATCTTTGGTAAGGGGTCGTTTGTGTTTTTTTTTTTTGTGGGCCCAGGGGTCCAATTCAGCTGAAGAAAGAATCTTCAAAGAGTCTTCAGGGATTCTTCGGTGAAGATTTTGGAGCCAATACGAAGACTATCATTTTCTCAAACTAGAGCATAGTCATTCATGTAATGATGGCCTCCTCCGGCGATTCCTGAGGAACTCTTTGGTAATGGGTACTTTTTTTTTTTTGTGGGGCCCAGGGGTCCAGTTCAGCTGAAGAAAGAATCTTCAAGGAGTCTTCAGGGATTCTTCGGTGAAGATTTTGCGCCAATACGAAGACTATCATTTTCTCAAACTAGAGCATAGTCATTCATGTAATGATGGCCACCTCTGGCGATTCCGGAGGAAATCTTTGGTAAGCGGTCCTTTTTTGTTTTTTTTTGTGGGGCCCAGGGGTCCAATTCAGCTGAAGAAAGAATCTTCAAGGAGTCTTCAGGGATTCTTCGGTGAAGATTTTGGAGCCAATACGAAGACTATCATTTTCTCAAACTAGAGCATAGTCATTCATGTAATGATGGCGACCTCCGGCGATTCTGGAGGAAATCTTTGGTAAGGGGTCCTTTTTTTTTTTTTTTGTGGGCCCAGGGGTCCAGTTCAGCTGAAGAAAGAATCTTCAAGGAGTCTTCAGGGATTCTTCGGTGAAGATTTTGGCGCCAATACGAAGACTATCATTTTCTCAAACTAGAGCATAGTCATTCATGTAATGATGGCCACCTAGGGCGATTCCAGAGGAAATCTTTGGTAAGGGGTTCTTTTTTGTTTTTTTTTGTGGGTCCCAGGGGTCCAATTTAGCTGAAGAAAGAATCTTCAAGGAGTCTTCAGGGATTCTTCGGTGAAGATTTTGGCGCCAATACGAAGACTATCATTTTCTCAAACTAGAGCTTAGTCATTCATGTAATAATGGCCACCTCCGGCGATTCCGGAGGAAATCTTTGGTAAGAGGTCCTTTTTTGTTTTTTTTCTGGGGCCCAGGGGTCCAATTCAGCTGAAGAAAGAATCTTAAAGGAGTCTTCACGGATTCTTCGGTGAAGATTTTGGCGCCAATACGAAGACTATCATTTTCTCAAACTAGAGCATAGTCATTCATGTAATGAGGGCCACCTCCGGCGATTCCGGAGGAAATCTTTGGTAGGGGGTCCTTTTTTTTTTCGTGGGGCCCAGGGGTCCAGTTCAGCTGAAGAAAGAATCTTCAAGGATTCTTCAGGGATTCTTCAGTGATGATTTTGGCACCAATACGAAGACTATCATTTTCTCAAACTAGAGCTTAGTCATTCATGTAATGATGGCCACCTCCGGCGATTCCGGAGGAAATCTTTGGTAAGGGGTCCTTTTTTTTTTTTTTTTTTTGTGGGGCCCAGGGGTCCAGTTCAGCTGAAGAAAGAATCTTCAAGGAGTCTTCAGGGATTCCTCAGTGAAGATTTTGGCACCAATACGAAGACTATCATTTTCTCAAACTAGAGCATAGTTATTCATGTAATGATGGCCACCTCCGGCGATTCCGGAGGAAATCTTTGGTAAGGGGTCCTTTTTTGTTTTTTTTTGTGAGGCCCAGTGGTCCAATTCAGCTGAAGAAAGAATCTTCAAGGAGTCTTCAGGGATTCTTCGGTGAATATTTTGGAGCCAATACGAAGACTATCATTTTCTCAAACTAGAGCATAGTCATTCATGTAATGATGGCCACCTCCGGCGATTCCGGAGGAAATCTTTGGTAAGGTTTTTTTTTTTTTTTTGTTGTGGGGCCCAGGGGTCCAGTTCAGCTGAAGAAAGAATCTTCAAGGAGTCTTCAGGGATTCTTTGGTGAAGATTTTGGCGTCAATACGAAGACTATCATTTTCTCAAACTAGAGCATAGTCATTCATGTAATGATGGCCACCTCTGGCGATCCCGGAGGAAATCTTTGGTAAGGGGTCCTTTTTTTTTTTTTTTTTGTGGGGCCCAGGGGTCCAATTCAGCTGAAGAAAGAATCTTCAAGGAGTCTTCAGGGATTCTTCGGTGAAGATTTTGGCGCCAATACTAAAACTATCATTTTCTCAAACTAGAGCATAGTCATAAAGGCTACCAGCTATATAAATGGTAGAAATTACCCTTGAAATTGAAAAATGACACCTGTTATACTGCTGAAGAAAGAGTCTTCAAGGAGTCTTCAGGGAATCTTGGGTGAGGATTTTGGGGCCAATATAAGGACTATCATTTTCTAAAACTAGAGCATAGTCATTCATGTAATGATGGGCACCTCCGGCGATTCCGGAGGAAATCTCTGGTAAGGGGTCCTTTTTTGTTTTTTTTTTTTTGTGGGGCCCAGGGGTCCAATTCAGCTGAAGAAAGAATCTTCAAAGAGTCTTCAGGGATTCTTCGGTGAAGATTTTGGAGCCAATACGAAGACTATCATTTTCTCAAACTAGAGCATAGTTATTCATGTAATGATGGCTACCTCCGGCGATTCCGGAGGAAATCTTGGGTAAGGGGTCCTTTTTTGTTTTTTTTGTGGGGCCCAGGGGTCCAATTCAGCTGAAGAAAGAATCCTCAAGGAGTCTTCAGGTATTCTTCGTTGAAGATTTTGGAGCCAATACGAAGACTATCATTTTCTCAAACTAGAGCATAGTCATTCATGTAATGATGGCCACCTCCGGTGATTCTGGATGAAATCTTTGGTAAGGGGTCCTCTTTTTTTTTTGTTTTTTTTTTTTTGTGGGGCCCAGGGGTCCAGTTCAGCTGAAGAAAGAATCTTCAAGGAGTCTTCAGGTATTCTTTGGTGAAGATTTTGGAGCCAATACGAAGACTATCATTATCCGAAACTAGAACATAGTCATTCATGTAATGATGGCCACCTCCGGTGATTCCGGATGAAATCTTTGGTAAGGGGTCCTTTTTTTTTTTTTTTTTTTTTTTTGTGGGGCCCAGGGGTCCAATTCAGCTGAAGAAAGAATCTTCAAAGAGTCTTCAGGGATTCTTCGGTGAAGATTTTGGCGTCAATACGAAGACTATCATTTTCTCAAACTAGAGCATAGTCATTCATGTAATGATGGCCACCTCCGGTGATTCCGGATGAAATCTTTGGTAAGGGGTCCTTTTTTTTTTTTTTTTTTTTTTGTGGGGCCCAGGGGTCCAATTCAGCTGAAGAAAGAATCTTCAAAGAGTCTTCAGGGATTCTTCGGTGAAGATTTTGGAGCCAATATGAAGACTATCATTTTCTCAAACTAGAGCATAGTTATTCATGTAATGATGGCTACCTCCGGCGATTCCGGAGGAAATCTTGGGTAAGGGGTCCTTTTTTGTTTTTTTGTGGGGCCCAGGGGTCCAATTCAGCTGAAGAAAGAATCTTCAAAGAGTCTTCAGGGATTCTTCGGTGAAGATTTTGGCGTCAATACGAAGACTATCATTTTCTCAAACTAGAGCATAGTCATTCATGTAATGATGGCCACCTCCGGTGATTCCGGATGAAATCTTTGGTAAGGGGTCCTTTTTTTTTTTTTTTTTTTGTGGGGCCCAGGGGTCCAATTCAGCTGAAGAAAGAATCTTCAAAGAGTCTTCAGGGATTCTTCGGTGAAGATTTTGGAGCCAATACGAAGACTATCATTTTCTCAAACTAGAGCATAGTCATTCATGTAATGATGGCCACCTCCGGCGATTCCCGAGGAAATCTTTGGTAAAGGGTCCTTTTTTGTTTTTTTTTGTGGGGCCCAGGAGTCCAATTCAGCTGAAGAAAGAATCTTCAAGGAGTCTTCAGGGATTCTTCGGTGAAGATTTTGGCGCCAATACGAAGACTATCATTTTCTCAAACTAGAGCTTAGTCGTTCATGTAATGATGGTGACCTCCGGTGATTCCGGAGGAAATCTTTGGTAAGGGGTCCTTTTTAGTTTTTTTTTTTATGGGACCCAGGGGTCCAATTCAGCTGAAGAAAGAATCTTCAAGGAGTCTTCAGGGATTCTTCGGTGAAGATTTTGGAGCCAATACGAAGACTATCATTTTCTCAAACTAGAGCATAGTCATTCATGTAATGATGGCCACCTCCGGCGATTCCGGAGGAAATCTTTGGTAGGGGGTCCTTTTTTTTTTTTTTTCGTGGGGCCCAGGGGTCCAGTTCAGCTGAAGAAAGAATATTCAAGGAGTCTTCAGGGATTCTTCGGTGAAGATTTTGGCGCCAATACGAAGACTATCATTTTCTCAAACTAGAGTATAGTCATTCATGTAATGATGGCCACCTCCGGCGATTCCGGAGGAAATCTTTGGTAAGGGGTCCTTTTTTTTTTTTTTTTTTTTTTGTGGGGCCAAGGGGTCCAATTTAGCTGAAGAAAGAATCTTCAAGGAGTCTTTAGAGATTCTTCGGTGAAGATTTTGGCGCCAATACTAAGACTATCATTTTCTCAAACTAGAGCATAGTCATAAAGGCTACCAGCTATATAAATGGTAGAAATTACCCTTGAAATTGAAAAATGACACCTGTTATACTGCTGAAGAAAGAGTCTTCAAGGAGTCTTCAGGGAATGTTGGGTGAGGATTTTGGAGCCAATATGAGGACTATCATTTTCTCAAACTAGAGCATAGTCATTCATGTAATGATGGCCACATCCGGCGATTCCGGAGGAAATCTTTGGTAGGGGGTCCTTTTTTTTTTTTCGTGGGGCGCAGGGGTCCAGTTCAGCTGAAGAAAGAATCTTCAAGGAGTCTTCAGGAATTCTTCGGTGAAGATTTTGGAGCCAATACGAAGACTATCATTTTCTCAAACTAGAGCACAGTCATTCATGTAATGATGTCCACCTCCGGCGATTCCAGAGGAAATCTTTGGTAAGGGGTCCTTTTTTTTTTTTTTTTTTTTGTGGGGCCCAGGGGTCCAGTTCAGCTGAAGAAAGAATCTTCAAGGAGTCTTCAGGGATTCTTCGATGAAGATTTTGGCGCCAATACTAAGACTATCATTTTCTCAAACTAGAGCATAGACATAAAGGCTACAAACTATATAAATGGTAGAAATTACCCTTGAAATTGAAAAATGACACCTGTTATACTGCTGAAGAAAGAGTCTTCAAGGAGTCTTCAGGGAATCTTGGGTGATGATTTTGGAGCCAATATGAAGACTATCATTTTCTAAAACTAGAGCATAGTCATTCATGTAATGATGGCCACCTCCGGCGATTCCGGAGGAAATCTTTGGTAAGGGGTACTTTTTTTTTTTTGTGGGGCCCAGGGGTCCAATTCAGCTGAAGAAAGAATCTTCAAAGAGTCTTCATGGATTCTTCGGTGAAGATTTTGGCGCCAATACAAAGACTATCATTTTCTCAAACTAGAGCATAGTCATTCATGTAATGATGGCCACCTCCGGCGATTCCGGAGGAAATCTTTGGTAAGGGGTACTTTTTTTTTTTTTGTGGGGCCCAGGGGTCCAGTTCAGCCGAAGAAAGAATCTTCAAGGAGTCTTCAGGGATTCTTCGGTGAAGATTTTGGCGCCAATACGAACACTATCATTTTCTCAAACTAGAGCATAGTCATTCATGTAATGATGGCCACCTCTGGCGATTCAAGAGGAAATCTTTGGTAAGGGGTCCTTTTTTTTGGGGGGGGGGGGCCAGGGGTCCAATTCAGCTGAAAAAAGAATCTTCAAGGAGTCTTCAGGGATTCTTCGGTGAAGATTTTGGCGCCAATACTAAGACTATCATTTTCTCAAACTAGAGCATAGTCATAAAGGCTACCAGCTATATAAATGGTAGAAATTACCCTTGAAATTGAAAAATGACACCTGTTATACTGCTGAAGAAAGAGTCTCCAAGGAGTCTTCAGGGAATCTTGGGTGAGGATTTTGGTGCCAAAATGAAGACTATCATTTTCTAAAACTAGAGCATAGTCATTCATGTAATGATGGCCACCTCCTGCGATTCCGAAGGAAATCTTTGCTAGGGGGTCCTTTATTTTTTTCGTGGGGCCCAGGGGTCCAATTCAGCTGAAGAAAGAATCTTCAAGGAGTCTTCAGGGATTCTTCGGTGAAGATTTTGGAGCCAATACGAAGACTATCATTTTCTCAAACTAGAGCATAGTCATTCATGTAATGATGGCCACCTCCGGCGATTCCGGATGAAATCTTTGGTAAGGGGTCCTCTTTTGTTTTTTGTTTTTTTTGTGGGGCCCAGGGGTCCAGTTCAGCTGAAGAAAGAATCTTCAAGGAGTCTTCAGGTATTCTTCGGTGAAGATTTTGGAGCCAATACGAAGACTATCATTTTCTAGAACTAGAGCATAGTCATTCATGAAATGATGGCCACCTCCGGTGATTCCGGATGAAATCTTTGGTAAGGGGTCCTTTTTTTTTTTTTTTTTGTGGGGCCCAGGGGTCCAGTTCAGCTGAAGAAAGAATCTTCAAGGAGTCTTCAGGGATTCTTCGGTGAAGATTTTGGCGCCAATACGAAGACTATCATTTTCTCAAACTAGAGCTTAGTTATTCATTTAATAATGGCCACCTCCGGCGATTCTGGAGGAAATCTTTGGTAAGGGGTCCTTTTTTGTTTTTTTTTGTGGGGCCCAGGGGTCCAATTCAGCTGAAGAAAGAATCTTCAAGGAGTCTTCAGGGATTCTTCGGTGAAGATTTTGGCGCCAATACGAAGACTATCATTTTCTCAAACTAGAGCATAGTCATTCATGTAATGATGGCCACCTCCGGCGATTCCGGAGGAAAACTTTGGTAGGATGTCCTTTTTTTTTTCGTGGGCCCCAGGGGTCCAATTCAGCTGAAGAAAGAATCTTCAAGGAGTCTTCAGGGATTCTTCGGTGAAGATTTTGGCACCAATACGAAGACTATCATTTTCTCAAACTAGAGCTTAGTCATTTATGTAATGATGGCCACCTTCGGCGATTCCGGAGGAAATCTTTGGTAAGGGGTCCTTTTTTTTTTTTTGTGGGGCCCAGGGGTCCAGTTCAGCTGAAGAAAGAATCTTCAAGGAGTCTTCAGGGATTCTTCAGTGAAGATTTTGGCACCAATACGAAGTCTATCATTTTCTCAAACTAGAGCATAGTCATTCATGTAATGATGGCTACCTCCTGCGATTCCGGAGGAAATCTTTGGTAAGGGGTCTTTTTTTTTTTTTTTTGTGGGGCCCAGGGGTCCAGTTCAGCTGAAGAAAGAATCTTCAAGGAGTCTTCAGGGATTCCTCGGTGAAGATTTTGGCGCCAATACGAAGACTATCATTTTCTCAAACTAGAGCATAGTCATTCATGTAATGATGGCCACCTCCGGCAATTCCGGAGGAAATCTTTGGTAAGGGGTCCTTTTTTTTTTTTTTTTTGTGGGGCCCAGGGGCCAGTTCAGCTGAAGAAAGAATCTTCAAGGAGTCTTCAGGGATTCTTCGGTGAAGATTTTGGCGTCAATACGAAGACTATCATTTTCTCAAACTAGAGCATAGTCGTTCATGTAATGATGGCTACCTCCGGCGATTCCAGAGGAAATGTTTGGTAAGGGGTAGTTTTTTGTTTTTTTTTTGTGGGGCCCAGGAGTCCAATTCAGCTGAAGAAAGAATATTCAAGGAGTCTTCAGGGATTCTTCAGTGAAGATTTTGGCACCAATACGAAGTCTATAATTTTCTCAAACTAGAGCATAGTCATTCATGTAATGATGGCCACCTCCGGCGATTCCGGAGGAAATCTTTGGAAAGGTTTTTTTTTTTTTTTTTTTTGTGGGGCCCAGTGGTCGAATTCAGCTGAAGAAAGAATCTTCAAGGAGTCTTCAGGGATTCTTCAGTGAATAGTTTGGAGCCAATACGAAGTCTATCATTTTCTCAAACTAGAGTATAGTCATTCATGTAATGATGGCCACCTCCGGCAACTCCGGAGGAAATCTTTGGTAAGGGGTCCTTTTTTTTTTTTTTTTTTTTTTGTGGGGCCCAGTGGTCCAATTCAGCTGAAGAAAGAATCTTCAAGGAGTCTTCAGGGATTCTTCGGTGAAGATTTTGGAGCCAATACGAAGACTGTCATTTTCTCAAACTAGAGCATAGTCATTCATGTAATGATGGCCACCTCCGGCGATTCCAGAGGAAATCTTTGGTAAGGGGTCCTTTTTTTTTTTTTTTTTTTGTGGGGCCCAGGGGCCAGTTCAGCTGAAGAAAGAATCTTCAAGGAGTCTTCAGGGATTCTTCGGTGAAGATTTTGGCGTCAATACGAAGACTATCATTTTCTCAAACTACAGCATAGTCGTTCATGTAATGATGGCTACCTCCGGCGATTCCGGAGGAAATGTTTGGTAAGGGGTAGTTTTTTGTTTTTTTTTGTGGGGCCCAGGAGTCCAATTCAGCTGAAGAAAGAATATTCAAGGAGTCTTCAGGGATTCTTCAGTGAAGATTTTGGCACCAATACGAAGTCTATCATTTTCTCAAACTAGAGCATAGTCATTCATGTAATGATGGCCACCTCCGGCAATTCCGGAGGAAATCTTTGGAAAGGGTTTTTTTTTTTTTTGTGGGGCCCAGTGGTCGAATTCAGCTGAAGAAAGAATCTTCAAGGAGTCTTCAGGGATTCTTCGGTGAATATTTTGGAGCCAATACGAAGAC
Source organism: Macrobrachium rosenbergii (assembly GCA_039081455.1). NCBI lineage: Eukaryota > Metazoa > Arthropoda > Malacostraca > Decapoda > Palaemonidae > Macrobrachium > Macrobrachium rosenbergii. The sequence goes on along the minus strand of JANJGK010000196.1, from coordinate 795,517 downwards.
TATCATTTTCTCAAACTAGAGTATAGTCATTCATGTAATGATGGCCACCTCCGGCGATTCCGGAGGAAATCTTTGGTAAGGGGTCCTTTTTTTTTTTTGTGGGGCCCAGGGGTCCAATTCAGCTGAAGAAAGAATCTTCAAAGAGTCTTCATGGATTCTTCGGTGAAGATTTTGGCGCCAATACAAAGACTATCATTTTCTCAAACTAGAGCATAGTCATTCATGTAATGATGGCCACCTCCGGCGATTCCGGAGGAAATCTTTGGTGAGGGGTCCTTTTTTTTTTTTTCGTGGGGCCCAGGGGTCCAGTTCAGCTGAAGAAAGAATCTTCAAAGAGTCTTCAGGGATTATTCGGTGAAGATTTTGGCGCCAATACTAAGACTATCATTTTCTCAAACTAGAGCACAGTCATAAAGGCTACCAGCTATATAAATGGTAGAAATTACCCATGAAATTGAAAAATGACACCTGTTATACTGCTGAAGAAAGAGTCTTCAAGGAGTCTTCAGGGAATCTTGGGTGAGGATTTTGGAGCCAATATGAAGACTATCATTTTCTAAAACTAGAGCATAGTCATTCATGTAATGATGGCCACCTCCGGCGATTCCGGAGGAAATCTTTGGTAAGGGGTCCTTTTTTGTTTTTTTTTTGTGGGGCCCAGGGTTCCAATTCAGCTGAAGAAACAATCTTCAAAGAGTCTTCAGGGATTCTTCGGTAAAGATTTTGGAGCCAATACAAAGACTATCATTTTCTCAAACTAGAGCATAGTCATTCATGTAATTATGGCCACCTCCGGCGATTCCGGAGGAAATCTTTGGTAAGGGGTCATTTTTTTTTTTTTTTTTGTGGGGCCCAGGGATCCAGTTCAGCTGAAGAAAGAATCTTCAAGGAGTCTTCAGGGATTCTTCGGTGAAGATTTTGGCGCCAATACGAAGACTATCATTTTCTCAAACTAGAGCATAGTCATTCATGTAATGATGGCTACCTCCGGCGATTCCAGAGGAAATCTTTGGTAAGGGGTCCTTTTTTGTTTTTTTTTTTGTGGGGCCCAGGGGTCCAATTCAGCTGAAGAAAGAATCTTCAAGGAGTCTTCAGGGATTCTTCGGTGAATATTTTGGAGCCAATACGAAGATATCATTTTCTCAAACTAGAGCATAGTCATTCATGTAATGATGGCCACCTCCGGTGATTCCGGAGGAAACCTTTGGTAGGGGGTCCTTTTTTGTTTTTTTTTTTTTGTGGGGCCCAGGGGTCCAGTTCAGCTGAAGAAAGAATCTTCAAGGAGTCTTCAGGGATTCTTTGGTGAAGATTTTGGCGTCAATACGAAGACTATTATTTTCTCAAACTAGAGCATAGTCATTCCTGTAATGATGGCCACCTCTGGCGATCCCGGAGGAAATCTTTGGTAAGGGGTCCTTTTTTTTTTTTTTTTGTGGGGCCCAGGGGTCCAATTCAGCTGAAGAAAGAATCTTCAAGGAGTCTTCAGGGATTCTTCGGTGAAGATTTTGGCGCCAATACTAAGACTATCATTTTCTCAAACTAGAGCATAGTCATAAAGGCTACCAGCTATATAAATGGTAGAAATTACCCTTGAAATTGAAAAATGACACCTGTTATACTGCTGAAGAAAGAGTCTTCAAGGAGTCTTCAGGGAATCTTGGGTGAGGATTTTGGAGCCAATATGAGGACTATCATTTTCTAAAACTAGAGCATAGTCATTCATGTAATGATGGGCACCTCCGGCGATTCCGGAGGAAATCTCTGGTAAGGGGTCCTTTTTTTTTTTTTGTGGGGCCCAGGGGTCCAATTCAGCTGAAGAAAGAATCTTCAAAGAGTCTTCAGGGATTCTTCGGTGAAGATTTTGGAGCCAATACGAAGACTATCATTTTCTCAAACTAGAGCATAGTTATTCATGTAATGATGGTTACCTCCGGCGATTCCGGAGGAAATCTTTGGTAAGGGGTCCTTTTTTGTTTTTTTTGTGGGGCCCAGGGGTCCAATTCAGCTGAAGAAAGAATCCTCAAGGAGTCTTCAGGTATTCTTCGGTGAAGATTTTGGAGCCAATACGAAGACTATCATTTTCTCAAACTAGAGCATAGTCATTCATGTAATGATGGCCACCTCCGGTGATTCCGGATGAAATCTTTGGTAAGGGGTCCTCTTTTGTTTTTTTGTTTTTTTTGTGGGGCCCAGGGGTCCAGTTCAGATGAAGAAAGAATCTTCAAGAAGTCTTCAGGTATTCTTCGGTGAAGATTTTGGAGCCAATACGAAGACTATCATTTTCTAAAACTAGAGTATAGTCATTCATGTAATGATGGCCACCTCCGGTGATTCCGGAGGAAATCTTTGGTAAGGGGTCCTTTTTTTTTTTTTTTTTTTTTGTGGGGCCCAGGGGTCCAATTCAGCTGAAGAAAGAATCTTCAAAGAGTCTTCAGGGATTCTTCGGTGAAGATTTTGGAGCCAATACGAAGACTATCATTTTCTCAAACTAGAGCATAGTTATTCATGTAATGATGGCTACCTCCGGCGATTCCGGAGGAAATCTTTGGTAAGGGGTCCTTTTTTGTTTTTTTTGTGGGGCTCAGGGGTCCAATTCAGCTGAAGAAAGAATCCTCAAGGAGACTTCAGGTATTCTTCGGTGAACATTTTGGCGCCAATACGAAGACTATCATTTTCTCAAACTAGAGCATAGTCATGATGTAATGATGGCCACCTCCGGCGATTCCCGAGGAAATCTTTGGTAAAGGGTCCTTTTTTGTTTTTTTTTGTGGGGCCCAGGAGTCCAATTCAGCTGAAGAAAGAATTTTCAAGGAGTCTTCAGGGATTCTTCGGTGAAGATTTTGGCGCCAATACGAAGACTATCATTTTCTCAAACTAGAGCTTAGTCGTTCATGTAATGATGGTGACCTCCGGTGATTCCGGAGGAAATCTTTGGTAAGGGGTCCTTTTTAGTTTTTTTTTTTATGGGGCCCAGGGGTCCAATTCAGCTGAAGAAAGAATCTTCAAGGAGTCTTCAGGGATTCTTCGGTGAGGATTTTGGAGCCAATACGAAGACTATCATTTTCTCAAACTAGAGCATAGTCATTCATGTAATGATGGCCACCTCCGGCGATTCCGGAGGAAATCTTTGGTAGGGGGTCCTTTTTTTTTTTTTTTTCGTGGGGCCCAGGGGTCCAGTTCAGCTGAAGAAAGAATATTCAAGGAGTCTTCAGGGATTCTTCGGTGAAGATTTTGGCGCCAATACGAAGACTATCATTTTCTCAAACTAGAGTATAGTCATTCATGTAATGATGGCCACCTCCGTCGATTCCGGAGGAAATCTTTGGTAAGGGGTCCTTTTTTTTTTTTTTTTTTTTTTTTGTGGGGCCAAGGGGTCCAATTTAGCTGAAGAAAGAATCTTCAAAGAGTCTTCAGGGATTCTTCGGTGAAGTTTTTGGCGCCAATACTAAGACTATCATTTTCTCAAACTAGAGCATAGTCATAAAGGCTACCAGCTATATAAATGGTAGAAATTACCCTTGAAATTGAAAAATGACACCTGTTATACTGCTGAAGAAAGAGTCTTCAAGGAGTCTTCAGGGAATCTTGGGTGAGGATTTTGGAGCCAATATGAGGACTATCATTTTCTCAAACTAGAGCATAGTCATTCATGTAATGATGGCCACCTCCGGCGATTCCGGAGGAAATCTTTGGTAGGGGTACCTTTTTTTTTTCGTGGGGCGCAGGGGTCCAGTTCAGCTGAAGAAAGAATCTTCAAGGAGTCTTCAGGAATTCTTCGGTGAAGATTTTGGAGCCAATACGAAGACTATCATTTTCTCAAACTAGAGCATAGTCATTCATGTAATGATGGCCACCTCCGGCGATTCCGGAGGAAATCTTTGGTAACGGGTCCTTTTTTTTTTTTTTTGGGGCCCAGGGGTCCAATTCAGCTGAAGAAAGAATCTTCAAAGAGTCTTCATGGATTCTTCGGTGAAGATTTTGGCGCCAATACAAAGACTATCATTTTCTCAAACTAGAGCATAGTCATTCATGTAATGATGGCCACCTCCGGCGATTCCGGAGGAAATCTTTGGTAAGGGGTCCTTTTTTTTCTGGGGCCCAGGGGTCCAGTTCAGCCGAAGAAAGAATCTTCAAGGAGTCTTCAGAGATTCTTCGGTGAAGATTTTGGCGCCAATACGAACACTATCATTTTCTCAAACTAGAGCATAGTCATTCATGTAATGATGGCCACCTCTGGCGATTCCGGAGGAAATCTTTGGTAAGGGGTCCTTTTTGGGGGGGGGGGGCCCAGGGGTCCAATTCAGCTGAAAAAAGAATCTTCAAGGAGTCTTCAGGGATTCTTCGGTGAAGATTTTGGCGCCAATACTAAGACTATCATTTTCTCAAACTAGAACATAGTCATAAAGGCTACCAGCTATATAAATGGTAGAAATTACCCTTGAAATTGAAAAATGACACCTGTTATACTGCTGAAGAAAGAATCTCCAAGGAGTCTTCAGGGAATCTTGGGTGAGGATTTTGGTGCCAAAATGAAGACTATCATTTTCTAAAACTAGATCATAGTCATTCATGTAATGATGGCCACCTCCGGCGATTCCGGAAGAAATCTTTGGTAGGGGATCCTTTTTTTTTTTTTCGTGGGGCCCAGGGGTCCAATTCAGCTGAAGAAAGAATCTTCAAGGAGTCTTCAGGGATTCTTCGGTGAAGATTTTGGAGCCAATACGAAGACTATCATTTTCTGAAACTAGAGCATAGTCATTCATGTAATGATGGCCACCTCCGGCGATTCTGGAGGAAATCTTTAGTAGAGGGTCCTTTTTTTTTTTTCGTGGGGCCCAGGTGTCCAGTTCAGCTGAAGAAAGATCTTCAAGGAGTCTTCAGGGATTCTTCGGTGAAGATTTTGGCGCCAATACGAAGACTATCATTTTCTCAAAGTAGAGCATAGTCATTCATGTAACGATGGCCACCTCCGGCGATTCAGGAGGAAATCTTTGGTAAGGGGTCCTTTTTTTTTTTTTTTTTTGTGGAGCCCAGGGATCCAGTTCAGCTGAAGAAAGAATCTTCAAGGAGTCTTCAGGGATTCTTCGGTGAAGATTTTGGCGCCAATACGAAGACTATCATTTTCTCAAACTAGAGCATAGTCATTCATGTAATGATGGCCACCTCCGGCGATTCCGGAGGAAATCTTTTGTAAGGGGTCCTATTTTGTTTTTTTTTGTGGGGCCCAGTGGTCCAATTCAGCTGAAGAAAGAATCTTCAAGGAGTCTTCAGGGATTCTTCGGTGAATATTTTGGAGCCAATATGAAGACTATCATTTTCTCAAACTAGAGCATAGTCATTCATGTAATGATGGCCACCTCCGGCGATTCCGGAGGAAATCTTTGGTAAGGGGTCCTTTTTTTTTTTTTTTTTTTTTTGTGGGGCCCAGGGGTCCAGTTCAGCTGAAGAAAGAATCTTCAAGGAGTCTTCAAGGATTCTTCGGTGAAGATTTTGGCGCCAATACGAAGACTATCATTTTCTCAAACTAGAGCATAGTCATTCATGTAATGATGGCTACCTCCGGCGATTCCGGAGGAAATCTTTGGTAAGGGGTAGTTTTTTTTTTTTTTTTTTGTGGGGCCCAGGAGTCCAATTCAGCTGAAGAAAGAATCTTCAAGGAGTCTTCAGGGATTCTTCGGTAAAGATTTTGCGCCAATACGAAGACTATCATTTTCTCAAACTAGAGCCTAGTCATTCATGTAATGATGGCCACCTCCGGCGATTCCGGAGGAAATCTTTGGTAAGGGGTCCTTTTTTGTTTTTTTTTTTTTTTGTGGGGCCCAGTGGTCCAATTCAGCTGAAGAAAGAATCTTCAATGAGTCTTCAGGGATTCTTCGGTGAATATTTTGGAACCAATACGAAGACTATCATTTTCTCAAACTAGAGCATAGTCATTCATGTAATGATGGCCACCTCCGGCGATTCCGGAGGAAATCTTTGGTAAGGGGTCCTTTTTTTTTTTTTTTTTTTTTTTGTGGGGCCCAGGGGTCCAGTTCAGCTGAAGAAAGAATCTTCAAGGAGTCTTCAGGGATTCTTCGGTGAAGATTTTGGCGCCAATACGAAGACTATCATTTTCTCAAACTAGAGCATAGTCATTCATGTAATGATGGCCACCTCCGGCGATTCCGGAGGAAATCTTTGCGAAGGGGTCCTTTTTTGTTTTGTTTTTTTATGGGGTCCAGGGGTCCAATTCAGCTGAAGAAAGAATCTTCAAGGAGTCTTCAGGGATTCTTCGGTGAAGATTTTGGCGCCAATACTAAGACTATCATTTTCTCAAACTAGAGCATAGTCATAAAGGCTACCAGCTATATAAATGGTAGAAATTACCCTTGAAATTGAAAAATGACACCTGTTATACTGCTGAAGAAAGAGTCTACAAGGAGTCTTCAGGGAATCTTGGGTGAGGATTCTGGAGCCAATATGAAGACTATCATTTTCTAAAACTAGAGCATAGTCATTCATGTAATGATGGCCACCTCCGGCGATTCCGGAGGAAATCTTTGGTAAGGGGTCCTTTTTTTTTTTTTTTTTGTGGGGCCCAGGGGTCCAGTTCAGCTGAAGAAAGAATCTTCAAGGAGTCTTCAGGGATTCCTCGGTGAAGATTTTGGTGCCAATACGAAGACTATCATTTTCTCAAACTAGAGCATAGTCATTCATGTAATGATGGCCACCTCCGGCGATTCCGGAGGAAATCTTTGGTAAGGGGTCCTTTTTTGTTTTTTTTTGTGGGGCCCAGTGGTCCAATTCAGCTGAAGAAAGAATCTTCAAGGAGTGTTCAGGGATTCTTCGGTGAATATTTTGGAGCCAATACGAAGACTATCATTTTCTCAAACTAGAGCATAGTCATTCATGTAATGATGGCCACCTCCGGCGATTCCGGAGGAAATCTTTGGTAGTGTTTTTTTTTTTTTTTTTTTTTTTTTTGTGGGGCCCAGGGGTCCAGTTCAGCTGAAGAAAGAATCTTCAAGGAGTCTTCAGGGATTCTTCGGTGAAGATTTTGGCACCAATACGAAGACTATCATTTTCTCAAACTAGAGCATAGTCATTCATGTAATGATGGCTTCCTCCGGCGATTCCGGAGGAAATCTTTGGTAAGAAGTAGTTTTTTGTTTTTTTTTGTGGGGCCCTGGAGTCCAATTCAGCTGAAGAAAGAATATTCAAGGAGTCTTCAGGGATTCTTCGGTGAAGATTTTGGCGCCAATACGAAGACTATCATTTTCTCAAACTAGAGCATAGTCATTCATGTAATGATGGCCACCTCCGGCGATTCCGGAGGAAATCTTTGGTAAGGGGTCCTTTTTTTTTTTTGTGGGGCCCAGTGGTCCTATTCAGCTGAAGAAAGAATCTTCAAGGAGTCTTCTGGGATTCTTCAGTGAATATTTTGGAGCCAATACGAAGACTATCATTTTCTCAAACTAGAGCATAGTCATTCATGTAATGATGGCCACCTCCGGCGATTCCGGAGGAAATCTTTGCTAAGGGGTCCTTTTTTCTTTTGTTTTTTTTGTGGGGCCCAGGGGTCCAGTTCAGCTGAAGAAAGAATCTTCAAGGAGTCTTCAGGGATTCTTCGGTGAAGATTTTGGCGCCAATACTAAGACTATCATTTTCTCAAACTAGAGCATAGTCATAAAGGCTACCACCTATATAAATGGTAGAAATTACCCTTGAAAATTGAAAAATGACACCTGTTATACTGCTGAAGAAAGAGTCTTCAAGGAGTCTTCAGGGAATCTTGGGTGAGGATTCTGGAGCCAATATGAAGACTATCATTTTCTAAAACTAGAGCATAGTCATTCATGTAATGATGGCCACCTCCGGCGATTCCGGAGGAAATCTTTGGTAAGGGGTCCTTTTTGTTTTTTTTGGGGGGGGCCCAGGGTTCCAATTCAGCTGAAGAAAGAATCTTCAAAGAGTCTTCAGGGATTCTTTGGTGAAGATTTTGGAGCCAATACGAAGACTATCATTTTCTCAAACTAGAGCATAGTCATTCATGTAATGATGGCCACCTCCGGCGATTCCGGAGGAAATCTTTGGTAAGGGGTCCTTTTTTGTTTTTTGTTTTTTTTTGTGGGGCCCAGGGGTCCAGTTCAGCTGAAGAAAGAATCTTCAAGGAGTCTTCAGGGATTCTTCGGTAAAGATTTTGCGCCAATACGAAGACTATCATTTTCTCAAACTAGAGCGTAGTCATTCATGTAATGATGGCCACCTCCGGCGATTCTGGAGGAAATCTTTGGTAAGGGGTCCTTTTTTGTTTTTTTTTGTTTGGCCCAGGGGTCCAATTTAGCTGAAGAAAGAATCTTCAAGGAGTCTTCAGGGATTCTTCAGTGAAGATTTTGGAGCCAATACGAAGACTATCATTTTCTCAAACTAGAGCTTGGTCATTCATGTAATAATGGCCACCTCCGGCGATTAAGGAGGAAATCTTTGGTAAGGGGTCCTTTTTTGTTATTTTTTGTGGGGCCCAGGGGTCCAATTTAGCTGAAGAAAGAATCTTCAAGGAGTCTTCAGGGATTCTTCAGTGAATATTTTGGAGCCAATACGAAGACTATCATTTTTCCAAACTAGAGCATAGTCATTCATGTAATGATGGCCACCTCCGGCGATTCCGGAGGAAACCTTTGGTAAGGGGTCCTTTTTTTTTTTTTTTTTTGTGGGGCCCAGGGGTCCAGTTCAGCTGAAGAAAGAATCTTCAAGGAGTCTTCAGGGATTCTTCAGTGAAGATTTTGGCACCAATACAAAGACTATCATTTTCTCAAACTAGAGCATAGTCATTCATGTAATGATGGCCACCTCCGGCGATTCCGGAGGAAATTTTTGGTAAGGGGTCCTTTTTTGTTTTTTTTTTGTGGGGCCCAGGGGTCCAATTTAGCTGAAGAAAGAATCTTCAAGGAGTCTTCAGGGATTCTTCGGTGAAGATTTTGGCACCAATATGAAGACTATTATTTTCTCAAACTAGAGCTTAGTCATTCATGTAATAATGGCCACCTCCGGCGATTCCGGAGGAAATCTTTGGTAAGGGGTCCTTTTTTGTTTTTATTTGTGGGGCCCAGGGGTCCAATTCAGCTGAAGAAAGAATCTTCAAGGAGTCTTCAGGGATTCTTCGGTGAATATTTTGGCGCCAATACGAAGACTATCATTTTCTCAAACTAGAGCATAGTCATTCATGTATTGATGGCCACCTCCGGCGATTCCGGAGGAAATCTTTGGTAAGGAGTCCTTTTTTGTTTTTTTTTGTGGGGCCCAGGGGTCCAATTCAGCTGAAGAAAGAATCTTCAAGGAGTCTTCAGGTATTCTTCGGTGAAGATTTTGGCGCCAATACTAAGACTATCATTTTCTCAAACTAGAGCATAGTCATAAAGGCTACCAGCTATATAAATGGTAGAAATTACCCTTGAAATTGAAAAATGACACCAGTTATACTGCTGAAGAAAGAGACTTCAAGGAGTCTTCAGGGAATCTTGGGTGAGGATTTTGGAGCCAATATGAAGACTATCATTTTCTAAAACAAGAGCATAGTCATTCATGTAATGATGGCCACCTCCGGCGATTCCGGAGGAAATCTTTAGTAAGGGGTCCTTTTTTGTTTTTTTTGGGGGGGGCCCAGGGGTCCAATTCAGCTGAAGAAAGAATCTTCAAAGAGTCTTCAGGGATTCTTCGGTGAAGATTTTGGAGCCAATACGAAGACTATCATTTTCTCAAACTAGAGCATAGTCATTCATGTAATGATGGCCACCTCCGGCGATTCCGGAGGAAATCTTTGGTAAGGGGTCCTTTTTTTTTTTTTTTTTTGTAGGGCCCAGGGGTCCAGTTCAGCTGAAGAAAGAATCTTCAAGGAGTCTTCAGGGATTCTTCAGTGAAGATTTTGGCACAAATACGAAGACTGTCATTTTCTCAAACTAGAGCATAGTCATTCATGTAATGATGGCTACCTCCTGCGATTCCGGATGAAATCTTTGGTAAGGGGTCCTTTTTTTTGGGGGGGGGGGGCCCAGGGGTCCAGTTCAGCTGAAGAAAGAATCTTCAAAGAGTCTTCATGGATTCTTCGGTGAAGATTTTGGCGCCAATACAAAGACTATCATTTTCTCAAACTAGAGCATAGTCATTCATGTAATGATGGCCACCTCCGGCGATTCCGGAGGAAATCTTTGGTAAGGGGTCCTTTTTTGTTTTTTTTTTTTTGTGGGGCCCAGTGGTCCAATTCAGCTGAAGAAAGAATCTTCAATGAGTCTTCAGGGATTCTTCGGTGAATATTTTGGAACCAATACGAAGACTATCATTTTCTCAAACTAGAGCATAGTCATTCATGTAATGATGGCCACCTCCGGCGATTCCGGAGGAAATCTTTGGTAAGGGGTCCTTTTTTTTTTTTTTTTTTTTTTTTGTGGGGCCCAGGGGTCCAGTTCAGCTGAAGAAAGAATCTTCAAGGAGTCTTCAGGGATTCTTCGGTGAAGATTTTGGCGCCAATACGAAGACTATCATTTTCTCAAACTAGAGCATAGTCATTCATGTAATGATGGCCACCTCCGGCGATTCCGGAGGAAATCTTTGCGAAGGGGTCCTTTTTTGTTTTGTTTTTTTATGGGGTCCAGGGGTCCAATTCAGCTGAAGAAAGAATCTTCAAGGAGTCTTCAGGGATTCTTCGGTGAAGATTTTGGCGCCAATACTAAGACTATCATTTTCTCAAACTAGAGCATAGTCATAAAGGCTACCAGCTATATAAATGGTAGAAATTACCCTTGAAATTGAAAAATGACACCTGTTATACTGCTGAAGAAAGAGTCTACAAGGAGTCTTCAGGGAATCTTGGGTGAGGATTCTGGAGCCAATATGAAGACTATCATTTTCTAAAACTAGAGCATAGTCATTCATGTAATGATGGCCACCTCCGGCGATTCCGGAGGAAATCTTTGGTAAGGGGTCCTTTTTTTTTTTTTTTTTTTGTGGGGCCCAGGGGTCCAGTTCAGCTGAAGAAAGAATCTTCAAGGAGTCTTCAGGGATTCCTCGGTGAAGATTTTGGCGCCAATACGAAGACTATCATTTTCTCAAACTAGAGCATAGTCATTCATGTAATGATGGCCACCTCCGGCGATTCCGGAGGAAATCTTTGGTAAGGGGTCCTTTTTTGTTTTTTTTTGTGGGGCCCAGTGGTCCAATTCAGCTGAAGAAAGAATCTTCAAGGAGTGTTCAGGGATTCTTCGGTGAATATTTTGGAGCCAATACGAAGACTATCATTTTCTCAAACTAGAGCATAGTCATTCATGTAATGATGGCCACCTCCGGCGATTCCGGAGGAAATCTTTGGTAGTGTTTTTTTTTTTTTTTTTTTTTTTTTTGTGGGGCCCAGGGGTCCAGTTCAGCTGAAGAAAGAATCTTCAAGGAGTCTTCAGGGATTCTTCGGTGAAGATTTTGGCACCAATACGAAGACTATCATTTTTTCAAACTAGAGCATAGTCATTCATGTAATGATGGCTTCCTCCGGCGATTCCGGAGGAAATCTTTGGTAAGAAGTAGTTTTTTGTTTTTTTTTGTGGGGCCCTGGAGTCCAATTCAGCTGAAGAAAGAATATTCAAGGAGTCTTCAGGGATTCTTCGGTGAAGATTTTGGCGCCAATACGAAGACTATCATTTTCTCAAACTAGAGCATAGTCATTCATGTAATGATGGCCACCTCCGGCGATTCCGGAGGAAATCTTTGGTAAGGGGTCCTTTTTTTTTTTTTGTGGGGCCCAGTGGTCCAATTCAGCTGAAGAAAGAATCTTCAAGGAGTCTTCTGGGATTCTTCAGTGAATATTTTGGAGCCAATACGAAGACTATCATTTTCTCAAACTAGAGCATAGTCATTCATGTAATGATGGCCACCTCCGGTGATTCCGGAGGAAATCTTTGCTAAGGGGTCCTTTTTTCTTTTGTTTTTTTTGTGGGGCCCAGGGGTCCAGTTCAGCTGAAGAAAGAATCTTCAAGGAGTCTTCAGGGATTCTTCGGTGAAGATTTTGGCGCCAATACTAAGACTATCATTTTCTCAAACTAGAGCATAGTCATAAAGGCTACCACCTATATAAATGGTAGAAATTACCCTTGAAAATTGAAAAATGACACCTGTTATACTGCTGAAGAAAGAGTCTTCAAGGAGTCTTCAGGGAATCTTGGGTGAGGATTCTGGAGCCAATATGAAGACTATCATTTTCTAAAACTAGAGCATAGTCATTCATGTAATGATGGCCACCTCCGGCGATTCCGGAGGAAATCTTTGGTAAGGGGTCCTTTTTGGTTTTTTTTGGGGGGGCCCAGGGTTCCAATTCAGCTGAAGAAAGAATCTTCAAAGAGTCTTCAGGGATTCTTTGGTGAAGATTTTGGAGCCAATACGAAGACTATCATTTTCTCAAACTAGAGCATAGTCATTCATGTAATGATGGCCACCTCCGGCGATTCCGGAGGAAATCTTTGGTAAGGGGTCCTTTTTTGTTTTTTGTTTTTTTTTGTGGGGCCCAGGGGTCCAGTTCAGCTGAAGAAAGAATCTTCAAGGAGTCTTCAGGGATTCTTCGGTAAAGATTTTGCGCCAATACGAAGACTATCATTTTCTCAAACTAGAGCGTAGTCATTCATGTAATGATGGCCACCTCCGGCGATTCCGGAGGAAATCTTTGGTAAGGGGTCCTTTTTTGTTTTTTTTTGTTTGGCCCAGGGGTCCAATTTAGCTGAAGAAAGAATCTTCAAGGAGTCTTCAGGGATTCTTCAGTGAAGATTTTGGAGCCAATACGAAGACTATCATTTTCTCAAACTAGAGCTTGGTCATTCATGTAATAATGGCCACCTCCGGCGATTAAGGAGGAAATCTTTGGAAAGGGATCCTTTTTTGTTATTTTTTGTGGGGCCCAGGGGTCCAATTTAGCTGAAGAAAGAATCTTCAAGGAGTCTTCAGGGATTCTTCAGTGAATATTTTGGAGCCAATACGAAGACTATCATTTTTCCAAACTAGAGCATAGTCATTCATGTAATGATGGCCACCTCCGGCGATTCCGGAGGAAACCTTTGGTAAGGGGTCCTTTTTTTTTTTTTTTTTTTGTGGGGCCCTGGGGTCCAGTTCAGCTGAAGAAAGAATCTTCAAGGAGTCTTCAGGGATTCTTCAGTGAAGATTTTGGCACCAATACAAAGACTATCATTTTCTCAAACTAGAGCATAGTCATTCATGTAATGATGGCCACCTCCGGCGATTCCGGAGGAAATTTTTGGTAAGGGGTCCTTTTTTGTTTTTTTTTTGTGGGGCCCAGGGGTCCAATTTAGCTGAAGAAAGAATCTTCAAGGAGTCTTCAGGGATTCTTCGGTGAAGATTTTGGCGCCAATATGAAGACTATTATTTTCTCAAACTAGAGCTTAGTCATTCATGTAATAATGGCCACCTCCGGCGATTCCGGAGGAAATCTTTGGTAAGGGGTCCTTTTTTGTTTTTATTTGTGGGGCCCAGGGGTCCAATTCAGCTGAAGAAAGAATCTTCAAGGAGTCTTCAGGGATTCTTCGGTGAATATTTTGGCGCCAATACGAAGACTATCATTTTCTCAAACTAGAGCATAGTCATTCATGTATTGATGGCCACCTCCGGCGATTCCGGAGGAAATCTTTGGTAAGGAGTCCTTTTTTGTTTTTTTTTGTGGGGCCCAGGGGTCCAATTCAGCTGAAGAAAGAATCTTCAAGGAGTCTTCAGGTATTCTTCGGTGAAGATTTTGGCGCCAATACTAAGACTATCATTTTCTCAAACTAGAGCATAGTCATAAAGGCTACCAGCTATATAAATGGTAGAAATTACCCTTGAAATTGAAAAATGACACCAGTTATACTGCTGAAGAAAGAGACTTCAAGGAGTCTTCAGGGAATCTTGGGTGAGGATTTTGGAGCCAATATGAAGACTATCATTTTCTAAAACAAGAGCATAGTCATTCATGTAATGATGGCCACCTCCGGCGATTCCGGAGGAAATCTTTAGTAAGGGGTCCTTTTTTGTTTTTTTTTGGGGGGGCCCAGGGGTCCAATTCAGCTGAAGAAAGAATCTTCAAAGAGTCTTCAGGGATTCTTCGGTGAAGATTTTGGAGCCAATACGAAGACTATCATTTTCTCAAACTAGAGCATAGTCATTCATGTAATGATGGCCACCTCCGGCGATTCCGGAGGAAATCTTTGGTAAGGGGTCCTTTTTTTTTTTTTTTTTGTAGGGCCCAGGGGTCCAGTTCAGCTGAAGAAAGAATCTTCAAGGAGTCTTCAGGGATTCTTCAGTGAAGATTTTGGCACAAATACGAAGACTGTCATTTTCTCAAACTAGAGCATAGTCATTCATGTAATGATGGCTACCTCCTGCGATTCCGGATGAAATCTTTGGTAAGGGGTCCTTTTTTTTGGGGGGGGGGGGCCCAGGGGTCCAGTTCAGCTGAAGAAAGAATCTTCAAGGAGTCTTCAGGGATTCCTCGGTGAAGATTTTGGCGCCAATACGAAGACTATCATTTTCTCAAACTAGAGCATAGTCATTCATGTAATGATGGCCACCTCCGGCGATTCCGGAGGAAATCTTTGGTAAGGGGTCCTTTTTTTTTTTTTTTTTTTTTTTTGTGGGGCCCAGGGGTCCAGTTCAGCCTAAGAAAGAATCTTCAAGGAGTCTTCAGGGATTCTTCGGTGAAGATTTTGGAGCCAATACGAAGACTATCATTTTCTCAAACTAGAGCATAGTCATTCATGTAATGATGGCTACCTCCGGCGATTCCGGAGGAAATCTTTGGTAAGGGGTCCTTTTTTTGTTTTTTTTTGTGGCGCCCAGGGGTCCAATTCAGCTGAAGAAAGAATCTTCAAAGAGTCTTCAGGGATTCTTCGGTGAAGATTTTGGAGCCAATACGAAGACTATCATTTTCTCAAACTAGAGCATAGTCATAAAGGCTACCAGCTATATAAATGGTAGAAATTACCCATGAAATTGAAAAATGACACCTGTTATACTGCTGAAGAAAGAGTCTTCAAGGAGTCTTCAGGGAATCTTGGGTGAGGATTTTGGAGCCAATATGAAGACTATCATTTTCTAAAACTAGAGCATAGTCATTCATGTAATGATGGCTACCTCCGGCGATTCCGGAGGAAATCTTTGGTAAGGGGTCCTTTTTTGTTTTTTTTTGTGGGGCCCAGGGGTCCAATTCAGCTGAAGAAAGAATCTTCAAAGAGTCTTCAGGGATTCTTCGGTGAAGATTTTGGAGCCAATACGAAGACTATCATTTTCTCAAACTAGAGCATAGTCATTCATGTAATGATGGCCACCTCCGGCGATTCCGGAGGAAATCTTTGGTAAGGGGTCCTTTTTTTTTTTTTTTTTTTTGTGGGGCCCAGGGGTCCAGTTCAGCTGAAGAAAGAATCTTCAAGGAGTCTTCAGAGATTCCTCGGTGAAGATTTTGTCGCCGATACGAAGACTATCATTTTCTCAAACTAGAGCATAGTCATTCCTGTAATGATGGCCACCTCCGGCGATTCCGGAGGAAATCTTTGGTAAGGGGTCCTTTTTTGTTTTTTTTTGTGGGGCCCAGTGGTCCAATTCAGCTGAAGAAAGAATCTTCAAGGAGTCTTCAGGGATTCTTCGCTGAATATTTTGGAGCCAATACGAAGACTATCATTTTCTCAAACTAGAGCATAGTCATTCATGTAATGATGACAACCTCCGGCGATTCCGGAGGAAATCTTTGGTAAGTGGTCCTTTTTTTTTTTTTTTTTTGTGGGGCCCAGGGGTCCAGTTCAGCTGAAGAAAGAATCTTCAAGGAGTCTTCAGGGATTCTTCGGTGAAGATTTTGGCACCAATACTAAGACTATAATTTTCTCAAACTAGAGCATAGTCATTCATGTAATGATGGCTACCTCCGGCGATTCCGGAGGAAATCTTTGGTAAGGGGTAGTTTTTTGTTTTTTTTTGTGGGGCCCAGGAGTCCAATTCAGCTGAAGAAAGAATATTCAAGGAGTCTTCAGGGATTCTTCGGTGAAGATTTTGCGCCAATAGGAAGACTATCATTTTCTCAAACTAGAGCATAGTCATTCATGTAATGATGGCCACCTCCGGCGATTCCGGAGGAAATCTTAGGTAAGGGGTCCTTTTTTCTTTTGTTTTTTTTTGTGGGGCCCAGGGGTCCAGTTCAGCTGAAGAAAGAATCTTCAAGGAGTCTTCAGGGATTCTTCGGTGAAGATTTTGGCGCCAATACAAAGACTATCATTTTCTCAAACTAGAGCATAGTCATTCATGTAATGATGGCCACCTCCGGCGATTCCGGAGGAAATCTTTGATAAGGGGTCCTTTTTTGTTTTTTTTTTTTTGTGGGGCCAAGGGGTCCAATTCAGCTGAAGAAAGAATCTTCAAGGAGTATCCTGGGATTCTTCGGTGAAGATTTTGGCGCAAATACTAAGACTATCATTTTCTCAAACTAGAGGATAGTCATAAAGGCTACCAGCTATATAAATGGTAGATATTACCCTTGAAATTGAAAAATGACACCTGTTATACTGCTGAAGAAAGAGTCTTCAACGAGTCTTCAGGGAATCTTGGGTGAGGATTCTGGAGCCAATATGAAGACTATCATTTTCTAAAACTAAAGCATAGTCATTCATGTAATGATGGCCACCTCCGGCGATTCCGGAGGAAATCTTTGGTAAGGGGTACTTTTTTGTTTTTTTTTGTTGGGCCCAGGGGTCCAATTCAGCTGAAGAAAGAATCTTCAAAGAGTCTTCAGGGATTCTTCGGTGAAGATTTTGGAGCCAATACGAAGACTATCATTTTCTCAAACTAGAGCATAGTCATTCATGTAATGATGGCCACCTCCGGCGATTCCGGAGGAAATCTTTGGTAAGGGGTCCTTTTTTTTTTTTTTTTTGTGGGGCCCAGGGGTCCAGTTCAGCTGAAGAAAGAATCTTCAAGGAGTCTTCAGGGATTCTTCGGTGAAGATTTTCCGCCAATACGAAGACTATCATTTTCTCAAACTAGAGCATAGTCATTCATGTAATGATGGCCACCTCCGGCGATTCCGGAGGAAATCTTTGGTAAGGGGTCCTTTTTTGTTTTTTTTGGGGGGGCCCAGGGGTCCAATTCAGCTGAAGAAAGAATCTTCAAGGAGTCTTCAGGGATTCTTCGGTGAAGATTTTGGAGCCAATACGAAGACTATCATTTTCTCAAACTAGAGCATAGTCATTCATGTAATGATGGCCACCTCCGACGATTCCTGAGGAAATCTTTGGTAAGGGGTCCTTTTTTTTTTTTTTTTTGTGGGGCCCAGGGGTCCAGTTCAGCTGAAGAAAGAATCTTCAAGGAGTATTCAGGGATTCTTCGGTGAAAATTTTGGCTCCAATACGAAGACTATCATTTTCTCAAACTAGAGCATAGTCATTCATGTAATGATGGCCACCACCGGCGATTCCGGAAGAAATCTTTGGTAAGGGGTCATTTTTTGTTTTTTTTTGTGGGGCCCAGGGGTCCAATTCATCTGAAGAAATAATCTTCAAGGATTCTTCAGGGATTCTTCGGTGAAGATTTTGGCGCCAATACGAAGACTATCATTTTCTCAAACTAGAGCTTAGTCATTCATGTAATAATGGCCACCTCCGGCGATTCCGGAGGAAATCTTTGGTAAGGGGTCTTTTTTTGTTTTTTTTTTTTTTGTGGGGCCCAGGGGTTCAATTCAGCTGAAGAAAGAATCTTCAAGGAGTCTTCAGGGATTCTTCGGTGAAGATTTTGGCGCCAATACGTAGTCTATCATTTTCTCAAACCAGAGCATAGTCATTCATGTAATGATGGCCACCTCCAGCGATTCCGGAGGAAATCTTTGGTAAGGGGTCCCTTTTTTTTTTTTGTGGGGCCCAGGGGTCCAGTTCAGCTGAAGAAAGAATCTTCAAGGAGTCTTCAGGGATTCTTCGGTGAAGATTTTGGCACCAATACGAAGACTATCATTTTCTCAAACTAGAGCATAGTCATTCATGTAATGATGGCCACATCCGGCGATTCAGGAGGAAATGTTTGGTAAGGGGTCCTTTTTTGTTTTTTTTTTGTGGGGCCCAGGGGTCCAATTCAGCTGAAGAAAGAATCTTCAAGGAGTCTTCAGGGATTCTTCGGTGAAGATTTTGGAGCCAATAAGAAGACTATCATTTTCTCAAACTAGAGCATAGACATTCATGTAATGATGGCCACCTCCGGCGATTCTGAAGGAAATCTTTGGTAAGGGGTCCTTTTTTTTCTTTTTTTGTGGGGCCCATGGGTCCAGTTCAGCTGAAGAAAGAATCTTCAAGGAGTCTTCAGGGATTCTTCAGTGAAGATTTTGGCACCAATACGAAGACTATCATTTTCTCAAACTAGAGCATAGTCATTCATGTAATGATGGCTACCTCCTGCAATTCCGGAGGAAATCTTTGGTAAGGGGTCCTTTTTTGTTTTTTTTTGTGGGGCCCAGGGGTCCAATTCAGCTGAAGAAAGAATCTTCAAGGAGTCTTCAGGGATTCTTCGGTGAATATTTTGGAGCCAATACGAAGATATCATTTTCTCAAACTAGAGCATAGTCATTCATGTAATAATGGCCACCTCCGGTGATTCCGGAGGAAACCTTTGGTAGGGGGTCCATTTTTGTTTTTTTTTTTTTTTGTGGGGCCCAGGGGTCCAGTTCAGCTGAAGAAAGAATCTTCAAGGAGTCTTCAGGGATTCTTTGGTGAAGATTTTGGCGTCAATACGAAGACTATCATTTTCTCAAACTAGAGCATTGTCATTCATGTAATGATGGCCACCTCTGGCGATCCCGGAGGAAATCTTTGGTAAGGGGTCCTTTTTTGTTTTTATTTGTGGGGCCCAGGGGTCCAATTCAGCTGAAGAAAGAATCTTCAAGGAGTCTTCAGGGATTCTTCGGTGAATATTTTGGCGCCAATACGAAGACTATCATTTTCTCAAACTAGAGCATAGTCATTCATGTATTGATGGCCACCTCCGGCGATTCCGGAGGAAATCTTTGGTAAGGAGTCCTTTTTTGTTTTTTTTTTTTTTGTGGGGCCCAGGGGTCCAATTCAGCTGAAGAAAGAATCTTCAAGGAGTCTTCAGGTATTCTTCGGTGAAGATTTTGGCGTCAATACTAAGACTATCATTTTCTCAAACTAGAGCATAGTCATAAAGGCTACCAGCTATATAAATGGTAGAAATTACCCTTGAAATTGAAAAATGACACCAGTTATACTGCTGAAGAAAGAGACTTCAAGGAGTCTTCAGGGAATCTTGGGTGAGGATTTTGGAGCCAATATGAAGACTATCATTTTCTAAAACAAGAGCATAGTCATTCATGTAATGATGGCCACCTCCGGCGATTCCAGAGGAAATCTTTAGTAAGGGGTCCTTTTTTGTTTTTTTTTGGGGGGCCCAGGGGTCCAATTCAGCTGAAGAAAGAATCTTCAAAGAGTCTTCAGGGATTCTTCGGTGAAGATTTTGGAGCCAATACGAAGACTATCATTTTCTCAAACTAGAGCATAGTCATTCATGTAATGATGGCCACCTCCGGCGATTCCGGAGGAAATCTTTGGTAAGGGGTCCTTTTTTGTTTTTTGTTTTTTTTTGTGGGGCCCAGGGGTCCAGTTCAGCTGAAGAAAGAATCTTCAAGGAGTCTTCAGGGATTCTTCAGTGAAGATTTTGGCACAAATACGAAGACTATCATTTTCTCAAACTAGAGCAAAGTCATTCATGTAATGATGGCTACCTCCTGCGATTCCGGATGAAATCTTTGGTAAGGGGTCCTTTTTTTGGGGGGGGGGCCCAGGGGTCCAGTTCAGCTGAAGAAAGAATCTTCAAGGAGTCTTCAGGGATTCCTCGGTGAAGATTTTGGCGCCAATACGAAGACTATCATTTTCTCAAACTAGAGCATAGTCATTCATGTAATGATGGCCACCTCCGGCGATTCCGGAGGAAATCTTTGGTAAGGGGTCCTTTTTTTTTTTTTTTTTTTGTGGGGCCCAGGGGTCCAGTTCAGCTGAAGAAAGAATCTTCAAGGAGTCTTCAGGGATTCTTCGGTGAAGATTTTGGAGCCAATACGAAGACTATCATTTTCTCAAACTAGAGCATAGTCATTCATGTAATGATGGCTACCTCCGGCGATTCCGGAGGAAATCTTTGGTAAGGGGTCCTTTTTTTGTTTTTTTTTTGTGGCGCCCAGGGGTCCAATTCAGCTGAAGAAAGAATCTTCAAAGAGTCTTCAGGGATTCTTCGGTGAAGATTTTGGAGCCAATACGAAGACTATCATTTTCTCAAACTAGAGCATAGTCATAAAGGCTACCAGCTATATAAATGGTAGAAATTACCCATGAAATTGAAAAATGACACCTGTTATACTGCTGAAGAAAGAGTCTTCAAGGAGTCTTCAGGGAATCTTGGGTGAGGATTTTGGAGCCAATATGAAGACTATCATTTTCTAAAACTAGAGTATAGTCATTCATGTAATGATGGCTACCTCCGGCGATTCCGGAGGAAATCTTTGGTAAGGGGTCCTTTTTTGTTTTTTTTGTGGGGCCCAGGGGTCCAATTCAGCTGAAGAAAGAATCTTCAAAGAGTCTTCAGGGATTCTTCGGTGAAGATTTTGGAGCCAATACGAAGACTATCATTTTCTCAAACTAGAGCATAGTCATTCATGTAATGATGGCCACCTCCGGCGATTCCGGAGGAAATCTTTGGTAAGGGGTCCTTTTTTTTTTTTTTTTTTTTTTTTGTGGGGCCCAGGGGTCCAGTTCAGCTGAAGAAAGAATCTTCAAGGAGTCTTCAGAGATTCCTCGGTGAAGATTTTGTCGCCGATACGAAGACTATCATTTTCTCAAACTAGAGCATAGTCATTCCTGTAATGATGGCCACCTCCGGCGATTCCGGAGGAAATCTTTGGTAAGGGGTCCTTTTTTGTTTTTTTTTGTGGGGCCCAGTGGTCCAATTCAGCTGAAGAAAGAATCTTCAAGGAGTCTTCAGGGATTCTTCGCTGAATATTTTGGAGCCAATACGAAGACTATCATTTTCTCAAACTAGAGCATAGTCATTCATGTAATGATGACAACCTCCGGCGATTCCGGAGGAAATCTTTGGTAAGGGGTCCTTTTTTTTTTTTTTTTTTTTGTGGGGCCCAGGGGTCCAGTTCAGCTGAAGAAAGAATCTTCAAGGAGTCTTCAGGGATTCTTCGGTGAAGATTTTGGCACCTATACTAAGACTATAATTTTCTCAAACTAGAGCATAGTCATTCATGTAATGATGGACACCTCCGGCGATTCCGGAGGAAATCTTTGGTAAGGGGTAGTTTTTTGTTTTTTTTTGTGGGGCCCAGGAGTCCAATTCAGCTGAAGAAAGAATATTCAAGGAGTCTTCAGGGATTCTTCGGTGAAGATTTTGCGCCAATAGGAAGACTATCATTTTCTCAAACTAGAGCATAGTCATTCATGTAATGATGGCCACCTCCGGCGATTCCGGAGGAAATCTTAGGTAAGGGGTCCTTTTTTCTTTTGTTTTTTTTTGTGGGGCCCAGGGGTCCAGTTCAGCTGAAGAAAGAATCTTCAAGGAGTCTTCAGGGATTCTTCGGTGAAGATTTTGGCGCCAATACAAAGACTATCATTTTCTCAAACTAGAGCATAGTCATTCATGTAATGATGGCCACCTCCGGCGATTCCGGAGGAAATCTTTGATAAGGGGTCCTTTTTTGTTTTTTTTTTTTTGTGGGGCCAAGGGGTCCAATTCAGCTGAAGAAAGAATCTTCAAGGAGTATTCTGGGATTCTTCGGTGGAGATTTTGGCGCCAATACTAAGACTATCATTTTCTCAAACTAGAGCATAGTCATAAAGGCTACCAGCTATATAAATGGTAGAAATTACCCTTGAAATTGAAAAATGACACCTGTTATACTGCTGAAGAAAGAGTCTTCAAGGAGTCTTCAGGGAATCTTGGGTGAGGATTCTGGAGCCAATATGAAGACTATCATTTTCTAAAACTAAAGCATAGTCATTCATGTAATGATGGCCACCTCCGGCGATTCCGGAGGAAATCTTTGGTAAGGGGTCCTTTTTTTTTTTTTTTTTTTTTTGTGGGGCCCAGGGGTCCAGTTCAGCTGAAGAAAGAATCTTCAAGGAGTCTTCAGGGATTCTTCGGTGAAGATTTTAGCGCCAATACGAAGACTATCATTTTCTCAAACTAGAGCATAGTCATTCATGTAATGATGGCCACCTCCGGCGATTCCGGAGGAAATCTTTGGTAAGGGGTCCTTTTTTTTTTTTTTTTTTTTTGTGGGGCCCAGGGGTCCAGTTCAGCTGAAGAAAGAATCTTCAAGGAGTATTCAGGGATTCTTCGGTGAAGATTTTAGCGCCAATACGAAGACTATCATTTTCTCAAACTAGAGCATAGTCATTCATGTAATGATGGCCACCTCCGGCGATTCCGGAGGAAATCTTTGGTAAGAGGTCCTTTTTTGTTTTTTTTTGTGGGGCCCAGGGGTCCAATTCATCTGAAGAAAGAATCTTCAAGGAGTCTTCAGGGATTCTTCGGTGAAGATTTTGGAGCCAATACGAAGACTATCATTTTCTCAAACTAGAGCATAGTCATTCATGTAATGATGGCTACCTCCGGCGATTCCGGAGGAAATCTTTGGTAAGGGGTCCTTTTTTTGTTTTTTTTTTGTGGCGCCCAGGGGTCCAATTCAGCTGAAGAAAGAATCTTCAAAGAGTCTTCAGGGATTCTTCGGTGAAGATTTTGGAGCCAATACGAAGACTATCATTTTCTCAAACTAGAGCATAGTCATAAAGGCTACCAGCTATATAAATGGTAGAAATTACCCATGAAATTGAAAAATGACACCTGTTATACTGCTGAAGAAAGAGTCTTCAAGGAGTCTTCAGGGAATCTTGGGTGAGGATTTTGGAGCCAATATGAAGACTATCATTTTCTAAAACTAGAGTATAGTCATTCATGTAATGATGGCTACCTCCGGCGATTCCGGAGGAAATCTTTGGTAAGGGGTCCTTTTTTGTTTTTTTTGTGGGGCCCAGGGGTCCAATTCAGCTGAAGAAAGAATCTTCAAAGAGTCTTCAGGGATTCTTCGGTGAAGATTTTGGAGCCAATACGAAGACTATCATTTTCTCAAACTAGAGCATAGTCATTCATGTAATGATGGCCACCTCCGGCGATTCCGGAGGAAATCTTTGGTAAGGGGTCCTTTTTTTTTTTTTTTTTTTTTTTTGTGGGGCCCAGGGGTCCAGTTCAGCTGAAGAAAGAATCTTCAAGGAGTCTTCAGAGATTCCTCGGTGAAGATTTTGTCGCCGATATGAAGACTATCATTTTCTCAAACTAGAGCATAGTCATTCCTGTAATGATGGCCACCTCCGGCGATTCCGGAGGAAATCTTTGGTAAGGGGTCCTTTTTTGTTTTTTTTTGTGGGGCCCAGTGGTCCAATTCAGCTGAAGAAAGAATCTTCAAGGAGTCTTCAGGGATTCTTCGCTGAATATTTTGGAGCCAATACGAAGACTATCATTTTCTCAAACTAGAGCATAGTCATTCATGTAATGATGACAACCTCCGGCGATTCCGGAGGAAATCTTTGGTAAGGGGTCCTTTTTTTTTTTTTTTTTTTGTGGGGCCCAGGGGTCCAGTTCAGCTGAAGAAAGAATCTTCAAGGAGTCTTCAGGGATTCTTCGGTGAAGATTTTGGCACCTATACTAAGACTATAATTTTCTCAAACTAGAGCATAGTCATTCATGTAATGATGGACACCTCCGGCGATTCCGGAGGAAATCTTTGGTAAGGGGTAGTTTTTTGTTTTTTTTTGTGGGGCCCAGGAGTCCAATTCAGCTGAAGAAAGAATATTCAAGGAGTCTTCAGGGATTCTTCGGTGAAGATTTTGCGCCAATAGGAAGACTATCATTTTCTCAAACTAGAGCATAGTCATTCATGTAATGATGGCCACCTCCGGCGATTCCGGAGGAAATCTTAGGTAAGGGGTCCTTTTTTCTTTTGTTTTTTTTTTGTGGGGCCCAGGGGTCCAGTTCAGCTGAAGAAAGAATCTTCAAGGAGTCTTCAGGGATTCTTCGGTGAAGATTTTGGCGCCAATACAAAGACTATCATTTTCTCAAACTAGAGCATAGTCATTCATGTAATGATGACAACCTCCGGCGATTCCGGAGGAAATCTTTGATAAGGGGTCCTTTTTTGTTTTTTTTTTTTTGTGGGGCCAAGGGGTCCAATTCAGCTGAAGAAAGAATCTTCAAGGAGTATTCTGGGATTCTTCGGTGGAGATTTTGGCGCCAATACTAAGACTATCATTTTCTCAAACTAGAGCATAGTCATAAAGGCTACCAGCTATATAAATGGTAGAAATTACCCTTGAAATTGAAAAATGACACCTGTTATACTGCTGAAGAAAGAGTCTTCAAGGAGTCTTCAGGGAATCTTGGGTGAGGATTCTGGAGCCAATATGAAGACTATCATTTTCTAAAACTAAAGCATAGTCATTCATGTAATGATGGCCACCTCCGGCGATTCCGGAGGAAATCTTTGGTAAGGGGTCCTTTTTTTTTTTTTTTTTTTTTTTGTGGGGCCCAGGGGTCCAGTTCAGCTGAAGAAAGAATCTTCAAGGAGTCTTCAGGGATTCTTCGGTGAAGATTTTAGCGCCAATACGAAGACTATCATTTTCTCAAACTAGAGCATAGTCATTCATGTAATGATGGCCACCTCCGGCGATTCCGGAGGAAATCTTTGGTAAGGGGTCCTTTTTTTTTTTTTTTTTTTTTTTGTGGGGCCCAGGGGTCCAGTTCAGCTGAAGAAAGAATCTTCAAGGAGTATTCAGGGATTCTTCGGTGAAGATTTTAGCGCCAATACGAAGACTATCATTTTCTCAAACTAGAGCATAGTCATTCATGTAATGATGGCCACCTCCGGCGATTCCGGAGGAAATCTTTGGTAAGAGGTCCTTTTTTGTTTTTTTTTGTGGGGCCCAGGGGTCCAATTCATCTGAAGAAAGAATCTTCAAGGAGTCTTCAGGGATTCTTCGGTGAAGATTTTGGAGCCAATACGAAGACTATCATTTTCTCAAACTAGAGCATAGTCATTCATGTAATGATGGCTACCTCCGGCGATTCCGGAGGAAATCTTTGGTAAGGGGTCCTTTTTTTGTTTTTTTTTTGTGGCGCCCAGGGGTCCAATTCAGCTGAAGAAAGAATCTTCAAAGAGTCTTCAGGGATTCTTCGGTGAAGATTTTGGAGCCAATACGAAGACTATCATTTTCTCAAACTAGAGCATAGTCATAAAGGCTACCAGCTTTATAAATGGTAGAAATTACCCATAAAATTGAAAAATGACACCTGTTATACTGCTGAAGAAAGAGTCTTCAAGGAGTCTTCAGGGAATATTGGGTGAGGATTTTGGAGCCAATATGAAGACTATCATTTTCTAAAACTAGAGTATAGTCATTCATGTAATGATGGCCACCTCCGGCGATTCCGGAGGAAATCTTTGGTAAGGGGTCCTTTTTTTATTTTTTTTTTGTGGGGCTCAGGGGTCCAGTTCAGCTGAAGAAAGAATCTTCAAGGAGTCTTCAGGGATTCTTCGGTGAAGATTTTCCGGCAATACGAAGACTATCATTTTCTCAAACTAGAGCATAGTCATTCATGTAATGATGGCCACCTCCGGCGATTCCGGAGGAAATATTTGGTAAGGGGTCCTTTTTTGTTTTTTTGGGGGGGGCCCAGGGGTCCAATTCAGCTGAAGAAAGAATCTTCAAGGAGTCTTCAGGGATTCTTCGGTGAAGATTTTGGAGCCAATACGAAGACTATCATTTTCTCAAACTAGAGCATAGTCATTCATGTAATGATGGCCACCTCCGGCGATTCCTGAGGAAATCTTTGGTAAGGGGTCCTTTTTTTTGTTTTTTTTTTGTGGGGCCCAGGGGTCCAATTCAGCTGAAGAAAGAATCTTCAAGGAGTCGTCAGGGATTCTTCGGTGAATATTTTGGAGCCAATACGAAGACTATCATTTTCTCAAACTAGAGCATAGTCATTCATGTAATGATGGCCACCTCCGGCGATTCCGGAGGAAATCTTTTGTAAGGGGTCCTTTTTTTTTATTTTTTGTGGGGCCCAGGGGTTCCATTTCAGCTGAAGAAAGAATCTTCAAGGAGTCTTCAGGGATTCTTCGGTGAAGATTTTGACGCCAATACGAAGACTATCATTTTCTCAAACTAGAGCATAGTCATTCATGTAATGACGGCCACCTCCGGCGATTCCGGAGGAAATCTTTGGTAGGGGGTCCTTTTTTTTTTCGTGGGGCCCAGGGGTCCAGTTCAGCTGAAGAAAGAATCTTCAAGGAGTCTTCAGGGATTCTTCGGTGAAGATTTTGGCACCAATACGAAGACTATCATTTTCTCAAACTAGAGCATAGTCATTCATGTAATGATGGCCACCTCCAGCGATTCCGGAGGAAATCTTTGGTAAGGGGTCCTTTTTTTTTTTTTTTTGTGGGGCCCAGGGGTCCAGTTCAGCTGAAGAAAGAATCTTCAAGGAGTCTTCAGGGGTTCTTCGGTGAAGATTTTGGCACCAATACGAAGACTATCATTTTCTAAAACTAGAGCATAGTCATTCATGTAATGATGGCCACCTCCGGCGATTGCTGAGGAAACCTTTGGTAAGGGGTTCTTTTTTGTTTTTTTTTGTGGGGCCCAGGGACCCAATTCAGCTGAAGAAAGAATCTCCAAAGAGTCTTCAGGGATTCTTCGGTGAAGATTTTGGAGCCAATACGAAGACTATCATTTTCTCAAACTAGAGCATAGTCATTCATGTAATGATGGCCACCTCCGGCAATTCCGGAGGAAATCTTTGGTAAGGGGTCCTTTTTTTTTTTTTTTGTGGGGCCCAGGGGTCCAGTTCAGCTGAAGAAAGAATCTTCAAGGAGTCTTCAGGGATTCTTCAATGAAGATTTTGGCACCAATACGAAGACTATCATTTTTTCAAACTAGATCATAGTCATTCATGTAATGATGGCTACCTCCTGCGATTCCGGAGGAAATCTTTGGTAAGGGGTCCTTTTTTGTTTTTTTTTTTGGGGGGGCCCAGGGGTTTAATTCAGCTGAAGAAAGAATCTTCAAGGAGTCTTCAGGGATTCTTCGGTGAATATTTTGGAGCCAATACGAAGACTATCATTTTCTCAAACTAGAGCATAGTCATTCATGTAATGATGGCCAAATCCGGCGATTCCGGAGGAAATCTTTGCTAAGGGGTCCTTTTTTGTTTTTTTTTTGTGGGGCCCAGGGGTCCAATTCAGCTGAAGAAAGAATGTTTAAGGAGTCTTCAGGGTTTCTTCGGTGAATATTTTGGAGCCAATACGAAGACTATCATTTTCTCAAACTAGAGCATAGTCATTCATGTAATGATGGCCACCTCCGGCGATTCCGGAGGAAATCTTTGGTAAGGGGTCCTTTTTTGTTTTTTTTTTTTGTGGGGGCCCAGGGGTCCAATTCAGCTGAAGAAAGAATCTTCAAGGAGTCTTCAGGGATTCTTCGGTGAAGATTTTGCCACCAATACTAAGACTATCATTTTCTCAAACTTGAGTATAGTCATAAAGGCTACCAGCTATATAAATGGTAGAAATTACCCTTGAAATTGAAAAATGACACCTGTTATACTGCTGAAGAAAGAGTCTTCAAGGAGTCTTCAGGGAATCTTTGGTGAGGATTTTGGAGCCAATATGAAGACTATCATTTTCTAAAACTAGAGCATAATCATTCATGTAATGATGGCCACCTCCGGCGATTCCGGAGGAAATCTTTGGTAAGGGGTCCTTTTTTGTTTTTTTTTTTGTAGGGCCCAGGGGTTCAATTCAGCTGAAGAAAGAATCTTCAAAGAGTCTTCAGGGATTCTTCGGTGAAGATTTTGGAGCCAATACAAAGACTATCATTTTCTCAAAGTAGAGCATAGTCATTCATGTAATGATGGCCACCTCCGACAATTCCGGAGGAAATCTTTGGTAAGGGGCCCCTTTTTTTTTTTTTTTTTTTTTTTGTGGGGCCCAGGGGTCCAGTTCAGCTGAAGAAAGAATCTTCAAGGAGTCTTCAGGGATTCTTCGGTGAAGATTTTGGCGCCAAAACGAAGACTATCATTTTCTCAAACTAGAGCATAGTCATTCATGTAATGATGGCCACCTCCGGCGATTCTGGAGGAAATCTTTGGTAAGGGGTCCTTTTTTGTTTTTTTTTTTTGTGGGGCCAAGGAGTCCAATTCAGCTGAAGAAAGAATCTTCAAGGAGTCTTCAGGGATTCTTCGGTGAAGATTTTGGCGCCAATTCGAAGACTATAATTTTCTCAAACTAAAGCTTAGTCATTCATGTAAAGATTTCCACCTCCGGCGATTCCAGAGGAAATCTCTGGTAAGGGGTCCTTTTTTGTTTTTTTTTTGTGGGGCCCAGGGGTCCAATTCAGCTGAAGAAAGAATCTTCAAGGAGTCTTCAGGGATTCTTCGGTAGAGATTTTAGAGCCAATACGAAGACTATCATTTTCTCAAACTAGAGCATAGTCATTCATGTAATGATGGCCACCTCCGGCGATTCCGGAGGAAATCTTTGGTAGGGGGTCCTTTTTTTTTTTTTTTTTTTTGGGCCCAGGGGTCCAGTTCAGCTGAAGAAAGAATCTTCAAGGAGTCTTCAGGGATTCTTCGGTGAAGATTTTGGCACCAATACGAAGACTATCATTTTCTCAAACTAGAGCATAGTCATTCATGTAATGATGGCCACCTCCGGCGATTCCGGAGGAGATCTTTGGTAAGGGGTCCTTTTTTGTTTTTTTTTTGTGGGGCCCAGGGGTCCAATTCAGCTGAAGAAAGAATCTTCAAGGAGTCTTCAGGGATTCTTCGGTGAAGATTTTGGAGCCAATACGAAGACTATCATTTTCTCAAACTAGAGCATAGTCATTCATGTAATGATGGCCACCTCCGGCGATTCCGGAGGAAATCTTTGGTAGGGGGTCCTTTTTTTTTCGTGGGGCCCAGGGGTCCAGTTCAGCTGAAGAAAGAATCTTCAAGGAGTCTTCAGGGATTCTTCAGTGAAGATTTTGGCACCAATACGAAGACTATCATTTTCTCAAACTAGAGCATAGTCATTCATGTAATGATGGCCACCTCCGGCGATTCCGGAGGAGATCTTTGGTAAGGGGTCCTTTTTTGTTTTTTTTTTTGTGGGGCCCAGGGGTCCAATTCAGCTGAAGAAAGAATCTTCAAGGAGTCTTCAGGGATTCTTCGGTGAAGATTTTAGCGCCAATACGAAGACTATCATTTTCTCAAACTAGAGCATAGTCATTCATGTAATGATGGCCACCTCCGGCGATTCCGGAGGAAATCTTTGGTAAGGGGTCCTTTTTTTTTTTTTTTTGTGGGGCCCATGGGTCCAGTTCAGCTGAAGAAAGAATCTTCAAGGAGTCTTCAGGGATTCTTCAGTGAAGATTTTGGCACCAATACGAAGACTATCATTTTCTCAAACTAGAGCATAGTCATTCATGTAATGATGGCTACCTCCTGCGATTCCGGAGGAAATCTTTGGTAAGGGGTCCTTTTTTGTATTTTTTTTTGTGGGGCCCAGGGGTTCAATTCAGCTGAAGAAAGAATCTTCAAGGAGTCTTCAGGGATTCTTCGGTGAATATTTTGGAGCCAATACGAAGACTATCATTTTCTCAAACTAGAGCATAGTCATTCATGTAATAATGGCCACCTCCGGCGATTCTGGAGGAAATCTTTGCTAAGGGGTCCTTTTTTGTTTTTTTTTTTTTGTGGGGCCCAGGGGTCCAATTCAGCTGAAGAAAGAATGTTCAAGGAGTCTTCAGGGATTCTTTGGTGAATATTTTGGAGCCAATACGAAGACTATCATTTTCTCAAACTAGAGCATAGTCATTCATGTAATGATGGCCACCTCCGGCGATTCCGGAGGAAATCTTTGGTAAGGGGTCCTTTTTTGTTTTTTTTTTTTTTGTGGGGCCCAGGGGTCCAGTTCAGCTGAAGAAAGAATCTTCAAGGAGTCTTCAGGGATTCTTCGGTGAAGACTTTGGCACCAATACGAAGACTATCATTTTCTCAAACTAGAGCATAGTCATTCATGTAATGATGGCCACCTCCGGCGATTCCAGAGGAAATCTTTGGTAAGGGGTCCTTTTTTGTTTTTTTTTTTGTTGGGCCCAGGGGTCCAATTCAGCTGAAGAAAAAATCTTCAAGGAGTCTTCAGGGATTCTTCGGTGAAGATTTTGGCGCCAATACGAAGACTATCATTTTCTCAAACTAAAGCTTAGTCATTCATGTAATGATTTCTACCTCCCGCGATTCCGGAGGAAATCTCTGGTAAGGGGTCCTTTTTTGTTTTTTTTTTGTGGGGCCCAGGGGTCCAATTCAGCTGAAGAAAGAATCTTCAAGGAGTCTTCAGGGATTCTTCGGTGAAGATTTTGGCGCCAATATGAAGACTATCATTTTCTCAAACTAGAGCATAGTCATTCATGTAATGATGGCCACCTCTGGCGATTCCGGAGGAAATCTTTGGTAGGGGGTCCTTTTTTTTTTTTTTTTGTTGGGCCCAGGGGTCCAGTTCAGCTGAAGAAAGAATCTTCAAGGAGTCTTCAGGGATTCTTCGGTGAAGATTTTGGCGCCAATACGAAGACTATCATTTTATCAAACTAGAGCGTAGTCATTCATGTAATGATGGCCACCTCCGGCGATTCCGGAGGAAATCTTTGGTAAGGGGTCCTTTTTTTTTGGGGGGGGGGCCCAGGGGTCCAATTCAGCTGAAGAAAGAATCTTCAAGGAGTCTTTAGGGATTCTTCGGTGAAGATTTTGGCACCAATACGAAGACTATCATTTTCTCAAACTAGAGCATAGTCATTCATGTAATGATGGCCACCTCCAGCGATTCCGGATTAAATCTTTGGTAAGGGGTCCTTTTTTGTTTTTTTTTGTGGGGCCCAGGGGTCCAATTCAGCTGAAGAAAGAATCTTCAAGGAGTCTTCAGGGATTCTTCGGTGAAGATTTTGGCGCCAATACGAAGACTATCATTTTCTGAAACTAGAGCTTTGTCATTCATGTATTGATGGCCACCTCCGGCGATTCCGGAGGAAATCTTTGGTAAGGAGTCCTTTTTTGTTTTTTTTTGTGGGGCCCAGGGGTCCAATTCAGCTGAAGAAAGAATCTTCAAGGAGTCTTCAGGTATTCTTCGGTGAAGATTTTGGCGCCAATACTAAGACTATCATTTTCTCAAACTAGAGCATAGTTCACCGAAGAATCCCTGAAGACTCCTTGAAGATTCTTTCTTCAGCTGAACTGGACCCCTGGGCCCCACAAAAAAAAAAAAAAAAAAAAAAAAAAGGACCCCTTACCAAAGATTTCCTCCGGAATCGCCGGAGGTGGCCATCATTACATGAATGACTAAGCTCTAGTTATGTAGAACAAACTTGTGCCAGTTGCGTCAAACAAACTTGTGCCAGTTGCGTCGAACAAACTTGTGCCAGTTACCGCGAACAAACTTGTGCCAGTTTCATCGAAAAACTTATGCCAGTTGCGTCAAATAAACTTGTGCCAGTTGCGTCAAACAAACTTGTGCCAGTTGCGTCAAACAAACTTGTGCCAGTTGCGTCAAACAAACTTGTTCCAGTTACGCCAAACAAACTTGTGCCAATTGAGTCGAAAAAACTTGTGCCAGTTGCGTTGAGCAAACTTGTGCCAGTTGCGTCTAACAAACTTGTGCCAGTTGCGTCAAAAAAACTTGGGCCAGTTTCGTCGAACAAACTTGTGTCAGTGTCATCCAACAAACTTGTGCCAGTTGCGTAGAACAATCTTGTGCCAGTTGCGTCAAACAAACTTGTACAAGTTGCGTAGAACAAACTTCTGCCAGTTGCGTCAAACAAACTTATGCCAGTTGCATATAACAAACTAGTGCCAGTTGCAAAGAACAAACTTGTGCCAGTTGCGTAGAACAAACTTGTGCAAGTTGCGCCAAACAAACTTGTGCCAGTTACGTCGAAGAAACTTGTGCCAGATGCGTCAAAGAAACTTGTGCCAGTTGCGTCAAACAAACTTGTGCCAGTTGCTTCGAACAAACTTGTGCCAGTTGCGTCAAACAAACTTCTGCCAGTTGCGTCAAACAAACTTGTGCCAGTTGGGTCGAACAAAATTGTGCCATTTGTATTAAACAAACTTGTGGCAGTTGCATCGAACAAACTTGTGCCAGTTGCGTCGAACAAACTTGTGCCAGTTGCGTCGAACAAACTTGTGCCAGTTGTATAGAACAAACTTGTGCCAGTTGCGTAGAACAAACTTGTGCCAGTTGCGTAGAACAAACTTGTGCCAGTTGCGCCAAACAAACTTGTGCCAGTTGGGTCGAACAAACTTGTGCCAGTTGCGTTAAACAAACTAGTGCCAGTTGCATCGAACAAAAATTGTGCCATTTGTATTAAACAAACTTGTGCCAGTTACATCGAACAAACTTGTGCCAATTGCGTCTAACAAACTTGTGCCTGTTACGTCAAACAAACTTGTGCCAGTTGCGTCGAACAAACTTGTGCCAGTTGCGTCAAACAAACTTGTGCCAGTTGCGTAGAACAAACTTGTGCCAGTTGCGTAGAAGAACCTTGTGCCAGTTGCGTCAAACAAACTTGTGCCAGTTGCGTCAAACAAACTTGTCAGAGTTGCATCAAACAAACTTGTACCAGTTGCGTCTAACAAACTTGTGCCAGTTGCGTCGAAGAAACTTGTGCCAGTTGCATCGAACAAACTTGTGCCAGTTGCGTAGAACAAACTTATGCCAGTTGCGTCAAACCAACTTGTGCCAGTTGTATAGAACAAACTTGTGCCAGTTGCGTAGAACAACCTTGTGCCAGTTGCGTCAAACAAACTTGTGCCAGTTGCGCCAAACAAACTTGTGACAGTTCCGTCAAACAAACTTGTGCCAGTTGAGTCAAGCAAACTTGTACAAGTTGCGAAAACAAACTTATGCCAGTTGCGCCAAACAATCTTGTGCCAGATGTGTTGAACAAACATGTGCCAGTTGCATCGAACAAACTTGTGCCAGTTGCGTCGAACAAACGTGTGCCAGTTGCGACGAACAAACTTGTGCCAGTTGCGTCGAACAAACTTGTGCCAGTTGCGTCGAACAAACTTGTGCCAGTTGCGTCAAACAAACTT
This sequence comes from Macrobrachium rosenbergii, assembly GCA_039081455.1. Taxonomy (NCBI): domain Eukaryota; kingdom Metazoa; phylum Arthropoda; class Malacostraca; order Decapoda; family Palaemonidae; genus Macrobrachium; species Macrobrachium rosenbergii. Next base: position 762,301 of record JANJGK010000196.1, on the reverse strand, counting down.
GAGCCAGTTGCTTCCAACAAACTTGTGACAGTTGCGTAGAAGAAACTTGTGCCAGTTGCGTCCAACAAACTTGTGCCAGTTGCGTAGAACAAACTTGTGCCAGTTGCGTCAAACAAACTTATGCCAGTTGCGTAGAACAAACTAGTGCCAGTTGCATACAACAAACTTGTGCCAGTTGCGTAGAACAAACTTGTGCCAGTTGCGTAGAACAAATTTGTGCCAGTTGCATAGAACAAATTAGTGCCAGTTGCGTCAAACTAACTTGTGCCAGTTGCTTCGAACAAACTTGTGCCAGTGGCGTCGAACAAACTTGTGCCAGTTACGGCGAAGAAACTTTTGCCAGTTGCGTCGAGAAAACTTGTGCGTGTTGCGTCAAAAAAACTTGTGCCAGTTGCGTTAAACAAACTTGTGCCAGTTGCGTCGAACAAACCTGTGCCAGTTACGGCGAACAAACTTGTGCCAGTTGCATCAAACGAACTTGTGCAAGTTGCGTCAAACAAACTTGTGCCAGTTGCGTCAAACAAACTTGTGCCAATTTAGTCGAAAAAACTTGTGCCAGTTACGTCGAACAAACTTGTGCCAGTTGTGTCAAACAAACTTGGGCCAGTTGCGTCAAACAAACTTGTGCCAGTTGCATCGAACAAACTTCTGCAAGTTGCATCAAACAAACTTGTGCCAGTTGCATCAAACAAACTTGTGCCAGTTGCGTAGAACAAACTTGTGCCACTTTCGTAGAACAACCTTGTGCCAGTTGCGTCAAACAAACTTGTGCCAGTTATGTCAAACAAACTTGTGCCAGTTGCGTCGAACAAACTTGTGCCAGTTGCATCAAAAAAACTTGTGCCAGTTGAGTCGAACAAACTTGTGCCAGTTGCGTATAACAAACTTGTGCCAGTTGCATCGAACAAACTTGTGCCAGTTGCGTCGAACAAACTTGTGCCAGTTTCGTCGAACAAACGTGTGCCACTTGCGTCAAACAAACTTGTGCCAGTTGCGTTGAACAAACTTCTGTCAGTTGTGTCAAACAAACTTGTGTCAGTTGCGTAGAACAAACTTGTGCCAGTTGCGTCGAACAAACTTGTTTCAGTTGGGTAGAACAAACTTGTGCCAGTTGCGACGAACAAACTTGTGCCAGATGCGTAGAATAAACTTGTGCCAGTTGCGTAGAACAAACTTGTGCCAGTTGCATAGAACAAACTTGTGCCAGTTGCGTAGAACAAACTTGTGCCAGTTGCATAGAACAAACTTGTTCCAGTTGCGTAGAACAAACTTGTGCTAGTTACGGCGAACAAACTTGTGCCAGTTGGTTCGAACAAACTTTTGCCAGTTGCGTCCAACAAACTTGTACCAGTTGCGTTGAAGAAACTTGTGCCAGTTGCGTCGAACAAACTTGTGCCAGTTGCGTAGAACAAACTTGTGCCAGTTGCGTCAAACAAACTTGTGCCAGTTGCGTCGAACAAACTTGTGCCAGTTGCGTCGAACAAACTTGTGCCAGTTGCGTCAAACAAACTTGTGCCAGTTGCGTCGAACAAACTTGTGCCAGTTGCGTCGAACAAACTTGTGCCAGTTACGTTAAACAAACTTGTGCCAGTTGCGTAAAAAAAAACTTTTGCCAGTTGCGTCAAACAAACTTGTGCCAGTTGCGTCACACAAACTTGTGCCTCTTGCGTCAAACAAACTTGTGCCAGATGCGTCGAACAAACTAGTGCCTGTTACGTTGAACAAACTTGTGCCAGTTGCGTCTAACAAACTTGTGCCAGTTGCGTCATACAAACTTGTGCCAGTTGCGTCGAAAAAACTTGTGCCAGTTGCGTCACACAAACTTGTGCCAGTTGCATAGAACAAACTTGTGCCAGTTGCATCAAACAAACTTGTGCCAGTTGCGTAGAACAAACTTGTGCCAGTTGCGTAGAAGAACCTTGTGCCAGTTGCGTCAAACAAACTTGTGCCAGTTGCGTCAAACAAACTTGTGCCAGTTGCGTCAAACAAACTTGTGCCAGTTGGGTCGAACAAACTTGTGCCAGTTGCATCGAACAAACTTGTGCCAGTTGCGTCCAACAAACTTGTGCCAGTTGCGTCGAACAAACTTGCGCCAGTTGCGTCGAAAAAACTTGTGCCAGTTGCGTTGAACAAACTTCTGCCAGTTGTGTCAAACAAACTTGTGTCAGTTGCGTAGAACAAACTTGTGCCAGTTGCATCAAACAAAGTTGTGTCAGTTGGGTAGTACAAACTTGTGCCAGTTGTGTCAAACAAACTTATGCCATTTGCGTAGAACAAACTAGTGTCAGTTGCATAGAACAAACTTGTGCCAGATGCGTAGAACAAACTTGTGCCAGTTGCGTTAAACAAACTTGTGCCAGTTGCATAGAACAAACTTGTTCCAGTTGCATAGAACAAACTTGTGCCGGTTGCGTCGAACAAACTTGTGCCAGTTGCGTCGAACAAACTTGTGCCAGTTGCATCAAACAAACTTGTGCCAGTTGCTTCGAACAAACTTGTGCCAGTTGCATCGAACACACTTGTGACAGTTGCATAGAACAAACTTGTGCCAGTTGCATAGAACAAACTTGTGCCAGTTGCATAGAACAAACTTGTGCCAGTTGCGTAGAACAACCTTGTGCCAGTTGCGTCAAACAAAATTGTGCCAGTTGCGTCAAACAAACTTGTGCCAGTTGCGTCAAACAAACTTGTGCCAGTTGTGTCAAACAAACTTGTGCCAGTTGGTTCGAACAAACTTGTGCCAGTTGCGTCCAACAAACTTGTACCAGTTGGGTCAAACAAACTTGTGCCAGTTGCGTCGAACAAACTTGTGCCAGTTGCGTAGAACAAACTTGTGCCAGTTGCGTCAAACAAACTTATGCCAGTTGCATAGAACAAACTAGTGCCAGTTGCATAGAACAAACTTGTGCCAGTTGCGTAGAACAAACTTGTGCCAGTTGCGTCAAACAAACTTGTGCCCGTTGCATCGAACAAACTTGTGCCAGTTGTGTCGAAGAAACTTGTGCCAGTTGCGTCAAACAAACATGTGCCAGTTGTGTCGAACAAACTTGTGCCAGTTGCGTCGAACAAACTTGTGCCAGTTGCGTCAAAAAAAACTTGTGCCAGTTGCGTCAAACAAACTTGTGCCACTTGCGTCAAACAAACTTGTGCCTCTTGCATCAAACAAACTTGTGCCAGTTGCGTCAAACAAACTTGTACCAATTGAGTCGAAAAAACTTGTGCCTGTTACCCGAACAAACTTGTGCTAGTTGCGTCTAACAAACTTGTGCCAGTTCGTCAAACAAACTTGTGCCAGTTGCGTAGAACAAACCTGTGCCAGTTGCGTCGAACAAACTTCTGTCAGTTGTGTAGAACAAACTTGTGCCAGTTGCGTCAAACAAACTTGTGCCAGTTGCGTAAGACAAACTAGTGCCAGTTGCACAGAACAAACTTGTGCCAGATGCGTAGAACAAACTTGTGCCAGTTGCGTAGAACAAACTTGTGCCAGTTGCATAGAACAAACTTGTGCCAGTTATGTAGAACAAACTTGTGCCAGTTGCGTCGAACAAACTTGTGCCAGTTGTGTCGAACAAACTTGTGCCAGTTGCGTCAAAAAAACTTGGGCCAGTTTCGTCGAACAAACTTGTGCCAGTGGCATCCATCAAACTTGTACCAGTTGCGTCGAACAAACTTGTGCCAGTTGCGTCAAACAAACTTGTGCCAGTTGCGTAGAACAAACTTGTGACAGTTGCATAGAACATCCTAGTGCAAGTTGCGTCGAACAAACTTGTGCTAGTTGTTAGAACAAACTTGTGCCAGTTGCATACAACAAACTTGTGCCAGTTGAGTAGAACAAACTTGTGCCAATTGCATCAAACAAACTTGTGCCAGTTGCGTCGAACAAACCTGTGCCAGTTGCGTCGAACAAACTTGTGCCAGTTGCGTCGAACAAACTTGTGCCAGTTGCGTCGAACAAACTTGTGCCAGTTGCGTCGAACAAACTTGTGCCAGTTACGGCGAACAAACTTGTGCCATTTGCGTCGAGAAACTTGTGCCAGTTGTGTCAAATAAACTGGTGCCAGTTGCGTCAAACAAACTTGTGCCAGTTACGGCGAACAAACTTGTGCCAGTTGCGTCGAGAAAAGTTGTGCCAGTTGCGTCAAACAAACTTGTGCTAGTTGCATCAAACAATCTTGTGCCAGTTGCGTCAAACAAACTTGTGCCAATTGATTCGAAAAAACTTGTGCCAGTTGCGTTGAAGAAACTTGTGCCAGTTGCGTCTAACAAACTTGTGCCAGTTGCGTCAAACAAACTTGTGCCAGTTGCGTCGAACAAACTTGTGCCATTCGCATCGAACAAACTACTGACAGTTGCAGAGAACAAACTTGTGTCAGTTGCGTCAAACAAAATTGTGCCAGTTGCGTAGAACAAACTTGTACATGTTGCGTAGAACAACCTTGTGCCAGTTGTGTCAAACAAACTTGTGCCAGTTGCGTCAAACAAACTTGTGCCAGTTGCGTCGAACAAACTTGTGCCAGTTGTGTGAAGCAAACTTTTGCCAGTTGGGTCAAACAAACTTGTGCCAGTTACGTTAAACAAATGTGTACCAGTTGCGTCGTACAAACTTGCGCCAGTTCCGTCGAACAAACTTGTGCCAGTTGCGTCGAACAAACTTGCGCCAGTTCCGTCGAACAAACTTTTGCCAGGTGGGTCGAACAAACTTGTGCCAGTTACGGTAAACAAACTTGTGCCAGTTGCGTCGAACAAACTTGCGCCAGTTTGGTCGAACAAACTTGTGCCAGTTGCGTCGAACAAACTTGTGCCAGTTGCATCGAACAAACTACTGACAGTTGCATAGAACAAACTTGTGCCAGTTGCGTCAAACAAACTTGTGCCAGTTGCGTAGAACAAACTTGTACATGTTGCGTAGAACAACCTCGTGCCAGTTGCGTCAAACAAACTTGTGCCAGTTGCGTCAAACAAACTTGTGCCAGTTGCGTCGAACAAACTTGTGCCAATTGTGTGAAACAAACTTTTGCCAGTTGGGTCAAACAAACTTGTGCCAGTTACGATAAACAAACGTGTACCAGTTGCGTCGTACAAACTTGCGCCAGTTCCGTCGAACAAACTTGTGCCAGTTGCGTCGAACAAACTTGCGCCAGTTCCGTCGAACAAACTTTTGCCAGGTGGGTCGAACAAACTTGTGCCAGTTACGTTAAGCAAACTTGTGCCAGTTGCGTCGAATAAACTTGCGCCAGTTCCGTCGAAAAACTTGTGACAGGTGCTTAGAACAAACTTGTGCCACTTGTGTCAAACAAACTTGTGCCAGTTGCGTAGAACAGACTTGTGCCAGTTGCGTCAAACAAACTTGTGCCAGTTGGGTAGAACAAACATGTGCCAGTTGCGTCAAACAAATTTGTGCCAGATGCGTAGAACAAACTAGTAACAGTTGCATAGAACAAACTTGTGCCAGATGCGTAGAACAAACTTTTGCCATTTGTGTAGAAGAAACTTGTGCCAGTTGTGTCAAACAAACTTGTGCCAGTTGTGTACAACAAACTTGTGCCAGTTATGTAGAACAAACTTCTGCCTGTTGCATCAAACAAACTTGTGCCAGTTGCGTCAAACAAACTTGTGCCATTTGCATAGAACAAACTTGTGCCAGTTGCATAGAACAACCTTGTGCCAGTTGTGTCCAACAAACTTGTGCCAGTTGCGTCAAACAAACTTGTGCCAGTTGCGTCGAACAAACTTGTGCCAGTTGCGTCGAACAAACTTGTGCCAGTTGCGTAGAACAAACTTGTGCCAGTTGCATAGAACAAACTTGTGCCAGTTATGTAGAACAAACTTGTGCCAGTTGCGTCAAACAAACTTGTGCCAGTTGCGTCGAACAAACTTGTGCCAGTTACGGCGAACAAACTTGTGCCAGTTTCATCGAGAAAACTTGTGCCAGTTGCGTCAAATAAACTTGTGCCAGTTGCGTCAAACAAACTTGTGCCAGTTGTGTCAAACAAACTTGTGCCAGTTGCGTCAAACAAACTTGTTCCAGTTACGCCAAAGAAACTTGTGGCAATTGAGTCAAAAAAACTTGTGCCAGTTGCGTCGAACAAACTTGTGCCAGTTGCGTCTAACAAACTTGTGCCAGTTGCGTCAAAAAAACTTGGGCCAGTTTCGTCGAACAAACTTGTATCAGTGTAATCCAACAAACTTGTGCCAGTTGCTTAGAACAATCTTGTGCCAGTTGCGTCAAACAAACTTGTACCAGTTGCGTAGAACAAACTTGTGCCAGTTGCGTCAAACAAACTTGTGCTAGTTGCGTCAAACAAACTTGTGCCAGTTGCGCCAAACAAACTTATGCCAGTTGCATATAACAAACTAGTGCCAGTTGCATAGAACAAACTTGTGCCAGTTGCGTAGAACAAACTTGTGCCAGTTGCATAGAACAAATTAGTGCCAGTTGCGTCAAACAAACTTGTGCCAGTTGCTTCGAACAAACTTGTGCCAGTGGCGTCGAAGGAACTTGTGCCAGTTACGGCGAACAAACTTGTGACAGTTGCGTCGAGAAAACTTGTGCCAGTTGCGTCAAAAAAACTTGTGCCAGTTGCGTCAAACAAACTTTTGCCAGTTGCGTCGAACAAACCTGTGCCAGTTACGGCGAACAAACTTGTGCCAGTTGCGTCGAGAAAACTTGTGCCAGTTGCGTCAAATAAACTTGTGCCAGTTGCGTCAAAGAAACTTGTGCAAGATGCGTCCAACAAACTTGTGCCAGTTGCGTCAAACAAACTTGCGCCAATTGAGTGGAAAAAACTTGTGCCAGTTACGTCGAACAAACTTGTGCCAGTTGCGTCTAACAAACTTGTGCCAGTTGCATCAAACAAACTTGGGCAAGTTGCGCTGAACAAACTTTTGCCAGTTGAGTCAAACAAACTTCTGCCAGTTGCATCAAAGAAACTTGTGCCAGTTGAATAGAACAAACTTGTGCCAGTTTCGCATAACAACCTTGTGCCAGTTGCTTCAAACAAACTTGTGCCAGTTTTGTCAAACAAGCTTGTGCCAGTTGCGTCAAACAAACTTGTGCCAGTTGGGTCGAACAAACTTGTGCCAGTTGCATCGAACACACTTGTGCCAGTTGCGTCGAACAAACTTGTGCCAGTTGGGTCTAACAAACTTGTGCCAGTTGCGTTAAACAAACTTGTGCCAGTTGCGTCAAACAAACTTGTGCCAGTTGGGTCGAACAAACTTGTGCCAGTTGCGTCGAACAAACTTGTGGCAGTTGCGTCCAACAAACTTGTGCCAGTTGCGTCGAACAAACTTGTGCCAGTTGCGTCGAACAAACTTGTGCCAGTTGCGTAGAAGAAACTTGTGCCAGTTGCGTCAAACTAACTTGTGCCAGTTGCGTCAAACAAACTTGTGCCAGTTGCGTCAAACAAACTTGTGCCAGTTGCGTCAAACAAACTTGTGCCAGTTGGGTCGAACAAACTTGTGCCAGTTGCATTAAACAAACTTGTGCCAGTTGCATAGAACACACTTTTGCCAGTTGCGTCGAGCAAACTTGTGCCAGTTGCGTCGAACAAACTTGCGCCAGTTGCGTCAAACCAACTTGTGCCAGTTGCGTTGAACAAACTTCTGCCAGTTGTGTCAAACAAACTTGTGTCAGTTGCGTAGAACAAACTTGTGCCAGTTGCGTCAAACAAATTTGTGCCAGTTGCGTAGAACAAACTAGTAACAGTTGCATAGAACAAACTTGTGCCAGATGCGTAGAACAAACTTTTGCCATTTGCGTAGAACAAACTTGTGCCAGTTGTGTCAAACAAACTTGAGCCAGTTGTGTACAACAAACTTGTGCCAGTTATGTAGAACAAACTTGTGCCTGTTGCATCAAACAAACTTGTGCCAGTTGCGTCAAACAAACTTGTACCATTTGCATAGAACAAACTTGTGCCAGTTGCATAGAACAACCTTGTGCCAGTTGCGTCAAACAAACTTGTGCCAGTTGCGTCAAACAAACTTGTGCCAGTTGCATCAAACAAACTTGTGCCAGTTGCGTCGAACAAACTTGTGCCAATTGCGTAGAACAAACACGTGCCAGTTGCATAGAACAAACTTGTGCCAGTTATGTAGAACAAACTTGTGCCAGTTGCGTCAAACAAACTTGTGCCAGTTGCGTCGAACAAACTTGTGCCAGTTACCGCGAACAAACTTGTGCCAGTTTCATCGAGAAAACTTGTGCCAGTTGCGTCAAACAAACTTGTGCCAGTTGCGTCAAAAAAACTTGTGCCAGTTGCGTCAAACAAACTTGTTCCAGTTACGCCAAACAAACTTGTGCCAATTGAGTCGAAAAAACTTGTGCCAGTTGCGTTGAGCAAACTTGTGCCAGTTGCGTCTAACAAACTTGTGCCAGTTGCGTCAAAAAAACTTGGGCCAGTTTCGTCCAACAAACTTGTGTCAGTGTCATCCAACAAACTTGTGCCAGTTGCGTAGAACAATCTTGTGCCAGTTGCGTCAAACAAACTTGTACAAGTTGCGTAGAACAAACTTCTGCCAGTTGCGTCAAACAAACTTATGCCAGTTGCATATAACAAACTAGTGCCAGTTGCAAAGAACAAACTTGTGCCAGTTGCGTAGAACAAACTTGTGCAAGTTGCGCCAAACAAACTTGTGCCAGTTGCGTCGAAGAAACTTGTGCCAGATGCGTCAAAGAAACTTGTGCCAGTTGCGTCAAACAAACTTGTGCCAGTTGCTTCGAACAAACTTGTGCCAGTTGCGTCAAACAAACTTCTGCCAGTTGCGTCAAACAAACTTGTGCCAGTTGGGTCGAACAAAATTGTGCCATTTGTATTAAACAAACTTGTGCCAGTTGCATCGAACAAACTTGTGCCAGTTGCGTCGAACAAACTTGTGCCAGTTGCGTCGAACAAACTTGTGCCAGTTGTATAGAACAAACTTGTGCCAGTTGCGTAGAATAACCTTGTGCCAGTTGCGTCAAAGAAACTTGTGCCAGTTGCGCCAAACAAACTTGTGCCAGTTGGGTCGAACAAACTTGTGCCAGTTGCGTTAAACAAACTAGTGCCAGTTGCATCGAACAAAAATTGTGCCATTTGTATTAAACAAACTTGTGCCAGTTACATCGAACAAACTTGTGCCAATTGCGTCTAACAAACTTGTGCCAGTTACGTCAAACAAACTTGTGCCAGTTGCGTCGAACAAACTTGTGCCAGTTGCGTCAAACAAACTTGTGCCAGTTGCGTAGAACAAACTTGTGCCAGTTGCGTAGAAGAACCTTGTGCCAGTTGCGTCAAACAAACTTGTGCCAGTTGCGTCAAACAAACTTGTGAGAGTTGCATCAAACAAACTTGTACCAGTTGCGTCTAACAAACTTGTGCCAGTTGCGTCGAAGAAACTTGTGCCAGTTGCATCGAACAAACTTGTGCCAGTTGCGTAGAACAAACTTATGCCAGTTGCGTCAAACAAACTTGTGCCAGTTGTATAGAACAAACTTCTGCCAGTTGCGTAGAACAACCTTGTGCCAGTTGCGTCAAACAAACTTGTGCCAGTTGCGCCAAACAAACTTGTGACAGTTCCGTCAAACAAACTTGTGCCAGTTGAGTCAAGCAAACTTGTACAAGTTGCGAAAACAAACTTATGCCAGTTGCGTCAAACAATCTTGTGCCAGATGTGTTGAACAAACATGTGCCAGTTGCATCGAACAAACTTGTGCCAGTTGCGTCGAACAAACTTGTGCCAGTTGCGACGAACAAACTTGTGCCAGTTGCGTCGAACAAACTGGTGCCAGTTGCGTCGAACAAACTTGTGCCAGTTGCGTCAAACAAACTTGAGCCAGTTGCTTCCAACAAACTTGTGACAGTTGCGTAGAAGAAACTTGTGCCAGTTGCGTCCAACAAACTTGTGCCAGTTGTGTAGAACAAACTTGTGCCAGTTGCGTCAAACAAACTTATGCCAGTTGCGTAGAACAAACTAGTGCCAGTTGCATACAACAAACTTGTGCCAGTTGCGTAGAACAAACTTGTGCCAGTTGCGTAGAACAAATTTGTGCCAGTTGCATAGAACAAATTAGTGCCAGTTGCGTCAAACTAACTTGTGCCAGTTGCTTCGAACAAACTTGTGCCAGTGGCGTCGAACAAACTTGTGCCAGTTACGGCGAAGAAACTTTTGCCAGTTGCGTCGAGAAAACTTGTGCGTGTTGCGTCAAAAAAACTTGTGCCAGTTGCGTCAAACAAACTTGTGTCAGTTGCGTCGAACAAACCTGTGCCAGTTACAGCGAACAAACTTGTGCCAGTTGCATCAAACGAACTTGTGCAAGTTGCGTCAAACAAACTTGTGCCAGTTGCGTCAAACAAACTTGTGCCAATTTAGTCGAAAAAACTTGTGCCAGTTACGTCGAACAAACTTGTGCCAGTTGCGTCCAACAAACTTGGGCCAGTTGCGTCAAACAAACTTGTGCCAGTTGCATCGAACAAACTTCTGCAAGTTGCATCAAACAAACTTGTGCCAGTTGCATCAAACAAACTTGTGCCAGTTGCGTAGAACAAACTTGTGCCACTTTCGTAGAACAACCTTGTGCCAGTTGCGTCAAACAAACTTGTGCCAGTTATGTCAAACAAACTTGTGCCAGTTGCGTCGAACAAACTTGTGCCAGTTGCATCAAACAAACTTGTGCCAGTTGAGTCGAACAAACTTGTGCCAGTTGCGTTAAACAAACTTGTGCCAGTTGCATCGAACAAACTTGTGCCAGTTGCGTCGAACAAACTTGTGCCAGTTGCGTCGAACAAACGTGTGCCAGTTGCGTCAAACAAACTTGTGCCAGTTGCGTTGAACAAACTTCTGTCAGTTGTGTCAAACAAACTTGTGTCAGTTGCGTAGAACAAACTTGTGCCAGTTGCGTCGAACAAACTTGTTTCAGTTGGGTAGAACAAACTTGTGCCAGTTGCGTGAAACAAACTTGTGCCAGTTGCGTAAAACAAACTAGTGTCAGTTGGATAGAACAAACTTGTGCCAGATGCGTAGAATAAACTTGTGCCAGTTGCGTAGAACAAACTTGTGCCAGTTGCATAGAACAAACTTGTGCCAGTTGCGTAGAACAAACTTGTGCCAGTTGCATAGAACAAACTTGTGCCAGTTGCGTAGAACAAACTTGTGCCAGTTGCGTAGAACAAACGTGTGCCAGTTGCATAGAACAAACTTGTGCCAGTTGCGTAGAACAAACTTGTGCCAGTTGCATAGAACAAACTTGTGCCAGTTGCGTCAAACAAACTTGTGCCAGTTGCATAGAACAAACTTGTGCCAGTTGCTTCGAACAAACTTGTGCTAGTTACGGCGAACAAACTTGTGCCAGTTGGTTCGAACAAACTTTTGCCAGTTGCGTCCAACAAACTTGTACCAGTTGCGTCGAAGAAACTTGTGCCAGTTGCGTCGAACAAACTTGTACCAGTTGCGTAGAACAAACTTGTGCCAGTTGTGTAGAACAAACTTGTGCCAGTTGCGTAGAACAAACTTGTGCCAGTTGCGTATAACAAACTTGTGCCAGTTGCGTAGAACAAACTTGTGCAAGTTGCATAGAACAAACTTGTGCCAGTTGTGTAGAACATACTTGTGCCAGTTGCGCCGAGAAAAGTTGTGCCAGTTGCATCAAATAAACTTGTGCCAGTTGCGTCAAACAAACTTGTGCCAGTTGAGTCAAACAAACTTTTGACAGTTGCGTCAAACAAACTTGTGCCAGTTGCGTCAAACAAACTTGTGCCAATTGAGTCAAAATAACTTGTGCCAGTTGCGTCGAACAAACTTGTGCCAGTTGCGTCGAACAAACTTGTGCCAGTTGCGTCGAACAAACTTGTGCCAGTTGCGTCCAACAAAATTGTGCCAGTAGCGTAGAACAAACTTGTGCCAGTTGCATCAAACAAACTTGTGCCAGTTGCGAAGAACAAACTAGTGCCAGTTGCATACAACAAACTTGTGCCAGTTGCGTTTAACAAACTTGTGCCAGTTGCGTAGAACAAACTTGTGCCAGTTGCGTAGAACAAACTTGTGCCAGTTGCGTCAAACAAACTTGTGCCAGTTGCGTCAAACAAACTTGTGCCAGTTGCTTCGAACAAACTTGTGCCAGTGGCGTCGAACAAACTTGTGCCAGTTACGGCGAACAAACTTGTGCCAGTTGCGTCGAGAAAACTTGTGCCAGTTGTGTCAAAACAACTTGTCCCAGTTGCGTCACACAAACTTGTGCCAGTTGCGTCGAACAAACTTGTGCTAGTTACGGCGAACAAACTTGTGCCAGTTGCGTCGAGAAAACTTGTGCCAGTTGCGTGAAATAAACTTGTGCCAGTTGCGTCAAACAAACTTGTGCCAGTTGCGTCAAACAAACTTGCGCCAGTTGCGTCAAAGAAACTTGTGCCAGTTGCGTCAAACAAACTTGTGCCAATTGAGTCGAAAAAACTTGTGCCAGTTACCTCGAACAAACTTGTGCCAGTTGCGTCTAACAAACTTGTGCCAGTTGCGTCAAACAAACTTGTGCCAGTTGAGTCAAACAAACTTTTGACAGTTGCGTCAAACAAACTTGTGCCAGTTGCGTCAAACAAACTTGTGCCAATTGAGTCAAAATAACTTGTGCCAGTTGCGTCGAACAAACTTGTGCCAGTTGCGTCTAACAAACTTGTGCCAGTTGCGTGAAACAAACTTGGGCTAGTTACGTCGAACAAACTTGTGCTAGTTACGGCGAACAAACTTGTGCCAGTTGCGTCGAGAAAACTTGTGCCAGTTGCGTGAAATAAACTTGTGCCAGTTGCGTCCAATAAACTTGTGCCAGTTGCGTCAAACAAAATTGTGCCAGTTGAGTTAAACAAACTTGTGACAGTTGCGTCAAACAAACTTGTACCAGTTGCGTCAAACAAACTTGTGCCAATTGAGTCAAAGAAACTTGTGCCAGTTGCGTCGAACAAACTTGTGCCAGTTGCGTCTAACAAACTTGTGCCAGTTGCGTCAAACAAACTTGGGTCAGTTGCGGCGAACAAACTTGTGCCAGTTGCATCAAACAAACTTGTGCCAGTTGCGTAGAGCAAACTTGTGCCAGTTGCGTCAAACAAACTTGTGCTAGTTGCGTCAAACAAACTTATGCCAGTTGCATAGAACAAACTAGTGCCAGTTGCATAGAACAAACTTGTGCCTGTTGGGTAGAACAAACTTGTGCCAGTTGCGTAGAACAAACTTGTGCCAGTTGCGTAGAACAACCTTGTGCCAGTTGCGTCAAACAAACTTGTGCTAGTTGCGTCAAACAAACTTGTGCCAGTTGCGCCGAACAAAGTTGTGCCAGTTGTGTCAAACAAACTTTTGCCAGTTGGTTCGAACAAACTTTTGCCAGTTGCGTCCAACAAACTTGTACCAGTTGCGTCGAAGAAACTTGTGCCAGTTGCGTCGAACAAACATGTACCAGTTGCGTAGAACAAACTTGTGCCAGTTGCGTCAAACAAACTTATGACAGTTGCATAGAACAAACTAGTGCTAGTTGCATAGAACAAACTTGTGCCAGTTGGGTAGAACAAACTTCTGCCAGTTGCGTCAAACAAACTTGTGCCAGTTGCGTCGAACAAACTTGTGCCAGTTACGTCGAAGAAACTTGTGCCAGTTGCGTCAAACAAACTTGTGCCAGTTGCGTCGAACATACTTGTGCCAGTTGCGTCGAACAAACTTGTGCCAGTTACATTAAACAAACTTGTGCCAGTTGCTTCGAGAAAACTTGTGCCAGTTGCGTCAAGAAAAACTTGTGCCAGTTGCGTCAAACAAACTTGTGCCAGTTGCGTCAAAAAAACTTGTGCCAGTTGCGTCAAACAAACTTGTTCCAGTTACGCCAAACAAACTTGTGCCAATTGAGTCGAAAAAACTTGTGCCAGTTGCGTTGAGCAAACTTGTGCCAGTTGCGTCTAACAAACTTGTGCCAGTTGCGTCAAAAAAACTTGGGCCAGTTTCGTCCAACAAACTTGTGTCAGTGTCATCCAACAAACTTGTGCCAGTTGCGTAGAACAATCTTGTGCCAGTTGCGTCAAACAAACTTGTACAAGTTGCGTAGAACAAACTTCTGCCAGTTGCGTCAAACAAACTTATGCCAGTTGCATATAACAAACTAGTGCCAGTTGCAAAGAACAAACTTGTGCCAGTTGCGTAGAACAAACTTGTGCAAGTTGCGCCAAACAAACTTGTGCCAGTTGCGTCGAAGAAACTTGTGCCAGATGCGTCAAAGAAACTTGTGCCAGTTGCGTCAAACAAACTTGTGCCAGTTGCTTCGAACAAACTTGTGCCAGTTGCGTCAAACAAACTTCTGCCAGTTGCGTCAAACAAACTTGTGCCAGTTGGGTCGAACAAAATTGTGCCATTTGTATTAAACAAACTTGTGCCAGTTGCATCGAACAAACTTGTGCCAGTTGCGTCGAACAAACTTGTGCCAGTTGCGTCGAACAAACTTGTGCCAGTTGTATAGAACAAACTTGTGCCAGTTGCGTAGAATAACCTTGTGCCAGTTGCGTCAAAGAAACTTGTGCCAGTTGCGCCAAACAAACTTGTGCCAGTTGGGTCGAACAAACTTGTGCCAGTTGCGTTAAACAAACTAGTGCCAGTTGCATCGAACAAAAATTGTGCCATTTGTATTAAACAAACTTGTGCCAGTTACATCGAACAAACTTGTGCCAATTGCGTCTAACAAACTTGTGCCAGTTACGTCAAACAAACTTGTGCCAGTTGCGTCGAACAAACTTGTGCCAGTTGCGTCAAACAAACTTGTGCCAGTTGCGTAGAACAAACTTGTGCCAGTTGCGTAGAAGAACCTTGTGCCAGTTGCGTCAAACAAACTTGTGCCAGTTGCGTCAAACAAACTTGTGAGAGTTGCATCAAACAAACTTGTACCAGTTGCGTCTAACAAACTTGTGCCAGTTGCGTCGAAGAAACTTGTGCCAGTTGCATCGAACAAACTTGTGCCAGTTGCGTAGAACAAACTTATGCCAGTTGCGTCAAACAAACTTGTGCCAGTTGTATAGAACAAACTTCTGCCAGTTGCGTAGAACAACCTTGTGCCAGTTGCGTCAAAGAAACTTGTGCCAGTTGCGCCAAACAAACTTGTGACAGTTCCGTCAAACAAACTTGTGCCAGTTGAGTCAAGCAAACTTGTACAAGTTGCGAAAACAAACTTATGCCAGTTGCGTCAAACAATCTTGTGCCAGATGTGTTGAACAAACATGTGCCAGTTGCATCGAACAAACTTGTGCCAGTTGCGTCGAACAAACTTGTGCCAGTTGCGACGAACAAACTTGTGCCAGTTGCGTCGAACAAACTTGTGCCAGTTGCGTCGAACAAACTTGTGCCAGTTGCGTCAAACAAACTTGAGCCAGTTGCTTCCAACAAACTTGTGACAGTTGCGTAGAAGAAACTTGTGCCAGTTGCGTCCAACAAACTTGTGCCAGTTGTGTAGAACAAACTTGTGCCAGTTGCGTCAAACAAACTTATGCCAGTTGCGTAGAACAAACTAGTGCCAGTTGCATACAACAAACTTGTGCCAGTTGCGTAGAACAAACTTGTGCCAGTTGCGTAGAACAAATTTGTGCCAGTTGCATAGAACAAATTAGTGCCAGTTGCGTCAAACTAACTTGTGCCAGTTGCTTCGAACAAACTTGTGCCAGTGGCGTCGAACAAACTTGTGCCAGTTACGGCGAAGAAACTTTTGCCAGTTGCGTCGAGAAAACTTGTGCGTGTTGCGTCAAAAAAACTTGTGCCAGTTGCGTCAAACAAACTTGTGTCAGTTGCGTCGAACAAACCTGTGCCAGTTACAGCGAACAAACTTGTGCCAGTTGCATCAAACGAACTTGTGCAAGTTGCGTCAAACAAACTTGTGCCAGTTGCGTCAAACAAACTTGTGCCAATTTAGTCGAAAAAACTTGTGCCAGTTACGTCGAACAAACTTGTGCCAGTTGCGTCCAACAAACTTGGGCCAGTTGCGTCAAACAAACTTGTGCCAGTTGCATCGAACAAACTTCTGCAAGTTGCATCAAACAAACTTGTGCCAGTTGCATCAAACAAACTTGTGCCAGTTGCGTAGAACAAACTTGTGCCACTTTCGTAGAACAACCTTGTGCCAGTTGCGTCAAACAAACTTGTGCCAGTTATGTCAAACAAACTTGTGCCAGTTGCGTCGAACAAACTTGTGCCAGTTGCATCAAACAAACTTGTGCCAGTTGAGTCGAACAAACTTGTGCCAGTTGCGTTAAACAAACTTGTGCCAGTTGCATCGAACAAACTTGTGCCAGTTGCGTCGAACAAACTTGTGCCAGTTGCGTCGAACAAACGTGTGCCAGTTGCGTCAAACAAACTTGTGCCAGTTGCGTTGAACAAACTTCTGTCAGTTGTGTCAAACAAACTTGTGTCAGTTGCGTAGAACAAACTTGTGCCAGTTGCGTCGAACAAACTTGTTTCAGTTGGGTAGAACAAACTTGTGCCAGTTGCGTGAAACAAACTTGTGCCAGTTGCGTAAAACAAACTAGTGTCAGTTGGATAGAACAAACTTGTGCCAGATGCGTAGAATAAACTTGTGCCAGTTGCGTAGAACAAACTTGTGCCAGTTGCATAGAACAAACTTGTGCCAGTTGCGTAGAACAAACTTGTGCCAGTTGCATAGAACAAACTTGTGCCAGTTGCGTAGAACAAACTTGTGCCAGTTGCGTAGAACAAACGTGTGCCAGTTGCATAGAACAAACTTGTGCCAGTTGCGTAGAACAAACTTGTGCCAGTTGCATAGAACAAACTTGTGCCAGTTGCGTCAAACAAACTTGTGCCAGTTGCATAGAACAAACTTGTGCCAGTTGCTTCGAACAAACTTGTGCTAGTTACGGCGAACAAACTTGTGCCAGTTGGTTCGAACAAACTTTTGCCAGTTGCGTCCAACAAACTTGTACCAGTTGCGTCGAAGAAACTTGTGCCAGTTGCGTCGAACAAACTTGTACCAGTTGCGTAGAACAAACTTGTGCCAGTTGTGTAGAACAAACTTGTGCCAGTTGCGTAGAACAAACTTGTGCCAGTTGCGTATAACAAACTTGTGCCAGTTGCGTAGAACAAACTTGTGCAAGTTGCATAGAACAAACTTGTGCCAGTTGTGTAGAACATACTTGTGCCAGTTGCGCCGAGAAAAGTTGTGCCAGTTGCATCAAATAAACTTGTGCCAGTTGCGTCAAACAAACTTGTGCCAGTTGAGTCAAACAAACTTTTGACAGTTGCGTCAAACAAACTTGTGCCAGTTGCGTCAAACAAACTTGTGCCAATTGAGTCAAAATAACTTGTGCCAGTTGCGTCGAACAAACTTGTGCCAGTTGCGTCGAACAAACTTGTGCCAGTTGCGTCGAACAAACTTGTGCCAGTTGCGTCCAACAAAATTGTGCCAGTAGCGTAGAACAAACTTGTGCCAGTTGCATCAAACAAACTTGTGCCAGTTGCGAAGAACAAACTAGTGCCAGTTGCATACAACAAACTTGTGCCAGTTGCGTTTAACAAACTTGTGCCAGTTGCGTAGAACAAACTTGTGCCAGTTGCGTAGAACAAACTTGTGCCAGTTGCGTCAAACAAACTTGTGCCAGTTGCGTCAAACAAACTTGTGCCAGTTGCTTCGAACAAACTTGTGCCAGTGGCGTCGAACAAACTTGTGCCAGTTACGGCGAACAAACTTGTGCCAGTTGCGTCGAGAAAACTTGTGCCAGTTGTGTCAAAACAACTTGTCCCAGTTGCGTCACACAAACTTGTGCCAGTTGCGTCGAACAAACTTGTGCTAGTTACGGCGAACAAACTTGTGCCAGTTGCGTCGAGAAAACTTGTGCCAGTTGCGTGAAATAAACTTGTGCCAGTTGCGTCAAACAAACTTGTGCCAGTTGCGTCAAACAAACTTGCGCCAGTTGCGTCAAAGAAACTTGTGCCAGTTGCGTCAAACAAACTTGTGCCAATTGAGTCGAAAAAACTTGTGCCAGTTACCTCGAACAAACTTGTGCCAGTTGCGTCTAACAAACTTGTGCCAGTTGCGTCAAACAAACTTGTGCCAGTTGAGTCAAACAAACTTTTGACAGTTGCGTCAAACAAACTTGTGCCAGTTGCGTCAAACAAACTTGTGCCAATTGAGTCAAAATAACTTGTGCCAGTTGCGTCGAACAAACTTGTGCCAGTTGCGTCTAACAAACTTGTGCCAGTTGCGTGAAACAAACTTGGGCTAGTTACGTCGAACAAACTTGTGCTAGTTACGGCGAACAAACTTGTGCCAGTTGCGTCGAGAAAACTTGTGCCAGTTGCGTGAAATAAACTTGTGCCAGTTGCGTCCAATAAACTTGTGCCAGTTGCGTCAAACAAAATTGTGCCAGTTGAGTTAAACAAACTTGTGACAGTTGCGTCAAACAAACTTGTACCAGTTGCGTCAAACAAACTTGTGCCAATTGAGTCAAAGAAACTTGTGCCAGTTGCGTCGAACAAACTTGTGCCAGTTGCGTCTAACAAACTTGTGCCAGTTGCGTCAAACAAACTTGGGTCAGTTGCGGCGAACAAACTTGTGCCAGTTGCATCAAACAAACTTGTGCCAGTTGCGTAGAGCAAACTTGTGCCAGTTGCGTCAAACAAACTTGTGCTAGTTGCGTCAAACAAACTTATGCCAGTTGCATAGAACAAACTAGTGCCAGTTGCATAGAACAAACTTGTGCCTGTTGGGTAGAACAAACTTGTGCCAGTTGCGTAGAACAAACTTGTGCCAGTTGCGTAGAACAACCTTGTGCCAGTTGCGTCAAACAAACTTGTGCTAGTTGCGTCAAACAAACTTGTGCCAGTTGCGCCGAACAAAGTTGTGCCAGTTGTGTCAAACAAACTTTTGCCAGTTGGTTCGAACAAACTTTTGCCAGTTGCGTCCAACAAACTTGTACCAGTTGCGTCGAAGAAACTTGTGCCAGTTGCGTCGAACAAACATGTACCAGTTGCGTAGAACAAACTTGTGCCAGTTGCGTCAAACAAACTTATGACAGTTGCATAGAACAAACTAGTGCTAGTTGCATAGAACAAACTTGTGCCAGTTGGGTAGAACAAACTTCTGCCAGTTGCGTCAAACAAACTTGTGCCAGTTGCGTCGAACAAACTTGTGCCAGTTACGTCGAAGAAACTTGTGCCAGTTGCGTCAAACAAACTTGTGCCAGTTGCGTCGAACATACTTGTGCCAGTTGCGTCGAACAAACTTGTGCCAGTTACATTAAACAAACTTGTGCCAGTTGCTTCGAGAAAACTTGTGCCAGTTGCGTCAAGAAAAACTTGTGCCAGTTGCGTCAAACAAACTTGTGCCAGTTGCGTCACACAAACTTGTGCCTCTTGCGTCAAACAAACTTGTGCCAATTGACTCGAAAAAACTTGTGCCTGTTACGTCGAACAAACTTGTGCCAGTTGCGTCTAACAAACTTGTGCCAGTTGCGTCAAACAAACTTGTGCCAGTTGCGTCGAACAAACTTGTGCCAGTTGCATCAAAGAAACTTGTGCCAGTTGCGTAGAACAAACTTGTGCCAGTTGCGTAGAAGAACCTTGTGCCAGTTGCGTCAAACAAACTTGTGCCAGTTGCGTCGAACAAAATTGTGCCAGTTGCATCAAACAAACTTGTGCCAGTTGCGCCAAACAAACTTGTGACAGTTCCGTCAAACAAACTTCTGCCAGTTGAGTCAAACAAACTTGTACAAGTTGCGAAAACAAACTTATGCCAGTTGCCTCAAACAATCTTGTGCCAGATGTGTTGAACAAACATGTGCCAGTTGCATCGAACAAACTTGTGCCAGTTGCGTCAAACAAACTTGTGCCAGTTGCGTCGAACAAACTTGTGCCAGTTGCGTCGAAGAAACTTGTGCCAGTTGCGTCGAAGAAACTTGTGCCAGTTGCATCAAACAAATTGAGCCAGTTGCGTCCAACAAACTTGTGACAGTTGCATAGAAGAAACTTGTGCCAGTTGCGTCCAACAAACTTGTGCCAGTTGCGTAGAACAAACTTGTGCCAGTTACGTCAAAAAAACTTATGCCAGTTGCGTAAAACAAACTAGTGCCAGTTGCATATAACAAACTTGTGCCACTTGCGTAGAACAAACTTGTGCCAGTTGCGTAGAACAAACTTGTGCCAGTTGCATAGAACAAATTAGTGCCAGTTGCGTCAAACAAACTTGTGCCAGTTGCTTCGAACAAACTTGTGCCAGTGGCGTCGAACAAACTTGTGCCAGTTACGGCGAACAAATTTGTGCCAGTTGCGTCGAGAAAACTTGTGCCAGTTGCGTCCAAAAAACTTGTGCCAGTTGCGTCAAACAAACTTGTGCCAGTTGCGTCGAACAAACCTGTGCCAGTTATGGCGAACAAACTTGTGCCAGTTGCATCGAGAAAACTTGTGCCACTTGCGTCAAATAAACTTGTGCCAGTTGCGTCAAACAAACTTGTGCAAGTTGTGTCAAACAAACTTGTGCCAGTTGCGTGAAACAAACTTGTGCCACTTGAGTCGAAAAAACTTGTGCCAGTTACATCGAACAAACTTGTGCCAGTTGCGTCTAACAAACTTGTGCCAGTTGCGTCAAACAAACTTGGGCCAGTTGCACCGAACAAATTGTACCAGTTGCGTCAAACAAACTTCTGCTAGTTGCATCAAACAAAGTTGTGCCAGTTGCATCAAACAAACTTGTGCCAGTTGCGTAAAACAAACTTGTGCCAGTTTCGTAGAACAACCTTGTGCCAGTTGCGTCAAACCATCTTGTGCCAGTTGTGTCAAACAAACTTGTGCCAGTTGCGTCAAACAAACTTGTGCCAGTTGCGTCAAACAAACTTGTGCCAGTTGGGTCGAACAAACTTGTGCCAGTTGCGTCGAACAAACTAGTGCCAGTTGCATCGAACAAACTTGTGCCAGTTGCGTCGAACAAACTTGCGCCAGTTGCGTCAAACAAACTTGTGCCAGTTGCGTCAAACAAACTTCTGCCAGTTGTGTCAAACAAACTTGTGTCAGTTGCGTAGAACAAACTTTTGCCAGTTGCGTCGAACAATCTTTTGTCAGTTGGATAGAACAAACTTGTGCCAGTTGCCTGAAACAGACTTGTGCCAGTTGCGTAAAACAAACAGTGTCAGTTGGATAGAACAAACTTGTGCCAGATGCGTAGAATAAACTTGTGCCAGTTGCGTAGAACAAACTTGTGCCAGTTGCGTAGAACAAACTTGTGCCAGTTACGTAGAACAAACTTCTGCCAGTTACATAGTCAAACTTGTGCCAGATGCATAGAACAAACTTGTGCCAGTTGCGTAGAACAAACTTGTACCAGTTGCGTAGAACAAACTTGTACCAGTTGCTTAGAACAAACTTGTGCCAGTTGCTTAGAACAAACTTGTGCCAGTTGCGTAGAACAAACTTGTGCAAGTTGCATAGAACAAACTTGTGCCAGTTGTGTAGAACATACTTGTGCCAGTTGCGCCGAGAAAAGTTGTGCCAGTTGCGTCAAATAAACTTGTGCCAGTTGCGTCAAACAAACTTGTGCCAGTTGAGTCAAACAAACTTGTGACAGTTGCGTCAAACAAACTTGTGCCAGTTGCGTCAAACAAACTTGTGCCAATTGAGTCGAAGAAACTTGTGTCAGTTGCGTCGAACAAACTTGTGCCAGTTGCGTCTAACAAACTTGTGCCAGTTGCGTCAAACAAACTTGGGCTAGTTGCGTCGAACAAACTTGTGCCAGTTGCATCGAACAAACTTGTTCCAGTTGCGTAGAACAAACTTGTGCCAGTTGCGTCAAACAAACTTGTGCCAGTTGCGTAGAACAAACTTATCCCAGTTGCGTAGAACAACCTTGTGCCAGTTGCGTCAAACAAACTTGTGCCAGTTGAGTCGAACAAAATTGTGCCAGTTGTGTCAAACAAACTTGTGCCAGTTGGTTCGAACAAACTTGTGCCAGTTGATCCAACAAACTTGTACCAGTTGCGTCGAACAAACTTGTGCCAGTTGCATCGAACAAACTTGTACCAGTTGCGTAGAACAAACTTGTGCCAGGTGCGTCAAACAAACTTATGCCAGTTGCATAGAACAAACTAGTGCCAGTTGCATAGAACAAACTTGTGCCAGTTGCATAGAACAAACTTGTGCCAGTTGCGTCAAACAAACTTGTGCCAGTTGCGTCGAACAATCTTGTGCCAGTTGCGTCGAACAAACTTGTGCCAGTTGCGTCAAACAAACTTGTGCCAGTTGCGTCGAACAAACTTGTGCCAGTTGCGTCAAACAAACTTGTGCCAATTACGTTAAACAAACTTGTGCCAGTTGCGTAAAAAAAACTGGTGCCAGTTGCGTCAAACAAACTTGTGCCAGTTGCGTCACACAAACTTGTGCCTCTTGCGAAAAACAAACTTGAGCAAGTTGCGTCAAACAAACTTGTGCCAATTGAGTCTAAAAAACTTGTGCCTGTTACGTCGAACAATCTTGTGCCAGTTGCGTCGAACAAACTTGTGCCAGTTGCGTCAAACAAACTTGTGCCAGTTGCGTCGAACAAACTTGTGCCAGTTGCGTCGCACAAACTTGTGCCAGTTGCGTGGAACAAACTTGTGCCAGTTGCGTCAAACAAACTTGTGCCAGTTGCGTCAAACAAACTTGTGCCAGTTGCGTCAAACAAACTTGTGCCAGTTGCGTCAAACAAACTTGTGCCAGTTGGGTCGAACAAACTTGTGCCAGCTGCGTTAAACAAACTTGTGCCAGTTGCATCGAACAAAAATTTGTGCCAGTTGCGTCCAACAAACTTGTGCCAGTTGCGTCGAACAAACTTGCGCCAGTTGCGTCCAACAAACTTGTGCCAGTTGCGTTGAACAAACTTCTGCTAGTTGTGTCAAACAAACTTGTGCCAGTTGGTTCGAACAAACTTGTGCCAGTTGCGACCAACAAACTTGTACCAGTTGTGTCGAACAAACTTGTGCCAGTTGCGTCGAACAATCTTGTGCCAGTTGCGTCGAACAAACTTGTGCCAGTTGCGTCGAACAAACTTGTGCCAGTTGCGTCGAACAAACTTGTGCCAGTTGCGTCCAACAAACTTGTGCCAGTTTCGTTAAACAAACTTGTGCCAGTTGCATAAAAAAAACTGGTGCCAGTTGCGTCAAACAAACTTTTGCCAGTTGCGTCACACAAACTTGTGCCTCTTGCGAAAAACAAACTTGAGCCAGTTGCGTCAAACAAACTTGTGACAATTGAGTCTAAAAAACTTGGGCCTCTTGCGAAAAACAAACTTGAGCCAGTTGCGTAGAACAAACTTGTGCCAGGTGCGTCAAACAAACTTATGCCAGTTGCATAGAACAAACTTGTGCCAGTTGCGTCGCACAAACTTGTGCCAGTTGCGTAGAACAAACTTGTGCCAGTTGCGTCAAACAAACTTGTGCCAGTTGCGTCAAACAAACTTGTGCCAGTTGCGTCAAACAAACTTGTGCCAGTTGGGTCGAACAAACTTGTGCCAGCTGCGTTAAACAAACTTGTGCAGTTGCATCGAACAAAAATTTGTGCCAGTTGCGTCCAACAAACTTGTGCCAGTTGCGTCCAACAAACTTGCGCCAGTTGCGTCCAACAAACTTGTGCCAGTTGCGTTGAACAAACTTCTACCAGTTGTGTCAAACAAACTTGTGTCCGTTGCGTAGAACTAACTTGTGCCAGTTGCGTCAAACAAACTTGTGTCAGTTGGGTAGAACAAACTTGTACCAGTTGTGTCAAACAAACTTGTGCCAGTTGCGTCACACAAACTAGTGCCTGTTGCATAGAACAAACTTGTGCCAGATGCGTAGAACAAACTTGTGCCAGTTGCGTAGAACAAACTTGTGCCAGTTGCATAGAACAAACTTGTGCCAGTTATGTAGAACAAACTTGTGCCAGTTGCTTCGAACAAAAAGGTGCCAGTTGCGTCAAACAAACTTGTGCCAGTTGCATCGTACAAACTTGTGCCAGTTGCATAGAACAAACTTGTGCCAGTTGCGTCAAACAAACTTGTAGCAGTTGCATAGAACAAACTTGTGCCAGTTGCGTAGAACAACCTTGTGCCAGTTGCGTCAAACAAACTTGTGCCAGTTGCGTCAAACAAACTTGTGCCAGTTGCGTCGAACAAACTTGTGCCAGTTGCGTCGAAAAAACTTGTGCCAGTTGCTTCAAACAAACTTGTGCCAGTTGCGTCGAACATACTTGTGCCAGATACGTCAAACAAACTTGTGCCAGTTACATTAAACAAACTTGTGCCAGTTGCGTCGAGAAAACTTGTGCCAGTTGCGTCAAAAAAAACTTGTGCCAGTTGTGTCAAACAAACTTGTGCCTCTTGCGTCAAAGAAACTTGTGCCAGTTGTGTCAAAGAAACTTGTGCCAGTTGTGTTGAACAAACTTGTGCCAGTTGTGTCCAACAAACTTGTGTCACTTGCGTAGAACAAACTTGTGCCAGTTGCGTCAAAAATACTTGTGCCAGTTGCGTCAAACAAACTTGTGCCAGTTGCGTCGAACAAACCTGTGCCAGTTACGGCGAACAAACTTGTGCCAGTTGCGTCGAGAAAGCTTGTGCCAGTTGCGTCAAATAAACTTGTGCCAGTTGCGTCAAACAAACTTGTGCAAGTTGCGTCAAACAAACTTGCGCCAGTTGCGTCAAAAAAACTTGTGCCAATTGAGTCGAAAAAACTTGTGCCAGTTACGTTGAACAAACTTGTGCCAGTTGCATCTAAAAAACTTGTGCCAGTTTGGTCAAACAACCTTGGGCCAGTTGCGTCAAACTAACTTGTGCCAGTTGCGTCAAACAATTTTGTGCCAGTTGGGTCGAACAAACTTGTGCCAGTTGCGTTAAACAAACTTGTGCCAAAAGCATCGAACAAACTTGTGCCAGTTGCGTCGAACAAACTTGTGCCCGATGCATCGAACAAACTTGCGCCAATTGCGTCAAACAAACTTGTGCCAGTTGTGTTGAACAAACTTGTGCCAGTTGTGTCCAACAAACTTGTGTCACTTGCGTAGAACAAACTTGTGCCAGTTGCATCGAACAAACTTGTGTCAGATGGGTAGAACAAACTTGTGCCAGTTGCGTGAAACAAACTTGAGCCAGTTGCGTAAAACAAACTAGTGTCTGTTGGATAGAACAAACTTGTGCCAGATGCGTAGAATAAACTTGTGCCAGTTGCGTAGAACAAACTTGTGCCAGTTGCATAGAACAAACTTGTGCCAGATGCGTAGAACAAACTTGTGCCAGTTGCATAGAACAAACTTGTGCCAGTCACGTAGAACAAACTTGTGCCAGTTGCGTAGAACAAACTTGTGCCAGTTGCGTCGAACAAACTTGTGGCAGTTGCGTAGAACAAACTTGTGCAAGTTGCATAGAACAAACTTGTGCCAGTTGTGTAGAACATACTTGTGCCAGTTGCGCCGAGAAAAGTTGTGCCAGTTGCGTCAAATAAACTTGTGCCAGTTGCGTCAAACAAACTTGTGCCTGTTGAGTCAAACAAACTTGTGACAGTTGCATCAAACAAACTTGTGCCAGTTGCGTCAAACAAACTTGTGCCAATTGAGTCGAAGAAACTTGTGCCAGTTGCGTCGAACAAACTTGTGCCAGTTGCGTCTAACAAACTTGTGCCAGTTGCGTCAAACAAATTGGGCTAGTTGCGTCGAACAAACTTGTGCCAGTTGCGCCAAACAAACTCCTGCCAGTTGCATCAAACAAACTTGTGCCAGTTGCGTCAAACAAACTTGTACAAGTTGCGAAAACAAACTTGTGCCAGTTGCGTCAAACAAACTTGTGCCAGATGTGTTGAACAAACTTGTGCCAGTTTCGTCGAACAAACTTGTGCCAGTTGCGTCGAACAAACTAGAGCCAGTTGCGTCGAACAAACTTGTGCCAGTTGCGTCGAACAAACTTGTGCCAGTTGCGTCGAACAAACTTGTGCCAGTTCCGTCCAACAAAATTGTGCCTTTTGCGCAGAACAAACTTGTGCCAGTTGCGACCAACAAACTTGTGCCAGTTGCGTAGAACAAACTTGTGCCAGTTGCGTCAAACAAACTTATGCCAGTTGCGTAGAACAAACTAGTGACAGTTGCATACAACAAACTTGTGCCAGTTGCGTATAACAAACTTGTGCCATTTGCGTAGAACAAACTTGTGCCAGTTGCGTAGAACAAACTTGTGCCAGTTGCATAGCACAAACTTGTGCCAGTTGTGTCAAACAAACTTGTGCCAGTTGTGTAGAACAAACGTGTGCCAGTGGCGTCAAACAAACTTGTTCCAGTTACGGCGAACACACTTGTGCCAGTTGCGTCGAGAAAACTTGTGCCAGTTGCGTCAAAAAAACTTGTGCCAGTTGCGTCAAACAAACTTGTGCCAGTTGCGTTGAACAAACTTGTGCCAGTTACGGCGAACAAACTTGTGCCAGATGCGTCGAGCAAACTTGTACCAGTTGCGCCAAATAAATTTGTGCCAGTTGCGTCAAACAAACTTGTGCCAGTTGCGTCAAACAAACATGTGCCAGTTGCGTCAAACAAACTTGTGCCAGTTGCGTCAAACAAACTTGTGCCAATTGAGTCGAAAAAACTTGTGACAGTTACCTCGAACAAACTTGTGCCAGTTGTGTCTAACAAACTTGTGCCAGTTGCGTCAAACAAACTTGGGCCAGTTGCGTCGACCAAACTTGTGCCAGTTGCATCAAACAAACTTCTGCCAGTTGCGTCAAACAAACTTGTGCCAGTTGGGTCGAACAAAATTGTGCCATTTGTATTAAACAAACTTGTGCCAGTTGCATCGAACAAACTTGTGCCAGTTGCGTCGAACAAACTTGTGCCAGTTGCGTCGAACAAACTTGCGCCAGTTGCGTCAAACAAACTTGTGACAGTTGCGTTGAACAAACCTCTGCCAGTTGTGTCAAACAAACTTGTGTCAGTTGCGTAGAACAAACTTGTGCCAGATGCGTCGAACAAACTTGTGTCAGTTGGGTAGAACAAACTTGTGCCAGTTGCGTCAAACAAACTTGTGCCAGTTGCGTAGAACAAACTAGTGCCAGTTGGATAGAACAAACTTGCGCCAGATGCGTAGAATAAAATTGTGCCAGTTGCGTAGAACAAACTTGTGCCAGATGCATAGAACAAACTTGTGCCAGATGCATAGAACAAACTTTTGCCAGTTGCGTAGAACAAACTTGTGCCAGTTGCGTCGAACAAACTTGTGCCAGTTGTGTAGAACAAACTTGTGCCCATTGCGTAGAACAAACTTGTGCAAGTTGCACAGAACAAACTTGTGCCAGTTGTGTAGAACATACTTGTGCCAGTTGCGTCGTGAAAATTTGTGCCAGTTGCGTCAAATAAACTTGTGCCAGTTGCGTCAAACAAACTTGTGCCAGTTGAGTCAAACAAACTTGTGAGAGTTGCATCAAACAAACTTGTGCCAGTTGCGTCTAACAAACTTGTGCCAATTGAGTCGAAGAAACTTGTGCCAGTTGCGTCACACAAACTTGTGCCAGTTGCGTCGAAGAAACTTGTTCCAGTTGCATCGAACAAACTTGTGCCAGTTGCGTAGAACAAACTTATGCCAGTTGCGTCAAACAAACTTGTGCCAGTTGTATAGAACAAACTTGTGCCAGTTGCGTAGAACAACCTTGTGCCAGTTGCGTCAAACAAACTTGTGCTAGTTGCGTCAAACAAACTCGTGCCAGTTGCGTCGAACAAACTTGTGCCAGTTGTGTCAAACAAACTTTTGCCAGTTGGTTCTAACAAACTTTTGCCAGTTGCATCCAAGAAACTTGTACCAGTTGCGTCGAAGAAACTTGTGCCAGTTGCGTCGAACAAACTTATACCAGTTGCGTAGAACAAACTTGTGCCAGTTGCGTCGAACAAACTTGTGGCAGTTGCATAGAACAAACTAGTGCCAGTTGCATAGAACAAACTTGTGCCAGTTGCGTAGAACAAACTTGTGCCAGTTGCGTAGAACAAACTTGTGCCAGTTGCGTCGAACAAACTTGTGCCAGTTGCGTCAAACAAACTTGTGCCAGTTATGTCGAACATACTTGTGCTAGTTGCGTTGAACAAACTTGTGCCTGTTACATTAAACAAACTTGTGCCAGTTTCGTCGAGAAAACTTGTGCCAGTTGCGTCGAACATACTTGTGCCAGTTGCGTCGAACAAACTTGTGCCTGTTACATTAAACAAACTTGTGCCAGTTGCGTCGAGAAAACTTTTGCCAGTTGCGTCAAAAAAAACTTGTGCCAGTTGCGTCAAACAAACATGTGCCAGTTGCGTCACACAAACTTGTGCCTCTTGCGTCAAAGAAACTTGTGCCAGATGCGTCAAACAAACTTGTGCCAATTAACTCGAAAAAACTTATGCCTGTTACATCAAACAAACTTGTGCCAATTGCGTCTAACAAACTTGTGCCAGTTGCGTCAAACAAACTTGTGCCAGTTGCGTCGAACAAACTTGTGCCAGTTGCGTCGAAAAAACTTGTGCCAGTTGCTTCAAACAAACTTGTGCCAGTTGCGTCGAACATACTTGTGCCAGTTACGTCAAACAAACTTGTGTCAGTTACATTAAACTAACTTGTGACAGTTGCGTCGAGAAAACTTGTGCCAGTTGCGTCAAAAAAAACTTGTGCCAGTTGTGTCAAACAAACTTGTGCCTCTTGCGTCAAAGAAACTTGTGCCAGTTGCGTCAAAGAAACTTGTGCCAGTTGTGTTGAACAAACTTGTGCAAGTTGTGTCCAACAAACTTGTGTCACTTGCGTAGAACAAACTTGTGCCAGTTGCGTCAAAAATACTTGTGCCAGTTGCGTCAAACAAACTTGTGCCAGTTGCGTCGAACAAACCTGTGCCAGTTACGGCGAACAAACTTGTGCCAGTTGCGTCGAGAAAACTTGTGCCAGTTGCATCAAATAAACTTGTGCCAGTTGCGTCAAACAAACTTGTGCAAGTTGCGTCAAACAAACTTGCGCCAGTTGCGTCAAAAAAACTTGTGCCAATTGAGTCGAAAAAACTTGTGCCAGTTACGTTGAACAAACTTGTGCCAGTTGCATCTAACAAACTTGTGCCAGTTTGGTCAAACAAACTTGGGCCAGTTGCGTCAAACTAACTTGTGCCAGTTGCGTCAAACAAATTTGTGCCAGTTGGGTCGAACAAACTTGTGCCAGTTGCGTTAAACAAACTTGTGCCAAAAGCATCGAACAAACTTGTGCCAGTTGCGTCGAACAAACTTGTGCCCGATGCATCGAACAAACTTGCGCCAATTGCGTCAAACAAACTTGTGCCAGTTGTGTTGAACAAACTTGTGCCAGTTGTGTCCAACAAACTTGTGTCACTTGCGTAGAACAAACTTGTGCCAGTTGCGTCGAACAAACTTGTGTCAGTTGGGTAAATCAAACTTGTGCCAGTTGCGTGAAACAAACTTGAGCCAGTTGCGTAAAACAAACTAGTGTCAGTTGGATAGAACAAACTTGTGCCAGATGCGTAGAATAAACTTGTGCCAGTTGCGTAGAACAAACTTGTGCCAGTTGCATAGAACAAAC
Organism: Macrobrachium rosenbergii; assembly: GCA_039081455.1. Classification (NCBI taxonomy): domain Eukaryota; kingdom Metazoa; phylum Arthropoda; class Malacostraca; order Decapoda; family Palaemonidae; genus Macrobrachium; species Macrobrachium rosenbergii. Next base: position 732,786 of record JANJGK010000196.1, on the reverse strand, counting down.
TTGTGCCAGATGTGTAGAACAAACTTGTGCCAGTTGCGTAGAACAAACTTGTGCCAGTCACGTAGAACAAACTTGTGCCAGTTGCGTAGAACAAACTTGTGCCAGTTGTGTAGAACAAACTTGTGCAAGTTGCATAAAACAAACTTGTGCCAGTTGTGTAGAACATACTTGTGGCAGTTGCGCCGAGAAAAGTTGTGCCAGTTGCGTCAAATAAACTTGTGCCAGTTGCGTCAAACAAACTTGTGCCTGTTGAGTCAAACAAACTTGTGACAGTTGCATCAAACAAACTTGTGCCAGTTGCGTCAAACAAACTTGTGCCAATTGAGTCGAAGAAACTTGTGCCAGTTGCGTCGAACAAACTTGTGCCAGTTGCGTCTAACAAACTTGTGCCAGTTGCGTCAAACAAATTGGGCTAGTTGCGTCGAACAAACTTGTGCCAGTTGCGCCAAACAAACTCCTGCCAGTTGCATCAAACAAACTTGTGCCAGTTGCGTCAAACAAACTTGTACAAGTTGCGAAAACAAACTTGTGCCAGTTGCGTCAAACAAACTTGTGCCAGATGTGTTGAACAAACTTGTGCCAGTTGCGTCGAACAAACTTGTGCCAGTTGCGTCGAACAAACTAGAGCCAGTTGCGTCGAACAAACTTGTGCCAGTTGCGTCGAACAAACTTGTGCCAGTTGCGTCGAACAAACTTGTGCCAGTTCCGTCCAACAAAATTGTGCCTTTTGCGCAGAACAAACTTGTGCCAGTTGCGACCAACAAACTTGTGCCAGTTGCGTAGAACAAACTTGTGCCAGTTGTGTCAAACAAACTTATGCCAGTTGCGTAGAACAAACTAGTGACAGTTGCATACAACAAACTTGTGCCAGTTGCGTATAACAAACTTGTGCCAGTTGCGTAGAACAAACTTGTGCCAGTTGCATAGCACAAACTTGCGCCAGTTGTGTCAAACAAACTTGTGCCAGTTGTGTAGAACAAACGTGTGCCAGTGGCGTCAAACAAACTTGTTCCAGTTACGGCGAACACACTTGTGCCAGTTGCGTCGAGAAAACTTGTGCCAGTTGCGTCAAAAAAACTTGTGCCAGTTGCGTCAAACAAACTTGTGCCAGTTGCGTTGAACAAACTTGTGCCAGTTACGGCGAACAAACTTGTGCCAGATGCGTAGAGCAAACTTGTACCAGTTGCGCCAAATAAATTTGTGCCAGTTGCGTCAAACAAACTTGTGCCAGTTGCGTCAAACAAACATGTGCCAGTTGCGTCAAACAAACTTGTGCCAGTTGCGTCAAACAAACTTGTGCCAATTGAGTCGAAAAAACTTGTGACAGTTACCTCGAACAAACTTGTGCCAGTTGTGTCTAACAAACTTGTGCCAGTTGCGTCAAACAAACTTGGGCCAGTTGCGTCGACCAAACTTGTGCCAGTTGCGTCAAACAAACTTCTGCCAGTTGCGTCAAACAAACTTGTGCCAGTTGGGTCGAACAAAATTGTGCCATTTGTATTAAACAAACTTGTGCCAGTTGCATCGAACAAACTTGTGCCAGTTGCGTCGAACAAACTTGTGCCAGTTGCGTCGAACAAACTTGCGCCAGTTGCGTCAAACAAACTTGTGCCAGTTGCGTTGAACAAACCTCTGCCAGTTGTGTCAAACAAACTTGTGTCAGTTGCGTAGAACATACTTGTGCCAGATGCGTCGAACAAACTTGTGTCAGTTGGGTAGAACAAACTTGTGCCAGTTGCGTCAAACAAACTTGTGCCAGTTGCGTAGAACAAACTAGTGCCAGTTGGATAGAACAAACTTGCGCCAGATGCGTAGAATAAAATTGTGCCAGTTGCGTAGAACAAACTTGTGCCAGTTGCATAGAACAAACTTGTGCCAGATGCGTAGAACAAACTTTTGCCAGTTGCGTAGAACAAACTTGTGCCAGTTGCGTCGAACAAACTTGTGCCAGTTGTGTAGAACAAACTTGTGCCAGTTGCGTAGAACAAACTTGTGCAAGTTGCACAGAACAAACTTGTGCCAGTTGCGTCGTGAAAATTTGTGCCAGTTGCGTCAAATAAACTTGTGCCAGTTGCGTCAAACAAACTTGTGAGAGTTGCATCAAACAAACTTGTGCCAGTTGCGTCAAACAAACTTGTGCCAGTTGCGTCGAACAAACTTGTGCCAGTTGCGTCGAAAAAACTTGTGCCAGTTGCTTCAAACAAACTTGTGCCAGTTGCGTCGAACATACTTGTGCCAGATACGTCAAACAAACTTGTGCCAGTTACATTAAACAAACTTGTGCCAGTTGCGTCGAGAAAACTTGTGCCAGTTGCGTCAAAAAAAACTTGTGCCAGTTGTGTCAAACAAACTTGTGCCTCTTGCGTCAAAGAAACTTGTGCCAGTTGTGTCAAAGAAACTTGTGCCAGTTGTGTTGAACAAACTTGTGCCAGTTGTGTCCAACAAACTTGTGTCACTTGCGTAGAACAAACTTGTGCCAGTTGCGTCAAAAATACTTGTGCCAGTTGCGTCAAACAAACTTGTGCCAGTTGCGTCGAACAAACCTGTGCCAGTTACGGCGAACAAACTTGTGCCAGTTGCGTCGAGAAAGCTTGTGCCAGTTGCGTCAAATAAACTTGTGCCAGTTGCGTCAAACAAACTTGTGCAAGTTGCGTCAAACAAACTTGCGCCAGTTGCGTCAAAAAAACTTGTGCCAATTGAGTCGAAAAAACTTGTGCCAGTTACGTTGAACAAACTTGTGCCAGTTGCATCTAAAAAACTTGTGCCAGTTTGGTCAAACAACCTTGGGCCAGTTGCGTCAAACTAACTTGTGCCAGTTGCGTCAAACAATTTTGTGCCAGTTGGGTCGAACAAACTTGTGCCAGTTGCGTTAAACAAACTTGTGCCAAAAGCATCGAACAAACTTGTGCCAGTTGCGTCGAACAAACTTGTGCCCGATGCATCGAACAAACTTGCGCCAATTGCGTCAAACAAACTTGTGCCAGTTGTGTTGAACAAACTTGTGCCAGTTGTGTCCAACAAACTTGTGTCACTTGCGTAGAACAAACTTGTGCCAGTTGCATCGAACAAACTTGTGTCAGATGGGTAGAACAAACTTGTGCCAGTTGCGTGAAACAAACTTGAGCCAGTTGCGTAAAACAAACTAGTGTCAGTTGGATAGAACAAACTTGTGCCAGATGCGTAGAATAAACTTGTGCCAGTTGCGTAGAACAAACTTGTGCCAGTTGCATAGAACAAACTTGTGCCAGATGCGTAGAACAAACTTGTGCCAGTTGCATAGAACAAACTTGTGCCAGTCACGTAGAACAAACTTGTGCCAGTTGCGTAGAACAAACTTGTGCCAGTTGCGTCGAACAAACTTGTGGCAGTTGCGTAGAACAAACTTGTGCAAGTTGCATAGAACAAACTTGTGCCAGTTGTGTAGAACATACTTGTGCCAGTTGCGCCGAGAAAAGTTGTGCCAGTTGCGTCAAATAAACTTGTGCCAGTTGCGTCAAACAAACTTGTGCCTGTTGAGTCAAACAAACTTGTGACAGTTGCATCAAACAAACTTGTGCCAGTTGCGTCAAACAAACTTGTGCCAATTGAGTCGAAGAAACTTGTGCCAGTTGCGTCGAACAAACTTGTGCCAGTTGCGTCTAACAAACTTGTGCCAGTTGCGTCAAACAAATTGGGCTAGTTGCGTCGAACAAACTTGTGCCAGTTGCGCCAAACAAACTCCTGCCAGTTGCATCAAACAAACTTGTGCCAGTTGCGTCAAACAAACTTGTACAAGTTGCGAAAACAAACTTGTGCCAGTTGCGTCAAACAAACTTGTGCCAGATGTGTTGAACAAACTTGTGCCAGTTTCGTCGAACAAACTTGTGCCAGTTGCGTCGAACAAACTAGAGCCAGTTGCGTCGAACAAACTTGTGCCAGTTGCGTCGAACAAACTTGTGCCAGTTGCGTCGAACAAACTTGTGCCAGTTCCGTCCAACAAAATTGTGCCTTTTGCGCAGAACAAACTTGTGCCAGTTGCGACCAACAAACTTGTGCCAGTTGCGTAGAACAAACTTGTGCCAGTTGCGTCAAACAAACTTATGCCAGTTGCGTAGAACAAACTAGTGACAGTTGCATACAACAAACTTGTGCCAGTTGCGTATAACAAACTTGTGCCATTTGCGTAGAACAAACTTGTGCCAGTTGCGTAGAACAAACTTGTGCCAGTTGCATAGCACAAACTTGTGCCAGTTGTGTCAAACAAACTTGTGCCAGTTGTGTAGAACAAACGTGTGCCAGTGGCGTCAAACAAACTTGTTCCAGTTACGGCGAACACACTTGTGCCAGTTGCGTCGAGAAAACTTGTGCCAGTTGCGTCAAAAAAACTTGTGCCAGTTGCGTCAAACAAACTTGTGCCAGTTGCGTTGAACAAACTTGTGCCAGTTACGGCGAACAAACTTGTGCCAGATGCGTCGAGCAAACTTGTACCAGTTGCGCCAAATAAATTTGTGCCAGTTGCGTCAAACAAACTTGTGCCAGTTGCGTCAAACAAACATGTGCCAGTTGCGTCAAACAAACTTGTGCCAGTTGCGTCAAACAAACTTGTGCCAATTGAGTCGAAAAAACTTGTGACAGTTACCTCGAACAAACTTGTGCCAGTTGTGTCTAACAAACTTGTGCCAGTTGCGTCAAACAAACTTGGGCCAGTTGCGTCGACCAAACTTGTGCCAGTTGCATCAAACAAACTTCTGCCAGTTGCGTCAAACAAACTTGTGCCAGTTGGGTCGAACAAAATTGTGCCATTTGTATTAAACAAACTTGTGCCAGTTGCATCGAACAAACTTGTGCCAGTTGCGTCGAACAAACTTGTGCCAGTTGCGTCGAAAAACTTGCGCCAGTTGCGTCAAACAAACTTGTGACAGTTGCGTTGAACAAACCTCTGCCAGTTGTGTCAAACAAACTTGTGTCAGTTGCGTAGAACAAACTTGTGCCAGATGCGTCGAACAAACTTGTGTCAGTTGGGTAGAACAAACTTGTGCCAGTTGCGTCAAACAAACTTGTGCCAGTTGCGTAGAACAAACTAGTGCCAGTTGGATAGAACAAACTTGCGCCAGATGCGTAGAATAAAATTGTGCCAGTTGCGTAGAACAAACTTGTGCCAGATGCATAGAACAAACTTGTGCCAGATGCATAGAACAAACTTTTGCCAGTTGCGTAGAACAAACTTGTGCCAGTTGCGTCGAACAAACTTGTGCCAGTTGTGTAGAACAAACTTGTGCCCATTGCGTAGAACAAACTTGTGCAAGTTGCACAGAACAAACTTGTGCCAGTTGTGTAGAACATACTTGTGCCAGTTGCGTCGTGAAAATTTGTGCCAGTTGCGTCAAATAAACTTGTGCCAGTTGCGTCAAACAAACTTGTGCCAGTTGAGTCAAACAAACTTGTGAGAGTTGCATCAAACAAACTTGTGCCAGTTGCGTCTAACAAACTTGTGCCAATTGAGTCGAAGAAACTTGTGCCAGTTGCGTCACACAAACTTGTGCCAGTTGCGTCGAAGAAACTTGTTCCAGTTGCATCGAACAAACTTGTGCCAGTTGCGTAGAACAAACTTATGCCAGTTGCGTCAAACAAACTTGTGCCAGTTGTATAGAACAAACTTGTGCCAGTTGCGTAGAACAACCTTGTGCCAGTTGCGTCAAACAAACTTGTGCTAGTTGCGTCAAACAAACTCGTGCCAGTTGCGTCGAACAAACTTGTGCCAGTTGTGTCAAACAAACTTTTGCCAGTTGGTTCTAACAAACTTTTGCCAGTTGCATCCAAGAAACTTGTACCAGTTGCGTCGAAGAAACTTGTGCCAGTTGCGTCGAACAAACTTATACCAGTTGCGTAGAACAAACTTGTGCCAGTTGCGTCGAACAAACTTGTGGCAGTTGCATAGAACAAACTAGTGCCAGTTGCATAGAACAAACTTGTGCCAGTTGCGTAGAACAAACTTGTGCCAGTTGCGTAGAACAAACTTGTGCCAGTTGCGTCGAACAAACTTGTGCCAGTTGCGTCAAACAAACTTGTGCCAGTTATGTCGAACATACTTGTGCTAGTTGCGTTGAACAAACTTGTGCCTGTTACATTAAACAAACTTGTGCCAGTTTCGTCGAGAAAACTTGTGCCAGTTGCGTCGAACATACTTGTGCCAGTTGCGTCGAACAAACTTGTGCCTGTTACATTAAACAAACTTGTGCCAGTTGCGTCGAGAAAACTTTTGCCAGTTGCGTCAAAAAAAACTTGTGCCAGTTGCGTCAAACAAACATGTGCCAGTTGCGTCACACAAACTTGTGCCTCTTGCGTCAAAGAAACTTGTGCCAGATGCGTCAAACAAACTTGTGCCAATTAACTCGAAAAAACTTATGCCTGTTACATCAAACAAACTTGTGCCAATTGCGTCTAACAAACTTGTGCCAGTTGCGTCAAACAAACTTGTGCCAGTTGCGTCGAACAAACTTGTGCCAGTTGCGTCGAAAAAACTTGTGCCAGTTGCTTCAAACAAACTTGTGCCAGTTGCGTCGAACATACTTGTGCCAGTTACGTCAAACAAACTTGTGTCAGTTACATTAAACTAACTTGTGACAGTTGCGTCGAGAAAACTTGTGCCAGTTGCGTCAAAAAAAACTTGTGCCAGTTGTGTCAAACAAACTTGTGCCTCTTGCGTCAAAGAAACTTGTGCCAGTTGCGTCAAAGAAACTTGTGCCAGTTGTGTTGAACAAACTTGTGCAAGTTGTGTCCAACAAACTTGTGTCACTTGCGTAGAACAAACTTGTGCCAGTTGCGTCAAAAATACTTGTGCCAGTTGCGTCAAACAAACTTGTGCCAGTTGCGTCGAACAAACCTGTGCCAGTTACGGCGAACAAACTTGTGCCAGTTGCGTCGAGAAAACTTGTGCCAGTTGCATCAAATAAACTTGTGCCAGTTGCGTCAAACAAACTTGTGCAAGTTGCGTCAAACAAACTTGCGCCAGTTGCGTCAAAAAAACTTGTGCCAATTGAGTCGAAAAAACTTGTGCCAGTTACGTTGAACAAACTTGTGCCAGTTGCATCTAACAAACTTGTGCCAGTTTGGTCAAACAAACTTGGGCCAGTTGCGTCAAACTAACTTGTGCCAGTTGCGTCAAACAAATTTGTGCCAGTTGGGTCGAACAAACTTGTGCCAGTTGCGTTAAACAAACTTGTGCCAAAAGCATCGAACAAACTTGTGCCAGTTGCGCCGAACAAACTTGTGCCCGATGCATCGAACAAACTTGCGCCAATTGCGTCAAACAAACTTGTGCCAGTTGTGTTGAACAAACTTGTGCCAGTTGTGTCCAACAAACTTGTGTCACTTGCGTAGAACAAACTTGTGCCAGTTGCATCGAACAAACTTGTGTCAGATGGGTAGAACAAACTTGTGCCAGTTGCGTGAAACAAACTTGAGCCAGTTGCGTAAAACAAACTAGTGTCAGTTGGATAGAACAAACTTGTGCCAGATGCGTAGAATAAACTTGTGCCAGTTGCGTAGAACAAACTTGTGCCAGTTGCATAGAACAAACTTGTGCCAGATGCGTAGAACAAACTTGTGCCAGTTGCATAGAACAAACTTGTGCCAGTCACGTAGAACAAACTTGTGCCAGTTGCGTAGAACAAACTTGTGCCAGTTGCGTCGAACAAACTTGTGGCAGTTGCGTAGAACAAACTTGTGCAAGTTGCATAGAACAAACTTGTGCCAGTTGTGTAGAACATACTTGTGCCAGTTGCGCCGAGAAAAGTTGTGCCAGTTGCGTCAAATAAACTTGTGCCAGTTGCGTCAAACAAACTTGTGCCTGTTGAGTCAAACAAACTTGTGACAGTTGCATCAAACAAACTTGTGCCAGTTGCGTCAAACAAACTTGTGCCAATTGAGTCGAAGAAACTTGTGCCAGTTGCGTCGAACAAACTTGTGCCAGTTGCGTCTAACAAACTTGTGCCAGTTGCGTCAAACAAATTGGGCTAGTTGCGTCGAACAAACTTGTGCCAGTTGCGCCAAACAAACTCCTGCCAGTTGCATCAAACAAACTTGTGCCAGTTGCGTCAAACAAACTTGTACAAGTTGCGAAAACAAACTTGTGCCAGTTGCGTCAAACAAACTTGTGCCAGATGTGTTGAACAAACTTGTGCCAGTTTCGTCGAACAAACTTGTGCCAGTTGCGTCGAACAAACTAGAGCCAGTTGCGTCGAACAAACTTGTGCCAGTTGCGTCGAACAAACTTGTGCCAGTTGCGTCGAACAAACTTGTGCCAGTTCCGTCCAACAAAATTGTGCCTTTTGCGCAGAACAAACTTGTGCCAGTTGCGACCAACAAACTTGTGCCAGTTGCGTAGAACAAACTTGTGCCAGTTGCGTCAAACAAACTTATGCCAGTTGCGTAGAACAAACTAGTGACAGTTGCATACAACAAACTTGTGCCAGTTGCGTATAACAAACTTGTGCCATTTGCGTAGAACAAACTTGTGCCAGTTGCGTAGAACAAACTTGTGCCAGTTGCATAGCACAAACTTGTGCCAGTTGTGTCAAACAAACTTGTGCCAGTTGTGTAGAACAAACGTGTGCCAGTGGCGTCAAACAAACTTGTTCCAGTTACGGCGAACACACTTGTGCCAGTTGCGTCGAGAAAACTTGTGCCAGTTGCGTCAAAAAAACTTGTGCCAGTTGCGTCAAACAAACTTGTGCCAGTTGCGTTGAACAAACTTGTGCCAGTTACGGCGAACAAACTTGTGCCAGATGCGTCGAGCAAACTTGTACCAGTTGCGCCAAATAAATTTGTGCCAGTTGCGTCAAACAAACTTGTGCCAGTTGCGTCAAACAAACATGTGCCAGTTGCGTCAAACAAACTTGTGCCAGTTGCGTCAAACAAACTTGTGCCAATTGAGTCGAAAAAACTTGTGACAGTTACCTCGAACAAACTTGTGCCAGTTGTGTCTAACAAACTTGTGCCAGTTGCGTCAAACAAACTTGGGCCAGTTGCGTCGACCAAACTTGTGCCAGTTGCATCAAACAAACTTCTGCCAGTTGCGTCAAACAAACTTGTGCCAGTTGGGTCGAACAAAATTGTGCCATTTGTATTAAACAAACTTGTGCCAGTTGCATCGAACAAACTTGTGCCAGTTGCGTCGAACAAACTTGTGCCAGTTGCGTCGAACAAACTTGCGCCAGTTGCGTCAAACAAACTTGTGACAGTTGCGTTGAACAAACCTCTGCCAGTTGTGTCAAACAAACTTGTGTCAGTTGCGTAGAACAAACTTGTGCCAGATGCGTCGAACAAACTTGTGTCAGTTGGGTAGAACAAACTTGTGCCAGTTGCGTCAAACAAACTTGTGCCAGTTGCGTAGAACAAACTAGTGCCAGTTGGATAGAACAAACTTGCGCCAGATGCGTAGAATAAAATTGTGCCAGTTGCGTAGAACAAACTTGTGCCAGATGCATAGAACAAACTTGTGCCAGATGCATAGAACAAACTTTTGCCAGTTGCGTAGAACAAACTTGTGCCAGTTGCGTCGAACAAACTTGTGCCAGTTGTGTAGAACAAACTTGTGCCCATTGCGTAGAACAAACTTGTGCAAGTTGCACAGAACAAACTTGTGCCAGTTGTGTAGAACATACTTGTGCCAGTTGCGTCGTGAAAATTTGTGCCAGTTGCGTCAAATAAACTTGTGCCAGTTGCGTCAAACAAACTTGTGCCAGTTGAGTCAAACAAACTTGTGAGAGTTGCATCAAACAAACTTGTGCCAGTTGCGTCTAACAAACTTGTGCCAATTGAGTCGAAGAAACTTGTGCCAGTTGCGTCACACAAACTTGTGCCAGTTGCGTCGAAGAAACTTGTTCCAGTTGCATCGAACAAACTTGTGCCAGTTGCGTAGAACAAACTTATGCCAGTTGCGTCAAACAAACTTGTGCCAGTTGTATAGAACAAACTTGTGCCAGTTGCGTAGAACAACCTTGTGCCAGTTGCGTCAAACAAACTTGTGCTAGTTGCGTCAAACAAACTCGTGCCAGTTGCGTCGAACAAACTTGTGCCAGTTGTGTCAAACAAACTTTTGCCAGTTGGTTCTAACAAACTTTTGCCAGTTGCATCCAAGAAACTTGTACCAGTTGCGTCGAAGAAACTTGTGCCAGTTGCGTCGAACAAACTTATACCAGTTGCGTAGAACAAACTTGTGCCAGTTGCGTCGAACAAACTTGTGGCAGTTGCATAGAACAAACTAGTGCCAGTTGCATAGAACAAACTTGTGCCAGTTGCGTAGAACAAACTTGTGCCAGTTGCGTAGAACAAACTTGTGCCAGTTGCGTCGAACAAACTTGTGCCAGTTGCGTCAAACAAACTTGTGCCAGTTATGTCGAACATACTTGTGCTAGTTGCGTTGAACAAACTTGTGCCTGTTACATTAAACAAACTTGTGCCAGTTTCGTCGAGAAAACTTGTGCCAGTTGCGTCGAACATACTTGTGCCAGTTGCGTCGAACAAACTTGTGCCTGTTACATTAAACAAACTTGTGCCAGTTGCGTCGAGAAAACTTTTGCCAGTTGCGTCAAAAAAAACTTGTGCCAGTTGCGTCAAACAAACATGTGCCAGTTGCGTCACACAAACTTGTGCCTCTTGCGTCAAAGAAACTTGTGCCAGATGCGTCAAACAAACTTGTGCCAATTAACTCGAAAAAACTTATGCCTGTTACATCAAACAAACTTGTGCCAATTGCGTCTAACAAACTTGTGCCAGTTGCGTCAAACAAACTTGTGCCAGTTGCGTCGAACAAACTTGTGCCAGTTGCGTCGAAAAAACTTGTGCCAGTTGCTTCAAACAAACTTGTGCCAGTTGCGTCGAACATACTTGTGCCAGTTACGTCAAACAAACTTGTGTCAGTTACATTAAACTAACTTGTGACAGTTGCGTCGAGAAAACTTGTGCCAGTTGCGTCAAAAAAAACTTGTGCCAGTTGTGTCAAACAAACTTGTGCCTCTTGCGTCAAAGAAACTTGTGCCAGTTGCGTCAAAGAAACTTGTGCCAGTTGTGTTGAACAAACTTGTGCAAGTTGTGTCCAACAAACTTGTGTCACTTGCGTAGAACAAACTTGTGCCAGTTGCGTCAAAAATACTTGTGCCAGTTGCGTCAAACAAACTTGTGCCAGTTGCGTCGAACAAACCTGTGCCAGTTACGGCGAACAAACTTGTGCCAGTTGCGTCGAGAAAACTTGTGCCAGTTGCATCAAATAAACTTGTGCCAGTTGCGTCAAACAAACTTGTGCAAGTTGCGTCAAACAAACTTGCGCCAGTTGCGTCAAAAAAACTTGTGCCAATTGAGTCGAAAAAACTTGTGCCAGTTACGTTGAACAAACTTGTGCCAGTTGCATCTAACAAACTTGTGCCAGTTTGGTCAAACAAACTTGGGCCAGTTGCGTCAAACTAACTTGTGCCAGTTGCGTCAAACAAATTTGTGCCAGTTGGGTCGAACAAACTTGTGCCAGTTGCGTTAAACAAACTTGTGCCAAAAGCATCGAACAAACTTGTGCCAGTTGCGTCGAACAAACTTGTGCCCGATGCATCGAACAAACTTGCGCCAATTGCGTCAAACAAACTTGTGCCAGTTGTGTTGAACAAACTTGTGCCAGTTGTGTCCAACAAACTTGTGTCACTTGCGTAGAACAAACTTGTGCCAGTTGCGTCGAACAAACTTGTGTCAGTTGGGTAAATCAAACTTGTGCCAGTTGCGTGAAACAAACTTGAGCCAGTTGCGTAAAACAAACTAGTGTCAGTTGGATAGAACAAACTTGTGCCAGATGCGTAGAATAAACTTGTGCCAGTTGCGTAGAACAAACTTGTGCCAGTTGCATAGAACAAACTTGTGCCAGATGTGTAGAACAAACTTGTGCCAGTTGCGTAGAACAAACTTGTGCCAGTCACGTAGAACAAACTTGTGCCAGTTGCGTAGAACAAACTTGTGCCAGTTGCGTAGAACAAACTTGTGCAAGTTGCATAGAACAAACTTGTGCCAGTTGTGTAGAACATACTTGTGGCAGTTGCGCCGAGAAAAGTTGTGCCAGTTGCGTCAAATAAACTTGTGCCAGTTGCGTCAAACAAACTTGTGCCTGTTGAGTCAAACAAACTTGTGACAGTTGCATCAAACAAACTTGTGCCAGTTGCGTCAAACAAACTTGTGCCAATTGAGTCGAAGAAACTTGTGCCAGTTGCGTCGAACAAACTTGTGCCAGTTGCGTCAAACAAACTTGTGCCAGTTGCGTCAAACAAATTGGGCTAGTTGCGTCGAACAAACTTGTGCCAGTTGCGCCAAACAAACTCCTGCCAGTTGCATCAAACAAACTTGTGCCAGTTGCGTCAAACAAACTTGTACAAGTTGCGAAAACAAACTTGTGCCAGTTGCGTCAAACAAACTTGTGCCAGATGTGTTGAACAAACTTGTGCCAGTTGCGTCGAACAAACTTGTGCCAGTTGCGTCGAACAAACTAGAGCCAGTTGCGTCGAACAAACTTGTGCCAGTTGCGTCGAACAAACTTGTGCCAGTTGCGTCGAACAAACTTGTGCCAGTTCCGTCCAACAAAATTGTGCCTTTTGCGCAGAACAAACTTGTGCCAGTTGCGACCAACAAACTTGTGCCAGTTGCGTAGAACAAACTTGTGCCAGTTGTGTCAAACAAACTTATGCCAGTTGCGTAGAACAAACTAGTGACAGTTGCATACAACAAACTTGTGCCAGTTGCGTATAACAAACTTGTGCCAGTTGCGTAGAACAAACTTGTGCCAGTTGCATAGCACAAACTTGCGCCAGTTGTGTCAAACAAACTTGTGCCAGTTGTGTAGAACAAACGTGTGCCAGTGGCGTCAAACAAACTTGTTCCAGTTACGGCGAACACACTTGTGCCAGTTGCGTCGAGAAAACTTGTGCCAGTTGCGTCAAAAAAACTTGTGCCAGTTGCGTCAAACAAACTTGTGCCAGTTGCGTTGAACAAACTTGTGCCAGTTACGGCGAACAAACTTGTGCCAGATGCGTCGAGCAAACTTGTACCAGTTGCGCCAAATAAATTTGTGCCAGTTGCGTCAAACAAACTTGTGCCAGTTGCGTCAAACAAACATGTGCCAGTTGCGTCAAACAAACTTGTGCCAGTTGCGTCAAACAAACTTGTGCCAATTGAGTCGAAAAAACTTGTGACAGTTACCTCGAACAAACTTGTGCCAGTTGTGTCTAACAAACTTGTGCCAGTTGCGTCAAACAAACTTGGGCCAGTTGCGTCGACCAAACTTGTGCCAGTTGCGTCAAACAAACTTCTGCCAGTTGCGTCAAACAAACTTGTGCCAGTTGGGTCGAACAAAATTGTGCCATTTGTATTAAACAAACTTGTGCCAGTTGCATCGAACAAACTTGTGCCAGTTGCGTCGAACAAACTTGTGCCAGTTGCGTCGAACAAACTTGCGCCAGTTGCGTCAAACAAACTTGTGCCAGTTGCGTTGAACAAACCTCTGCCAGTTGTGTCAAACAAACTTGTGTCAGTTGCGTAGAACATACTTGTGCCAGATGCGTCGAACAAACTTGTGTCAGTTGGGTAGAACAAACTTGTGCCAGTTGCGTCAAACAAACTTGTGCCAGTTGCGTAGAACAAACTAGTGCCAGTTGGATAGAACAAACTTGCGCCAGATGCGTAGAATAAAATTGTGCCAGTTGCGTAGAACAAACTTGTGCCAGTTGCATAGAACAAACTTGTGCCAGATGCGTAGAACAAACTTTTGCCAGTTGCGTAGAACAAACTTGTGCCAGTTGCGTCGAACAAACTTGTGCCAGTTGTGTAGAACAAACTTGTGCCAGTTGCGTAGAACAAACTTGTGCAAGTTGCACAGAACAAACTTGTGCCAGTTGCGTCGTGAAAATTTGTGCCAGTTGCGTCAAATAAACTTGTGCCAGTTGCGTCAAACAAACTTGTGAGAGTTGCATCAAACAAACTTGTGCCAGTTGCGTCTAACAAACTTGTGCCAATTGAGTCGAAGAAACTTGTGCCAGTTGCGTCGAAGAAACTTGTGCCAGTTGCATCGAACAAACTTGTGCCAGTTGCGTAGAACAAACTTATGCCAGTTGCGTCAAACAAACTTGTGCCAGTTGTATAGAACAAACTTGTGCCAGTTGCGTAGAACAACCTTGTGCCAGTTGCGTCAAACAAACTTGTGCTAGTTGCGTCAAACAAACTTGTGCCAGTTGTGTCGAACAAACTTGTGCCAGTTGTGTCAAACAAACTTTTGCCAGTTGGTTCTAACAAACTTTTGCCAGTTGCATCAAACAAACTTGTACCAGTTGCGTCGAAGAAACTTGTGCCAGTTGCGTCGAACAAACTTATACCAGTTGCGTAGAACAAACTTGTGCCAGTTGCGTCAAACAAACTTATGCCAGTTGCATAGAACAAACTAGTGCCAGTTGCATAGAACAAACTTGTGCCAGTTGCGTAGAACAAACTTGTGCCAGTTGCGTAGAACAAACTTGTGCCAGTTGCGTCGAACAAACTTGTGCCAGTTGCGTCAAACAAACTGGTGCCAGTTATGTCGAACATACTTGTGCTAGTTGCGTTGAACAAACTTGTGCCTGTTACATTAAACAAACTTGTGCCAGTTGCGTCGAGAAAACTAGTGCCAGTTGCGTCGAACATACTTGTGCCAGTTGCGTCGAACAAACTTGTGCCTGTTACATTAAACAAACTTGTGCCAGTTGCGTCGAGAAAACTTTTGCCAGTTGCGTCAAAAAAAACTTGTGCCAGTTGCGTCAAACAAACATGTGCCAGTTGCGTCACACAAACTTGTGCCTCTCGCGTCAAACAAACTTGTGCCAGATGTGTCAAACAAACTTGTGCCAATTAACTCGAAAAAACTTGTGCCTGTTACATCAAACAAACTTGTGCCAATTGCGTCTAACAAACTTGTGCCAGTTACGTCAAACAAACTTGTGCCAGTTGCGTCGAACAAACTTGTGCCAGTTGCGTCAAACAAACTTGTGCCAGTTGCGTCGAACAAACTTTTGCCTGTTACATTAAACAAACTTGTGCCAGTTGCGCCGAGAAAACTTGTGCCAGTTGCGTCAAATAAAACTTGTGCCAGTTGCGTCAAACAAATATGTGCCAGTTGCGTCACACAAACTTGTGCCTCTTGCGTTAAACAAACTTGTGTCAGTTGCGTGAAACAAACTTGTGCCAATTGACTCGAAAAAACTTGTGCCTGTTACATCGAACAAACTTGTGCCAATTGCGTCTAACAAACTTGTACCAGTTACGTCAAACAAACTTGTGCCAGTTGCGTCGAACAAACTTGTGCCAGTTGCGTCAAACAAACTTGTGCCAGTTGCGTAGAACAAACTTGTGCCAGTTGCGTAGAAGAACCTTGTGCCAGTTGCATCAAACAAACTTGTGCCAGTTGCGTCAAACAAACTTGTGCCAGTTGCGTCGAACAAACTTGTGCCAGTTGCGTCAAACAAACTTGTGCCAGTTGCGCCAAACAAACTTGTGACAGTTCCGTCAAACAAACTTGTGCCAGTTGAGTCAAACAAACTTGTACAAGTTGCGAAAACAAACTTATGCCAGTTGCGTCAAACAATCTTGTGCCAGATGTGTTGAACAAACATGTGCCAGTTGCATCGAACAAACTTGTGCCAGTTGCGTTGAACAAACTTGTGCCAGTTGCGACGAACAAACTTGTGCCAGTTGCGTCGAAGAAACTTGTGCCAGTTGCGTCGAAGAAACTTGTGCCAGTTGCGTCAAACAAACTTGAGCCACTTGCTTCCAACAAACTTGTGACAGTTGCGTAGAAGAAACTTGTGCCAGTTGCGTCCAACAAACTTGTGCCAGTTGTGTAGAACAAACTTGTGCCAGTTGCGTCAAACAAACTTATGCCAGTTGCGTAGAACAAACTAGTGCCAGTTGCATACAACAAACTTGTGCCAGTTGCGTAGAACAAACTTGTGCCAGTTGCGTAGAACAAATTTGTGCCAGTTGCATAGAACAAATTAGTGCCAGTTGCGTCAAACAAACTTGTGCCAGTTGCTTCGAACAAACTTGTGCCAGTGGCGTCGAACAAACTTGTGCCAGTTACGGCGAAGAAACTTTTGCCAGTTGCGTCGAGAAAACTTGTGCCAGTTGCGTCAAAAAAACTTGTGCCAGTTGCGTCAAACAAACTTGTGCCAGTTGCGTCGAACAAACCTGTGCCAGTTACGGCGAACAAACTTGTGCCAGTTGCATCAAACGAACTTGTGCAAGTTGCGTCAAACAAACTTGTGCCAGTTGCGTCAAACAAACTTGTGCCAATTTAGTCGAAAAAACTTGTGCCAGTTACGTCGAACAAACTTGTGCCAGTTGCGTCAAACAAACTTGGGCCAGTTGCGTCAAACAAACTTGTGCCAGTTGCATCGAACAAACTTCTGCAAGTTGCATCAAACAAACTTGTGCCAGTTGCATCAAACAAACTTGTGCCAGTTGCGTAGAACAAACTTGTGCCACTTTCGTAGAACAACCTTGTGCCAGTTGCGTCAAACAAACTTGTGCCAGTTACGTCAAACAAACTTGTGCCAGTTGCGTCGAACAAACTTGTGCCAGTTACATCAAACAAACTTGTGCCAGTTGAGTCGAACAAACTTGTGCCAGTTGCGTTAAACAAACTTGTGCCAGTTGCATCGAACAAACTTGTGCCAGTTGCGTCGAACAAACTTGTGCCAGTTGCGTCGAACAAACGTGTGCCAGTTGCGTCAAACAAACTTGTGCCAGTTGCGTTGAACAAACTTCTGCCAGTTGCGTCAAACAAACTTGTGTCAGTTGCGTAGAACAAACTTGTGCCAGTTGCGTCGAACAAACTTGTTTCAGTTGGGTAGAACAAACTTGTGCCAGTTGCGTGAAACAAACTTGTGCCAGTTGCGTAAAACAAACTAGTGTCAGTTGGATAGAACAAACTTGTGCCAGATGCATAGAATAAACTTGTGCCAGTTGCGTAGAACAAACTTGTGCCAGTTGCATAGAACAAACTTGTGCCAGTTACGTACAACAAACTTCTGCCTGTTGCATAGAACAAACTTGTGCCAGTTGCGTAGAACAAACTTGTGCCAGTTGCGTAGAACAAACTTGTGCCAGTTGCGTAGAACAAACTTGTGCCAGTTGCGTAGAACAAACTTGTGCAAGTTGCATAGAACAAACTTGTGCCAGTTGCGTCAAACAAACTTGTGCCAGTTGCATCAAACAAACTTGTGCCAGTTGCTTCGAACAAACTTGTGCCAGTTACGGCGAACAAACTTGTGCCAGTTGGTTCGAACAAACTTTTGCCAGTTGCGTCCAACAAACTTGTACCAGTTGCGTCGAAGAAACTTGTGCCAGTTGCGTCGAACAAACTTGTACCAGTTGCGTAGAACAAACTTGTGCCAGTTGCGTAGAACAAACTTGTGCCAGTTGCGTAGAACAAACGTGTGCCAGTTGCGTATAACAAACTTGTGCCAGTTGCGTAGAACAAACTTGTGCAAGTTGCATAGAACAAACTTGTGCCAGTTGTGTAGAACATACTTGTGCCAGTTGCGCCGAGAAAAGTTGCGCCAGTTGCATCAAATAAACTTGTGCCAGTTGCATCAAACAAACTTGTGCCAGTTGAGTCAAACAAACTTTTGACAGTTGCGTCAAACAAACTTGTGCCAGTTGCGTCGAACAAACTTGTGCCAGTTGCGTCGAACAAACTTGTGCCAGTTGTGTAGAACAAACTTGTGCCAGTTGCGTCAAACAAACTTGGGCTAGTTACGTCGAACAAACTTGTGCCAGTTGCGCCAAACAAACTTGTGCCAGTTGTGTCAAACAAACTTTTGCCAGTTGCGCAAACAAACTTGTACAAGTTGCGAAAACAAACTTGTGCCAGTTGCGTCAAACAAACTTGTGCCAGATGTGTTGAACAAACTTGTGCCAGTTGCGTAGAACAAACTAGTGCCAGTTGGATAGAACAAACTTGCGCCAGATGCGTAGAATAAAATTGTGCCAGTTGCGTAGAACAAACTTGTGCCAGTTGCATAGAACAAACTTGTGCCAGATGCGTAGAACAAACTTTTGCCAGTTGCGTAGAACAAACTTGTGCCAGTTGCGTCGAACAAACTTGTGCCAGTTGTGTAGAACAAACTTGTGCCAGTTGCGTAGAACAAACTTGTGCAAGTTGCACAGAACAAACTTTTGCCAGTTGTGTAGAACATACTTGTGCCAGTTGCGTCGTGAAAATTTGTGCCAGTTGCGTCAAATAAACTTGTGCCAGTTGCGTCAAACAAACTTGTGCCAGTTGAGTCAAACAAACTTGTGAGAGTTGCATCAAACAAACTTGTACCAGTTGCGTCTAACAAACTTGTGCCAGTTGCGTCGAAGAAACTTGTGCCAGTTGCATCGAACAAACTTGTGCCAGTTGCGTAGAACAAACTTATGCCAGTTGCGTCAAACAAACTTGTGCCAGTTGTATAGAACAAACTTGTGCCAGTTGCGTAGAACAACCTTGTGCCAGTTGCGTCAAACAAACTTGTGCTAGTTGCGTCAAACAAACTTGTGCCAGTTGCGTCGAACAAACTTGTGCCAGTTGTGTCAAACAAACTTTTGCCAGTTGGTTCTAACAAACTTTTGCCAGTTGCGTCAAACAAACTTGTACCAGTTGCGTCGAAGAAACTTGTGCCAGTTGCGTCGAACAAACTTATACCAGTTGCGTAGAACAAACTTGTGCCAGTTGCGTCAAACAAACTTATGCCAGTTGCATAGAACAAACTAGTGCCAGTTGCATAGAACAAACTTGTGCCAGTTGCGTAGAACAAACTTGTGCCAGTTGCGTAGAACAAACTTGTGCCAGTTGCGTCGAACAAACTTGTGCCAGTTGCGTCGAAGAAACTTGTGCCAGTTGCGTCAAACAAACTTGTGCCAGTTATGTCGAACATACTTGTGCTAGTTGCGTTGAACAAACTTGTGCCTGTTACATTAAACAAACTTGTGCCAGTTGCGTCGAGAAAACTTGTGCCAGTTGCGTCGAACATACTTGTGCTAGTTGCGTCGACCAAACTTGTGCCTGTTACATTAAACAAACTTGTGCCAGTTGCGTCGAACAAACTTGTGCCAGTTGCGTCAAACAAACTTGAGCCAGTTGCTTCCAACAAACTTGTGACAGTTGCGTAGAAGAAACTTGTGCCAGTTGCGTCCAACAAACTTGTGCCAGTTGTGTAGAACAAACTTGTGCCAGTTGCGTCAAACAAACTTATGCCAGTTGCGTAGAACAAACTAGTGCCAGTTGCATACAACAAACTTGTGCCAGTTGCGTAGAACAAACTTGTGCCAGTTGCGTAGAACAAATTTGTGCCAGTTGCATAGAACAAATTAGTGCCAGTTGCGTCAAACAAACTTGTGCCAGTTGCTTCGAACAAACTTGTGCCAATGGCGTCGAACAAACTTGTGCCAGTTACGGCGAAGAAACTTGTGCCAGTTGCGTAGAAGAACCTTGTGCCAGTTGCGTCGAGAAAACTTGTGCCAGTTGCGTCAAAAAAACTTGTGCCAGTTGCGTCAAACAAACTTGTTCCAGTTGCGTCGAACAAACCTGTGCCAGTTACGGCGAACAAACTTGTGCCAGTTGCATCAAACGAACTTGTGCAAGTTGCGTCAAACAAACTTGTGCCAGTTGCGTCAAACAAACTTGTGCCAATTTAGTCGAAAAAACTTGTGCCAGTTACGTCGAACAAACTTGTGCCAGTTGCGTCAAACAAACTTGGGCCAGTTGCGTCAAACAAACTTGTGCCAGTTGCATCGAACAAACTTCTGCAAGTTGCATCAAACAAACTTGTGCCAGTTGCATCAAACAAACTTGTGCCATTTGCTTAGAACAAACTTGTGCCACTTTCGTAGAACAACCTTGTGCCAGTTGCGTCAAACAAACTTGTGCCAGTTATGTCAAACAAACTTGTGCCAGTTGCGTCGAACAAACTTGTGCCAGTTGCATCAAACAAACTTGTGCCAGTTGAGTCAAACAAACTTGTGCCAGTTGCGTTAAACAAACTTGTGCCAGTTCCATCGAACAAACTTGTGCCAGTTGCGTCGAACAAACTTGTGCCAGTTGCGTCGAACAAACGTGTGCCAGTTGCGTCAAACAAACTTGTGCCAGTTGCGTTGAACAAACTTCTGCCAGTTGTGTCAAACAAACTTGTGTCAGTTGCGTAGAACAAACTTGTGCCAGTTGCGTCGAACAAACTTGTTTCAGTTGGGTAGAACAAACTTGTGCCAGTTGCGTGAAACAAACTTGTGCCAGTTGCGTAAAACAAACTAGTGTCAGTTGGATAGAACAAACTTGTGCCAGATGCGTAGAATAAACTTGTGCCAGTTGCGTAGAACAAACTTGTGCCAGTTGCATAGAACAAACTTGTGCCAGTTGCGTAGAACAAACTTGTGCCAGTTGCGTAGAACAAACTTGTGCAAGTTGCATAGAACAAACTTGTGCCAGTTGCGTCAAACAAACTTGTGCCAGTTGCGTCAAACAAACTTGTGCCAGTTGCTTCGAACAAACTTGTGCTAGTTACGGCGAACAAACTTGTGCCAGTTGGTACGAACAAACTTTTGCCAGTTGCGTCCAACAAACTTGTACCAGTTGCGTCGAAGAAACTTGTGCCAGTTGCGTCGAACAAACTTGTACCAGTTGCGTAGAACAAACTTGTGCCAGTTGCGTAGAACAAACTTGTGCCAGTTGCGTAGAACAAACTTGTGCCAGTTGCGTATAACAAACTTGTGCCAGTTGCGTAGAACAAACTTGTGCAAGTTGCATAGAACAAACTTGTGCCAGTTGTGTAGAACATACTTGTGCCAGTTGCGCCGAGAAAAGTTGTGCCAGTTGCATCAAATAAACTTGTGCCAGTTGCGTCAAACAAACTTATGCCAGTTGAGTCAAACAAACTTTTGACAGTTGCGTCAAACAAACTTGTGCCAGTTGCGTCAAACAAACTTGTGCCAATTGAGTCAAAATAACTTGTGCCAGTTGCGTCGAACACACTTGTGCCAGTTGCGTCTAACAAACTTGTGCCAGTTGCGTCAAACAAACTTGGGCTAGTTACGTCGAACAAACTTGTGCCAGTTGCGCCAAACAAACTTGTGCCAGTTGTGTCAAACAAACTTTTGCCAGTTGCGTCAAACAAACTTGTACAAGTTGCGAAAACAAACTTGTGCCAGTTGCGTCAAACAAACTTGTGCCAGATGTGTTGAACAAACTTGTGCCAGTTGCGTCGAACAAACTTGTGCCAGTTGCTTCGAACAAACTTGTGCCAGTTGCGTCGAACAAACTTGTGCCAGTTGCGTCGAACAAACTTGTGCCAGTTGCGTCGAACAAACTTGTGCCAGTTGCGTCGAACAAACTTGTGCCAGTTGCGTCCAACAAAATTGTGCCAGTAGCGTAGAACAAACTTGTGCCAGTTGCATCAAACAAACTTGAGCCAGTTGCGTCGAACAAACTAGTGCCAGTTGCATACAACAAACTTGTGCCAGTTGCGTTTAACAAACTTGTGCCAGTTGCGTAGAACAAACTTGTGCCAGTTGCGTCAAACAAACTTGTGCCAGTTGCGTCAAACAAACTTGTGCCAGTTGCTTCGAACAAACTTGTGCCAGTGGCGTCAAACAAACTTGTGCCAGTTACGGCAAACAAACATGTGCCAGTTGCGTCGAGAAAACTTGTGCCAGTTGCGTCAAAACAACTTGTGCCAGTTGCGTCACACAAACTTGTGCCAGTTGCGTCGAACAAACTTGTGCTAGTTACGGCGAACAAACTTGTGCCAGTTGCGTCGAGAAAACTTGTGCCAGTTGCGTGAAATAAACTTGTGCCAGTTGCGTTAAACAAACTTGTGCCAGTTGCGTCAAACAAACTTGTGCCAGTTGCGTCAAAGAAACTTGTGCCAGTTGCGTCAAACAAATTTGTGCCAATTGAGTCGAAAAAACTTGTGCCAGTTACCTCGAACAAACTTGTGCCAGTTGCGTCTAACAAACTTGTGCCAGTTGCGTCAAACAAACTTGGGCCAGTTGAGTCGAACAAACTTGTGCCAGTTGCGTCAAACAAACTTCTGCCAGTTGCATAAAAAAACTTGTGCCAGTTGCATCAAACAAACTTTTGCCAGTTGCATAGAACAAACATGTGCCAGTTGCGTAGAACATCCTTGTGCCCATTGCGTCAAACAAACTTGTGCCAGTTTAGTCAAACAAACTTGTGCCAGTTGCATCAAACAAACTTGTGCCAGTTGCGTCAAACAAACTTGTGCCAGTTGGGTCGAACAAACTTGTGCCAGTTGTGTTAAACAAACTTGTGCCAGTTGCATCGACCAAACTTGTGCCAGTTGCGTCGAACAAACTAGTGCCAGTTGGATAGAACAAACTTGTGCCAGTTGCGTAGAACATACTTGTGCCAGTTGCGTAGAACAAACTTGCGCCAGTTGCATAGAACAAACTTGTGCCAGATGCGTAGAACAAACTTGTGCCAGTTGAGTAGAACAAACTTGTGCCAGTTGCGTAGAACAAACTTGTGTCAGTTGCGTAGAACAAACTTGTGCCAGTTGCGTAGAACAAACTTGTGCCAGTTGCGTAGAACAAACTTATGCAAGTTGCATAGAACAAACTTGTGCCAGTTGTGTAGAACATACATGTGCCAGTTGCGTCGAACAAACTTGGCCAGATATGGCGAACAAACTTGTGTCAGTTGCGTCGAGAAAACTTGTGCCAGTTGCGTCAAAAAAAACTTGCGCCAGTTGGGTCAAACAAACTTGTGCCAGTTGCGCCAAACAAACTTCTGCCAGTTGTGTCAAACAAACTTATGTCAGTTGCGTAGAACAAACTTTTGCCAGTTGCGTCAAACAAACTTTTGTCAGTTGGGTAGAACAAACTTGTGCCAGTTGCGTGAAACAAACTTGTGCCTGTTGCGTAAAACAAACAGTATCAGTTGGATAGAACAAACTTGTGCCAGATGCGTAGAACAAACTTGTGCCAGTTGCATAGAACAAACTTGTGCCAGTTGCGTAGAACAAACTTGTGCCAGTTACGTAGAACAAACTTCTGCCAGTTGCATAGAACAAACTTGTGCCAGATGCGTAGAACAAACTTGTCCCTGTTGCATAGAACAAACTTGTGCCAGTTGTGTAGAACAAACTTGTACCAGTTGCGTAGAACAAACTTGTGCCAGTTGCGTAGAACAAACTTGTGCCAGTTGCGTAGAACAAACTTGTGCAAGTTGCATAGAACAAACTTGTGCCAGTTGTGTAGAACATACTTGTGCCAGTTGCGCCGAGAAAAGTTGTGCCAGTTGCGTCAAATAAACTTGTGCCAGTTGCGTCAAACAAACTTGTGCCAGTTGAGTCAAACAAACTTGTGACAGTTGCGTCAAACAAACTTGTGCCAGTTGCGTCAAACAAACTTGTGCCAATTGAGTCGAAGAAACTTGTGCCAGTTGCGTCGAACAAACTTGTGCCAGTTGCGTCTAACAAACTTGTGCCAGTTGCGTCAAACAAACTTGGGCTAGTTGCATCGAACAAACTTGTTCCAGTTGCGTAGAACAAACTTGTGCCAGTTGCGTCAAAGAAACTTGTGCCAGTTGCGTAGAACAAACTTATGCCAGTTGCGTAGAACAACCTTGTGCCAGTTGCGTCAAACAAACTTGTGCCAGTTGAGTCGAACAAAATTGTGCCAGTTGTGTCAAACAAACTTGTGCCAGTTGGTTCGAACAAACTTGTGCCAGTTGCGTCCAACAAACTTGTACCAGTTGCGTCTAACAAACTTGTGCCAGTTGCGTCGAACAAACATGTACCAGTTGCGTAGAACAAACTTGTGCCAGGTGCGTCAAACAAACTTATGCCAGTTGCATAGAACAAACTAGTGCCAATTGCATAGAACAAACTTGTGCCAGTTGCATAGAACAAACTTGTGCCAGTTGCGTCAAACAAACTTGTGCCAGTTGCGTTGAACAAACTTGTGCCTGTTGCGTCGAACAAACTTGTGCCAGTTGCGTCAAACAAACTTGTGCCAGTTGCGTCGAACAAACTTGTGCCAGTTGCATCAAACAAACTTTTGACAGTAACGTTAAACAAACTTGTGCCAGTTGCGTAAAAAAAAACTGGTGCCAGTTGCGTCAAACAAACTTGTGCCAGTTGCGTCACACAAACTTGTGCCTCTTGCGAAAAATAAACTTGAGCCAGTTGCGTCAAACAAACTTGTGCCAATTGAGTCGAAAAAACTTGTGCCTGTTACGTCGAACAAACTTGTGCCAGTTGCGTCGAACAAACTTGTGCCAGTTGCGTCAAACAAACTTGTGCCAGTTGCGTCGAACAAACTTTTGCCAGTTGCGTCGCACAAACTTGTGCCAGTTGCGAAGAACAAACTTGTGCCAGTTGCGTCAAACAAACTTGTGCCAGTTGCGTAGAACAAACTTGTGCCAGTTGCGTAAAAGAACCATGTGCCAGTTGCGTCAAACAAACTTGTGCCAGTTGCATCAAACAAACTTGTGCCAGTTGCGTCAAACAAACTTGTGCCAGTTGGGTCGAACAAACTTGAGCCAGTTGCGTTAAACAAACTTGTGCCAGTTGCATCAAACAAAAATTTGTGCCAGTTGCGTCCAACAAACTTGTGCCAGTTGCGTCGAACAAACTTGCGCCAGTTGCGTCCAACAAACTTGTGCCAGTTGCGTTGAACAAACTTCTGCCAGTTGTGTCAAACAAACTTGTGTCCGTTGCGTAGAACTAACTTGTGCCAGTTGCGTCAAACAAACTTGTGTCAGTTGGGTAGAACAAACTTGTGCCAGTTGTGTCAAACAAACTTGTGCCAGTTGCGTAGAACAAACTAGTGCCAGTTGCATAGAACAAACTTGTGCCAGATGCGTAGAACAAACTTGTGCCAGTTGCGTAGAACAAACTTGTGCCAGTTGCATAGAACAAACTTGTGCCAGTTATGTAGAACAAACTTGTGCCAGTTGCGTCGAACAAAAAGGTGCCAGTTGCGTCAAACAAACTTGTGCCAGTTGCATCGAACAAACTTGTGCCAGTTGCATAGAACAAACTTCTGCCAGTTGTGTCAAACAAACTTGTAGCAGTTGCATAGAACAAACTTGTGCCAGTTGCGTAGAACAACCTTGTGCCAGTTGCGTCAAACAAACTTGTGCCAGTCGCGTCGAACAAACTTGTGCAAGTTGTGTCAAACAAACTTGTGCCAGTTGGTTCGAACAAACTTGTGCCAGTTGCGTCCAAATAACTGTACCAATTGCGTCAAACAAACTTGTGCCAGTTGCGTAGAACAAACTTGTGCCAATTTCGTCAAACAAACTTAATCCAGTTGCATAGAACAAACTAGTGCCAGTTGCATAGAACAAAATTGCGCCAGTTGCGTAGAACAAACTTGTGCCAGTTGCGTCAAACAAACTTGTGCTAGTTGCGTCGAACAAACTTGTGCCAGTTGCGTCGAAGAAACTTGTGCCAGTTGCGTCACACAAACATGAGCCAGTTACGTCGAACAAACTTGTGCCAGTTGCGTCCAACAAACTTGTGCCAGATATGGCGAACAAACTTGTGCCAGTTGCGTCGAGAAAACTTGTGCCAGTTGCGTAAAAAAAAACTTGTGCCAGTTGCGTCAAACAAACTTTTGCCAGTTGCGTCAAACAAACTTTTGCTTCTTGCGTCAAACAAACTTGTGCCAGTTGCGTCAAACAAACTTGTACCAATTGAGTCGAAAAAACTTGTGCCTGTTATGTCGAACAAACTTGTGCCAGTTGTGTCTAACAAACTTGTGCCAGTTGCGTCGAACAAACTTATGCCAGATGCGTCAAACAAACTTGTGCCAGTTGCGTAGAACAAACTTGTGCCAGTTGCGTGAAACAAACTTGTGCCAGTTGCGTAGAACAAACTTGTGCCAGTTGCGTAGAAGAAACTTGTGCCAGTTGCGTAGAACAAACTTGTGCCAGTTGCGTCAAACAAACTTGTGCCAGTTGCGTCAATCAAACTTGTGCCAGTTGGGTCGAACAAACTTGTGCCAGTTGCGTTAAACAAACTTGTGCCAGTTGCATTGAACAAACTTTTGCCAGTTGCGTCGAACAAACTTGCGCCAGTTGCGTCGAACAAACTTGCGCCAGTTGCGTCGAACAAACTTGTGCCAGTTGCGTTCAACAAACTTCTGCCAATTGTGTCAAACAAACTTGTGTTAGTTGCGTAGAAAAACTTGTGCCAGTTGCGTCGAACAAACTTATGTCAGTTGGGTAGAACAAATTTGTGCCAGTTGCGTCAAACAAACTTGTGCCAGTTGCGTAGAACAAACTAGTGCCTGATGCATAGAACAAACTTGTCCCAGATGCGTAGAACAAACTTGTCCCAGTTGTGTCGAACAAACTTGTGCCAGTTGCATAGAACAAACTTGTGCCAGTTGCATAGAACAAACTTGTGCCAGTTGAGTTAAAAAAAACTTGTGACAGTTGCGTCAAACAAACTTGTGCCAGTTGCATCAAACAAACTTGTGCTTCTTGCGTCAAACAAACTTGTGCAAGTTGCGTCAAACAAACTTGTACCAATTGAGTCGAAAAAACTTGTGCCTGTTACGTCGAACAAACTTGTGCCAATTGCGTCTAACAAACTTGTGCCAGTTGCTTCGAACAAACTTGTGCCAGTTGCGTCAAACAAACTTGTGCCAGTTGCGTAGAACAAACTTGTGCCAGTTCCGTCAAACAAACTTTTGCCAGTTGCGTAGAACAAACTTGTGCCAGTTGCGTCAAACAAACTTGTGCCAGTTGCGTCAAACAAACTTGTGCCAGTTGTGTCAAACAAACTTGTGCCACGTGCATCAAACAAACTTGTGCCAGTTGGGTCGAACAAACTTGTGCCAGTTGCGTTAAACAAACTTGTGCCAATTGCATCGAACAAACTTTTGCCAGTTGCGTCGAACAAACTTTTGCCAGTTGCGTCGAACAAACTTGCGCCAGTTGCGTCGAACAAACTTGTGCCAGTTGCGTTGAACAAACTTCTGCCAATTGTGTCAAACAAACTTGTGTCAGTTGCGTAGAACAAACTTGTGCCAGTTGCGTCGAACAAACTTGTGTCATTGGGTAGAACAAATTTGTGCCAGTTGCGTCAAAAGAACTTGTGCCAGTTGCGTAGAACAAACTAGTGCCTGTTGCATAGAACAAACTTGTGCCAGATGCGTAGAACAAACTTGCGCCAGTTGCGTAGAACAACCTTGTGCCAGTTGCATAGAACAAACTTGTGCAAGTTATGTATCACAAACTTGTGCCAGTTGCGACAAACAAACTTGTGCCAGTTGCGTCGAACAAACTTGTGCCAGTTACGGCGAACAAACTTGTGCCAGTTTCGTCGAGAAAACTTGTGCAGTTGCGTCAAATAAACTTGTGCCAGTTGTGTCAAACAAACTTGTGCCAGTTGCGTCAAAAAAACTTGTGCCAGTTGCGTCAAACAAACTTGTTCCAGTTGCGTCAAACAAACTTGTGCCAATTGAGTCGAAAAAACTTGTGCCAGTTGCGTCGAACAAACTTGTGGCAGTTGCGTCTAACAAACTTGTGCCAGTTGCGTCAAAAAAACTTCGGCCAGTTTCATAGAACAAACTTGTGTTAGTGGCATCCAACAAACTTGTGCCAGTTGCGTAGAACAACCTTATGCCAGTTGCGTCAAACAAACTTGTACCAGTTGCGTAGAACAAACTTGTGCCAGTTGCGTAGAACAATCTTGTGCCAGTTGCGTCGAACAAACTTGTGCTAGTTTGTAGAACAAACTTGTGCCAGTTGCATAAAAGAAACTAGTGCCAGTTGCATAGAACAAACTTTTGCCAATTCCGTCGAACAAACTTGTGCCAATTGCGTCAAACAAACTTGTGCTAGTTCGTCGAACAAACTTGTGCCAGTTGCGTCAAACAAACTTGTTCCATTTGCGTCGAACAAACTTGTGCCAGTTGGGTCGAACAAACTTGTGCCAGTTACGGCAAACCAACTTGTTCCACTTTCGTCGAGAAAACTTGTGCCAGTTGCGTCAAATAAACTTGTGCCAGTTGCGTCAAACAAACTTGTGCCAGTTGCATCACACAAACTTGTGCCTCTTGCGTCAAAGAAACTTGTGCCAGTTGCGTCAAAGAAACTTGTGCCAGTTGCGTCAAAGAAACTTGTGCCAGTTGTGTCCAACAAACTTGTGTCACTTGCGTAGAACAAACTTGTGCCAGTTGCGTTAAAAAAACTTGTGCCAGTTGCGTCAAATAAACTTGTGCCAGTTGCGTCGAACAAACCTGTGCCAGGTACGGCGAACAAACTTGTGACAGTTGCGTCGAGAAAACTTATGCCAGTTGCGTCAAATAAACTTGTGCCAGTTGCGTCAAACAAACTTGTGCAAGTTGCGTCGAACAAACTTGCGCCAGTTGCGTCAAACAAACTTGTGCCAATTAAGTCGAAAAAACTTGTGCCAGTTACGTCGAACAAACTTGTGCCAGTTGCATCTAACAAACTTGTGCCAGTTTGGTCAAACAAACTTGGGCCAGTTGCGTCAAACTAACTTGTGCCAATTGCGTCAAACAAATTTGTGCCAGTTAGGTCTAACAAACTTGTGCCAGTTGCGTTAAACAAACTTGTGCCAAAAGCATCGAACAAACTTGTGCCAGTTGCGTCGAACAAACTTGTGCCAGTTGCATCGAACAAACTTGCGCCAATTGCATCAAACAAACTTGTGCCAGTTGCGTTGAACAAACTTGTGCCAATTGTGTCCAACAAACTTGTGTCACTTGCGTAAAACAAACTTGTGCCAGTTGCGTCGAACAAACTTGTGTCAGTTGGGTAGAACAAACTTGTGCCAGTTGCGTGAAACAAACTTGTGCCAGTTGCGTAAAACAAACTAGTGTCAGTTGGATTGAACAAGCTTGTGCCAGATGCGTAGAATAAACTTGTGCCAGTTGCGTAGAACAAACTTGTGCCAGTTGCATAGAACAAACTTGTGCCAGATGCGTAGAACAAACTTGTGCCAGTTGCGTAGAACAAACTTGTGCCAGTTGCGTAGAACAAACTTGTGCCAGTTACGTCGAACAAACTTGTGGCAGTTGCGTAGAACAAACTTGTGCCAGTTGCATAGAACAAACTTGTGCCAGTTATGTAGAACAAACTTGTGCTAGTTGCGTCGAACAAAAAGGTGCCAGTTGCGTCAAACAAACTTGTGCCAGTTGCATCGAACAAAATTGTGCCAGTTGCATAGAACAAACTTGTGCCAG
This sequence comes from Macrobrachium rosenbergii, assembly GCA_039081455.1. Classification (NCBI taxonomy): domain Eukaryota; kingdom Metazoa; phylum Arthropoda; class Malacostraca; order Decapoda; family Palaemonidae; genus Macrobrachium; species Macrobrachium rosenbergii. The sequence goes on along the minus strand of JANJGK010000196.1, from coordinate 703,530 downwards.
TTGCGTCAAACAAACTTGTAGCAGTTGCATAGAACAAACTTGTGCCAGTTGCGTAGAACAACCTTGTGCCAGTTGCGTCAAACAAACTTGTGCCAGTCGCGTCGAATAAACTTGTGCCAGTTGTGTCAAACAAACTTGTGCCAGTTGGTTCGAACAAACTTGTGCCAGTTGCGTCCAAATAACTGTACCAATTGCGTCAAACAAACTTGTGCCAGTTGCGTAGAACAAACTTGTGCCAGTTTCGTCAAACAAACTTAATCCAGTTGCATAGAACAAACTAGTGCCAGTTGCATAGAACAAACTTGTGCCAGTTGCGTAGAACAAACTTGTGCCAGTTGCATTACACAAACATAAGCCAGTTACGTCGAACAAACTTGTGCCAGTTGCGTCCAACAAACTTGTGCCAGATATGGCGAACAAACTTGTGCTAGTTGCGTCTAGAAAACTTGTGCCACTTGCGTCAAAAAAAACTTGTGCCAGTTGCGTCAAACAAACTTGTGCCAGTTGCGTCAAGCAAACTTGTGCTTCTTGCGTCAAACAAACTTGTGCCAGTTGCGTCAAACAAACTTGTACCAATTGAGTCGAAAAAACTTGTGCCTGTTACGTCGAACAAACTTGTGCCAGTTGTGTCTAACAAACTTGTGCCAGTTGCGTCGAACAAACTTATGCCAGTTGCGTCAAACAAACTTGTGCCAGTTGCGTAGAACAAACTTCTGCCAGTTGCGTGAAACAAACTTGTGCCAGTTGCGTAGAACAAACTTGTGCCAGTTGCGTCAAACAAACTTGTGCCAGTTGCGTCAAACAAACTTGTGCCAGTTGCGTCAATCAAACTTGTGCCAGTTGGGTCGAACAAACTTGTGCCAGTTGCGTTAAACAAACTTGTCCCAGTTGCATCGAACAAACTTTTGCCAGTTGCGTCGAACAAACTTGCGCCAGTTGCGTCGAACAAACTTGCGCCAGTTGCGTCGAACAAACTTGTGCCAGTTGCGTTCAACAAACTTCTGCCAATTGTGTCAAACAAACTTGTGTTAGTTGCGTAGAACAAACTTGTGCCAGTTGCGTCGAACAAACTTATGTCAGTTGGGTAGAACATATTTGTGCCAGTTGCGTCAAACAAACTTGTGCCAGTTGCGTAGAACAAACTAGTGCCTGATGCATAGAACAAACTTGTCCCAGATGCGTAGAACAAACTTGTCCCAGTTGTGTCGAACAAACTTGTGCCAGTTGCATAGAACAAACTTGTGCCAGTTGCGTCGAGAAAACTTGTGCCAGTTGCGTTAAAAAAAACTTGTGACAGTTGCGTCAAACAAACTTGTGCCAGTTGCATCAAACAAACTTGTGCTTCTTGCGTCAAACAAACTTGTGCAAGTTGCGTCAAACAAACTTGTACCAATTGAGTCGAAAAAACTTGTGCCTGTTACGTCGAACAAACTTGTGCCAGTTGCGTCTAACAAACTTGTGCCAGTTGCTTCGAACAAACTTGTGCCAGTTGCGTCCAACAAACTTGTGCCAGTTGCATAGAACAAACTTGTGCCAGTTGCGTCAAACAAACTTTTGCCAGTTGCGTAGAACAAACTTGTGCCAGTTGCGTAGGAGAACCTTGTGCCAGTTGCGTCAAACAAACTTGTGCCAGTTGCGTCAAACAAACTTGTGCCAGTTGCGTCAAACAAACTTGTGCCAGGTGCATCAAACAAACTTGTGCCAGTTGGGTCGAACAAACTTGTGCCAGTTGCGTTAAACAAACTTGTGCGAGTTGCATCGAACAAACTTTTGCCAGTTGCGTCGAACAAACTTTTGCCAGTTGCGTCGAACAAACTTGCGCCAGTTCCGTCAAACAAACTTGTGCCAGTTGCGTTGAACAAACTTCTGCCAATTGTGTCAAACAAACTTGTGTCAGTTGGGTAGAACAAATTTGTGCCAGTTGCGTCAAAAGAACTTGTGCCAGTTGCGTAGAACAAACTAGTGCCTGTTGCATAGAACAAACTTGTGCCAGATGCGTAGAACAAACTTGTGCCAGTTGCGTAGAACAAACTTGTGCCAGTTGCATAGAACAAACTTGTGCCAGTTATGTAGAACAAACTTGTGCCAGTTGCGACAAACAAACTTGTGCCAGTTGCGTCGAACAAACTTGTGCCAGTTACGGCGAACAAACTTGTGCTAGTTTCGTCGAGAAAACTTGTGCAGTTGCGTCAAATAAACTTGTGCCAGTTGTGTCAAACAAACTTGTGCCAGTTGCGTCAAACAAACTTGTGCCAGTTGCGTCAAACAAACTTGTTCCAGTTGCGTCAAACAAACTTGTGCCAATTGAGTCGAAAAAACTTGTGCCAGTTGCATCGAACAAACTTGTGGCAGTTGCGTCTAACAAACTTGTGCCAGTTGCGTCAAAAAAACTTCGGCCAGTTTCGTAGAACAAACTTGTGTTAGTGGCATCCAACAAACTTGTGCCAGTTGCGTAGAACAACCTTATGCCAGTTGCGTCAAACAAACTTGTTCCAGTTGCGTAGAACAAACTTGTGCCAGTTGCGTAGAACAATCTTGTGCCAGTTGCGTCGAACAAACTTGTGCTAGTTTGTAGAACAAACTTGTGCCAGTTGCGTCAAACAAACTTATGCCAGTTGCATAAAACAAACTAGTGCCAGTTGCATAGAACAAACTTGTGCCAGTTCCGTCGAACAAACTTGTGCCAATTGCGTCAAACAAACTTGTGCCAGTTCGTCGAACAAACTTGTGCCAGTTGCGTCGAAGAAACTTGTGCCAGTTGCGTCAAACAAACTTGTGCCATTTGCGTCGAACAAACTTGTGCCAGTTGGGTCGAACAAACTTGTGCCAGTTACTGCAAACCAACTTGTGCCACTTGCGTCGAGAAAACTTGTGCCAGTTGCGTCAAATAAACTTGTGCCAGTTGCATCAAACAAACTTGTGCCAGTTGCATCACACAAACTTGTGCCTCTTGCGTCAAAGAAACTTGTGCCAGTTGCGTCAAAGAAACTTGTGCCAGTTGCGTTGAACAAACTTGTGCCAGTTGTGTCCAACAAACTTGTGTCACTTGCGTAGAACAAACTTGTGCCAGTTGCGTCAAAAAAACTTGTGCCAGTTGCGTCAAACAAACTTGTGCCAGTTGCGTCGAACAAACCTGTGCCAGTTACGGCGAACAAACTTGTGACAGTTGCGTCGAGAAAATTGTGCCAGTTGCGTCAAATAAACTTGTGCCAGTTGCGTCAAACAAACTTGTGCAAGTTGCGTCGAACAAACTTGCGCCAGTTGCGTCAAACAAACTTGTGCCAATTGAGTCGAAAAAACTTGTGCCAGTTACGTCGAACAAACTTGTGCCAGTTGCATCTAACAAACTTGTGACAGTTTGGTCAAACAAACTTGGGCCAGTTGCGTCAAACTAACTTGTGCCAATTACGTCAAACAAACTTGTGCCAGTTGGGTCGAACAAACTTGTGCCAGTTGCGTTAAACAAACTTGTGCCAAAAGCATCGAACAAACTTGTGCCAGTTGCGTCGAACAAACTTGTGCCAGTTGCATCGAACAAACTTGCGCCAATTGCATCAAACAAACTTGTGCCAGTTGCGTTGAACAAACTTGTGCCAATTGTGTCCAACAAACTTGTGTCACTTGCGTAGAACAAACTTGTGCCAGTTGCATCGAACAAACTTGTGCCAGTTGGGTAGAACAAACTTGTGCCAGTTGCGTGAAACAAACTTGTGCCAGTTGCGTAAAACAAACTAGTGTCAGTTGGATTGAACAAGCTTGTGCCAGATGCGTAGAATAAACTTGTGCCAGTTGCGTAGAACAAACTTGTGCCAGTTGCATTGAACAAACTTGTGTCAGTTGGGTAGAACAAATTTGTGCCAGTTGCGTCAAAAGAACTTGTGCCAGTTGCGTAGAACAAACTAGTGCCTGTTGCATAGAACAAACTTGTGCCAGATGCGTAGAACAAACTTGTGCCAGTTGCGTAGAACAAACTTGTGCCAGTTGCATAGAACAAACTTGTGCCAGTTATGTAGAACAAACTTGTGCCAGTTGCGACAAACAAACTTGTGCCAGTTGCGTCGAACAAACTTGTGCCAGTTACGGCGAACAAACTTGTGCTAGTTTCGTCGAGAAAACTTGTGCAGTTGCGTCAAATAAACTTGTGCCAGTTGTGTCAAACAAACTTGTGCCAGTTGCGTCAAACAAACTTGTGCCAGTTGCGTCAAACAAACTTGTTCCAGTTGCGTCAAACAAACTTGTGCCAATTGAGTCGAAAAACTTGTGCCAGTTGCGTCGAACAAACTTGTGGCAGTTGCGTCTAACAAACTTGTGCCAGTTGCGTCAAAAAAACTTCGGCCAGTTTCGTAGAACAAACTTGTGTTAGTGGCATCCAACAAACTTGTGCCAGTTGCGTAGAACAACCTTATGCCAGTTGCGTCAAACAAACTTCTACCAGTTGCGTAGAACAAACTTGTGCCAGTTGCGTAGAACAATCTTGTGCCAGTTGCGTCGAACAAACTTGTGCTAGTTTGTAGAACAAACTTGTGCCAGTTGCGTCAAACAAACTTATGCCAGTTGCATAAAACAAACTAGTGCCAGTTGCATAGAACAAACTTGTGCCAGTTCCGTCGAACAAACTTGTGCCAATTGCGTCAAACAAACTTGTGCCAGTTCGTCGAACAAACTTGTGCCAGTTGCGTCGAAGAAACTTGTGCCAGTTGCGTCAAACAAACTTGTGCCATTTGCGTCGAACAAACTTGTGCCAGTTGGGTCGAACAAACTTGTGCCAGTTACGGCAAACCAACTTGTGCCACTTGCGTCGAGAAAACTTGTGCCAGTTGCGTCAAATAAACTTGTGCCAGTTGCATCAAACAAACTTGTGCCAGTTGCATCACACAAACTTGTGCCTCTTGCGTCAAAGAAACTTGTGCCAGTTGCGTCAAAGAAACTTGTGCCAGTTGCGTTGAACAAACTTGTGCCAGTTGTGTCCAACAAACTTGTGTCACTTGCGTAGAACAAACTTGTGCCAGTTGCGTCAAAAAAACTTGTGCCAGTTGCGTCAAACAAACTTGTGCCAGTTGCGTCGAACAAACCTGTGCCAGTTACGGCGAACAAACTTGTGACAGTTGCGTCGAGAAAATTGTGCCAGTTGCGTCAAATAAACTTGTGCCAGTTGCGTCAAACAAACTTGTGCAAGTTGCGTCGAACAAACTTGCGCCAGTTGCGTCAAACAAACTTTTGCCAATTGAGTCGAAAAAACTTGTGCCAGTTACGTCGAACAAACTTGTGCCAGTTTCATCTAACAAACTTGTGACAGTTTGGTCAAACAAACTTGGGCCAGTTGCGTCAAACTAACTTGTGCCAATTACGTCAAACAAACTTGTGCCAGTTGGGTCGAACAAACTTGTGCCAGTTGCGTTAAACAAACTTGTGCCAAAAGCATCGAACAAACTTGTGCCAGTTGCGTCGAACAAACTTGTGCCAGTTGCATCGAACAAACTTGCGCCAATTGCATCAAACAAACTTGTGCCAGTTGCGTTGAACAAACTTGTGCCAATTGTGTCCAACAAACTTGTGTCACTTGCGTAGAACAAACTTGTGCCAGTTGCATCGAACAAACTTGTGCCAGTTGGGTAGAACAAACTTGTGCCAGTTGCGTGAAACAAACTTGTGCCAGTTGCGTAAAACAAACTAGTGTCAGTTGGATTGAACAAGCTTGTGCCAGATGCGTAGAATAAACTTGTGCCAGTTGCGTAGAACAAACTTGTGCCAGTTGCATTGAACAAACTTGTGCCAGATGCGTAGAACAAACTTGTGCCAGTTGCGTAGCACAAACTTGTGCCAGTTGCGTAGAACAAACTTGTGCCAGTTGCGTAGAACAAACTTGTGTCAGTTGCGTAGAACAAACTTGTGCAAGTTGCATAGAACAAACTTGTGCCAGTTGTGTAGAACATACTTGTGCCAGTTGCGCCGAGAAAAGTTGTGCCAGTTGTGTCAAATAAACTTGTGCAAGTTGCGTCAAACAAACTTATGCCTGTTGAGTCAAACAAACTTGTGAGAGTTGCATCAAACAAACTTGTGCCAGTTCCGTCAAACAAACTTGTGCCAATTGAGTCGAAGAAACTTGTGCCAGTTGCGTCGAACAAAATTGTGCCAGTTGCGTCTAACAAACTTGTGCCAGTTGCGTCAAACAAATTGGGCTAGTTGCGTCGAACAAACTTGTGCCAGTTGCGCCAAACAAACTCGTGCCAGTTGCATCAAACAAACTTGTGCCAGTTGTGTCAAACAAACTTGTACAAGTTGCGAAAAAACTTGTGCCAGTTGCGTCAAACTAACTTGTGCCAGATGTGTTGAACAAACTTGTGCCAGTTGCGTCAAACAAACTTGTGCCAGTTGCGTCGAACAAACTAGAGCCAGTTGCGTCGAACAAACTTGTGCCAGTTGCGTCGACCAAACTTGTGCCAGTTGTGTCGAACAAACGTGTGCCAGTTGCGTTGAACAAACTTCTGCCAATTGTGTCAAAGAAACTTGTGTCAGTTGCGTAGAACAAACTTGTGCCAGTTGCGTCGAACAAACTTGTGTCAGTTGGGTAGAGCAAATTTGTGCCAGTTGCGTCAAAAAAACTTGTGCCAGTTGCGTAGAACAAACTAGTGCCTGTTGTATAGAACAAACTTGTGCCAGATGCGTAGAACAAACTTGTGCCAGTTGCGTAGAACAAACTTGTGCCAGTTACTTAGAACAAACTTCTGCCAGTTGCATAGAACAAACTTGTGCCAGATGCATAGAACAAACTTGTGCCAGTTGCGTAGAACAAACTTGTGCCGGTTGCGTAGAACAAACTTGTACCAGTTGCGTAGAACAAACTTGTGCCAGTTGCGTAGAACAAACTTGTGCCAGTTGCGTAGAACAAACTTGTGCAAGTTGCATAGAACAAACTTGTGCCAGTTGCGTCGAACAAACTTGTGCCAGTTGCATCAAATAAACTTGTGCCAGTTGTGTCAAACAAACTTGTGCCAGTTGAGTCAAACAAACTTGTGACAGTTGCGTCAAACAAACTTGTGCCAGTTGCGTCAAACAAACTTGTGCCAATTGAGTCGAAGAAACTTGTGCCAGTTGCGTCGAACAAACTTGTCCAGTTGCGTCTAACAAACTTTTGCCAGTTGCGTCAAACAAACTTGGGCTAGTTGCGTCGAACAAACTTGTGCCAGTTGCATCGAACAAACTTGTTCCAGTTGCGTAGAACAAACTTGTGCCAGTTGCGTCAAACAAACTTGTGCCAGTTGCGTAGAACAAATTTGTGCCAGTTGGGTAGAACAACCTTGTGCCAGTTGTGTCAAACAAACTTGTGCCAGTTGAGTCGAAAAAATTGTGCCAGTTGTGTCAAACAAACTTGTGCCAGTTGGTTCGAACAAACTAGTGCCAGTTGCGTCCAACAAACTTGTACCAGTTGCGTCGAACAAACTTGTGCCAGTTGCGTCGAACAAACTTGTACCAGTTGCATAGAACAAACTTGTGCCAGGTGCGTCAAACAAACTTATGCCAGTTGCATAGAACAAACTTATGCCAGTTGCATAGAACAAACTTTTGCCAGTGCGTAGAACAAACTTGTGCCAGTTGCGCCAAACAAACTTGTGCCAGTTGCGTCGAACAAACTTGTGCCAGTTGCGTTGAACAAACTTGTGCCAGTTGCGTCGAACAAACTTGTGCCAGTTGCGTCGAACAAACTTGTGCCAGTTACGTCAAACAAACTTGTGCCAGTTACGTTAAACAAACTTGTGCCAGTTGCGTAAAAAAAATTTGTGCCAGTTGCGTCAAACAAACTTGTGCCAGTTGCGTCACACAAACTTGTGCCTCTTGCGAAAAACAAACTTGAGCCAGTTGCGTCAAACAAACTTGTGCCAATTGAGTCGAAAAAACATGTGCCTGTTATGTCGAACAAACTTGTGCCAGTTGCGTCGAACAAACTTGTGCCAGTTGCGTCAAACAAACTTGTGCCAGTTGCGTCGAACAAACTTGTGCCAGTTGCGTCGCACAAACTTCTGCCAGTTGCGTAGAAGAAACTTGTGCCAGTTGCGTCAAACAAACTTGTGCCAGTTGCATAGAACAAACTTGTGCCAGTTGCGTAAAAGAACCTTGTGCCAGTTGCGTCAAACAAACTTGTGCCAGTTGCGTCAAACAAACTTGTGCCAGTTGCGTCAAACAAACTTGTGCCAGTTGGGTCGAACAAACTTGTGCCAGTTGCGTTAAACAAACTTGTGCCAGTTGCATCGAACAAAAATTTGTGCCAGCTGCGTCCAACAAACTTGTGCCAGTTGCGTTGAACAAACTTGCGCCAGTTGCATCCAACAAACTTGTGCCAGTTGTGTTGAACAAACTTCTGCCAGTTGTGTCAAACAAACTTGTGTCCGTTGCGTAGAACTAACTTGTGCCAGTTGCGTCAAACAAACTTGTGTCAGTCGGGTAGAACAAACTTGTGCCAGTTGTGTCAAACAAACTTGTGCCAGTTGCGTAGAACAAACTAGTGCCAGTTGCATAGAACAAACTTGTGCCAGATGCATAGAACAAACTTGTGCCAGTTGCGTAGAATAAAACTTGTGCCAGTTGCACAGAACAAACTTGTGCCAGTTATGTAGAACAAACTTGTGCCAGTTGCGTCGAACAAAAAGGTGCCAGTTGCGTCTAACAAACTTGTGCCAGTAGCATCGAACAAACTTGTGCAAGTTGCATAGAACAAACTTGTGCCAGTTGCGTCAAACAAACTTGTGCCAGTTGCGTCAAACAAACTTGTGCCAGTTGTGTCAAACAAACTTGTGCCAGTTGGTTCGAACAAACTTGTGCCAGTTGCGTCCAACAAAACTGTACCAGTTGCGTCAAACAAACTTGTGCCAGTTGCGTAGAACAAACTTGTGCCAGTTTCGTCAAACAAACTTATGCCAGTTGCATAGAACAAACTAGTGCCAGTAGCATAGAACAAACTTGTGCCAGTTGCGTAGAACAAACTTGTGCCAGTTGCGTCAAACAAACTTGTGCCAGTTGCGCCGAACAAACTTGTGCCAGTTGCGTCGAAGAAACTTGTGCCAGTTGCGTCAAACAAACATGTGCCAGTTACCTCGAACAAACTTGTGCCAGTTGCGTCGAACAAACTTGTGCCAGATATGGCGAACAAACTTGTGTCAGTTGCGTCGAGAAAACTTGTGCCAGTTGCGTCAAAAAAAACTTGTGCCAGTTGCGTCAAACAAACTTGTGCCAGTTGCGTCAAACTTGTGCTTCTTGCGTCAAACAAACTTGTGCCTCTTGCGTCAAAGAAACTTGTACCAATTGAGTCGAAAAAACTTGTGCGTGTTACGTCGAACAAACTTGTGCCAGTTGTGTCTAACAAACTTGTGCCAGTTGCGTCGAACAAACTTATGCCAGTTGCGTCAAACAAACTTGTGCCAGTTGCGTAGAACTAACTTGTGCCAGTTGCGTGAAACAAACTTGTGCCAGTTGCGTAGAACAAACTTGTGCCAGTTGCGTAGAAGAACCTTGTGCCAGTTGCGTCAAACAAACTTGTGCCAGTGGCTTCAAACAAACTTGTGCCAGTTGCGTCAAACAAACTTGTGCCAGTTGCGTCAAACAAATTTGTGCCAGTTGGGTCGAACAAACTTGTGCCAGTTGCGTTAAACAAACTTGCGCCAGTTGCGTCGAACAAACTTGCGCCAGTTGCGTCGAACAAACTTGTGCCAGTTGCGTTGAACAAACTTCTCCAATTGTGTCAAACAAACTTGTGTTAATTGCGTAGAACAAACTTGTGCCAGTTGCGTTGAACAAACTTGTGTCAGTTGTGTAGAACAAATTCGTGCCAGTTGCGTCAAACAAACTTGTACCAGTTGCGTAGAACAAACTAGTGCCTGATGCATAGAACAAACTTGTCCCAGATGCGTAGAACAAACTTGTCCCAGTTGCGTCGAACAAACTTTTGCCAGTTGCATAGAACAAACTTGTGCCAGTTGCGTCGAGAAAACTTGTGCCAGTTGCGTCAAAAAAAACTTGTGCCAGTTGCGTCAAACAAACTTGTGCCAGTTGCGTCAAACAAACTTGTGCTTCTTGCGTCAAACAAACTCGTGCCAGTTGCGTCAAACAAACTTGTACCAATTGAGTCGAAAAAACTTGTGCCTGTTACGTCGAACAAACTTGTGCCAGTTGCGTCTAACAAACTTGTGCCAGTTGCTTCGAACAAACTTGTGCCAGTTGCGTCAAACAAACTTGTGCCAGTTGCGTAGAACAAACTTGTGCCAGTTGCGTCAAACAAACTTTTGCCAGTTGCGTAGAACAAACTTGTGCCAGTTGCGTAGAAGAACCTTGTGCCAGTTGCGTCAAACAAACTTGTGCCAGTTGCGTCAAACAAACTTGTGCCAGTTGCGTCAAACAAACTTGTGCCAGGTGCGTCAAACAAACTTGGGCCAGTTGCGTCGAACAAACTTGTGCCAGTTGCGTTGAACAAACTTGCGCCAGTTGCGTCCAACAAACTTGTGCCAGTTGCGTTGAACAAACTTCTGCCAATTGTGTCAAACAAACTTCTGTCAGTTGCGTAGAACAAACTTGTGCCAGTTGCGTCGAACAAACTTGTGTTAGTTGGGTAGAACAAATTTTTGCCAGTTGCGTCAAAAAAACTTGTGCCTGTTGCATAGAACAAACTTGTGCCAGATGCGTAGAACAAACTTGTGCCAGTTGCGTAGAACAAAATTGTGCCAGTTGCATAGAACAAACTTGTTCCAGTTATGTAGAACAAACTTGTGCCAGTTGCGTCAAACAAACTTGTGCCAGTTGCGTCGAACAAACTTGTGCCAGTTACGGCGAACAAACTTGTGCCAGTTTCGTCGAGAAAACTTGTGCCAGTTGCGTCAAAAAAACTTGTGCCAGTTGTGTCAAACAAACTTGTGCCAGTTGCGTCAAACAAACTTGTGCCAGTTGCGTCAAACAAACTTGTTCCAGTTGCGTCAAACAAACTTGTGACAATTGAGTCGAAACAACTTGTGCCAGTTGCGTCGAACAAACTTGTGGCAGTTGCGTCTAACAAACTTGTGCCAGTTGTGTCAAAAAAACTTGGGCCAGTTTCGTCGAACAAACTTGTGTTAGTGGCATCCAACAAACTTGTGCCAGTTGCGTAGAACAACCTTATGCCAGTTGTGTCAAACAAACTTGTGCCAGTTGCGTAGAACAAACTTGTGCCAGTTGCGTAGAACAATCTTGTGCCAGTTGCGTCGAACAAACTTGTGCTAGTTTGTAGAACAAACTTGTGCCAGTTGCGTCAAACAAACTTATGCCAGTTGCATAAAACAAACTAGTGCCAGTTGCATAGAACAAACTTGTGCCAGTTCCGTCGAAGAAACTTGTGCCAATTGCGTCAAACAAACTTGTGCCAGTTCGTCGAACAAACTTGTGCCAGTTGTGTCGAAGAAACTTGTGCCAGTTGCGTCAAACAAACTTGTGCCAGTTGAGTCGAACAAAAGTGCCAGTTGCGTCGAACAAACTTGTGCCAGTTACGGCAAAACAACTTGTGCCACTTGCGTCTAGAAAAATTGTGCCAGTTGCGTCAAACAAACTTGTGCCAGTTACGGCGAACAAACTTGTCCCAGTTGCGTCGAGAAAAGTTGTACCAGTTGCGTCAAATAAACTTGTGCCAGTTGCGTCAAACAAACTTTTGCCAGTTGCTTCAAACAAACTTGTGCGAGTTGTGTCAAACAAACTTGTGCCAGTTGCCTCAAACAAACTTGTGCCAATTGATTAAAAAAAACTTGTGCCAGTTGCGTTGAACAAACTTGTGCCAGTTGCGTCTAACAAACTTGTGCCAGTTGCATCAAACAAACTTGTGCCAGTTGCGTCGAACAAACTTGTGCCAGTTGCATCGAACAAACTTGTACATGTTGCGTAGAACAACCTTGTGCCAGTTGCGTCAAACAAACTTGTGCCAGTTGTGTCAAACAAACTTGTGCCAGTTGGGTCGAACAAACTTGTGCCAGTTACGTTAAACAAACTTGTTCTAGTTGCGTCGAACAAACTTGTGCCAGTTGTGTCGAACAAACTTGTGCCAGTTGCGTCGAACAAACTTGCGCCAGTTCCGTCGAACAAACTTGTGCCAGTTGCTTAGAACAAACTTGTGCCAGTTGTGTCAAACAAACTTGTGCCAGTTGCGTCAAACAAACTTGTGCCAGTTGCGTCAAAAAAAACTTGTGCCATTTGCGTCGAACAAACTTGTGCCAGTTGCGTCAAACAAACTAGTGCCAGATATGGCGAACAAACTTGTGCCTGTTGCTTCGAGAAAACTTGTGCCAGTTGCATAAAAAATAACTTGTGCCAGTTGCGTCAAACAAACTTGTGCCAGTTGCGTCAAACAAACTTGTGCCTCCTGCGTCAAACAAACTTGTGCCAGTTGCGTCAAACAAACTTGTACCAATTGAATCGAAAAACCTTGTGCCTGTTACGTCTAACAAACTTGTGCCAGTTGCGTCTAACAAATTTGTGCCAGTTGTGTCAAACAAACTTGTGCCAGTTGCGTCAAACAAACTTGTGCCAGTTGCGTCAAACAAACTTGTGCCAATTGAGTCAAAAAAACTTGTGCCAGTTACCTCTAACAAACTTGTTCCAGTTGCGTCTAACAAACTTGTGCCAGTTGCATCAAACAAACTTGGGCCAGTTACGTCGAACAAACTTGTGCCAGTTGCGTCAAACAAACTTCTACCAGTTGCATCAAAAAAACTTGTGCCAGTTGCATCAAACAAACTTGTGCCAGTTGCGTAGAACAAACATGTGTCAGTTGCGTAGAACATCATTGTGACAGTCGCGTCAAACAAACTTGTGCCAGATGTGTCAAACAAACTTGTGCCAGTTGCGTCAAACAAACTTGTGCGAGTTGGGTCGAACAAACTTGTGCCAGTTGTGTTAAACAAACTTGTGCCAGTTGCATCGAACAAACTTGTGCAAGTTGCGTCGAACAAACTTGTGCCAGTTGCGTCGAACAAACTTGCGCCAGTTGCATCAAACAAACTTGTGCCAGTTGCGTTGAACAAACTTCTGCCAGTTGTGTCAAACAAACTTGTGTCAGTTGCATAGAACAAACTTCTGCCAGTTGCGTAGAACAAACATGTGCGAGTTGCGTAGAACAAACTTGTGTCAGTTGCATAGAACAAACTTGTGCCAGATGCGTAGAACAAACATGTGCGAGTTGCGTAGAACAAACTTGTGCCAGTTGCGTAGAACAAACTTGTGCCAGTTGCGTAGAATAAACTTGTGCCAGTTGCGTAGAACAAACTTGTGCCAGTTGCGTAGAACAAACATGTGCCAGTTGCATAGAACAAACTTGTGCCAGTTGCATAGAACAAATTAGTGCCAGTTGCATCAAACAAACTTGTGCCAGTTGCTTCGAACAACCTTGTGCCAGTGGCATCGAACAAACTTGTGCCAGTTACGGCGAACAAACTTGTGCCAGTTGCATAGAACAAACTTGTGCCAGTTGCGTCAAAAAAACTTGTGCCAGTTGCGTCAAACAAACTTGTACCAGTTGCGTCGAACAAACCTGTGCCAGTTACGGCGAACAAACTTGTGCCGGTTGCGTCGAGAAAACTTGTGCCAGTTGCGTCAAATAATCTTGTGCCAGTTGCGTCAAACAAACTTGTGCAAGTTGCGTCAAACAAACTTGTGCCAGTTGCGTCAAACAAACTTGTGCCAATTGAGTCGAAAAAACTTTTGCCAGTTACGTCGAACAAACTTGTGCCAGTTGCGTCTAACAAACTTGTGCCAGTTGCGTGAAACAAACTTGGGCCAGTTTCACCGAACAAACTTGTGCCAGTTGCGTCAAACAATCTTCTGCCAGTTGCATCAAACAAACTAGTGCCAGTTGCCTCAAACAAACTTGTGCCAGTTACGTAGAACAAACTTGTGCCAGTTTCGTAGAACAACCTTGTGCCAGTTGCGTCAAACAAACTTGTGCCAGTTGTGTCAAACAAACTTGTGCCAGTTGCATCGAACAAACTTGTGCCAGTTGCGTCGAACAAACTTGTGCTAGTTGCGTCGAACAAACTTGCGCCACTTGCGTCAAACAAACTTGTGCCAGTTGCGTTGAACAAACTTCTGCCAGTTGTGTCAAACAAACTTGTGTCAGTTGCGTAGAACAAACTTGTGCCAGTTGCGTCGAACAAACTTGTGTCAGTTGCGTAGAACTAACTTGTGCCAGTTGCGTAGAACAAACTTGTGCCAGTTATGTAGAACAAACTTGTGCCAGTTGCGTAGAACAAACTTGTGCAAGTTGCATAGAACAAACTTGTGCCATTTGTGTAGAACATACTTTTGCCAGTTGCGTCGAGAAAAGTTGTGCCAGTTGCGTCAAATAAACTTGTGCCAGTTGCGTCAAACAAACTTGTGCCAGTTGAGTCAAACAAACTTGTGACAGTTGCGTCAAACAAACTTGTACCAGTTGCGTCAAACAAACTTGTGCCAATTGAGTCGAAGAAACTTGTGCCAGTTGCGTCGAACAAACTTGTACCAGTTGCGTCTAACAAACTTGTGCCAGTTGCGTCAAACAAACTTGGGCCAGTTGCGGCTCACAAACTTGTGCCAGTTGCATCGAACAAACTTGTGCCAGTTGCGTAGAACAAACTTGTGCCAGTTGCGTCAAAAAAAACTTGTGCCAGTTGCGTAGAACAAACTTGTGCCAGTTGCGTAGAACAACCTTGTGCCAGTTGCGTCAAACAAACTTGTGCTAGTTGCGTCAAACAAACTTGTGCCAGTTGCGTCGAACAAACTTGTGCCAGTGGTGTCAAACAAACTTTTGCCAGTTGGTTCGAACAAACTTTTGCCAGTTGCGTCCAACAAACTTGTACCAGTTGCGTCGAAGCAACTTGTGCCAGTTGCGTCGAACAAACTTGTACCAGTTGCGTAGAACAAACTTGTGCCAGTTGCGTCAAACAAACTTATGCCAGTTGCATAGAACAAACTAGTGCCAGTTACTTAGAACAAACTTGTGCCAGTTGCGTAGAACAAACTTGTGCTAGTTACGTCAAACAAACTTGTGCCAGTTGCGTCGAACAAACTTGTGCCAGTTGCGTCGAAGAAACTTGTGCCAGTTGCGTCAAACAAACTTGTGCCAGTTGCGTCGAACATACTTGTGCCAGTTGCGTCGAACAAACTTGTTCCAGTTACATTAAAAAAACTTGTGCCAGTTGGGTCGAGAAAACTTGTGCCAGTTGCGTCAAAAAAAACTTGTGCTAGTTGTGTCAAACAAACTTGTGCCAGTTGCATCACACAAACTTGTGCCTCTTGCGTCAAACAAACTTGTGCCAGTGGCGTCAAAGAAACTTGTGCCAGTTGCGTTGAACAAACTTGTGCCAGTTGTGTCCAACAAACTTGTGTCACTTGCGTAGAACAAACTTGTGCCAGTTGTGTCAAAAAAACTTGAGCCAGTTGCGTCAAACAAACTTGTGCCAGTTGCGCCGAACAAACCTGTGCCAGTTACGGTGAACAAACTTGTGCCAGTTGCGTCGAGAAAACTTGTGCCAGTTGCGTCATATAAACTTGTGCCAGTTGCGTCAAACAAACTTGTGCAAGTTGCGTCAAACAAACTTACGCCAGTTGCGTCAAACAAACTTGTGCCAATTGAGTCGAAAAACTTGTGCCAGTTACGTCGAACAAACTTGTGCCAGTTGCATCTAACAAACTTGTGCCAGTTGGGTCAAACAAACTTGGGCCAGTTGCGTCAAACAAACTTGTTCCAGTTGCGTCAAACAAACTTGTGCCAGTTGGGTCGAACAAACTTGTGCCAGTTGCGTTAAACAAACTTGTGCCAGAAGCATCGAACAAACTTGTGCCAGTTGCGTTCAACAAACTTGTGCCAGTTGCGCCGAACAATCTTGCGCCAGTTGCGTCAAACAAACTTGTGCCAGTTGCGTTGAACAAACTTGTGCCGGTTGTGTCCAACAAACTTGTGTCACTTGCGTAGAACAAACTTGTGCCAGTTGCATCGAACAAACTTGTGTCAGTTGGGTAGAACAAACTTGTGCCAGTTGCGTGAAACAAACTTGTGCCAGTTGCGTAAAGCAAACTAGTGTCAGTTGGATAGAACAATCTTGTGCCAGATGCGTAGAATAAACTTGTGCCAGTTGCGTAGAACAAACTTGTGCCAGATGCGTAGAACAAACTTGTGCCAGTTGCGTAGGACAAACTTGTGCCAGTTGCGTAGAACAAACTTGTGCCAGTTGCGTAGAACCAACTTGTGCCAGTTGCGTCGAACAAACTTGTGGCAGTTGCGTAGAACAAACTTGTGCCAGTTGTGTAGAACATACTTGTGCCAGTTGCGCCAAGAAAAGTTGTGCCAGTTGCGTCAAATAAACTTGTGCCAGTTGCGTCAAACAAACTTGTGCCAGTTGAGTCAAACAAACTTGTGACAGTTGAATCAAACAAAATTGTGCCAGTTGCATCAAACAAACTTGTGCCAATTGAGTCGAAGAAACATGTGCCAGTTGCGTCGAACAAACTTGTGCCAGTTGCGTCTAACAAACTTGTGCCAGTTGCGTCAAACAAACTTGGGCTAGTTGCGTCGAACAAACTTGTGCCAGTTGCGCCAAACAAACTCGTGCCAGTTGCGTCAAACAAACTTGCACTAGTTGCGTCAAACAAACTTGTACAAGTTGCGAAAACAAACTTGTGATAGTTGCGTCAAACAAACTTGTGCCAGATGTGTTGAACAAACTTGTGCCAGTTGCGTCAAACAAACTTGTGCCAGTTGCATCGAACAAACTTGAGCCAGTTGCGTCGAACAAACTTGTGCCAGTTGCGACGAACAAACTTGTGCCAGTTGCGTCGAACAAACTTGTGCCAGTTGCGTCCAACAAAATTTTGCCTTTTGCGTAGAACAAGCTTGTGCCAGTTGCGTCGAACAAACTTGTGCCAGTTGCGTCGAACAAACTTGTGCCAGTTGCGTCCAACAAAATTTTGCCTTTTGCGTAGAACAAACTTGTGCCAGTTGCGTATAACAAACTTGTGCCAATTGCGTAGAACAAACTTGTGCCAGTTGCATAGAACAAACTTGTGCCAGTTGTGTCAAACAAACTTGTGCCAGTTGCTTCGAACAAACTTGTGCCAGTGGCGTCGAACAAACTTGTGCCAGTTACGGCGAACACGCTTGTGCCAGTTGCGTCGAGAAAACTTGTGCCAGTTGCGTCAAAAAAACTTGTGCCAGTTGCGTCAAACAAACTTGTGCCAGTTGCGTCGAACAAACTTGTGCCAGTTATGGCGAACAAACTTGTGCCAGTTGCGTTGAGCAAACTTGTGCCAGTTGCGTCAAATAAACTTGTGCCAGTTGCGTCAAACAAACTTGTGCCAGTTGCGTCAAACAAACATGTGCCAGTTGCGTCAAACAAACTTGTGCCAGTTGCGTCAAACAAACTTGTGCCAATTGAGTCGAAAAAACTTGTGCCAGTTACCTCGAACAAACTTGTGGCAGTTGCGTCTAACAAACTTGTGCCACTTGCGTCAAAAAAACTTGGGCCAGTTGCGTCGAACAAACTTGTGCCAGTTGCGTCAAACAAACTTCTGCCAGTTGCGTCAAACAAACTTGTGCCAGTTGCGTCAAACAAACATGTGCCAGTTGCGTCAAACAAACTTGTGCCAGTTGCGTCAAACAAACTTGTGCCAATTGAGTTGAAAAAACTTGTGCCAGTTACCTCGAACAAACTTGTGCCAGTTGCGTCTAACAAACTTGTGCCAGTTGCGTCAAACAAACTTGGGCCAGTTGCGTCGAACAAACTTGTGCCAGTTGCGTCAAACAAACTTCTGCCAGTTGCGTCAAACAAACTTCTGCCAGTTGCGTCAAACAAACTTGTGCCAGTTGGGTCGAACAAACTTGTGCCAGTTGTGTTAAACAAACTTGTGCCTGTTGCATCGAACAAACTTGTGCGAGTTGCGCCGAACAAACTTGTGCCAGTTGCGTCGAACAAACTTGCGCCAGTCCCGTCAAACAAACTTGTGCCAGTTGCGTTGAACAAACTTCTGCCAGTTGTGTCAAACAAACTTGTGTCTGTTGCGTAGAACAAACTTGTGGCAGATGCGTCGAACAAACTTGTGTCAGTTGGGTAGAACAAACTTCTGCCAGTTGCGTCAAACAAACTTGTGCCAGTTGCGTAGAACAAACTAGTGCCAGTTGGATAGAACAAACTTGTGCCAGATGCGTAGAATAAACTTGTGCCAGTTGCGTAGAACAAACTTGTGCCAGTTGCGTAGAACAAACTTGTGCCAGTTGCGTAGATCAAACTTGTGCCAGTTGCATAGAACAAACTTGTGCCAGATGCGTAGAACATACTTGTGCCAGTTACGTAGAACAAACTTGTGCCAGTTGCGTCGAACAAACTTGTGCCAGTTGCGTAGAACAAACTTGTGCCAGTTGCGTAGAACAAACTTGTGCTAGTTGCATCAAACAAACTTATGCCAGTTGCGTAGAACAAACTAGTGACAGTTGCATGCAACAAACTTTTGCCAGTTGTGTATAACAAACTTGTGCCAGTTGCGTAGAACAAACTTGTGCCAGTTGCCTAGAACAAACTTGTGCCAGTTGCATAGAACAAACTTGTGCCAGTTGTGTCAAACAAACTTGTGCCAGTTGCTTCGAACAAACTTGAGCCAGTGGCGTCGAACAAACTTGTGCCAGTTACGGCGAACACGCTTGTGCCAGTTGCGTCGAGAAAACTTGTGCCAGTTGCGTCAAAAAAACTTGTGCCAGTTGCGTCAAACAAACTTGTGCCAGTTGCGTCGAACAAACTTGTGCCAGTTACGGCGAACAAACTTGTGCCAGTTGCGTCGAGCAAACTTGTGCCAGTTGCGCCAAATAAACTTGTGCCAGTTGCGTCAAACAAACTTGTGCCAGTTGCGTCAAACAAACATGTGCCAATTGCGTCAAACAACCTTGTGCCAGTTGCGTCAAACAAACTTGTGCCAATTGAGTCGAAAAAACTTGTGCCAGTTACCTCGAACAAACTTGTGCCAGTTGCGTAGAACAAACTTGTGCCAGTTGCGTCAAACAAACTTGGGCCAGTTGCGTCGAACAAACTTGTGCCAGTTGCGTCAAACAAACTTCTGCCAGTTGCATTAAACAAACTTGTGCCAGTTGTGTCAAACAAACATGTGCCAGTTGCGTCAAACAAACTTGTGCCAGTTGCGTCAAACAAACTTGTGCCAATTGAGTCGAAAAAACTTGTGCCAGTTACCTCGAACAAACTTGTGCCAGTTGCGTCTAACAAACTTGTGCCAGTTGCGTCAAACAAAATTGGGCCAGTTGCGTCGAACAAACTTGTGCCAGTTGCGTCAAACAAACTTCTGCCAGTTGCGTCAAACAAATTTGTGCCAGTTGGGTCGAACAAACTTGTGCCAGTTGTGTTAAACAAACTTGTGCCTGTTGCATCGAACAAACTTGTGCCAATTGCGTCGAACAAACTTGTGCCAGTTGCGTCGAAAAAACTTGCGCCAGTTGCGTCAAACAAACTTGTCCCAGTTCCGTTGAAAAAACTTCTGCCAGTTGTGTCAAACAAACTTGTGTCAGTTGCGCAGAACAAACTTGTGGCAGATGCGTCGAACAAACTTGTGGCAGTTGGGTAGAACAAACTTCTGCCAGTTGCGTCAAACAAACTTGTGCCAGTTGCGTAGAACAAACTAGTGCCAGTTGGATAGAACAAACTTCTGCCAGTTGCGTAGAACAAACTTGTGCCAGTTGCGTAGAACAAACTTGTGCCAGTTGCGTAGAACAAACTTGTGCCAGTTGCATAGAACAAACTTGTGCCAGATGCGTAGAACATACTTGTGCCAGTTACGTAGAACAAACTTGTGCCAGTTGCGTCGAACTAACTTGTGCCCGTTGCGTAGAACAAACTTGTGCCAGTTGCGTAGAACAAACTTGTGCCAGTTGCATAGAACAAACTTGTGCCAGATGCGTAGAACAAACTTGTGCCAGTTGCATAGAACAAACTTGTGCCAGATGCGTAGAACAAACTTGTGTCAGTTGGGTAGAACAAACTTGTGCCAGTTGCGTAGAACAAACTAGTGCCAGTTGCATAGAACAAACTTGTGCCAGATGCATAGAACAAACATGTGCCAGTTATGTAGAACAAACTTGTGCCAGTTGCGTCGAACAAACTTGTGCCAGTTGTGTCGAACAAACTTGTGCCAGTTGCGTCAAAAAAACTTGGGCCAGTTTCGTCGAACAAACTTGTGCCAGTGGCATCCAACAAACTTGTGCCAGTTGCGTTGAACAAACTTGTGCCAGTTGCGTCAAACAAACTTGTGCCAGTTGCGTAGAACAAACTTGTGCCAGTTGCGAAAACAACCTTGTGCCAGTTGCGTCGAACAAACTTGTGCTAGTTGGTAGAACAAACTTGTGCCAGTTGCGTCAAACAAACTTATGCCAGTTGCGTAAAACAAACTAGTGCCAGTTGCATAGAACAAACTTGAGCCAGTTGACTAAAACAAACTTGTGCCAATTGCATCAAACAAACTTGTGCCAGTTGCGTCGAACAAACTTGTGACAGTTGCGTCAAACAAACTTGTGCCAGTTGCGTCAAACAAACTTGTGCCAGTTGCGTCGAACAAACTTGTGCAAGTTGTGTGAAACAAACTTTTGACAGTTGGGTCGAACAAACTTTTGCCAGTTACGTTAAACAAACTTGTACCAGTTGTGTCGTA